>CM035410.1:109997023-110159523 GCA_020310875.1 Ceratopteris richardii
TATTCATGCATGAAACTTGTCTTTTAAACCAAGTGCTTTTGGTCCTTTTACAAGAGCTTGATTTGCCCCTCTACGTACAAATCAACTAACCCCCTCCCATAAGTCCTCAACGAGAGAGTTTACTTAAGACGATTATAACGACAAGGAACCAAGAGCAAAGATAACCAAATCGACGGAACGAAGAAGATCACAAATGCAAGGAGAAATAATGCAATACATGTAGCGTTTCCTCAAATCACAATCTATCCCCAATACAATCTTTCGATCACTCAAAAATAACAGAAGGAGAGAAGAACGCAGAGATTGCACAAGGTAAGAGAAAATCTGATGCGGAAGAGTAGAAACAAATATGACACAGAGAAAGAAGAATTCTGATATTATAGATGTGAATCAATGGTTACAATAGCTTTGGACAATAGCTTTGGACAATAGCTTCTTGACGAAGCCTCTACCTCCTGACCACCCCCGAGCTATCACAATCGCATGCACACTCGCACCCTCAATCAACCTCACTCTCACTCTCACTCTCACTCTCACTCTCAATCTCAATCACAAGGTAATTCTCAGATTTTTGTGCATCCTCTATGTTGATGCGCAGGTCTCCCTATATCAGAGTTTGATCGCTACCCTCCCACAGAAGTGTGCCATCCACCAAATTTAAAAAAAGTCGAGTTTCTCCAAAACTTTCGCAAAAAGCCATGCGATCGTAGTGTACTTTCTTTCTTTAGTGTTCCTGTCAAAAATAGGAGAAAAAAACACCAAAAAGACATATCCGAAAATATCCATAATTAGACATGGTGACACGTGAGCATCAGAATCACGGATTCGAATAGAATTAGATAAGCCCTCGTTTTTTTTTTCTTTTTCAAGTGTTGGAAAACGGTACTTTTCAAAGCCTTGTAACTCAAAAACGGTGAGGAATTAGCTTAAGCTTATAAGAGACACTTTTATTCAATTTTGCGATATGCACGATAGTATTAGAGACGTCCGAGATCCAAATCCAAATTCATCTTGGAAGACGAATTGGCATATTAGTCTTTTTATTGCTAGTGGGACCTATCTCTCACTTCGTCCTTTAGATCTTACTGGGAGAGTGAAGCAGAAAGAAAAGAGATAGAGAGTGGGTAGCAAAGTACAGGCTTGGGAGGTTGCAGAGTACCGGACTTGGCAGGTTGTAGAGTACCGGATTTGCCAGAGTACCAGACTTGCCAGAATACCAGAAAAGTGCCAGAAAAGTGACAGGGAAGGAGTGGTGGAGTAACCACTTGTGATGACAGCCTATATAAAGAACCCTTTCGGATACATTGGGGATAAGACAAACCATAGGGTTTTGATTTGAGATTACCAGCTATGCATGCACCCCATACAGAGATATCATTCATTTCAGCACTTGTCATATAACTTTCCAAAAACAAGCAATCTGGACACAATGCACTCAATTTGCTCCATTGGCCAATTTCACCCTCTCAGTGTCTTGCATCTCCTTATTCTTGTTTTTGCTGTAAAAATGCACTGCAGGGACAGCTGCTTCTAAGATATATAAATCATCAGGGTACCAAACCACAATCACGGTTGTCCAAGGAACAAGTAGACTACAATACATTTGGGTACACCATAAAAATTAAAAAGAAGCTACTTGCAGGTCTACCTCAAGGACAAAACATGTACCATCTACTTAGTCAGCTCATGAAAACAGTGCTGTCCCAAAGTAGAATCCCCGTGAGATTTGCAGGCCGCAAGTAATGTTGTCAGTACAGGAGGAGAAGACATCGCTTCAGTGAACTTCTCAGCTTCAATCAGATTTCCCAGTTTTGAGAGTAGATCAACCATGCATGTATAGTGCCCTACTGAAGGGACAAACCCATGCTCACTTATTCCATGGAAAAACTCTTGACCCTTAATAATAAGTTGCGAGCGGCTACAGGCAAAGAGAAGACATGTAAACATTACTTCATCTAGCTTAATCCCTTCATTTTTCATCTTCTCAAAACACTTGAGAGCATTCTTTCCATCATGATTCATACCATAACCCCTCATCAAGGCACTCCAAGAAACAACATCTCGAATTGGGAGTCTATTAAACACACTTTGTGCCTCCAGAATGGCACCAAATTTTGCATATATGTCCACCAAGATGCTACAAATTAAAATATCTTGGTCATATCCTCGTTTAATAACATCAGCATGAAGTTCGTGAACTACGAAGATTGCTCCAACATCTTTTACAGCTTTTAAAAGGCAGACAAAAATGCCTTGGTCTGGACAGATACCCTTTAATTGCATCTTCTCATAACATTTGTGAGCTGAAATGAATGATCCATGCTGAGCATACCCTGCAATAAGAGCAGTCCACACCATCACATGTGGATTGGGCAAATCATTGAAAACCTTTTCAGCATCCATAAGAAGTCCAGCCTTAGCATACATGTCGACCAAGGCACTGCCAACAATAGCATTATTCTCAAAACCAAGATAAATTATCTGTGTATGCAGAACATCTCCTCTAACTGAAGACCATTCACTGCTATTGCAGGCCTTCAAACACATAACATATGTAACTGAATCAGGTGCAATACCATCTTTTTGCATTTTTCCAATGCATTCAAATACTTCCTCACATGATCCTTGCTCTGCATATCCAAAAATCAAGGAGTTCCATGACACTACATCCTTCACAGGAAGCCTAATCAAAGCCACCTGTGCATCTGCAATGAAATTGCACCTTGCATACATGTCCACAGTAGCATTTCCAACAGACAAATCGTCAACACCTTTCATTACAGCATCTGCATGAATTATATGACCCATATTTATAGCTTTGAGACTTCCACAAGCTTTCAGAGCATAAACCATTGTCACTAAATCAGGAGGAACACTCTCAGTTTGCATCTGCTTATAAGCTTTGACCACACTCTCATCAAAATCATGTTCAGCATAGCCTGCAATCAATGAATTCCAAGAAACAACATTTCGAAAATGCAACCTGCTGAAGACTCCTTGTGCACATGAAAGGAAGCCGCATTTACCATACATGGCTACCAGTGTGTTTCCAACAGCTTGATCTTGTTCATATCCACAGAGAACAACTTGCATATGCACTTCATGAGCATTCCTAAGAGAGTAAGTGCCTGCAATAGCCCTCAGGATGCAAATATATGTTACAACATTAGGTGCAACACCATCTTCATGCATAGCATCAAAACATGTCATTGCTTCTTTGTAGTGGCCATATTCAATATAGCCAGTAATGATTGCAGTCCAGGTTACTACATCCCGAACTGGCAGCATTTTACAGACTTCTAATCCATCCATAAAAGAACCACACTTCGAATACATGTCAACAAGAGCATTTCCTACAAAAACATCTCTCTCATAGCCAGTATAGACAACATTCATGTGTATCTGTTTTCCTTGAGACATGTACTTTAACGCAGCACAAGTTTTCAGCACAACTACAAGGGTGAAGGTGCTGGGAATAACACCATGCTCTTGCATTTTCTGATACAAAATAGAAGCCTTTTGAGGTTGATTATCATCGTAATATGCAGACATGAGAGAGGTCCAACTACGCTCATTGCAAGAAGGTAATCTTTCAAGAACCTCATTTGCCTCATCAAAGGCTCCACAGTCTGCAAGCATTGATACCAAATAGCTTCCAACAGCTGCAAGAGTCTCCATACAATGTTCCTGTATATGCCTGTACAACACCTTGGCACAACGTCTGTTCTTTTCTTGTCTGCATTTTTGCAGGAGGGGAATAAGACCATTGATGGTGGTGGGGAGTTCATCCATTCAAGAGGTCTCACAGTCTGCAACAATCAGAGGAAAAATCAGGATGAAAAGAAAATTCCAGTAACCAAGATGACAATCAATCATCAGAGCTTATGAAAACTAGAAACATTTTCCCTTGTATACTGTAACAGATAATCAGTGATAAAGTTGATTACTGGTGCAATAGATGAAGTAATTGAAATTGAAGAAGATAAATTCAGCAAGCAGCATGTCAGATACTCTGATCTGCAACAAATCTAAAGCAGCTAATGTACCAACTGGTCCATCCACAAGAAGGGGAAAATAGCTAAAAGTTGTACCATTGTCTGTTCTTTTTTCTTTTCCCTTTTAGTGTGTGTGCATATGCATGTGTGCCTGCATGTGTGTGTGTGTGTGTGTGTGTGTGTGTGTGTGTGTGTGTGTGTGTGTGTGTGTGTGTGTGTGTGTGTGTGTGTGTGTGTGTGTGTGTGTGTGAGTGAGAGAGAGAGGGGGGAGACAGGCTTGTGTGGGTGGATGTGCACATACATGCGTGTGTGCATATGCACACTGCACCCGTAGTACATCTAGAGAGCATAAAAGCATCCCCCTATTTAAGCCACCCCCTTGCTTATCTTTGGGCATACACTGTGGTAGTGATTTGTGGCCATGCACCCTCTTCAAGTCATGAAGATGAAGTATTCAAAGCTTGGTGTGGAGTTCTCTACCTCAAAGATGCTCAAATATTGGTCTACATCAAGCGAAGTAAAGAAATGATGAAGGAAAGAGATGAAAATGTCAAAGGAAAAATTCTATCAAAGGAGGATTCATGAAGGTAATTCAAAGGTTCAAATCTATTCAAATGATGGAGATGAAGGAAAGGAACAAATAGCAACAAACCACTTCAAATTTGGATACTTTTTTACCCTCCTAATCTTATGTTAAAATCAAATAGAAAGCACATTTCTGTTTGTTTTGTAAAGGAAAAATCAAGGAATTTGATTGCTCCATTTAACTTAAGCATGCATCAAAGGATCATTTTTTCTACAGAAAAAGAAGCACTTTCATGTGTTTTTTCCCTAGTTTTGAGAGTTTGAGAATTGGCAGCAATTTGTGAACTTGAAAGCCTTAATGATCATAGAGCTAAACTTTGATATCCACTTGTGACAAACCTCATATGAATAATTTCATTCATTGATCTTTGTATACAAACCATGTTTGATCATCAATAAAAAACCTCATCTTTGAGCACACATGACATGGGTTGGAAGCTTATGAATGCATGAATCGATGGATTTCTCTAATTCAAATGCATGACAAATCAACTTGATTGTAAGTCTTTGGTTAAAGCAAACCAAGGGAAGTGTTCTATTCCACGATCGATTCATGTTTTCTTAATCTTTCATCAAAACATTGCAAGATTAATTGATTTTGATAATTAGATGATGTGCATTCTCATGACTTGATTAAACTTTGCAAAAGGGCTCTCTATGAATAAGCCTTCATTCGTTTCACACCTTCCACATGTTCTAAATTGTGAAATCATTCATTATTATCATTGTGCATTAAATAAGCTTGAAATATGATCTTTGAGTTCATTTGATAGGAAACAAGCATTTGGCATATGGAGAAGAAAGATACTTTCAACTCAATGTGAATCCTGTTCATCAACATCCTTCTTGTTTCATGCAAGAAATCTTGTATATGCACCATTGATTTTATTCTTGTGCATCTAAAGTATCATTAAATAGAGCCATACATTTTCAATGGCTTGGATATAAGACTACGATTTCACCTACACACAATAAATCATTTGACCTAGAGTGAATGTGAGATCATTTTGAACGATTTTCGTCAATTGACAAAATGAGATGTGACCAACTTTATGCCTCTACATCAAAGTGCCACTTGAGCAAGGTGGTTAGGTTGGTAAGGTTCGATACGGGTAAGGCACGTGAACCGAATCTTACCTCAAGGTAAGGTTTGAAAGGTACATATTAGGGTTTGTATATACATGTAGAAATTATATATACACATACACATACACATCTATAATATATATACATATATATGTGTGCGTGCACTATGCATGTATACATGTATATGTATGTACATTGTAAATTGACTAGTTTGGGTTGAGTACAACAAAAAACATCATTTAAACCATACAAAAAAAATTGGATGAATCGGATCTAAGGTTTGCTATGGAACCAAACCAAACCGGATCATGGTGCTCGAATTTCTGGTACGCGAACCAATCAGTGTTGCATACGCAACGCGTTGCGAACGTTCGCAACTTTCGCAACGCAACTCCACGTTGCGTACACGTTCGCAACGCGTTGCTAATCTTTCAAAAAAAAATATTTCCCAAAAGTCCAAAAATGGTCCACAAGGGTCTTTTAAGTCTTAACCCTTACAACTTATGAACAAAAAAGTTGTTGATCAAGGAAGAAGGACCAATACCTCAAGGTGGAAAAGAGAAGTGCATATATATATATATATATATATATATATATATATATATATATATATATATATATATATATATATATATATGTGTGTGTGTGTGTGGTTATGTAATATGTATGTATGTATGTACTAACTATATGTGTAATCTATGATGTATATTCCTATTTTTGTATGTTTACCCAAAGATATGTTTATTTATTTAGGTATGTATGTATGTACGTATGTATGTATCTATATATGCATCTATGTATGTATGATGTCATTCCTAAAATCTATTACTCTATGTTTACTGAAAGGCATGTATATTAACTTATATATGTGTCTAATATACATGTTTCTATTTTTGTAGTATGTATGTATGCATGTGTATCATGTATGTATACATCTATGTGTTGTGTATAAATGTAATATGTATATACTATGTGTATATATACATAAAAATGTGTGTATTACATTACACGTATGTATGTAGTATATATTTACTGCTATGTATGTAATATAATATAATCCATGTATGTATGTATGTGTGTGTGTATATATGTATGTATGTATCTATGTATATATATATATATATATATATATATATATATATATATATATATATATATATATATATATATATATATATATATATATATATATATATATATATATATACACACACACACATACATATAAAAAAATCTAAAATAAAAATTGATTTGTACGCAACTTTATCGCAACTTGGGGTTCGCAACTTGAACCCGTTGCTAACGCGTTAGCAACCCGTTGCCTATGACGTTGCCATCCCGTTGCTAACCACTATGGAACCAATGCAACCTTGCACTTGAGATTTCCAAGTATCTTTTCTTTTTGCACCTACTTTGGAAATTTTGAACTTCAAGTATACATGTGTTTGACATTAAAAAAGCATGCACAAATCCATTTGCATTCCATAGTTAAAAAAATCGTGCGATTTTTTGAAAATAAAAATCGTAAAAATCGTTGTAGCGATTTAAATCGTTTTCTGCGATTTTTATTCACGAAAATCCTAAAAGTTGCCGAGGGTTTTATTTCTGCCGATCGTATGTTTGCCTCCTTGTTTGAGATTTCGCGTGAGTGATTTCCTTGTTTGAGCCTTGTAGAGAGAGAGAGAGAGAGAGAGAGAGAGAGAGAGAGAGAGAGAGAGCTTGTCACAACATATATTCAACCTTCGATTTTCAGCCATCTTGAGCCTTGCAATTTGCCCTCTTGAGTCTTGAGCCTTGTTCTTGAGTGTTATAGATAATAGAAGTATAGTCCTAAGCCTACACTAATATCTTTTGAGTCTTATCATCATGGGAAGAACTCCTAATGTTATTCACAACCATGTGAAAGAGCTTGGCAAGAACACATGGCAATGCAAGTATTGCATGGGGGTTTACACGGGCACTACATCTCGTATCAACGCTCATCTCATTGGCTTAAAAGGTGGAGGCATTGCAAAATGCACTTCTATTCTTCCAAGGATTGTTGAGGAGCTAACTGCTCAACTTCAATTGAGGGAAGGGGTGGGTAAGATGCCAATTGGTTCATCTTCATTGTCACATAGCAATGAAGAGCAACCCAATCCCATTGATGTCATTGATTATACCCCTAGTTCCTCCAAAAGGCCCCGCACTGAGAGCATTAGCTCAGTGAGCATCTCTGAGGATCCTAGACCCAAGATTCCAAAGAGCAATATATTTGTGAAAGGTAGCATGAGGGCTGGAATATAGAAACAATCAATGAATGAAGCAACCCGAGAGATAACCAAACTCTTCATTGAATGTGGTATCCCATTCAATGTGGCAAACACACTTGCATGGAAGAGGGCCATGAAGGCTGTGAGTAGGATTGGTTATCCTTGGGAGGGTCCATCGGGGCAAGTCTTACGTACCTCTGAGCTCTTCAAACAAAAGACATTAGTTGAGACAGAAATGTTGTCATTGAGGAGCTCATGGGAAAAGTATGGCTGCTCTATTCTATGTGATGGTTGGTCGGACATGAGGAAGAGGAATGTTTACAACATTCTTGTCTCCTCGTGCAAGGGCACAATGTTCTTACGTGCCATACCTGCACATGCACCTGGCATAGTGGTTACTGGCCAATTCATATTTTCACATGTTCAAAAAGCCATTGAGGATGTGGAGAGTGAAAATGTGGTGCAAGTTGTGACTGACAATGGGGCTAATTGTGTCCATAGGGCGTATGGTTGAGGATATGTATCCCAAAATCAAATGGATACCTTGTGCATCACATAGCTTAGATCTACTCATGGAAGACATAGGGGGAATTCCATGGGTAAGAACCATCCTAGATAAAGCCAAATTTATAGTGAAGTTTGTCACTAGCCGCCCTAAAGTCCTCAACATTTTCCGCGCTCACTCCTCTTTAGATTTCCAAAAACCTTCTCTCACCCGTTTTTGTTACATGTACATAGTCATTGATAGAGTCTTGAGAGTGAGGAAGGGTCTTTTGCGCACATGTGTTTCAGAAGAATAGTATCAATTATCTGAAGTTAGAGCAAGGATTCTCTCTTCACAAAGTTTTCATCTCTTGTCATGGGAGAGGATGAACTTTGGGTGAAGGGAGAGATATTGGTAGCTGCTATTCAGCCTGTATACACTGTGCTCCGCATTACAGATATCGAGGATAGCACTCTTGGCCTTGTATATGAGTACATCAACCGTATACAAGATTGCATCCAGCGAGCCCATGGATTTTCAGAGGAAGAGTAAGTTTATTGCAATTTTCTACTTGTTTATGTTTTGATGTTACTGTTTACATGTATCATTGTAATTTATATGATTATAGTCCAGATAATTAGTTACATATGTTTTTTAATTCTTTTAATAGAAAGAAGGGTTTATGTGATGCTGTCCAAAGTCAATGGGATTGGTTTCATAAACCAATCCATGCAGTTGCTCATATTCTTCATCCACTGCGGAGGATTGAACGAGATTCTTGAGGATAGCTGGATTGAGTACATTGCAGGATGGACAGGTGGTGATGTAGCCCTCTTGTCTCAGTTTGAGGATGAGAGAGTGCGGTTCCGTAGCATGGAGAAATATTTTGGGCAGCCTACGGCACGGCTACAAGAGAATCAGCTTTCTCCTGTCACATGGTGGGAGAAATATGGAGTTAGTACTCCTATATTGGTAAGTGATTTTTTAGTAAATATTTCATCTTATTAACAAAGAATCAAGTTTAAATAATTTAATTATGTGCGAATCGCAGAGAAAACTTGCCCTACGGATGGAGCACATGGGCTCTATTCCATACAAAAAAGAGGAATAGATTGAGCCCAACACAACTTGAAAAGTTACTGTATTGCCATTGCAATCTCAAGTTGTTAGAGTCTAAAGGACATGACATTGCTCCTTTAAAGGTAAATAAATTCTTTGATATTTAGTCATGGATTTAAAATTTATATTTGTATTTAGTATACTCTAATGGTTAATCTATAATTTTGAAATTTTTAAATTGCAGGTTAATGTAGATTCTATTGATATCGGCCTTGTCAAAGATATCCCTCAAATCCCTCAGGAGGAGAGAGAGATCTTTGCCATGCTTGCGATGAATTCTGATAGGCATGTGCGTCAGACCCGTAGTCGCACCCGAAGAGATAGACCTCACATAGGTACAAAGTTCAAATTATAATATATAGATAAGAATATTTTTCATTCTACACTCTATTTTCTAAATTCTAATATATTGTTTTATGAAAATATATGTGTAGATGATCCATCATTGCCATCTACTAGTCGACCACGGAAGTATTATTCGAGACGAGGTGGACGAGCCCGAGGTCGTGGATAGCGCTGTGGGACTGCTAGTGTTCGTGATATTGGTGGCCCTGGGTCTTCTACAGAGCATGCACATGATTGGGAGGAGTTATCGGCCTCGTCTTCTAGCGGAGATGATCTTGGCCCAGATGCTACAACGATTGTAGCTTAGTTTGGACATTCAGAGTCGGATAGTACATCATCATGGGCTAGTACATTTGATGAGGATCCCATAGATGATGACTCCATGGATGACATTGAGGAGTCATGACTCATGATTCATTAGAATCTAGACATCTTAGATTATAGTTTGTGTCATGTGATAGTGATCACTCTATGCTTTTTTGTATGACATTGCCACTTGTTCTATGGTTTTTGTGCCATCGGCTATTGACATTCATGTATATCTTTTACTTTTCATCATTCATGTAATGAAATGTCATTGATCACTATCTCATTTATGGTGTAAATTGCAATGTAGATATGATGTTCATAATTTATCATTCATTTAAGTTCTACGATGTATGGCTCATCGATGTAATTGCAGTGATCTAATGGGGAGGGGATCTAACTTCTAGAGTAGGTATTTTATGTGTTTTTGGCACTAAATGTATACTAGGGATTGTGCATACCTCAAATATAAGAAAAAATTAAAAATCTCTCTTAATGAATAAAAACCTCGATTTTTTTTTTTTTAAAAACCTCTATGATTTAAACGATTTAAATCCCGATTTAAATCTCTACTTTGTACTATGTTGCATGCTAATAATCAAAGGCTTTAATAAATTATGAGAAAATTATGAATGATAATGCTTTTCATCAAAGAACCACTTGAGAACCACTCAAGTACCTCATGATGCACCATAATTTTCTCTCGTGCATTTAAGAGTGTGCAATTGATAGGGCTTCATTACATGGCCGTGCATAAAGGCACAGATATTGTTTTACCTATGCACTATTCGATCTTGATATCATGAAAAGATCATCACATTTATCTTTCATGCTTGAAAATTTTGATCATTATTGGCACTTCCAAAGAAAGCACAAGTTTGGTGGGAGAAACATGTGGTAGTGATTTATGGCTATGCATCCTCTTCAAGTCATGAAGATCAAGTCATGAAGATCAAGTCATGAAGATGAAGTATTCTGAGCTTGGTGTGGAGTTCTCTACCTTAAAGATACTCAAATATTGATCTACATCAAGTGAAGTAAAGAAAAGATGAAGGAAAGAAAGAAAGAAAGAAAGACTTTTTAACGTCTATTAGAGACCAAAATCAGCCTATGAGACAAAACATATACATCGGTACGATCCAATCCACTATGATCCCAAAAGGAAAATAAAATATGGGTACAAAACAGAATATAAAAGGAGTGGATAATAATAGGTGGCATCAAGGGTGTGGGGTGCTATGGGTATGCACTCTATATGCTCAATAGGTGAGATACAAATATGATATGCATAGGGAGGGGAGGCTCGGTGGTGTCATAACCCTCTAAGTGCTTGGAGTGGGTGTAGGATATAGTGCATCGGTGGGTAAGGCATCGCGGAGATCCTCAAAATGCTCTGCATGTCGAGATCGACAGGGGTGCGCTGCTGACGTCTCCGTATCTCCATGTCATGGTGTGCGTGAATCGCCTGAATCTCTCTAGTAGGGACAGGCTCTCGGAGTGGGGGTCTCCCTCGTCGGCGCTGTCGTCTAAGCTCCTCTGCTCTATGTAATGTGACACCCCGCGTCGAGCTGGTCCTCGAGTGGATGTGGGTCGGAAATAACCTGTAATATGAGTCTGGGGGGCCAAGGGTATCTCCATCCGCTGCTGAAGAAGTGAGGCACGGTAGTGATGGAGCTCTACTAGGAATCGACCGAGAGGGCGCTGTTCATCCGTCTCCAATAAAGCCCTGATCTCTTTGGGCCCCCTAAGAGCCGTGGGTAACAGTCTCTGATGTCCTCATATGCCTGACATCTACATGTGTAGTGCTCCTCATCCTCCACCTCCTCTCGGCATATCCTGCATAATCTCTCGTCCCTGCGGGTATGTGTCTCTCGTCCAACCTCAATCTCGAACTGGTGTGATGATACTCTGAGCTGCCCAATGGCCACTCTCTCTGCTAGAGCCATGTATATATCCATGTATCGTGGTCTCTGAATGAAACCATCCGCTGTCACTATCAGGAAGTGCTCTCTGTAGTGTTGCCTCTTTGTGGGAAGAGGCTCCCATGGTGCTACCCATGTCTCCGTGACGTGTATCTGTAGTAGGTCCTGACGGATGATCATGTTCCTCTCCGAACGAGAGAGGGTAATGTAGGGGGAAGAGAGGTCATACTGAAAAGGGGGGAGATCAGTAATGCTCATGCCATGGTCTGCGGCCTTCCAACCATCGATATGTCTGTGCAGACCATACTCTCTCATGCCCTGTCTCTGCCAAATGTCTAGAGCTCTCAAATGCAAGCCTGGTGAGTCGGCTGGTGGGGAGCTCCCTGATTCTCAGAATAAAGGTCACCAGCTAAAAGAGGGCCTCCGCTAGCATCGGTAGTGTGCCTAGCTCAGCTCGTATAATTTCATGTGGAACGGAGGGCTTGCTGCGCAGCAAGCATGAGATCATGGTGACCTGGGGCCTCTCAATCCGCCCACATCGCCTCCGTGATCCCTGGTGCCCATATTGACGCTGCGTACATCAATGCGGGTGTCACTAGAGTATCAAAGAAAATGTGCCTGAAAGCCGCATCTCTCCAATCCAGCAAGCGCGGCGTAGCCTCGTGTCAATCTCTCTCTCGCTGCCTGTGCCATGGAGAATACCCCTGTGCTGCCCGAGAAGGTGACACCTAAGTAGATGTAGGAGTCCACTACCTCTGTCTGTCCTCCGGCTATAGTGAAAGAGGCACAGTGGCATACTGTCTTGGAGGTGTGGAAAATCATGACCTTGGTCTTGCCAAGGTTCACTGTGAGTCCTCTCTCCATGCAGAAGGTATCGAGCGCCTGTAAATGTGACTGCAGCCCCTCCTGTGACTTTCAAAGCAAGACAATGTCATCAGCATATAATAGGATGTGTACTGGTGTACCTCCGAGGTCTCCTCCTAGTCGTCCTCCTCTCCGTATATACTCCGTGATCTCGTCGATGTAGAGACCGAAGAGAGTGGGTGAGAGAGGGCAACCTTGTTTCACACCAATGGTGCTAACAAGGTTGTCTGATAGGCCACCGGGGCAGTGCACCCTACCTGTGACTCTTACAAAGCATGGATGGCCCATAGCATGTCTGATGGTAGCTGTAACACCTGGAGTCTCCGTAGTAGTCTCTCTCGAGGGATCATGTCGAAGGCTTTGTGGAAATCCACAAAGCAACGGTATACTCTCCGCTTCCTTGCCTTCGCGCTCTCAATCAAGCAACGAAGTATGAAGATGTGGTCGATGGTGGAGAAAGTGCGACGGAAGCTTGCCTGGTCGGGTGCTCTGATCCCATCTGCCTCAGGGTGTGTATTGAGCTTTGCCTCTAGTACTGCCCCATAGATCTTGGCCTCGATGTGGCCTATCATAATAGTCCTGTACTTCACGGGATCCATCATATCAATGGTCTTATGGATAGGCGCAATGGTATGCATAGTCCATGAGCCAGGTAACCCCTCAACCAAAGCACGGTTGAAGAGGTGGGCGATCAGGTGGGAAACTACATCGACTTCGTATATAAAATGTTTGCCCTGGAGTCCCGTGTGGTGTGCTGAACGGCCATGTTGTAGCCTATGGATGGCATGTCGTACCATGCCTTCCGTGAATAGGGTGGATATCATAGGATGCAATGTGGGAGGGATCGGCAATGGGGGCTGTCCTGGGACATCATATAACCTCTAGGGGTAGGTATGCCAAGTCTGAGGATCTGCTATGGGTGTAGGTGGGCGTGGCTCATGCAGGGCCCTCCACGCGGTGGCACAATCCCTACTCATGAGAAGGTCAAACAGCTCTGCCTCCTGTCTCTCCTCGAAAGCTCGCCGCTTCCGGTATGTGAGAGCTCGAATCTGTCGCCGTGCCTCCCTCTCCGTGATGGATCCCAAGATACTCTCTGCTCTGAGGTGTCGATATAGTCGTCTACACTCCTCATCGTACCATCTATTCTGGGGTGTATGCCTCATCTGTGTCGAATGTGCGGTGCTATGGGTGGTGTATGGGAAGTTGAGAGTAGCGGATGTGTGGAGGATCGAGGAGAATAGGGCAGTGAGGATGCCAAACAAGAAAAAAGTCTATCAAAGGAAGACTCATGAAGGTAATCCAAAGGCTTCAAATGAATTCAAATAATGGAGATGAAGAAGAGGAACAAGCAATATTGGCACTTCCAAAGAAAGCACAAGTTTGGTGGGAGAAACATGTGGTAGTGATTTATGGTTATGCATCCTCCTCAAGTCATGAAGATGAAGTATTCAGATCTTGGTGTGGAGTTCTCTACCTTAAAGATACTCAAATATTGATCTACATCAAGTGAAGTAAAGAAAAGATGAAGGAAAGAGATGAAGATGCCAAACAAGGAAAAAGTCTATCAAAGGAAGACTCATGAAGGTAATCCAAAGGCTTCAAATGAATTCAAATAATGGAGATGAAGAAGAGGAACAAGCAATAACAAATGGATTCAAATTTGGACACTTATAGACCCTCCTAAGCCTATGTGGAAAATAAAATAGAAAACATATTTGTGTTTGTTTGTAAAGAAAAAATTAAGGGATTTGATTGTCCATTTAACTTAAGCATGGATCAACGGGTCAATTTTCCTATAAAGGAGAAACATTTTCATTATCTCATTATGTATCATTGTCTTAGTTTGAGAGCTTGAAACCTACAAGCATCTTGAGATGTTGAGAGCCTTAGTGATCTTAGAGTTAACCTTTGATAAGTACTTGTGAAAAACCTCATATGGATCATTTGATTCATTGATCCTTTGTATTCAAAACCATATTGATCATCAACCATATTTGATAATCAATAAATATCTGTCTTTGAGCACACATGGCATGGGTTGGAAGCTTATGAAAGTGTGATGAATTCAAGTGGATGTTTTAAGGATTTTTCTACTTCAAGTAAATTTAAATCAATTGGACTGTAAGTTTTTTATTGGAAGTTAATCAAGGTAAGCATTTCATTCCATGATTCGATCCTATTTTCATAATCATTGTAAGATGAATTGATTTTTTATTACCAAATAATGTGTTGAACATTGATTTCATAAGTGAAGATATTGATTGAAGCGATCTTAACTTTACACAAAGGCTCCCTCTTAGTGATTGAAGTGATATTAACTTTACACAAGGGCTCCCTATCAGCAAGTCTTGCATTATTTCACACCTCCCACAATGCATGGCTATGTGTGAATCTACCTAGTCTGCTTAGTTAATGCTATATTAAGATGTAAAATTGAGGTCTTGTATTCACCAATCATTTTCATTGAATCAAATGCTAGTTGACTTCGTTTCTTGACTTATACATACGAAGATAAACTTTGAATTCATGCCAAAAAGAAAGTGCAACCGTAAATTCATGGTAGCCAATCACGAAACCACGTAAAGATCAGCTCCATTCCGCATAATATCAATTGCATCTACAGCATACCCACTAAGATCATAATTTCTTGACATAGATGTCTCAATGTATATATGCATTCATGAATGTGTGTACGTACGCATCATGTATGTATGTATGTATGCAAAGAAGATTGGCACGGCCCTTGCACAAGGATGACACACACATTCAGAAATGGTCCAAACTTTTACAGTGAATATCTGTATATGTATGCATGCATGTGCATACATACATGCATGCATACATTCATATAAAGTTCTCCCTAGGTAGAGACTTTGTGAAAAGGTTTGCAACATTATCCTGTGTGGACGAAAAAGCCAAACTATCTCTCCAACAGAGAGTCTCTTCCTGACAAAATGATAGTGCACCCTCAATGTGCTTTGCACGAACTTGGAACACAGGGTTCCTCGCAACGGTCAATGCGCTCTGACTGTCAGCAAAGATGACAGTGGTAGAAGATTGATCAACTCCCAAATCAGCCACACACACTCAATAGTCTCTCTGAAAGTTTCCCTATACTAAGCCTCACAATTAGAAGTGGTCACAATAGGCTTCTTCTTGCTCAACCAAGATATGTACGAGCTACCAAGCATGAAACAAAAACCACTTGTGGACACATGAGTGTCATAGCAACCAACCCAATCTGAATTATAAAAAAAATAAAAAATAGAAAAAACATGTAAATCTGGAGGTAATGATCCTCCCTTGGGTTAAAACAATTCAAGTAGTCGAGTACCACTCAAGTAGTGAAAGATTCCCTTAACCAATCACCAATGCTCAATACCTCGGCAATGCATATACCTCCTCATCTTTGGGACAACAAACTGAATATCAGGCCCAGTTATGCATAGGTAAATCAAGCATCCAACAGCTTGCTGATAGAGAACCACATCAAATGCATCTCTAGCATCATGAAGACTCCACCGTAAACCTGTCTCCAATGAAGTGGCAATAGGTTTGCAGCCTTCAAGGCCAAAATGCTGCAATAATGTGCAAATGTATTTTGCTTAAACACAAAGCTATTCCCGCATTAACTTGCATAAATTGAATGCCAAACAATGATGCAAATGCCCCAAGTTTGACATTTCAAAAGAGGCATGCAAATCATCCTTAAATTCAGCAATATGCTTCTCATTAGGACCCGTCAGAAACATATCATCAAAATATACAACAACGATCAGAAGTACATCATCTTCACGCTTTACATATAAGGTGCTCTCAATTATATTGTTCTCAAATCCATGTGCTAGCAAGTAGGCATGTATCTTTTCATACCAAGCACATGGTGCTTGCTTCAATCCATACAATGCATTCTTCAACCTTCACACTTTGTTTTCATTCCCTTTCTGCACAAAACCATGGGGCTGAAATACATATACTTCTTCACGTAAATCACCACTCAGAAATGTGAATTTAATGATATACATTCAAACCATGATGAGCTGCAAATGCACAGACGCTACGAATAGTGATCATTCGGTGTGTGAGAGCAAAAGTCTCATCAAAATCAATGCCTTTCTCTTGAGCATAACCTTTGGCAATAAGCCTAGCCTTATACCTATCAATTATTTCATCAAGCTTACGTTTCAATTCGTACACCCATTTAGTACTCTGGATGCAAATCACATAAAGGCCAAGTACCACTCTTCATAATAGCACGATATTCTGAGTGCATGGAAGCCATTCAATTTTTTAAATTATGTACTTGGTCAAGAGAAACAAGCTCATTCTATTCAAAAGTACTAGAGAAAGCCATTGCATAGCAATTTGATGCAAAGGGAGCACTATGAGAGTCTTGAGAAAGTGGAAACCTCTTTCTTTTGATAAGTTTGATAAAATTGTCCTTAACTCAAGTTTAGCAATCGAAAAGACTTGTTCTAAGGACATTGTCACTTGGCTTTTTAACAAGATTTCATATGAAATTTCCTTAGAATCAATTTTCTGTTCAATTTCACATGTTAGAATCGCTTTCGGAATTCTTTTTGGTTTCTTTGTTTCTACTTCACCAGTTTGTTTTGTTTGATTTTGTTCACTCACCATAGGTTTTTCGCCCCTTCTTTTATTTCTCTTCTTCTTTGTTGCTTTGATTTAGACCCTTCTGCTTGTTCAAAATGGACATTCCTAGGTTCATCCCTTGCTTGTTTTCGAGTAACTTTGGACTTTGCTTTCAGAGTGGATACACCCATGCATGCCTTGAGAACTCCTCAAAAAAGGTCATGAAGTAAAGATAGTTCCCAAAAGAAGGTGTTTGCATAGAGCCACAGACATCACTATGAACAAGCTGCAATTTATGAGCAACTCAAACTAAACGATATTTTGGGAAGGATAAATGTTGCATTTTGCCCAAAATATAGCCTTCACAAACATGTTTAAAAGGTGCTCCAAGTTTGGGAAGAGGGGACACCATTTCAGATTTTTGGAGGCGTAGCAAACTAGAAAAATTTAGATGACCAAAGAGTGCATGCCAAAGCTTTGCATATTAGATAGCTTGAGAATCTTGACCTGCACATTCTAAATCATTCACAAATTTTGTTTGTTATATGAGCTTACACAACTGACGACATGAAATGTAAGACTCAATAATAACATCGCCATTAAAGAGATCATGAATTGTGCATCTACCATCAACAAATTTGACAACCAAGCCAATTTTGGCTAATGCTCAAACTGACAACTGATTTTTCTTGATCCCTAGTACATACAAAGCATCTAACAAAGTGAAAGAACTACCATCAGTAGTAGTCAGAATGATCTTACCGACTCCCATTATAGGATAAGAGTTGTTAGCGCATGTGACATTATTCCCTGTAGGGCATGCTAAAGTGAACTGAAGAAACTACGTTGCAAGGTAGTATGTTTGGTTTCCCCACTATCAAAGTACCAAACATCCAAGACTACTGTTGACATACTCCTCATGAGAAGATGGATCATAGCTCCATACGGTAGTAAATACCCATTCTTCATTCTGAATAAGATTAGCACACTCTGTTTTAGGCGTAGAGGCCTCTGCAACAACCATTCCAGCTTCTTTCTTCTTTGCCTCTTTGCAACCAGTTTTGGAACAACTCTTAATGAAATGATCATTTCCCTTACAGTATTTACAAAACTGTTTCTTCTTTTCCATTTCGGACTATCTAGGAAAGCGTGATCTGCAACATGCATAATGGACCTATTCTTCTTGGATTGATCTTCCTTCAACAAAACAAAGACTAACTCCTCAAATATTTAAGGCATTGGGATTACCTTTCATCATCAATCGAAGAGTAGAAGCAAAAGTCTGATATGACCATTAAGAGCAATTTGCATAAGTGAACTATCTGGCAAGACTTCATAAGCAAAAATCAATTGCTCCTTTTGATTTTTTGTCAAAAAAATGTCCATAGAATCTTCTTCATTCATATGCTCACTCTCCAACTGTTTTCGGAGGTAAGCAAGACGAGCCTCATTTCTTAACGGGTATAAAATGGTAAGTGTATCCCACACATCCTTTGTTGTTTTACAAGAGCAGATGTGGGGGATAATGGCATTTTTGACATACAAAGCTATCAATCCATGTGCCTGAGCATCTTTGCCATCCCAATGAAGTTTTTCTCCAATAGATACAACAGGAACCGCGGCACAAACAGGAATTTGAAGATCATCATCTTCAACGCCATCTACATCACCTTCAATAATTATATTTGCAAGTGTAGTAGGACACCTTTCAACACCCTACACAATATTCTAAAGTCCTTTTGCTACCAATGACGCACCATATATGCCCACAATGGGTAATTTGTACCATCCAACCTATCCTCAGCAGTCAACATATCATTGCTTTCAGCCATGGCCACGAACTAAATACCCTCATGCAAAAAGATGATTGTATCTCGAAACGTTGACTAGAACCACCCTATATAGCTCTGTTAAACATGTAGCAAACTTCGAGGAGCTTGTACTTGTGAAGCAAAACCTGAATATATGTTTGGCACAAAGGGACGACATTGCCTACAAAGGCACTGTGATAGTGTGTTTGGAGGCTGAAACGAGCTCACATCAAAATTTCGACACAACTCTGAGACTATGATCGAAGGGGTGTTGATGACGCCCTAAATGAAGCGGTGACCTTCTCTAATACCAATTGTTGGAGTTTCACGTCTTCGGAAGAACATGTACAGCACAAGGAAGAAGAACAAGCTTGAAGCACAACAACACTGAATGAATTACCAAGTGAATGTACAAAGAAAAGTAACTCGTTAAAGTTATAGGCGTATATACAAGCCAGGGAAAGAAAACTCCTAAAGAGGGAAAAAAGTGCCCTATTGGTCCATGTGTTGACACACATCACTACCGAAGTATATCAACATCAACAAGGTACCCAACATATGGGCAGCAATGTACGTACCCAATATATGGGCAGCAATGTACATAGTGCAGGTATGTATGTAATCTAAATAATTTTGACCCTAAACATAATGATGTAATTCATTAGGTCTCCATTTTGTGAATCTTGCAATGCACTTTATCTAAAACTCATATGATTTTCTCCTTGTAATTTGGACTTTCAAATCCTTTGCAAACATTTTGACCATCCCAAGGTAAAGCATTGAAGTTTGAATCATTCATATCAATCAAGATGCATGTAGATAAATTGTTTTTGATCTCCGAGTCCTTCAAATGCCAAGATATTGTGGCTTTGCCAGACGTTTTGGCCATCCCAATGTAAAGCATTGAAGTTTGGACAATTTATATCAAATCAACATGAACTTAAAAAAATTGTTTTCGATCTCCACGCCCAGCACAGTACATGCAATATATCAGGTCAGTCTTGTGTCTTGCAAAAAAAAATGATCATTTGCAAAGACTTTCATTGATTTTCCTAACAAGCAATCAAATATTAGATTTATCATACATACATGCACACATACAAACATTACAATGTACATACATGCACATGCACACACCTATACAAAAATATAAAAATACACATGTACACCTCTTGAGTACACTTATGCCTACACCTACGCTGGTACCCACTTCCACACCTACCCCGACACATACACCACATCCATACCTAACCTACACTCATACCGGAGACCCACACCTATACCTACACTCGTACCCCACACCCACACCCACACCTGCACTTGCACCCACACCTACACCTACACTTGCACCCACCCCCTGCACAAGCACATGAATACATTATTAAACACATACAGACTGCATGCCTGCATTTGTTCGAGGAAAACTCAAACTCTTTGTGCAAAATAAGTGCAAGCCGTAGACATAATAACTCATAAGACAAAGTACAATACAATTAATAACCATTATACTCATTGGATCATGTGATATTCCCTGAACTTGTAACCAAATTTGCCGACCAGATTTCTATCAGCGACGGTGCAGATCTAAGAAAAGGCTATACATAAACACATGTTTTACACTTCAGACCTTAATGCATGGATCATTTTCAGGATGTGACACCAAAAAAGTTTTTTCACCATCAAAAATGGACGGTTTCTCCTTGCAAAGGTAATTTGGTGAATCTCATTTAGTCAATTTATGTATTATACTCTATTACTGATAGATACTACATGTAGCCACAAATTTCCGCAAATAGATTTCTTTATAGCCTTGCATGGACTAAATTATAGCCCATATTTTATCAGATTGACTATGAATGAATGGATACTACATCTATATTACGGAAAAGAAGAGGACTTATAACAACTAGGAGTGTTCTACCTTAATGGCAAGACACTTGTCTCTTCTAATTCATCACCGGCACTAATGAAGCTTGCAACAAGTGCTTTAGCTGCTTGGACCTCCTCTTCATCGTAGGCCCCCATTCTCTGACTTATTGTCTCGTAATTTTTCATTTTTTTTGCTCTTCCTCCTTATTTTCTTGCTCTCCTTTGAATTTAAGCTCTTAGGATTCTCTTCTCCACTGCCTTTGCCACTTCTGCAAGAATAGAATCCATAGAAAACAACACAATGTACCTTTTATTGAAACCTAATCATCAGCCTGTAAAGTTGCAAATCAGAAAAATACGGGCATATAAATCACGGGAGATGCAATCAAGCACATCTAGCTGAACGTGAAAGAGAAATACTAAATGAGACCCAACCTAAGAAATAAGAAAACGTAAAGAATGTCATGTCAACAGAGTTGAAATCGTGACACTGGCACGTAGCCTCACAATAAGCTTGTATGGTGAAACGTATCAACGGACCACAGCTTGATGAGAATTCATTTTTTACTGCTCTAACAAAAGTGTAAAACAGTTAACACATTTGGATTCAGAATAAGCATCCTATTTCTTTAATAAGCATCCTATTTTTTTAATAAGCATCCTATTTTTGCTAACCCAAGCCCAAGGAAACAGGTCCAACTCACATGATTCGGGGCAATCTGGGGAAGGAAAGAAACATAAGAACGAACTTGTATCCTGGAGCTGCTAACTCAAAATTGCATGGTGGGGTCTAGTTCAAGCTATCTTGCTTTTTGATTCCTTGAATATCCAGTTACAGTGAGCCCTTGAATATCCAGGTACATTTGATTCACTGGAAAATTGCCATTAGGACTCGGGATAGAGATGAGATGTCTTACAAACACCAATGAAATAAAAAAACTCTCTCTCTCTCTCTCTCTCTCTCTCTCCTCTCTCTCTCTCTCTCTCTCTCTCTCTCTCTCTCTCTCTCTCTCTCTCTCTCTCTCTCTCTCTCTCTCTCTCTCTCTCTCTCTCTCTCTCTCTCTCTCTCTCTCTCTCTCTCTCTCTCTCTCTCTCTCTCTCTCTCTCTCTCTCTCTCTCTCTCTCTCTCTCTCTCTCTCTCTCTCTCTCTCTCTCTCTCTCTCTCTCCCTCCCCCCCCCCTCTCCCTGCCGTCCCCAGCGAGCTGCCCAGCCCCCGCCTCCTGCGAGCCCCCTGCCTCCAATATGCCTCTTGCATTAACAGCCTACCCTAACCCTAACCCTTTCACCCTCCCCTCTAGGCCCCCCATCAAACCCTAACCCTAAACGGAAATATAAAATCCCAACCCTAACCCTAATCCTGACCTAACCTTAACCCTAACCCTAACCCTACCCCTAACCCTAACCCTAACCCTAAACCTAACCCAAACCCTAACCCTTGCCTTAAACCTAACCCAAACCCTAACCGTAACCTCTAGCACCCAAACTAAAACCTAACCCCTAGCCCTCACCCTAACCTCACCTTCTCTCTCCCTTCTCCTCCCTTCCCCTCTCACTCTCAACCTTCTCCCTCCCTTCCCCTCTCACTCTCAACCTTGACCCTAACCCTAGCCCTATTTTGAGACCTAACCCTAACCTACCTACCTACCTACCTCTCTCTCTCTCTCTCTCTCTCTCTCTCTCTCTCTCTCTCTCTCTCTCTCTCTCTCTCTCTCTCTCTCTCTCTCTCTCTCTCTCTTTCTCTCTCTCTCTCTCTCTCTCTCTCTCTCTCTCTCTCTCTCTCTCTCTCTCTCTCTCTCTCTCTCTTTTGAAGAGGCGAAACTGTGTCTTTTAGGGTTCTGAAGAGGTGCAGCGCCTTCTTTTAGGGTTTCGAACAGGCGCAGGTCTGGTTTTTTAGGGTTTCGAAACTGACGAAGATCTTATTTTTAGGGTTTTGAAGAGGCGAAACTCTGTTTTAAAGGTTCTGAAGAAAATCAGCTCTGATTCTTAGGGTTTTGAACATGGGCAGCTCTGATTTTAAGGCTTGGAAAGATATAATGCTCAATTTTTAGGGTTTCGAAACTCTCTTTTAGGGTTCTTTTTAGGGTTCTGCAGCCTCCCTCTCTAAGCAATGGGGTCCAATCTCTCTCTGATCTTAGACATAGCACTGATTTTAGGGTTCCTAATCTCTGATTTTAGGGTTTCGACGCTCTGATTTAGAGTTCAGCACCTCTTTCCCCGAAGATCTGATTTTAGGGTTCTCTGTCATCTGCCTGCTGTGCTAACAGCCACAAGCATCCACACTTATCTATCTCTCTCTCTCTCTCTCTCTCTCTCTCTCTCTCTCTCTCTCTCTCTCTCTCTCTCTCTCTCTCTCTCTCTCTCTCTCTCTCTCTCTCTCTCTCTCTCTCTCTCCCTTGTCTACAGCAACAACATGGAAGGCAGGAAAAGCTTTGCCTCTGCCCTGTTGCACCAGCCGCTTTCTATACCAACCCCAGTCAACAAACCAACAGCATGGGAGTCTTACTTACTCCAAGAACTGAAGAAACTCCAAGGAGAAATGGCAGCAATGAAGCAGGAAATTAGTAAGAAAGATGAACAAATAGCCAGATTGCAACAAAAACTTGATGAAACACAAGGAAACAGCCAGCAAACAGGAGCTGAATCAACAAATACAGTCGACTTGACAACACAATTATCCGAGGTAAAACTATCCAGCTCTACACATTTTTCAAAAGAAGTAATGGCTGTGGTAAAGGAGCAGGAATTGGTGGACGGCAACAAGAAAGTTATCAGGATTGGAGGCCTCCCCCTAGGATGGGACAGAGAGGACATCGCACCCGAGTTAAAAGATGACTGCATCCTTGAAACAGAAGTACTAGAAGCACAACTAACCAAGGTGGTCCCCTTCATCAATCTAGGGTCTCCGGTCTTCATCACACCCAAAGGAACTCAGGCAAGGGTAAGCTATTTTGACATGTCAGATAAGATAGCTGTCATGAAGCAAGCAAAGTCACTACAAGGTACTAAAGTATGGATAGCAGATGAACTCACCCCACTCCAACTTAAAAATCGACCAGCAGAGTTAACTAAAGTCAGAGAAGCCAGGAAGAATGGAAAGTGGGCAGTATACAGAGGCGGTCAAGCTATTATCAGAGATTTCCATACCCATACCACATAGGAAGAAACAGCTATCTCCCTCATTTGTAATATATATTGATGTAATTTTGAAACTCTTATGAGTCATAAGAGTGCTTTGGAAGCCACATCCCCCCCTTTTATTTTGATTTTTCCCCTTTTTATAGCCCCTTGAGGGCTTCCCCCCCCAAGTGGAATGTAATGTTTTGATGTACCTGATCGGTCCCATAGGTCGATTTCGGCCTCCCGTGGACGTTAATATATCTTTCTTTCTTTCTTTCTTTCTCTCTCTCTCTCTGGTACGACATGCCATCCATAGGCTACAGCATGGCCGTTCAGCAGACCACACGAGACTACAGGGCGAGCACTTTATATACGCAGTTAATGTAGTTTCCCACCTAATCGCCCACCTCTTCAAGCGTGCTTTGGTTGAGGGGTTACCTAGCTCGTGGACTATGCATACCATTGCGCCTATCCATAAGTCCAACGATATGATGGATCCGAGGAACTACAGGACTATTATGATAGGCCACATTCTAGCCAAGATCTATGGGGCAGTACTAGAGGCAGAGCTCAGTACACACGCTGAGGCAGCTAGGATCAGAGCACTCGGCCAGGAAGGCTTCCGCCGCACTCTCTCCACCATCGACGAGAGCCTCTTCCCACAAAGAGGCAACACTACAGAGAGCACTTCCTGATAGTGACAGTGGATGGTTTCATTCAGAGACCACGATACATGGATACATACATGGCACCAGTAGAGAGAGTGGCCATTGGGCAGCTCAGAGTATCATCACACCAGCTTGAGATTGAGGTTGGGCGAGTGACACATACCCCCAGGGACGAGAGATTATGCAAGATATGCAGAGAGGTGGAGGACGAGGAGCACTACACATGTAGATGTCAGGCATATGAGGATATCAGAGACCGTTACCCACAACTCTTGAGGGCCCAGAGAGATCAGGGCTTTATTGGAGACGAAGGATCAGCGTCCTCTCGATCGATTCGTAGTAGAGCTCCAGCGCCGCCGTGCCTCACTTCTATGGCAGATGGAGATACCCCCGGCCCCCCAGACTCACATTACAGATTATTTCAAACCCACATCCACCCGTAGACCAAGCTTGACGCGGGGTGTCACATTACAGAGAGCAGAGGAGCTTAGACGACAACGCCGACGACCGAGACCCCCACTCCGGAGAGCCCGTCCCCACCAGAGAGAGATTCAGGCGATTCACGCACACCATGACATGGGCATACGGGGACGTCAGAAACGCACCCGTGCCGATCTCGACATACAGAGCATTTTGAGGATCGCCATGATGCCTTACCCACCGATGCATTAGGGAAGACGTGCAGAAAAAAGAGCTCACACGAGTCCAGGATACACTTGAGGAGGAGAGGCTTCGACACAATCAAAGACTTCACATTCAAATTACAGGCCTACCCGAAGGGGCATCACTGGAGGCGTACGCCACTGACATTTGTCGTCGACAAGGATACAAGAGCATGCCCTTCACAGGCGCATGGAGGGTTGGGAAGAATACATCACGTTTGCGAGCACTCATCCTTAAGATGAGCTCTGAGGAGGCACGGACCGCCTTCTTTAGACTCCGATCAGCACTACCTGGACTACAGAGCACCTCGTATACGGATGCATGACTCTGGTACCGCTCATTGCCCACCTCTTCAACCGTGCACTGGTTGACACGTTCGTGACTCATGGACTAAGCACACCATAGTGCCCATTCATAAGTCACGCGATGTTATGGATCCAGCTACATGTCGGACAATCATGATTGGCCCCATATTGGCCAAATTATATGGGACAGTGCTAGAGACAGAGTTGAGCACTCTCGTAGAGAGGAAGGGTATTAGGGCCCAAAGACAGGTAAGTTTTAGACGAGATTACTCTACCATTGACCACATCTTCACTTCGAGATGCCTGGTCGACCAGGCAAGAGTGAGGAAGAGGAGATTATACTGCTTTGTGGACTTCCGCAAAGCCTTCGACACATTTCCCTGGGAACAGCTCTTCAAATGCCTACTTGATATCGGAGTTCTAGATGAGATGATACGGGGGATCTACGCCTTATATGAGATGGTAGAGTCAGATGTCGAGGTGGCTTATCCGACTCAATTGCTAGCACTATAGGGGTAAAGCAAGGCTGCCCTCTTTCACCCACCCTTTTTGGTCTATACATTGATGAGATAGTGGACTTCATATGGCAGCAGGGAGGGGAGGGCATTGAGGAACGATGGACTACTATTCATATTCTTTTATATGCTGATAATATTGTGCTAGTTTCAGAATCTGCAGAAGGTCTATAGCACCACCTGCATGGCCTAGACGACTTCTGCATATATAGAGGGCTATCTGTGAACATTGGTAAACCAAGGTTATGATTTTTCATACATCAGCAAAGGTGAGGAGACATAGTTCTTTCTGAGAAGCAGGTGGACCGATTGAGGTAGTCGGATCAAATGTCTATCTCAGATTGACATTCACAGCAGCCTCCAGGGTTTTCTCTATGTCTCAAGCACCTCGGAATCACATCAAACATGGATACGCAGCACTAGCCTTGATGGAGAGACAATGCCACCAGGCACATTTTCAGGAGCCTCGCACAAAGGGGTGGCTCTTCGACACTCTGGTTACACAAGCGCTCATGTATGGAGCAGCCATATGGGGGTCGGGATTAGCTACATCAGGATGGACAGCATTGAAGAGGCCACAAATTCTCGTGATTGACAGACTCATCTTCGGTAAGCCTTCAGTACCACATGATATCGCCAATGCTAGTAGAGGCA
The DNA here is from genome assembly GCA_020310875.1 of Ceratopteris richardii. NCBI lineage: Eukaryota > Viridiplantae > Streptophyta > Polypodiopsida > Polypodiales > Pteridaceae > Ceratopteris > Ceratopteris richardii. The sequence goes on from CM035410.1 coordinate 110,024,177, forward strand.
CTATTCCGAACATTATGCCTATTACACAGGATACGGAGCATGAACACAGAGCTCATCACTTATCGAGCTTTCCAAGCGTCACGCGACATGGCACTAGCAGGAGACACCTCCTCATGGTACGCACAGACACGAGACTGGCTGGCCCATCATGGATTTGACATAGACAAACTTCCACCACTGCAGTAAGACTTACAGGCCCCCACCTATTCGCTCTCCCACCAGGAAAGGAACAGGGTCATTCGCAAGGAGATATGGCATACATATATACAAAAAGCATGGATTAGCTCCAGGGATACATTGCCACCAAAAATGTTCCACTACCATGAGCATTTTCTACTGATCTCAGATCAGGGCTTCATTGAGACTCCGCAATACATGCAGACATACTTACCACACGACCTTTGAGTCATCATTGGGCAGCTTCGAGTTTCATCACATCAGCTCGAGATCGAGAGGGGTTGGACAAAGGGAGTACTTAGAGAGGAGAGGTGGTGCCCAGTATGCCATACAGAGATAGAAAGTGAGGAGCACTTTGTTACCAGATGTCGAGCATACTCATATCTACGAGCACAATTCCATATAGAGGAGTCACAACAGTTGTGCATGACCATTGGAGACCAGCGGAGGTTGGGACGATTCTCACAGCAGCGTATGAGAGTTGAGAGCAGTTGCTGCAGCCCACGCATTAGAGACGGATGAGTACACAACCGACCATTACTCAATTCTTTCAGCGACCATTACGCAGTGGCACAGAGCTGGATACCATGACTATACCAGGATACAGACGACCACGACTTTACAAGGAGGATATCTCACTCATCAGGATAGCCCATGACCACATGATGGAGCACAGGCGCACCACCACCACCACCACCTGGGTAGCCTTCCTTCAATAGGCACTCAGACTGCCGCCGATGTACCACATACTCCACCCACCTCGACCCATTACCTGTAGTTAGGATATACATATTCACTCCCGTCATCGGCCCCCGTGTATTAAGAGGTCATTATCTGCAGAGTCAGAGCCACATCTCCCCACGCACCACTACATTATCCCCACTACCTCTCCGTCACGCGGTACACTATCCTGTGGTTGTTTCCATGTTCAGCCTACACGTTTTGTGTGGCGAGTACTTTTCCATTTTATTTTATTTCTACACAGGGGTTACTACAGTTGTACATGGTTTTGTCTCATAAGCCAAATTTGGCCTTCAGAAGATGTTAATCTCTCTCTCTCTCTCTCTCTCTCTCTCTCTCTCTCTCTCTCTCTCTCTCTCTCTCTCTCTCTCTCTCTCTCTCTCTCTCTCTCTCTCTCTCTCTCTCTCTCATTTTTTCTCATAGGCCAAGTTTGACCTTTGGAAGACGTTAATATACCTTTCTTTTTTTCTTTCTTCTCTCTCTCTCACACACACACATATTGAAACATGTTCAGGACCTACCGCGTCACTCATTTTGGGATTCATTTCCACGAGCTGGGGAAAGGATTCTTCAAGGGCTTTCCGTTCGGGAGTAGAAGCAGCGCATGCGAAACTCTTTTTCCGACTGCAGCATGGAGAGTGCCCATCCGAAGAACTCGCCCCTTTCTCAATGAAACCATCTGGCATAGCACGGAAAAAAGGTAAGGACCTAAGAGCGCATGTCAGCTGCATCATTGAGAGGATCAACGTACCCAAGGTGGTAGTCATTGAACTCGCGTATCTTGCTTCGCTAGAGTGTCGGAATGCTTATTGAGTTCGCACTGAACCCAGAAATGCATTGTTTCAGTTCAAACAATGAAAACACTAACGAATTCGGTCGTGCATGTTCTCGGAAAGGAGATGACATTGCAAAGAAAGTAGTTTGTCAGCCTAGTTCTATGTGGAACGGAAGTGAGGTGTAAAAGAGTGTCAAAGGTGGTTTAGGAATGAGTCCCGTTCCTTGAAATACATATCTTTCATAATTTACAAAGGAGGTCAATTTTTTAGACAACTTAAGTGAAATGAATCAATAGTTGACTGATGAGGAGACCCCAACGGATCATTCCACAAGCAAACAAGGCAATCAAGAAGGGCACAACAAAGAAGATAATCCTGACAACAAAAGTTTGATCTTTGGATCTATTATTTCTCATCAAGTTTTAGGATCATTTGTGATGGTGGTTTCTGAGAAAGGAAAACACCCAATAGGGTTCCCTTGGAAGAGCCCCCTCAAAGGACGACTATATGCTAGGAACCCTCAACTTCAAAAAGAAGAGAAAAAGATAAAAACAAAAAAAAAGAGGGGCAAATCCCTGCCCAACAAAGACCTTTTCCTTCATAAATGATTGTGTGTCATTCAATGTTCGGGGGTTGTCGGACCCCTCAAGAGTGGTCGTGATTGATCAATGGCTTCGAGATAAAAGTGTCAATCCAGACTTCATATGTCTTCAAGGGATCAAAATTGACAGTGTTGAACTTCAAAGAGACTTCAAAGTATTTCAACATATAATTTGTGGTTCACCACACAACACCTAGGGGGAGCAATGGCACAACTATAGGCTTCAAGTAGGTCATACATGCTTTCTTGGTAGAGACCTAGGCAGATCAAAACCATTGATGGGTTGCTCTTTCTTTCAAGGGCCCTCTCCCCTTCACCATTGCTTCGGTGTATGCACCTAATCTAGACATGGAAATACTCGCTACATGGCATTCTTTGGACTCCCTTCCCTTTGAGGACATCCTATGCAAGGACTTTAATATGATGAAAGCTTTGTCTAATAGATGGGACCAAAGGGGGCGAATTATTGATGATCTTAAGAAAGATGTCTAGGATGCGGTTAAGCTTCACCATGATCTGGTTGAAATCAAAGATGAGCATGTCTTCTCTTAGTCGAACCTTCAATCGGGTGCTAATTTGCAAAATTTAAACTTGAAAGAATCCATATTACACAAAATATCATTGATAAATTGGGTCCCCCATCCTTCTCTCAATGTGTTGACTTAGTTTTGTCAAACCATTATCCAGTGGATCTCACCTTCAAACCACAATTAATACATAGAAATCTCCCTAGTTTCATGCTCGTCTCTCAACCCTCTCCCTCCCTTTGATTCAACAAGTGATCTCCTTGACCTAGATCAAAGACTTTAGTGCCCATGCCTCTTCGGCCAAGTGTTGGAAGTAATTGGTTGTCAAGCAGACTCCTATCTCCTTAACAAGGCTCAAAAGGAGATTTAGAGCATTTGATATGCTAGAAGGGAAAATCTTTATCATAGGCTTCGACGTCTTGATGCTAAAGTCAAGAACGGAAAGTCCCACCTCCAACTCAAGCTTCAAAAAATTAGAAGCAAGTTTAGATACGAAGAGGAAATTCAAAGAAAGAATCTGCAAATTTATCTTAAAGATTGGTGGGCGTGGAAAGTAGATAAACTGACTAAAGAAATGTGTAAACTCCTAAAGAAGAGCAGTAGAAGGAAGAGATACCATACTATATTGACAACCATGGGGTGGAATGCACTACCATTAAAGAGAATATTGAACTGATTGCCAACCACTTCACTCAACTCTTGGGGGTGTCCACTTCACTCTCTTCTCAAAGGTGTGATTACATGGTCACCATCACTAAAATTAGAACCAAAAGAATTCTACAAAATATGGTGCACCTTCTTCATTCCCCCATCAGTGACATAGAAATTGTAAAAGTTATTGATTCTCTACCCGATGGTAAATGTTCGGGTCTGGATGCTCTCACCAATGAGTTCTTCAAGACATTCAAGAGTGTTTTGGTGAACCCATTATGCATGTCTGGTAGGAACCCTTCACTTTGTCGCTTTTGCCTAACTTTCTCAATGAAGGTCTAATTAAGCTAATTCACAAAAAAGATAAAAAAAACAAGATTGAAAATTGGAGGCCTATCACTATGCTACAAATTGGCTATAAGAGCTTCACAAAGGTCCTTGCTAATCGTATTGCCTTGCATCTTTGCTCATGGATCAATGAAGATAAAAAAGGTTAGATTCATCCTTGAGGCCTTATTGATGTGTGGGAAGGCCCTAAATTTTCTGAGGTGTCTTCTCAAAATTTCATCTTCACCAAGATCAATTTTGACAAAGCTTTTGATCGCCTTGAGTGGGACTTCATTCTCTAGTCCCTGAAAGATATCAGTTGTGGCTCTAAATTCATCAAGATGATCTCAATGCTTATCAAGGCCTTGGCTTGGATTAATATCAATGGTCAACTCTCTCATGCAATCAAATTAAAGTGCTCTTTTACAAAGGCATACCCCCCGCTACACTTCTCTTTGCTATTCTCATTGATGACCTTAGTTGCTTGGTTAACCATCATGCCCAGTGTTGGAAAAATCCATGGTCCATTGCTTCCCCATAGCCACAACCCGATGATAATGAGACTCTTCATCGATGACATGAATGCTTTTATGCATAATGATCTTAATAATATCACCACCTTTTGGCAATGTCTAAACACATTTTGCATTTCTTCTAGTTTTAAAATAAATCACTCAAAAATAGTTTTCAAGGTTATTTTTCGGTGCCCTCTACAATTTTTGATTATCCAGGGATGTTGTTATAAAGTAATTCTAAGTATATGATCTCAATGTTTGTCCGGTTTAGACAGATTTGAATTCAGATATTATTTGGTTACTCGTATGTTTGGCCAAAGATCTCGACGTTAAACTTAAGCAAAGGTTCATATGCTCTCTAAGACAAGGAATCAACCTAGCTTTGTGGTTATGTCTTAAGGGGGTCAGCGAGAAGATTCTGAGTTCAAGTCTTGCAAGATGCAAGGTTTTTCCCAAGAGCTCTATGATTCGGAGCATTGTGGACCGTTCTTTCTAACTGGCACCTTTCTAGATAAAGGGTGGAGGATAGTCTATCCACAAAAGGATCGTATTGATTGATTCAAAAGAGAGTGGTTCTTAGCTAAAATGACTTTTCTAAAGAGTGGTTCTCAAGTAAAGTTGCTCTATTAAATAGTTGCTTTGAATCAAAGGGATTGAGTCCTCAATAGCTATATATACAGGCATTAGACATAAGGTTAGGAGGAGAGTCATCTCTCTAACACATGGTGGTCCTAATAGTCTAGTTCATTACATTGGTAACTTTAGGAAAGCTTCCATGGAGACCTTGGGCTTCCCACTTTCATCCTCAAGTTTTTTTATGTATCTCCATATTCATGTATTCATGTTTTCGCCACTCTCATGAGTGCGTGTGTTTTTTGTCCATGACTCTTTTGAGTGCTTGTGTTTCTCTTCCCAAGAAGAATCATTTGCAAAAATGGAATACTCTCCAGCTCTTGCACATGTAGGATTCAAACCCACGACCTAACATCAAGAGTGAAGTGACTTATATGTTACAGCATAACCTCGTGCTTAGAGGATTATCTTAAGACCTTATGCTGTTCTTTGTTTAGCCGTAGCACAACATAATCCAACGAGCTTAAGGTAGCAAAAGAAAGATTCACTTTATGCATTGCACAAGTGTCGAACCTAAAACCTCACAAATACGGCTTGATAGGCTATCCAAGAATGACAACACACGTGATCATAAATAACACTAGCATACTAATTTAATTTTTACTTTGGCATGGATAAAAACTTGTCTTCTATTTGAAGTGAAAAAGCTATATATAACATAACTTGTCTTCTATTTGAAGTGAAAAAGCTATTTGGCATTTGAGCTACTCAACATACCACTCAAATCTTTTTGGGGTCAATTATACATTACAACTTCTAGTAGTTATTTCCCCTTGTGAGACCACTCTTCTTTCTTTGCACAATGTGAGTAACCAAGAGCCACTACTTCTATCCATTTATTGTCTATAAAGAAGGTACCCGAGAGCTCTTCTAACTCCATTTTAAGCTTACTTGAAGAGTTGAGAGAGAGAGAGAGAGAAAACAAGTGGTAGATACACCTTCACAAGGAGCATCAAGATGCATGAGGATCATAGCACTCATGTCTTCAAAAGGGAGTAGATGAAGAGGTAAAGGTCTTCAACGAGCAAAGATGGAACCAAAAAACCAAGTAAGAGGATGGAACACAAGATTTCAAAATATTAAGATTGCTCATCTGAACAAAAGTGAAAAATCATGCAAGATGGTATTTTCAACCCCTCTTGAAAGGTATAATTCTTCAAAGTTGAGAATATTCTCCAAGATGAGTTTAGGAAGCATCCAAAGTAGCCAGTCAAAACATTGCTTCCAAACAGTGATGACTTAACAACAACTATTCAATTTCGGATGCATGATTCTCCTTACTTGGGTGTTTGTTTTTCATGATTTTTAGCTTTTTGGAAAGTTCTTTTTATAAGCTTTTCAACGCTATAAAGATCACTAGAAACTAAGAAGATTTAGCAGGCTTGGGCAAAGAATTTGTTCTTAGAAGTCACCTTTTGGAGAAGCAAGGAGGATTATGTGGCTCTTCCAATGGGACAATGGAAGGACATATCTATGATTTAGAGCTAAGTAATTTCCAAGTTGATTTTTTCATTTCAATAATTGTTTACTATTTGTTTTCATATAATTTGCATAGAATTATTGTTTGAAACCTGATATAAGACTCCAATTTTGATAATGTTTATGCAAATTTCAAGAAGTTAATGAAAGATAAATGGGCACCCATAGATGTATTGGAAAATACATCAACCACTAAGGACATGCGTATGCATTTACAAGCTAACTTCTACTTCATGCATGAAACGGGAAAGAATGTCTGTGCATTTTTTTCTTTTGAAAAGAATGCTTTGTTCCACAAATTCAAGTTCAAGGATTAATTTTACACTCACTCCAAGGTTTTCTTCCATTAGGTGAAGGTTTTAGATGCACAAAAGCATGTGTATAATCATGTTGAATCATAAAGGAAGCACAAGTAGTGTGTTTGTGCACAACATAGATGCATGAAGCATATGCATGTAGACACATGGAATGCATGCAAGCACATGCATTTATATGAGTTAAATTCATTAGATTTCTTTCTTTGCATACATTATGCATGCAAGAATAGATGCATGCTATTGCAAATACAATTAAAAGAATTAGAATGTAATCTAATTAGTTAGAAGACAAAGGGACCTTCAAAGGAGATTGGAAGCAAACCAATCTTGAATTGAGCTTATAAGTTTGAACTAAATTAGTTCTTCAAGTTTTATCATTATTAGACATGGATGAAACAAATTCTAGGAGTTTAGACATAAACTCTAAAGGCTTCATGTATACTTTATTGATAAGGATAACTTTCAGATAAAGTATGGGATTAATTAATTCATGTATCTTTATGTATTATTCCATAAAGATAAGTATACAATTTATACTTAAATATGAATAATACACAAGAAGTTCCAAGATTTACTTTATTTAAATATACCCAAAGCTTGAGAATCATGAAAAAACAAAAAACTTAGTCTCAAATCAACTATAGGAAGTTCTTTGAAAGAAAATATCTCCAAAGAAATGCTAGCACTTTGGAAGATTATAACTTTCAAAGATATGGAAATCAAAGTAGAGGTGTGAAACACTTAAGGCTAGATTGTTCATCAAGTGTCTCAATGGATATAACTTTGGAAATTCTAATTCAAGACCTTAAGACCAAATGGTCCAAGGAATTATAATCTAATAGGTATTCTTGAATAAATTATTATTCATGCTTTAACATGCAGGAATATATCTTACAAGATAAATATTTCAACAATTCAACATTAGGGTATGCTGAAAATCAAAAGTAAAGATCTTTGGATAGGATAAAGAGGCTCAAACATGAAATGTTTTGAGCAAGGTACACCTAGTAAGAGCAAGAAAGCATTAGCTTTCATCAAGCTCAAGGAATCATGCACTAATTCAAAGTAACACTTTGGGTTAGCTTGATCCATGAGGAATCAAAGGACCATTCCTTGAATGATCAAAGTTAAGAAACAATTCAATCTTCTTAACACTTATACAAAAGATTCATAGATATTTGAGACAAAGAAGCAAGGTACACTTAGTAAGAGCAAGAAAACATTACCTTTCATCATGCTCAAGGAATCATGCACTAATTCAAAGTAACACTTTGGGTTAGCTTGATCCATGAGGAATCAAAGGACCCACTACAAGGAATACGGGTGCATAGCGACGGTTAAGGCGACACAATTTCATCGCTATAAAATTGCAAAATGCATTGCAAGAAGCGTCGAGCGCGGACCTTCGATTAAACGATGAGCGAAACGATGTTTTTTTTTACGTGTGGCATGATGGGATGTGCGACGCTCGCATAGAGCGTCGCTAACATGACGGTTTAAAAAAGTGTTGCATAAGCGATGCTCTTTGCATCACGTAAGCGACGCTCTTTGCATCGCGTAAGCGATGCTCTTTACGTCACATAAGTGATGCTAAAAAACATCGCTTATGCGACACCAATTCCAGTGGTTTTTATGACGCGCTACCATCGCTTACATGACAGTCTGTTGATGGAAAAAATTAAAACGTTGGAGGCTCTTCGATCGGCATTTTCACGCATCTGATCTAAGAGCTCTCCAACATTCATAATTGCATTGCGCTTACAAGATGAAACAAGTATATGTAGAATTGTTGTTTTGCCTAAGCTCTATCTTATTGTCTCTCTCTATCTTTGTATCTCTCTTTCTACGTCTTTCTCTTTGAATTCTCTTCCTCTCTCTCTCTCTTTTCTCTCTCTCTCTCTCTCTCTCTCTTTATTGCAGGTTATTCAAGAAGCTAACCAAGCAAAAAGTATGGCTAACTATCCTAGTACAAATTCCATTCTTTGTATATCATTTGATTTGTGTTATTTTCATTAGATAGCATACTCACACTTATTGATATGCACATATACACTTATACATGATGAAGATGCACGTTCACACATATACACATATACACATGCACATACACACAGATACATGTGCACATACACTTACACATACACACACATACACATGCATATGCACAAACATTTCTACAACCACATAAAAAGACTTGCATGCATGCATTATTGCATATATATATATATATATATATATATATATATATATATATATATATATATATATATATATATATATATATATATATATATATATATATATATATATATATATATATATATATATATATATATATACATATTAACATATACTTAAATACATGTATATGCACATCCACATGCATGCACATTCACATGCATGAACATGGATGCAAATGGAAATGCATCCACACGCACATGCATGGTTCATACATATACACATGCATATACATACTTTTGTATATGTTTATACACATACACATACATATGCACATATGTATATATACACACACATACACATATATACACATATATGCACATACGTACACACACATATACACATGCACACACACATGCACATACATACATATACACATATACATGCACATACACACATATACACATACATTTACACATATACACACACATGCACTTGCACATACTCATATACACACATATACACTTACACATGCACATGCACATGCACATACATACATATACACACACATGCACATGCACATACTCATATACACACATATACACTTACACATGCACATGCACATACATACATATACACACACATACACATGCACATGCACATACACATACATACACATATACAGTTACACTTGCACATGCACATACATGCATATACATATGTACATACATTCATATACACACACATATTACACACATATACATGCACATAAATACACACATATGAATGAATTATATAATTAAAGTACTAAAACACATGCTTAATATAAACAATAATAACAATCAATAGAACAAAACTTTTCATTACTTAATACCATACACACAATTCAAAACATAACTGAAATGAAAAATATATAGATAATATATATATATATATATATATATATATATATATATATCACTACAAATACATATAATCCAATGTCATAATCAAGAATCCTAATCATCATGATCATGATCATGATCATCATCAACATCATGATCATCCTGATCATCTTGAACATCCTCATCCTCATCATCATGATCACCCTGTGATGATCGAGATCGTCCCTCCTGTGTCTGTTTCTCCACCTCATCCATATCTACCTCTCCATAATACTCTTGTATAACATATAACAAACATAAATAAGTAAAACAATAAAAAAATTCATAAAAATAAAATAATTATATAAAATTTAATAATACTCACAAAGGCATCCGGATGATCTCGCATATACTTGCTCAAATGCCGAAATCCAAAATGTGTAGCATACTCGATTTCATGTTTCGTAGGATATCGGCCATAATCCTTTCGTTGCATTGAAACAAATAAAAAAGATTAGTTTCTTGCATTTTAACTAAAATAAAAAATATACTCACAATAACACATATACTTACAAATGTAGCTACAAAACCATGATGGCCCATTTGGCTTAGGTGCGATGTGTGGCCCAACTCAACTCTCTTCTTTGCTGCAGCATGTTTATTTAAGAAGAAGGAAATACATAAATTAAATGTAAAAAATTACTAAAATATATGAAAATTATAAATATAAACTATTAATTTGTATACCTTCTGCTGAGGAAATGACTCCTGAAGACATAGTTGTCTACGAAAAACTACCACGTCTTAGGTGGTATGTTAGGTCCCATCTTATTTTTTTCCACCATACAATATCTCCTGTTAATTTAATCTCAAACAGAAAAAAAAAATCAAAATACATACACATATATACACACACATACACATACACATACACATACCCACATACACATATACATGCAAACATATATGCATACATATAAACAAACATATACACATATACATACATATAACATAAACACACATATACATATCCACACATATATACATACACACACATGCATGCATATACACTCATTCATACAAAATACATGCATTTATCCTATAATAATGTGTATTTGTGTATATGTGAATATGTGCATATGTGTAAATGTGTATATGTGAATATGTGTGTATGTATAAATATGTATGTGAATGTTTATGTATGTAAATAATCATATTATTAATATCAAATACCATTATTTGTAGATTTCGATCAATCACATGGAACTCCACCACTGTCTCCTCATCGTGCAACAACTATATATTGTAAATATATCAAACATTTAATTTTAAATATATTTGATGGATATATAACTTATATATATTTTTGTTTCTTATTATAATCAGATTCTGATCAATCAGAGGGTACTCCACCACCTCCTACCCATGCAACGACTTCACATGTGTCCTCCGATAGGAATTATGATTATTTTACTATCAAGAGCATATTATATGTTGGTATAAATCTTATTATGGCACATATCGAATACCATGATTGAAATGTATTGAACATGAGGCAGAGTATGGTACTTTTAAGTGTGCACCATCACCTCGTCAATGTGATAATGCTTAGGTATGTATTTTTTATATAAATTAATGTCATATACAAAATCAAATTAATGTTGATATATTTAGGTAGTGATGTGTGTGAACACTCTAGGACCGCCGGGGCACTTTTTTCCCTCTTTAGGAGGTTTTTTTCCCTCAGCTTGTATATACGCCTATTGCCCTAATGGGCTACTTATCTTTGTACATTCTCTAGTAATACATTCAGTCTTGTGTGTTGTGCTCCAAGCTTCTTCTTCTTCCTTGTGCTATTCGCGTGCTTCCGCAGACGTCTAACTCCAACAATTGGTATCAGAGCAGGTCGTCGCTTCTTCTAGGGCGCCGTCGACACTCCTCCGTTTGCAGTCTCAGATTTGCACGAAATTTGGTGAGCATACTCAGGGTGTTTCCGAGATCAAAACAGCTTCGCTATGTCGTGCCGAAATCGCGATTTGAGCTCGTTTCGGCCTCCAAACGCACTATCGCAACGCTTGTGCAGGCTATTTCGTCCTTTTGTGCCAAAGGTATATACCAGTTTCTGTTCGCCAGTTTAAGCATCTCGAAGTCTGCTACAGGTCTAGCAGAACTCGTCTGGGAAATTCCGTTCAACTTTTTGAGATACAGTCAATTTTCTGCATCAAGGTATTTTAGTCACCGGCCATGGCTGAAAGCAGTGATGTATTCCGTATGTTGGTTGTTGAGGATAAGTTGGATGGTACCAACTACCCATTATGGGCTTATATGATGCGACATGTATTGGTTGCAAAAGGATTGTGGAACCTTGTGCAGGGTGTTGAAAGACGTCCTGTTACACCTGTAACGACAGGTACTGCAAATACAGGTGTTGGAGCTGATGAAGATGGTGTCGAAGAAGATATTTCGCAGATTCCTATTCGTGCTGCTGTTTCTGTTGCACCTACTGCAGAGCAGATTCGTTGGGATGGCAGAGATGCCCAGGCACATGCATTGATAGCTTTATCTGTCAAACGTGCCATTATTCCTCACATTCGCTCTTGCAGAACAGCAAAGGATGCTTGGGATACACTTACCACTTTGTACCAGGCTAGGAATGAGGCTCGTGTTGCTTACCTCCGAAAACAGTTGGAGAGTGAGCACATGAATGAAGATGATTCTATGGACAGTTTTCTTACAAAGATCAAAGACCTGAAGGAACAATTGATTTCTGCTGATGAGGTTATACCAGATAGCTCACTTGTGCAGACCGTTCTGAATGGTCTTCCTGATTCATATCAGAGTTTTGCCTCTACTCTTTGGTTGATGATGAAAGGCAATCCGAATGCCTTGTCATTTGAGGAATTAGTCTCTGTTCTATTGCAGGAAGATCAGTCCAGGCAGAACAGGTCCATTATGCGTGTTGCAGATCAAGCTTTCCTGGCTAGTCAGAAGGGCAAAGGAAAATGGAGCTCTTCTACTAGTAAGCAGAAATCTGCAAATGCTGCACAATCGAAGAACCAGGATAAAGATGAGAAGAAATCAGAAAAGCAGAAATTGTTCTGCAAGTACTGTAAAGGAAATGATCATATTATAAAGAACTGTCCAAAACTGGCTGCTAAAGAGGCAAAGAAGAAAGAGGCTGGAATGGTTGTTGCAGAGGCCTCTACACCAAAAACAGAGTCTGCAAATCTTGTGCAGGAAGAAGAATGGGCGTTTCCTACTGTCTGCAGTTTTGACCCATCTTCTCATGATCAGTGCATGTCTGCAGTAGACTCAGATGTTTGGTACTTTGACAGTGGGGCGACCAAACATATTACCTCGCAGCACGGTTTCTTCTCTTCACTCGAGCCTGCCCCTACAGGGAATACTGTCACATGCGCCAATAACTCCTCTTATCCTGTTATGGGAGTTCGTAAGATCATTTTGACTACTGCTGATGGTAGTTCTTCACTTTGTCAGATGCTTTATTTGTGCCAGGGATCAAAAACAATCTGTTATCAGTTTCTACATTAGCCAAGATTGGCTTGGTTGTGAAATTCGTTGATGACAGGTGTACAGTCCATGATCTCTCAAATGGCGATGTGATTATTGCTTCTGGCATTTTATGTCGTGGGCTATATAAGCTCATAGACTATGAAAGATCTGTGAATGATTCGGCATGTGTAGTTCATGATTCTCAGGCTATGTCAGATGCAAAGCTTTGGCATGCACGCTTTGGTCATCTGAATTTTGCTAGTTTGTTACGCCTGCAGAAATTTGAAATGGTGTCCTCTTTGCCCAAACTTGAGGCACCTGGAAAACATGTTTGTGAAGGCTGTATTTTGAACAAAATGCAGCGTTCTTCCTTTCCAAAAGATGGTTCAGTTCGGGCTACGCAGAAATTGCAGCTTGTACATAGTGATGTCTGTGGTCCTATGCAGACACCCTCCTTTGGAAATTACCTTTACTTCGTGACTTTCATTGATGATTTTTCCAGGCATGCATGGGTATATCCACTCAAAGCAAAGTCCGAAGTGTCCATGTGCTTCAAACAGTTTTTGGTTTTGGCTGAAAATCTGTCAGCATGTAAAATGGGCACCCTCCGTTCTGATCGAGGGGGGGAATATATGTCTTCAGATTTTAATGCATTTCTGGTTGAATGTGGGATAAAACACCAGTGTACAGTGCCGTATACACCTCAACAAAATGGAGTTGCTGAATGGAAGAACAGGTCTCTCATGGAGATGGCGAGGTGTATGGTCAAGAGTCAGGCTTTACCTCATAGTTTCTGGCTTGAGGCTGTCATGTGTGTAGCATATGTACTGAACAGGTGTCCCACTAAAGCGTTGCAGTCTATCACTCCATATGAGGCTTGGCATGACCGCAAGCCATCTGTTGCTCATCTGCGTGTTTTTGGTTGTTTGGCATATGCATTAGTGCCTGAACAACATCGTAGAAAATTGGATGATAAGGCAGTAAAATGTATTTTTGTTGGATATAGTTCTGAAAGTAAAGGCTATCGTCTGTATCATCCACAGACTAAACGCATTCTGGTTAGCAGTGATGTTGTCTTTGTGGAAGATGCTATTCAGCCATTGCTTTCATGTACTAAGGAGACATCTGTTAGCTCCAAAGACATGTATGATACTCTGATGCCTCTTTTTACAGGTGGACAGTCTAGTGCTGGTCCTAATGAGGCAACTTCTCAGCCTTTGCAGGTTTCATATAATGATGCAGATCATTCCATTTCTGATGCAGATTTACATGATGCACTTGCTGATGAGAGAGCTGATATTGAGCAGGCAAAAACTATGCCAAAATGGCTGGTGCAGACTTTGCGTGATAGCAAATTAGATGCACCTTTGTCATATCGTACTCGTTCAGGCTCTCATAGTGCCTCCTTTGCATCAGATTGCTATGCTATGGCTGCGTCTAGTCTCTGTGATGAGAATGAGCCTGTTTCTTTTGATGAAGCACAGAATTCAGAAAATTGGATGGCTGCTATGCAATCTGAATATGATGCTATAATGAAGAATGGTACATGGTCTTTATGTGACTTGCCTCCTGGCAAGAAGGCCATTGGCACTAAGTGGGTATACAAGCTGAAGCGTAAACCTGATGGTACAGTTGATAGGTATAAGGCTAGGCTTGTTGCAAAGGGTTATGCGCAGGAAAGAGGCATTGATTTTGATGAGACCTTTGCACCTACATGCCGTATGACTACTATTCAGAGCATTTGTGCACTTGTAGCCCATCATGGTTGGAATGTACATCAGTTGGACATTAAAACAGCATTTCTGAATGGTGACTTGCATGAAGAAGTGTATGTTTTTCAGCCCCGTGGCTTTGTGCAGAAAGGGCATGAAAATCAGGTGTGCAGGTTAAAGAAGGCGTTATATGGTTTAAAGCAAGCACCACGTGCTTGGTATGAGAAGATACATGCCTATCTGATTGCACATGGTTTTGAGAACAGTCCAACTGAAAGCACCTTATATGTTAAGCGTGCTAATGATGTGCTTCTGATCATTGTTGTCTATGTAGACGACATTCTGCTCACTGGTCCTATTGAGAAGCATATTGCTGATTTCAAGGCTGATTTGCATGCCTCATTTGAGATGTCTGATTTGGGGCATTTGCATCACTATTTGGGCATTCAGTTTATGCAAGTTGATGGTGGAATGGCTTTGTGTCAAACAAAATATATTGACACATTATTGCAGCGTTTGGGCCTTGAAGACTGTAAGCCTATTGCCACTCCTATGGAGAGAGGTTTATGATTGAGTCTTCATGATGTTGGAGATGCATTTGATGCTGTTCTCTATCAGCAGGCTGTTGGATGCTTGATTTACTTATGCATTACTTGGCCAGATATTCAGTTTGCTGTCTCACAGATGAGCAGGTTTATGCATTGCCGAGGAGTCACGCATTGGAAAGTGGTTAAGCGCATCTTTCGCTACTTGAGTGGTACTCGGCTACTTGGGTTGTTTTATCCCAAGGGGGGATCACTACCGCCAGATTTGCATGCTTTTTCTGACTCAGATTGGGCTGGTTGCTATGACACTCGTGTGTCCACCAGTGGTTTTTGCTTCATGCTTGGTAGCTCATGTATATCTTGGTTGAGCAAGAAGCAGCCTACTGTGGCCACTTCCAGTTGTGAGGCTGAGTATAGGGCAGCTTTCACAGCGACTGTTGAGTGTGTGTGGCTCAGACGCCTTATGGCTGATTTGGGTGTCTTATGCCACCACCATCTTCACTGACAGTCAGAGCGCATTGGCAGTTGCGAGGAATCCTGTGTTCCATGCTCGCACTAAGCACATTGAGGTGCATTATCACTATGTCAGGGAGAGGTTCTCTGCTGGGGAGATCAGCTTGGCATATGTGCCCACACAGGAGAACATTGCAGACCTTTTCACGAAGGCTCTGCCTAGGGAGAAGTTTGAAGCTTTCTGCAAAGCTTTGGGCTTACCTCCTTTTGTGGGGTGATTTCCACATAGCTTGGCACTTCCTTATACATGAGTGCCAGCTCCTTGTTCACCGCATCACTCCTAGGGGGGATTTGTTGATATATTTAGGTAGTGATGTGTGTGAACACTCTAGGACCGCGGGGGCACTTTTTTCCCTCTTTAGGAGGTTTTTTTCCCTCGGCTTGTATATACGCCTATTGCCCTAATGGGCTACTTATCTTTGTACATTCTCTAGTAATACATTCAGTCTTGTGTGTTGTGCTCCAAGCTTCTTCTTCTTCCTTGTGCTATTCGCGTGCTTCCGCAGACGTCTAACTCCAACAATATATAGGAATACTTGCTCGATGATGATGATGATGATACTTTTTCTCATAATGTTAATATAACTCGTATACGTCATGGACTTGCTGTTCATCAATTACAAGCAGAGGTTTCTAGAAATCCTCTACCTCCTGCTTTAGAGACTGAAACGGCTGGAGATTATCCATTGCTAGCTCGTGATCATTCTCTAGTACAAACATATGATAGAAGAAGATATGGAGGATGAAATAGAGGACTACTTCCTTCAGATGGAGAGGTTTTCAACTTTTGGGGTAATCGCTATATGATTCCCCCATCCACTATTACTAATGCTGGTCATGGTCTCTTTATTGTAGAGGATTTGTATGTGCCTCTAAACTTTGAAGTCACTCTTATGTCATTTTGTGGTCCTATATATGGATGGCGAGATTGGCATCGACTTTCACGTTATGTTCAAAGCATGAGTACTTATGGAATATGCTTGAACGCAGCATCCCTTACTAGTAGAAGGATTTTACATGCAAAAAATGAAAGATTATATATTGATGGAAGACCGTACATGCATGGAAATATAGTAGGTTTAATAAATAGTAGTCGAGGGTTACATAATAGTTCAAGGACTAATTGCACATTTGAGGAGGATGAAAATAGTCATGAATCACCATACATGAGTAGAGATGTATCAAGATACATAGTTGTCAATTCTATTACTACATTACATGCTGGTGATGAACTATTAGTGAATTATGGATGGCATAGACCTCCAAGAGCACCTTTTAGCTAGAGAGAATGAAAATTTTATATCCATATTTAATAACTTATATATTAAATTTTATGTTTAAAGTTCATTTTTTATTCATTTAGGGAATATTAATGAATTTTATTTATATGTGTAGATTCCAACATATGATGTTGATGATATTCCTCCACATCATTCACAATTGCCAGTAAGGCCTCATTTATCAAAAGCTTCTATGATGAGGCTATGCAAAAGTGATCCTGTGGAATATGCACGGTTGAAAGATCTATATTCAAAATAAGATAAAGTACAAGATTTGTGCGACAATGATGAAGATGATGGCATGGCAGATTTTATTGAGGATTGGTATCAAAATGACAGTGAGAGCATTGATATTTCTAAAAATGAGAAATATATTCGAGAGGAATGTCTAAAGCATGTATATGAAGGAATTTGTTTGACACGATTAAGTGCGAGCTTACTTATTCTCAATCTTCAAAATCGTTTTGGATGGAGTAATGTATCTGTTTTGACACAATTAAGGTATAATTTTCAATTATATATATATATATATATATATATATATATATGCATATATAAACATACACATAATATACATGAATGTATACACACATATAAACATACACACACATATATACACATACACATGTTATGAGAGTAAGGTCAAAATTTACATACCTGTATCGAATAAAGATGTTTTGTCCATCTAGCCTTTAGAATTGTCCACCCAACCTTTAGAATCTTCTTGACACATATGTTTCTCCTATTTTAGTCGACCTAATACCTGTGCTGCTAACTCTTTTTCATACAAATATTAAGTATCAGTTAGCTATGTAGGTATTAAGTCATATGTAAAATGGGAGGAGAAAATTTATCTCAAAGATTTTGAAGGATGGAAAAATAATTTTAAAGGATGGACAGAAAAAAAGTGTCCATTCAATGCAGGTTTTTATTCTTACTTTAGATAAGGTAAGAACAAGAACTTGCATTGAATGGGCACTTTTTGTCCGCCCATCCTTTAAAACTATTCATGCATCTTTCAAAAAATTCGTGATAAATTTGATCCTCCCATTTTACATATGAATTAATACCTTCATAGCTAACTGATACTTAATATTTGTAAACAACTTAGCAAGACAGGTAACAGATTGGCTATAAAATGGGAAACTGCCAAACAATTCAATGGTCTAGATATGAAAATCTGCAAATCACAATATACAAAAAAACAATTAAAAACGAAATCAAATATACACAACTACACATGCATACATACATACATATACATACATACATATACATACATACATACACATTCATACATATATACACATACATACATACATACATACATACATACATACATACACATGTATACACACATACATAACATATATGCATACACATACGCATACATATATATACATACACATACACATACGCATACATATATAGACATACATATACACCTATAAAACACATATACATACATATATACATATACACATACACTCAAGGAAAAAGAATAAATATCAGATGTAAATAAAAGTTCAAGTAAAAATTTCAAGATGGAATGGGAAACCATATCCTAAGGTGATATTTATCCTTTAGTTTGACACTAAGGAAGTGAACATAAATGAAGCACTAGAGATTCAAAGTATTGTCCAAAAGTCTAGAATTCCTTTCAAAGATCATTCAACAAGTGCAAAGAATACCAAGGTGAATCCTTTGCTCATGTTGTTGATTACTTATGAGTAACCTCAAGTACTTGAAGAATAAAACTCTCCATCATAGTGAGAAAGAAATTCTTCAACCTAGGTAGTCAACATGTCGCTCCCAACAAGTCTCAAAACCATCAGTAGTGGTATCTAAAGTCAAACGATTGCTCTAACCTAAAGAAAGTATCAGTCTTGAAGAGATTCTTAGCTTTGGAATCTGAAAGGCATTAGCATATTCTTAGACTTGAGTTGAGATAAATACATCTAAAATCCATGTGGATAAGGCAAGGAGCTTTAGATGGTAAAGAGATCTTAAGATAAGACGATTTTTCCCATGTGCTAGCAATAAAGCTCATGAATGGCTCATGAGAATTACCTCTTAAAGCAATGAAATCCTAAGTAGGATTGAATTTTGGAACTAGATGTTTCCAAAATCAAGGCATAAAGAGGTAAATGGGTATCGACATACCCTATATGTTTGGCCTAAAAAGTTCTTTGCAAGAACCAGTAGGTGAAGAAAAAGGATAAAACACCTTAGTCTTAGCTCTAAAACTTGGTGCCAACAAGGGCTAAAGTAAGGGAGGATCATTAGAAATTATCATGAAAGCATTCAAAAGACATAAAGAGAAGGCCAAAATCGATGTGTATTTTGTGGATTGGATAAAGTATCCACTGATGTGGGGCAATGGAATGCTAAATCCCTTTGAGAAATTTTCTTTGATGGCCAGAAAGAAAAGAACTCATGATTCATAGAAAGCATCAGTCAGGCTATCCTTTTCTTGGGAAAGAACATAAAGTTAATGTACTTCAACCACTAGAAGAAAGTAAATAGAAATAAAGAGGAGGTTTTTCTATCACATTCATATCAAAAGTGATCTATAAGGCTTCACAAAGTCAAAGTTTTGAATCAAGTTGAAGGTCAAAGTTTAAGGAACCTTTCAACTAAGGTTAGATAGACTAAGTAAAGCACCAAGTTCCTAGTGTAACTCGATAAAAAGTCAATCTTTGGACTCAAAGTAATGCATAAGAATTGCAATCCAAGAAAGGAATTCATAAAGAGATTGATAAAGGAAGGATTAACTTAGTCCTAGTGAAGCATGAATTGTTGGAGATAGACGTCTGCGGAAGCACGCGAACAACACAAGGAAGAAGAAGAAGCTTGGAGCACAAACACACAATACTGAATGTATTACTAGAGAATGTACAAAGATAAGTAGCCCATTAGGGCAATAGGCGTATATACAAGCCGGGGGAAAAAAACCTCCTAAAGAGGGAAAAAAGTGCCCCAACGGTCCTAGTGTGTTCACACACATCACTACCTAAATATATCAACAAATCCCCCCTGGGAGTGATGCGGTGAACAAGGAGCTGGCACTCATGTATAAGGAAGTGCCAAGCTATGTGGAAATCACTCCAGAAAAGGAAGTAAGCCCAAAGCTTTGCAGAAAGCTTCAAACTTCTCCCTAGGCAGAGCCTTCGTGAAAAGGTCTGCAATGTTCTCCTGCATGGGCATATATGCCAAGCTGATCTCCCCAGCAGAGAACCTCTCCCTGACATAGTGATAATGCACCTCAATGTGCTTAGTGCGAGCATGGAACACAGGGTTCCTCGCAACTGCCAATGCGCTCTGACTGTCAGTGAAGATGGTGGTGGCAGAAGACTGGCCAACACCCAAATCAGCCATAAGGCGTCTGAGCCACACACACTCAACAGTCACTGTGAAAGCTGCCCTATACTCAGCCTCACAACTGGAAGTGGCCACAGTAGGCTGCTTCTTGCTCAACCAAGATATACATGAGCTACCAAGCATGAAGCAAAAACCACTGGTGGACACACGAGTGTCATAGCAACCAGCCCAATCTGAGTCAGAAAAAGCATGCAAATCTGGCGGTAGTGATCCCCCCTTGGGATAAAACAACCCAAGAAGCCGAGTACCACTCAAGTAGCGAAAGATGCGCTTAACCGCCTTCCAATGCGTGACTCCTGGGCAATGCATAAACCTGCTCATCTGTGAGACAACAAACTGAATATCTGGCCAAGTAATGCATAAGTAAATCAAGCATCCAACAGCCTGCTGATAGAGAACAACATCAAATGCATCTCCAGCATCATGAAGACTCAATCGTAAACCTGTCTCCATAGGAGTGGCAATAGGCTTACAGTCTTCAAGGCCAAAACGCTGCAATAATGTGTCAATATATTTCGTTTGACACAAAGCCATTCCACCATCAACTTGCATAAACTGAATGCCCAAATAGTGATGCAAATGCCCCAAATCAGACATCTCAAATGAGGCATGCAAATCAGCCTTGAAATCAGCAATATGCTTCTCAATAGGACCAGTGAGCAGCATGTCATCAACATAGACAACAATGATCAGAAGCACATCATTAGCACGCTTAACATATAAGGTGCTTTTAGTTGGACTGTTCAGAAAACCATGTGCAACCAGATAGGCATGTATCTTCTCATACCAAGCACGTGGTGCTTGCTTTAAACCATATAATGCCTTCTTTAACCTGCACACCTGGTTTTCATGCCCTTTTTGCACAAAGCCACGGGGCTGAAAAACATACACTTCTTCATGTAAGTCACCATTCAGAAATGCTGTTTTAATGTCCAACTGATGTACATTCCAACCATGATGGGCTGCAAGTGCACAAATGCTCCGAACAGTAGTCATACGGCATGTAGGTACAAAGGTCTCATCAAAATCAATGCCTCTTTCCTGCGCATAACCCTTTGCAACAAGCCTAGCCTTATACCTGTCAACTGTACCATCAGGTTTACGCTTCAGCTTGTATACCCACTTAGTGCCAATGGCCTTCTTGCCAGGAGGCAAGTCACATAAAGACCATGTACCATTCTTCATTATAGCATCATATTCAGATTGCATGGCAGCCATCCAATTTTCTGAATTCTGTGCTTCATCAAAAGAAACAGGCTCATTCTCATCACAGAGACTAGACGCAGCCATAGCATAGCAATCTGATGCAAAGGAGGCACTATGAGAGCCTGAACGAGTACGATATGACAAAGGTGCATCTAATTTGCTGTCACGCAAAGTCTTCACCAGCCATTTTGGCATAGTTTTTGCCTGCTCAATATCAGCTCTCTCATCAACAAGTGCATCATGTAAATCTGCATCAGAAATAGAATGATCTGCATCATCATATGAAACCTGCAAGGGCTGAGAAGTTGCCTCATTAGGACCAGCACTAGATTGTCCACCTGTAAAAAGAGGCATCAACGTATCATACATGTCTTTGGAGCTAACAGATGTCTCCTTAGTACATGAAAGCAATGGCTGAATAGCATCTTCCACAAAGACAACATCACGGCTAACCAGAATGCGTTTAGTCTGTGGATGATACAGACGATAGCCTTTACTTTCAGAACTGTACCCAACAAAAATACATTTTACTGCCTTATCATCCAATTTTCTATGATGTTGTTCAGGCATTAATGCATATGCCAAACAACCAAAAACACACAGATGAGCAATAGATGGCTTGCGGTCATGCCAAGCCTCATATGGAGTGATAGACTGCAACGCTTTAGTGGGACACCTGTTCAGTACATATGCTGCACACATGACAGCCTCAAGCCAGAAACTATGTGGTAAATCCTGACTTTTGACCATGCACCTCGCCATCTCCATGAGTGACCTATTCTTTCGTTCAGCAACTCCATTCTGTTGAGGTGTATACGGCACTGTACACTGGTGTTTTATCCCACGTTCAGCCAGAAATGCATTAAAATCTGAAGACATATATTCCTCCCCTCGATCAGAACGGAGGGTGCCCATTTTACATGCTGACAGATTTTCAGCCAAAACCAAAAATTGTTTGAAGCACATGGACACTTCGGACTTTGCTTTGAGTGGATATACCCATGCATGCCTGGAAAAATCATCAATGAAAGTCACGAAGTAAAGGTAATTTCCAAAGGAGGGTGTCTGCATAGCACCACAGACATCACTATGTACAAGCTGCAATTTCTGCGTAGCCCGAACTGAACCATCTTTTGGAAAGGAAGAACACTGCATTTTGCCCAAAATACAGCCTTCACAAACATGTTTTCCAGGTGCCTCAAGTTTGGGCAAAGAGGACACCATTTCAGATTTATGCAGGCGTAACAAACTAGCAAAATTCAGATGACCAAAGCGTGCATGCCAAAGCTTTGCATTTGACATAGCCTGAGAATCATGAACTGCACATGCCGAATCATTCACAGATCTTTCATAGTCTATGAGCTTATACAGCCCACGACATAAAATGCCAGAAGCAATAATCACATCGCTATTTGAGAGATCATGGACTATACACCTGTCATCAACGAATTTCACAACCAAGCCAATCTTGGCTAATGCAGAAACTGATAACAGGTTCTTTTTGATCCCTGGCACAAATAAAGCATCTGACAAAGTGAAGAACTACCATCAGCAGTAGTCAAAATGATCTTACCAACCCCCATAACAGGATGAGAGGAGTTATTGGCGCATGTGACAGTATTCCCTGTAGGGGCAGGCTCGAGTGAAGAGAAGAAACTGTGCTGCGAGGTAATATGTTTGGTCGCCCCACTGTCAAAGTACCAAACATCTGAGTCTACTGCAGACATGCACTGATCATGAGAAGATGGATCAAAACTGCAGACAGTAGTAAACGCCCATTCTTCTTCCTGCACAAGATTTGCAGACTCTGTTTTTGGTGTAGAGGCCTCTGCAACAACCATTCCAGCCTCTTTCTTCTTTGCCTCTTTAGCAGCCAGTTTTGGACAGTTCTTTATAATATGATCATTTCCTTTACAGTACTTGCAGAACAATTTCTGCTTTTATGATTTCTTCTCATCTTTATCCTGGTTCTTTGATTGTGCAGCATTTGTAGATTTCTGCTTACTAGTAGAAGAGCTCCATTTTCCTTTGCCCTTTTGACTAGCCAAGAAAGCTTGATCTGCAACACGCATAATGGACCTGTTTTGCCTGGACTAATCTTCGTGCAACAGAACAGAGACTAATTCCTCAAATGACAAGGCATTCGGATTGCCTTTCATAATCAACCGAGAGTAGAGGCAAAACTCTGATATGAATCAGGAAGACCATTCAGAACGGTCTGCACAAGTGAGCTATCTGGTATAACCTCATCAGCAAAAATCAATTGTTCCTTCAGGTCTTTGATCTTTGTAAGAAAACTGTCCATAGAATCATCTTCATTCATGTGCTCACTCTCCAACTGTTTTCGGAGATAAGCAACACGAGCCTCATTCCTAGCCTGGTACAAAGTGGTAAGTGTATCCCAAGCATCCTTTGCTGTTCTGCAAGAGCGAATGTGAGGAATAATGGCACGTTTGACAGACAAAGCTATCAATGCATGTGCTTAGGCATCTCTGCCATCCCAGCGAATCTGCTCTGCAGTAGGTGCAACAGAAACAGCAGCACGAACAGGAATCTATGGAATATCATCTTCGACACCATCTTCATCAGCTCCAACACCTGTATTTGCAGTACCTATCGTTACAGGTGTAACAGGACGTCTTTCAACACCCTACACAATGTTCCACAATCCTTTTGCAACCAATACATGTCGCATCATATAAGCCCATAATGGGTAGTTGGTACCATCCAACTTATCCTCAACAACCAACATACGGAATACATCACTGCTTTCAGCCATGGCCGGTGACTAAAATACCTTGATGTAGAAAATTGACTGTATCTCAAAAAGTTGAACAGAACTGCCCAGACGAGTTCTGCTAGACTTGTAGCAGACTTCGAGATGCTTAGACTGGCGAACAGAAACTGGTATATACCTTTGGCACAAAAGGACGAAATAGCCTGCACAAGCGTTGCGATAGTGCGTTCGGAGGCCGAAACGAGCTCAGATCGCGATTTCGGCACCACAAAGCAAAGATGTTTTGATCTCGGAAACACCCTAAGTATGTTCACCAAATTTCGTGGGAATCTGAGACTGCAAACGGAGTAGTGTCGACGGCGCCCTAGAAGAAGTGACGACCTGCTCTGATACCAATTGTTGGAGATAGACGTCTGCGGAAGCACGCGAACAACATAAGGAAGAAGAAGAAGCTTGAAGCACAAACACACAATACTGAATGTATTACTAGAGAATGTACAAAGATAAGTAGCCCATTAGGGCAATAGGCGTATATACAAGCCGGGGGGAAAAAACCTCCTAAAGAGGGAAAAAAGTGCCCCGGCGGTCCTAATGTGTTCACACACATCACTACCTAAATATATCAACATGAATGTTTTGAGTAAAGAAAAATTTTCATCATTTGAAGCTTGATGGGTCATCACATTGATGTTGGATACCACACTAGTGTCTAGTGGTTGGATGATGTTAATCTTTACTCCAAGAATCTTTTGGAGAATCCAATTTACTTCTCTTAAAATAGATAAATTGCTTCAATCCCAAGTCTCGAGTCACATAGATTTTGACTCTAATTAGTTTCAAGTATCTTAGAAGTTTGAATTGGTTGCACATAGCTTTAGTTCTTTCTTTCTACTTTCCAAAGCTTTTGGATCTGATTGAATTTGATTCCTTTCACGAAAGACCACGGATAGCCAGTTGGAAAAATGTAACTAAATAAAACATTCCATATATATGTTCTCTACAAGAACTTATTCAATATTCCAAAGATGTTAAGCCTAAGCTATTCATTTGAGTTTGCTTCAAGTTTAGCATTCCTCCTATGAATTTCACAAGAGTTTAGTACACTCTTGAAAAGTAAAGTTAAGAGTTGCTCATAAGATTGACAATTCCCAAGAACTTAATTTTCCTAAGTTGGACGAATTTCATTTTGGATTTGACTTGGTCAAGTTAAAATAAAGTTAAATGAAAGTAAATGACACACTTTCTCCTACATTCTACATAGGATTTTCAATCCCAATAGGAAAAATTACTCTTCAAGTCAAGTGATAATTCAAGTAAATGTTGGTTGGAAGTGAACCATAATACAAACATCTAAATTAGATGTTTGGGCCAACTAGATTTCTAGTTGTACTGCCAAATCAAATTCAAAAGTAACAAGAGTTCTCAAAGTACTAATAGTGACAAAAAATCCCGTCTCACTTACTAATTCTATTGCAATAGTGATGCCTAGAAATGGACTAGTATATTGTATCCATCCATTTCACATGTTAGTGCCCAGATAGCACATAATGAAAATAGTGAATTAGCTAGGGATGTTTTCTAATCCACCCTCATTATTCATTCCAGACTTTGCATTCAGATCAATTAAGCTAGATGATGTTTTGAATCATTTGGGCAAGTATCAGACAATATATTCACTTCCATTCATTTCAAATACAAGGTGAATCCCACCACAGAGATGAAAACATGTTCTTCTAGGTTAGAACATGAGGCTCAGGGGTTGCCTACATTTTTTTATATAGATTTATTTTCAAGGATGAAAACCTTTCTCAAAGGGGAAGAATGTTTGTAAGTCTATGATCCTAGTGTTTGGTTGGTTTAGACATGTCTGAATCCAAACACCGTTTAGTCACTCGTATGTTTGGCCAAAGATCTCAAGAATTACTTAAGAAAAGGTTTATATGCTCTCTAAGTCAAGGAATCCACCTAGCTTAGTGGTTAAGTCTTAAGGGGGGCAAGGAGGAGAACTTGGGTTGAAGTCTCCCAAGGTGCAAGGTCTTGCCCAAGAGCTCTATGAACCCCAAATGTTGTGGACTGCTCTTTCTAAATGGTACCTTTTTAGATAAAGGGTGGTGGAGAATCAATCCACAAAAGACTAGCGTGGATTGATTCAGAAAAGAGCGGTTCTCAACGAAATTAACTTTTCCAAAGTGGCTTTCAAGTAAATTAGTTGCTCTTTTAAAGAGAAGCTCAGATTCAAAGGGATTGAGTCCTCAATAGCTATATATAGATGCATAAGGTTGGGAAGAGACTCATCTCTCTAGCATGTGGTGGTCCTAATATTCTAATTCATTATAGATATCATGAGCTCCCTAGTGGAAAAATCTTATGTTTGCTCAATATTTTGATAAGCTTTGATGTTTCAATGGGTCAATAGTGGAATTGGGTTCTTGTGAAGCTTGATATTAAACGTGCTTACTCAAAGGTCATGCAACTCAGTCTAGTGGGATGTCCCATGGTGATCAACACCTTCCTTCTTTCATTGATTATCTATTTTTTGGCATGTTGGATACTGAAATGAAGTATTTCATTGGTGATGCACCACATTGTGCTCTCCTTCTCGAGAGCTCCACAATGATATCCTTGAAGTAGAAAACTGAGCTCCTATGGCCGCACAAGGTACTCTGCACAGAGGCTGCAAAATACATAGAAAACACAGTACGCAGGTAGCATGAACACAGACTTCTTAGGTGTTACAAATGCAATCAAACTTCCAGTCTGTGAATGACCATGTCATTATTTGTTTTACCAAAGAAGATATACAAAGAAATGTCTGGTGGCCATTTGGCCTTTCACATTGATACTAATGGAAACAATCTCCCACTAAAGGCCAATATGGCCAAAGTGAATATGGGAGAGATATAAAGAATGATAAAGAATACCTGAGTGTAAGTATACAAAATATACCTCCCACCTGATGGGCATGTTACACAGTACACAAGTGATTGTGTAAGATCATGAATCAAGTAACCCCATCAAGGTGAAAACACTGCCGAAAGCTATCCTATGGTAGAGCTTTAGTCAAAGCATCTGCAACATTATCTCAAGTGTGAACCTTCTCAAGAATAATGCACTCAGTGGCTAAGCAATCTCTAATGAAGTGATACCTCACCTCAATGTGCTTGGTCTTTGCATGATAGACCGGATTCTTAGCCAAAGCAATGGCACTATGAGTATCACTAAGAAAACAAGGTACATGCTAAGGTAAACCCATATCATAAGCAAGACAAGAAAGCCACAACGCTTCCTTACATGCCTCGCTACAACATACTCCACTTTTATGGTGGAAACATCTGTACATTCTTGAAGACGAGATCTCCAAGAGATAGCATCTCTAGCAAAATGAAAAATGTACCCTAATGTAGACTTACAATTGTCTACACAACTTGCATAGTCAAAATCTGTGTAACCAATAACAGATGCTTTCCCTCTACCTAAGCATATATACTTGTCCTTAGTGCCATTTAGATATCTCAAAATCATCTTGACCACTTCCCAATGTTTCTTGCCAAGATTAGACATATATATGCTCACAACTCCCACTGCAAGTGCAATATCTTCTCACAACTATCAATAGCAGACTGATAGGGAATTTCGGTCATGAATTCCTTTTCCTCATCTAATTTGGGGCAATCATCCTTGCTCAAATTCACACATGTGGGTAAAGGTGTACTCAATGCCTTTGCACCCTGCATATTGAACCTGTGAAGTACTTTGGATATGTACTCACTTTGAGACAAGTATATGCATCTTTTACTCCTATCACAAGTAATGTGCATGCCAAGAATATGTTTGGCATCCCCCAAATCCTTCATATCAAATGTTTGACTCAACATCTTTTTGAGAATCAATAAGTCATAAGAATACTTTCCAACAATCAACATATCATCGACATAAAGTATAAGCATATCAAGCTGCCATCTGAGCATCTCTTTGTGTAGAGACAATGATCCTCATTGCTTCGAGAATAGCCTTGAGACTTCATAAAAGCATCAAAATTTTGGTACCATTGTCTAGGGGACTCTTTAAGCCCATACAAGATCTTCTTGAGCTTACAAACTAGACTTCCCTTGCCAAGAACTACATAACCCTCTCGTTGTTCCATATAGATCTCATCAATAAGGTCTCCATGCAAGAAAGCAATTTTCACATCCATTCAGACTAGCTCTAAGTCCTCCATTTCAACGAATCCAAGCAACATGCATAGGGTAGTCATCTTGACCACTGGAGAAAAGATTTCCTTGAAATAAACACCATGTTGTTGCTTAAAACGCTTTGCAACAAGTTGTGCTTTATACTTTGGAGAAGCACTATCTGATGTGAATTTGAGTAATAAATCCCAAGTACCATTCTTGTGAATAGAATCCAACTCACTCTTCATGGCACACTCCCACTTAACATGATCGCCTGTCTGCATAGCCTCTTTGTAGCAAAAAGGCTCACTGACATCTATTAGCATAACAAATCTGAACCTAGAACATATCTATCAAGTGGATGTGAGACACGTGCAGAGTGTCTCAATGGTTGCTGAATAGGAATATGTGCAGATTGATATGATTGGAAAGTCTCTTGAATGTCCCTATGTGCAACCTTTTTATGGATGCTAAGTAGAGGATATCCTCAAACACCACTCTTCTCACTTCAACCTCTTTAATGGGTTGTTTGTGCATCTTATACTCATTGAAAATGACATCACTACTTTTGATCACTGACCGTGTTTTAGGATCCCATAAGCGATATCCATTTGTCCTTCTCGACCATATCCAAGAAAAACACATTTCTTTGACTTATGGTCCAACTTTTGTCTAAGATTCTTGGGTATATGAGCATATGCTTCAGACCCAAAAACTCAAAGATGATCATAATATGGTGGCTTCCCTATCCATAACGCTTGTGCCACTTTTAGAACTTTGGAAATACTAGGTGAAAGGTTAATCACATGAACTGAAGTCAATGCTACTTCTGCCCAAAAGCCTTGTGAGAGGTTTGCATGATGCAACATAGAAACTTCTCTATCTTGAATAGTTATATTCATCCTTTCAACTACACCATTCTGTACTGGGGTATAAGGAGTTGTAAGCTCTCTACAAATCCCTCCGGATTGACAGAAAATGCTGAATTCATGTGAGGTATACTCACCCCCATTATCTGAATGTAAAGCCTTAAGCTTAGTTCCTTTTTCAGCCTCAACTAAAGTAAGCCATTTTCTAAAAGTAGGGAATACCTCATCCTTCGATTTGATAGGATATACCCAAACTTTTCTAGTAGCATCATCTATGAAAGTCACAAAGTAAAGAGAACCACCTGAGGACCTAGTGGGCATAGGACCACACACATCTGTATGAATGAGATCTAAAGACTGAATTGAAGAGTCAATGCGCATTCTATGCATATTTTTGGTTTGCTTTCCATATTGACAAGGCTCACAAAATGAAAAATCAAAGAAAAATAACACAAGTAAGTAGCCAGAATGAGAAAGATTTTCCATCCCACTATGACATATATGGCCCAAACAACCATGCCAAATACAAGCCATAAACTGTTTAGTAACAGCTAACAAGTGTTCTTTCTTTGATACAAATAAAGGATAAAGTGAGCCAACTTTGCTTCCTTTTGCAATCACCATATTGCCCTTTGATATACAAGAGGACTTAGCATAGAAGACCACCTTGTAACCAAGGTCATCAAGTTGACCAACTGACATCAAACTGCATGATAACTCAGGTACATGGCATACATTATGCATAGTAAATTTTGAACCATCAATGAACTACACAACCACATCTCCAATCCCCACAACGTCACACTAGTAAGAGTCACCAAGTCTCATAGTACCAAGAGACTTTGTTGCATAATTAGAGAACCATTCTCTGTGTGGTGTCACATGGAAAGAAGCACCATGATCTCAATAATGGCATTCGATATCCCTCTTCCTTGATTTACTTCTACTCTTATTCAATTGACCATTCTTTTCCTTGTTCTTGCTCCTGCCACATTGTTGATTCTTTCCTTGATAAGAATCACGAACATTATATGCATCTCCACTCTAAGTGTCAATGATACATTTTCTATGAATCTCCTCACTCAAGAGTGCTCCACATATGTCATCATAGACGAGTTTACCACTAGGTGCACTATTGCTAATAGTTGTGCAAAACGTATCCCATGATGATGGCAAGGTGCACAACAACAATACTGCTTTCATTTCATTATCCATATCCATTTTATGAGCCTGTAATTGGGAGAATATAGCATCAAACTCATTTAGATGAGCGACAACACTATCTGTGTTCTTCATGCAAAAGTCATATAATTTTCTAATCAGATACACTTTATTTGATGTCGTCTCTTTTTTATATGTATTGCATAACCTCTTCCAAAGCTCCTCTGCACTTTCATAGTCTAATATTATAAAGTAAACATTATCAGCTAGGTGCAAGCGAATGGTAGACTTGGCCATTTCAGCTAACTCATCCCAATCATCTTCATCCATGTCAGTAGGCTTCTATGAAATCCCATTTATTGGCTTTCATTGCCTCCTTTGAATCAGCACATCTTTAATCAGATTCTTCCATAGAGCAAAGTTTGTGCCATCAAAATTTTGGATCTCAAAATGGTCTTTTCCCTACAAGTTATAGCTCCTCCTCCGAACACTAGCACTAGACCCTGATGTGAAGAGATGGATAGGTATGTGCTTGAAGATGAAGAGGTGTTGCAAAATCCTTGATCTACACCAGCCAAATGAACTCCAGGAGTATATGGTGGGCCCTTTTACCTTGCTAATGGATGTATTAGACACCCTATGTACCTTGGAAGATCACTCTCAAAAAGATAGATCAAAACAGATAAGTTGGAGTTAGCTCAGAGGTGAAGAACTTGCTATTTTTGGTTCATACACCTGTCCAATGTTTTGCATAATTCTCTGATCACAGCAGCAATTAGCTTAATTCCTCTTGCAGGAGTCTAGTTAACTTAAAGATCTAATGTTCAAGACTAATCTCATAAAAAATAATGAACCACACATTGAGAATGATGTTTCGCAACTGATGACATCATCCCGATTTTCACGGGCTGCTATAGTTTGAGACCAGTGAGCAGAAAAATAAGCATAACTCAAAATCTAAGAATCCAATGATTATGAAAATTTGTATTCTTATACTAGACAGTAAGCTGAATCCAACAAGCTTTAAATCATTGAGTTTGGGTAAGTACACACTGAGAAACAACTCTGCAAGATGAGTAAAAAAGTCTGGTACCTGACAGAGAAGTGAAAATGACAGACAGGGTTGACTTCAACTGAACATAACTAAAGATTGCAATACCCAAATGAAATGAAATTGGATGAGAATATAGTAGACGTATAGAGCTAACTTTACCAAGTTAAATCACTGAAAATGATGCACCAAGCTCAGAGAAACCATCTCTGCAATCTGACTGAGAAAACTGAGAGTTATGGCAGTGAGTAGTACACTTCACAAGAACATGGAAATATGAACTCAAATGATCATGAAAATGAAAGTATATTGCTTGTACAATACAATGGACTTACTGATACATATGTGTGCCTTGTAATCACACCTTGATATGGCATAAAGCTCAGCTCTTGGAGGTCTTCACATAGGTCTCTCTAACCACGACTAAAGCTACCATCTATTTATAGTTGAGTTTGGGAGGCTAACTTCCCTCAATCACTCTCCAATCAATTAGTGATTGATTTGATTCTCTACCTACCACAAATCACAAATTCGTGGCTCCTCTTTCCCTTTTTTATCAAGTGGACTCAACCACTTAAGATTCTCTCACTTTTACATTAAGTAAACTCTTCAAAAGTTACAAGAGGCAGTTCACAAGTGAACTTTACATAGTCTTCATTTTAAAGCTTCTTCTATGACTTTGTGGGACTCAAGCCAATACTTAGGCTTGTCATAGACTTGCTCCAACAGCTCCCCCTCAAGCCAAGTATTCTTGAGGTCTTCAATCTTCCATGATTACCTGCAAACCAATCATAGCCTTGAATTTGCAAAGCTTTGTACCATGCAATGCTTTGGTTAGAATATATGCACATTGTTGATGAGTGGACACATGATATTTGAATCTCTTTGCTTAGAACCTTCTCTGGTACATAGTGATAATGAACTTCAATATGTTTAGTCCTTGCATGAAAAATAGGATTAGCAGCCAAATGAATAGAACTCATATTGTCACCATAAATAGTTGGAGTTCCAAACTCCAATCCAAGATCTTTGAATAATGTCTTCATCCACATAGCTTCTTGTGTAGCTATAGCAAGACCTCTGTATTCAGCTTCAGTAGAAGAGAGAGCAACTGTGGGTTGCTTCTTGGATGACCATGAAATAAGCTTTGAACCTGCAAAGGTAAGATAACCTGAAGTGCTCCTTCTATCTTCCTTGGAGCGAGCCCAATCTGCATCAAAAAATAGCTTCAAACCTAAATCAGATACATAAGGATAATAAAGTCCTTCATTTATGGCTCCTTTGAGATACTTGAGAATCCTTTTGGTAGCATTCGTATGTGGTTTCCTTGGTGTGTGCATAAATTGACTTAGCACACTCACACTGTAACATATATCTACTCTTGTCAATGTGGCATAGTTGAGACTACCCACTAGACTTTGATATGATGTGATGTCCTCTATGAGTTCACCTTCATGTGAGCTCAATTTGTGATTGACCTCCATTGGAGTACCTGCAATCTTACAATCTTGCATCTTGAATTTTGCCAACATGTCCTTAATGTACTTTCTTTGAGTGAGAAACAAACCATGATCTTTGTAGACAACTTCCAAACCTAGGAAGTAGGTAAGTGAACCCAAATCACTTATCTTGAACTCTTCTCTCATCCGATCTTTGATCTTCTTCATACCATCTGCATCATTCCCTGTCAATATAATATCATCTACATATAGACATAAGTAGATGATCTTAGAATTACTCTTTTTAATAAAGAGTGAAGGATCTGCCTTGCTTGGTTGAAAGCCTTTGTCCTGCAAGAATGAAACAAGCCTGAAATTCCAAGCTCTTGGGGCTTGCTTGAGACCATACAATGCTTTGTTAAGTTTACACACATAATCAGGATAAACTTGATTCTCAAAACCAGGTGGTTGTGCCATATATACCTCTTCTATTATCCAACCATTTAAAAATGCATTATGTACATCTAGTTGAAGTATCTTCCAATTCTTGGAAGAGGCAATACTAAGCAAAACTCTAATAGTAGGCATCTTTGCCACACGAGAGAAGGTCTCCTCATAATCAATTCCCTGAGTTTGTGCAAAGCCTTTTGCTACAAGCCTTGCCTTATACCTGTTAATGGAACCGTCAGAATTCTTCTTGAGTTTATAGACCCATCTTGAGCCTATTACCTTCATGGATGAACTCTTGGGCACCAAATCCCAAGTGTTGTTTTCCTCAAGTGCTTCAATCTCTTCCTTCATTGCATGCTTCCATTCTGTTTTTGCTTTGGCCTCTTCAAATGATGATGGCTCCTCTTGGTTTATGTCATGTGCTATGTAGATAGAATGTCTAGTTACTAATGAGGTCTCAAACCCATACCTTTCTGTTTTTTTCTTTCCTCATAGATCTTCTTAGGCCATGATGCGATGATTCTGCCTCATGTCCAAGTTCCTGCAATTTTGCTTTAACTTTAGACTTCCATGCTTTGACCTTTTCCATCTGAGATTCTTCATCATCCTCTAAGGTGTCTTGTTCCTCAATCTTCGGTTGTTCTCTACCAAGCTTTGGAAAATCTTCTTCAAGATCATATGGTAAATTGACCTTCCTGCATGAATCTTCATACCATGAATTGTTTTTCATAAAAAACTACATCTCTGCTTACCAAGAATCCTTTGTTGGTAGGGTTGTATAACCTGTAACCCTTCTGATTGTTGTCATATCCAATAAATACACACCTTTCTGCCTTTGGATCCATCTTGCCTCTAACCTGTGAAGGAACATGAGCAAAAGCAATACATCCAAAAATTTTACAATGATCTAAGCTTGGTCTTCTTCCATTCCAAGTCAACCCATCAAGGGATTTTGAAGGCAACCTGTTAATCAAGTAAGTGGCTGTAGATACAGCCTCAGCCCATAGATAATTAGGCAGATGCTTTTCATTTAACATGGACCATGCAGCTTCAACAATTGTCCTATTCCTCCTTTCTGCCACTCCATTTGGCTCAGGAGTGTACCTTGTAGTTACCTCTCTTTTGATTCCTCTTTCTTGAAGAAAAGAATCAAACTCATGGGAGAAGTATTCTCCCCCTCCAGCTGACCTTAGCCTTTTTAGTGATTTACGTGTTTGATTCTCCACAAGAGCCAAATATCTTTTGAAACATGAAAAAACTTCATCTTTGTGCTTCATAAAGAATAGGATAGTCCATCTGCTGCAATCATCAATAAAGGAAACATAATACCTTGATCCAGATATTGAAGCTTCCTTGCTAGGTTCCCATACATCTGTATGAACCAACTCCAAAAGATCTCCATGCATATAACCTTTCTTCATGAATGGTAACCTGTGAGACTTTCCAATTGACATGCACTACACTTACAAATCATATGTTGTTTTGACAACTTAGGGAGTCCAAGTACACTTTGGTCCCTGCAAATTTGCTTTAATGATCTTTCACCAATATGTGCTAACCTTTTGTGCCATATTTCCAATTCTGTGAGTGTCTGACTACCATAATTAAAGAGAGCAATGTTTCTAGTGTCTTGTAATTCAAATGTGAACAATCTACCAGCCTTTTCACCTTTTGCAATTCTTCTAAATCCTTGACTTGGATCTTCAACAAATGCTCCTGGTTTTGTGAACCTGACTTGCAACCCTTTCTCTACTATCTGCCCAACACTTATCAAATTCTTTGTAATGGTAGGGACATAGAGTACCTTACTGAGTAGGTTGATGTTTCCATCAGGTGCTTTGACGTTGCCTATTTTCTCCACAAGATGTTTTGTATCATCTCCTGTTTGTACCTCATGCTTATTCCTTGGATCTTCTAAATCTGATAGGAGTGCCACATTTCCTGCCACATGATTTGAACAACATGAATCTATGTAGAAAACATGCTCATCAGATTTACCTTGTGGCATAGCCATGTTCATGATCAATAATGAATCCTCTTTGTTTGATTCTTCTGTGTAGTCCTCTTGAGTAGCCATAACTTCCTCTATTGTATCCTCTGCCTCTTTGATTCCTGAAATTCCTAAAGCAATTTTTAGTTGTATGATTAGTTAATCCACAAATAGAACATGAGTTGGCATCTTGGGATCTCCCCCTGCCTTGTCTACCTCCTCTTCCTCTACCTCTGCCATGTCTTCCTCTACCTGCATAGTTAGCTTGATATGTACCTGCTTCATCATCCACTTTCTTTGCCTTTCCTTTGTTATCTTTGGACTTGCTTTTATCAGTGTATAAAGCTGAAGATTGATTACCTTTAGAGCTTTCTCCATTTTTGATAAGCTTTGCCTCTTGAGTAAGTAGTTGTCCAATCAGTGTATTGAAATCAGGTACATGCATGTCCATGTACAAATCCATAGCTGTGGTGAATGCTTCCCACTTGTCATCTGCCTTCAAGCCATTGATGACCTGCCTTACAATTTGCTCTTCATCTATTACCTCTCCAATGCTTCCCAACTGATCCGTTATGTCCTTGAGCTTTGTGACAAAATCAGTCACATTTTGTTTAGGGAGCCTTCTTGAGAGTTGTGAAATCCAGCCATAGTTGATGCTTCCTAGCTTTGGTACTTGAAGAGAAGAAAGCTTCAAGTGCATCCCGCACTTCTTGAGATGTCTTACAACTTCTAATGTGAGGCAACAAAAAATCTGAGATAGAGTTGAGGAGATACGACCTTGCAAGTGTATCCTTGGAGCACCATGTGCTCAATTTTTCTTGCTCTTCTTGTGTTGGTTGACTTTTGTTCCTGAAACTTGGCATAACTTCATCTCCAGCCACATAACCATATAAACTTCTACCTTGGAGATAAGCTTCCATTCTTAATGACCAAGCTGAGTAGTTACCTCTGTCCAACTTGTCAATTGATGAAGGAAATCCATCTGCCATGTTGTCCAACCTTGCTCTGATACCACTGTGAAGAGATGGATAGGTATGTGCTTGAAGATGAAGAGGTGTTGCAAAATCCTTGATCTACACCAGCCAAATGAACTCCAGGAGTATATGGCGGGCCCTTTTACCTTGCCAATGGATGTATTAGACACCCTATGTACCTTGGATCACTCTCAAAAAGATATATCAAAACAGATAAGTTGGAGTTAGCTCAGAGGTGAAGAACTTGCTATTTTTGGTTCATGCACCTATCGAGTGTTTTGCATAATTCTCTGAGCACAGCAGCAATTAGCTTAATTCCTCTTGGGGAAGTCTAGTTAACTTAAAGATCTAACTTTCAAGAGTAATCTCATAAAAAATAATGAACCACACACTGAGAATGATGTTTAGAAACTAATGACATCATCCCGATTTTCACGAGCTGCTACATTTTGAGACTAGTGAGCAAAAAAATGAACATAACTCAAAATTTAAGAATCCAATGATTGTGAAAATTTGTATGCTTATACTAGATAGTAAGCTGAATCCAACAATCTTTAAATCATTGAATTTGGATAAGTACACATTGAGAAACAACTCTAAAAATATGAGTAAAAAAGTCGGGTACCTGACAGAGAAGTGAAAATGACAGACAGGGTTGACTTCAACTGAATATAACTGAAGATTGCAATAGCCAAATGAAATGATATTTTATGAAAATATAGTAGACTTATAGGGCTAACTTTATCAAGTTAAATCACTGAAAATGATGCACCAAGCTTAGAGAAACCATCTCTGCAATCTGACTGAGAAAACTGAGAGTTATGGCAGTGAGTAGTACACTTCACAAGAACATGGAAATATGAACTGAAATGATAATGAAAATGAAAGTATATTGCTTGTACAATACAATGGACGTACTGATACATAGACCAAAAAATGTTCAAGGTAATGTTAACCTTAGTCTTTCCCCTTCTTTAGACACCACAATAGTATAGCTTAGTGGCAAGAGCTTGCCATGGTTAAGCATGCTCCAGGGGGAACAATACTGGGATGGGTGACCTCCTAGGAAGTATTGAGAACCTCTATCTTCCTTGATAGTTGAGGTCCTCCCTCACGTGTTGTCGAGGGGCATGACTGGAGACCAACGGGTGGAGCTTAACTGAATTTTCTATGGCCTCACTGTGTGACTACATGGGGGATATTTTTTAGTGTGCTTTTAGGATGAACGACGTGATTCAATGCTGTGAGAAATGTTTATCTATATTCTAATGGCCTATTATATAGAATGTATATGATAAACCTATTTAGCTTTTTAACTATATGGTAGGGTTTTTACTCGGTGTCACTTAGGTCAAAAGATGAGTTCAAGTTTAAAGAGATATTACTATGACCATATGGTTGTGCAGCTTGATACCTAGACAGACCATACTCATATGACTGAGAGACTAAGGTTTTGCTAGTCATGTGATCTTTTATGAATTCTTCTTCTTCTAGTTCTATATTAACTACATTCTTCTTAGATTGAGTGGTATTATTTATAGGTGGAGGTAATTAAAAATAAAAAATAAAAGATGAAGAAATAGCATTCTCATTCGTACACTCATTATTCACAGACATCAAAAGTAACAAAACATTATACATTGAGGAATGATCAAATGGTTCACTAATTGCATAATCTTCGATGTGGATTAAGTAAAACTATTTTCTTGTTGATCCTTATCATGAATGTAAGCTACTTCAACAAAATAACCTTATACAAATATAAGTAAGAATGCGAAGATAATTCTCCAAAATCCTAATACAAGATTAAGCTAAAAGAAATTGATTTAGAAAAAGTGGAAGAAGTAGCGCATATGCAACTCCAATCTCCCGATCTCAACTGCTCATAAATGCTCGTCAATGCTCTACAAAACATCATAAGAAAGAAATCATAAGTACTTTGTTATGAAAAAATAAAACACTCATGACATACTTTCAATTCTTATCATATATGTATCCATTTAATTTTGCATGCATATATTCATGCTTTTTTATTCATACATACACATGTACACACTTCTCAATCACATGCATAAATCTCATATGCATATGCACTCATACATTCTTCATGCACATGCATACATGCAATCAACTTGGCTCAAAAATGGATCAAAATTGCATCGATTTAGACTTCCTAATGCTTGATTAGTTTCATCGTTGTATGTGGTAGTTACAATTCTACGAATCAAGCAAGAAGCTCCAAAGATCGGAAAGCACACAACAACGCTGGACGAAGAGCATAATGTAATGTAACGATTGATGATTACCATAACTTTACACTAAAATTTTACACACATCTCCAGACACATTAATTATTATCTATATTCAAACTTCTCTCTGTGATAGAGTATCACCACTCTCAATGTCTTCTGTTGATGAAGAACAATGACAAAATGATTGTTAACCTCCCTCCACTTAGAGGAGAGGAAAAGAAGCTGCGGCAATCTCTTCTCTGATGTGCTCAATTAGGATAGATGTGCTCAATTAGGATAGACCAGATGCATTCAATCAGAATATGCAAGTTGTGCTCAAAGAAGAATATATATAGATCACCTCTTGATTGGGACACTCTTAAGAAATAGCGTTCTCATATCAGAATGTCACATATGTCACTGCTCTTCCGCTTAAGAGTCCGATGCTCTCCTATGTGATTAACTTCAAACAGATTGGTTAAGTAATATTCTATGATGTGCTATCTTGTACAAATACACCTGTAGATTTTAGCCTTCCTTTGAACAACATCATTGATTCAAGATCTCATAAGATTGGTCATCACTTCAGAAAATATAAGGTCAATAGGAACTAACTTAAGCTCTAAGTGTTGCGGATAGAAACAATCATGGGCAAGGTAAATTGGATTAAAAGATATGCTACAAAATAATGCTATTGCAGATATCGACAAAGCTTCATAAAGGCAGCGATGGTAGATTGATATTGTTGTAGCTATCAAGGCAAGAGTTTGAGTCCACCTTCCTCATCGTCAATCTCCGTCTTGCTTATATGTTAGCAGATATGTTTCTCTGCATCTCCATGTAAGGTTTTGCATCACGTGCAAAATTACACAAACATGTATCCACACCTTCAAAAATCCCACATATTCATCCAATTTGGAGGTGCGCTTTATCTCCTACGTTCAGCATACATCTTCTAAAACCTAGCCCAGATGCTCCCTTAATTACACCTGCCATATATTATTGACAACAATGATACTCTAAAGTGTGGCTAAGAGTAATTGCATGCACATTACCCACAGTCAATCTTTCCTGCACACAGGCAATCTTTTCACTCTCTCTCTCTCTCTCTCTATATATATATATATATATATATATATATATATGCTCGTTGAATCCTAGCTATCAATCTGTACATGCAGAATTGAATATATTTCTGAAATCTCTCTCTCTCTGTGTGCCAATTTTCCTCCAGCGATCTCCAAATTTGCATATCCAGCTCTCTCTTTCTCTCTCTCTCTCTCTCTCCTTCTCCTTGTCTTCTGCCATCGTCGCTTAGTTATTCTGCTACGCGTACCAGCTCTCTCTCTCTCTCTCTTTGAGATACAGGTTGCGTGCCCAATCTGCCATCTCTATTATGCTGAGAGGTAACTCTCTCTCTGTGTCGCGTGCTTTCGTCAAGCTGGCCACTCGCATTCTCTATAACCGTCGATGAGAACCATGAGATTGAACGTCATGGAGGGGCTGATGCACATATTGAAATCAAAGGTGTTGCTGCCTTGTTGGTTTTGATCATCATCATCGGGGGAGACAGGGAAACATGTGAAGATGGAGACAATCACTACAACAGATCGGCTGTATACCGAGGTTTTTACCGAAGGAAATGAACGCGATTATTTTGCCGCGACGTTGGTGTAGCTGTTGGTATGCACGTCGGTACCATAGCGCCAGTATGGGCGTCGGTATAAGCATCGGTATGGGCATCGGTAATTTTGACGCTCTTACCGACGCCTCTACTAGGTGCACCGTCGCGTATATCGGCGGCCGCTGGGTGTACCGATGCTTATTTCGATGACATTACTGGGAGTACCATCGCTTATATCGACGACCATATCTACATTTTTTTTTTTGGGCAGAGTGTGTTGTCTTTTGCTACAACAACATTACCATGATGTTGCTTAACAAAAGACAATACACTCTGCCCAAAAAAACCGAGTACATGTGATGTGTACTCTAATGTCAACCGAAATATGATTTCATAAAACAGAATATTATTGGACACAAAAGAGATAATCAGAATGAACCATGAACCATGTACAAAGAAAGTGATATATTTCATAAATGAAGCATATACAAGAGTGTGGCAAAAAACTGTCATATATGACGCTTTTACAAAATGTGGCAAAGCAATGCATTGCCATATAAAAATCAAATACAAAATTTTGGTGTGCCACTGCCATACACATGCAAAGAACGTTCCATATCAACAGTCATGCAACAAAGAACATTAATGGAATGAGATAAATTCACATGAAATTACAAACAACAAGTAAAAACCAAAATTATAAATTAATCACCTCATCGCAAACGCTCCCATGAAACGACCGCACCGCGTCCCTCTAAGTCCTCCAATAGTGCAGTCAATCTGTGTTGATATCCGTAAGACTCTTCCGTTCGTGTTGGAGGATGGCCCACTGCCAGCTCTTGCAACAAATATACAAAACATTAGAGGAACATACATGAGAAACTTAACACAAATAAATTCAATAAATGAAATGGTACTTACAAACTCATGAAACATCGTGTCATATCCGCCACTGCCCAAATGTGACGGTCCAACCGTATCTAAACATGTGGCTGTGGCATCTCGCTGCTGGCGATATCGGTCAAGAGTCTACTGCTACTCGTCGCGAACCAGATCCCACTCCTCAGCATCTAACCATACAGGCTTTGGTAAGCCTACTCTGAAAGCATCATGAGCCTCTGATCGTCGATGGGACATCACCTCATGTGCGATGTGCAGAATCCACTCTGAACTGACAAGAGACTGTCCATCGACTGGTCAGAACTCCTGATAAATCATTTGTGTGATATAATTCTTTCGATCTTTATCCTGTTCACTCCATTTCAGCATGATGGAGTGTCCAAACTGTATGGAACAAAGCTGTCATATACGTGCATGCATTGCTTTGCCAGCCGCATCCATCACCGGAGCTCCATCTCGGATACTATACACCTTGGAGTCATCATGGTCATGAGCACCCCAAGGTGTATGTGGTGTTCCACGTGGTATACTGTGTGGCGTACCTACATCTGAGGTACTCGTCCTAGGAGTAGAAGCGGGCGAGACAACGTTTGTCGCACTGCCTCCACAACAGCCACCTCCTCCAGAACTACCTGTAGATCCACTCCTAGAACCTCCTGCTCCAGAGTGTGACCTCGATCTACGAGACGGGCCAGAACCTGAATCGTGCTGAGGCGTCGAATGCACATGTCTACTACTAGACTCAGTAGGAGATGGCTAAAAAGATGGTCGTGGTGGAGTCACAAAGCTAGGAGACATACCTCCTGCGGGAGTAGCACCACCCGCAGGAGTGACACCGGTGGGAGTGACACCAGCAGGAGTGAGGCTGGTAGGAGTAAGGCCAACAGGAGTGAGCCTGCCACGAGTGAGGCCGGGAAGACTACTACCATGAGCGATCCAATACTGTGATGCAGCGGCCATATACACTGGAGGTACCTAAGAGATAAACTCTAAAAACTGCTCCTCTGTCATGGAATGAGGAGTGACTGGAGGACTGTCTCCCATCGTGCTCTGTAACAAACGAACTCAAATAATTAGTATGTGATAATAAAGGTAATATAGAGAATAAACAGAAAGAAAAAACAAAAATTAGTACGTACAAGTGTTTTATTCAAAAATCCTCTAATCTAGCATCCTCTTGAAGATCCGATGCACCAAGAATATCTATCTCTATATTGATGGCTTCTAAATCGCTTGCTATGCTGGTTTCTTCCTGATCATCATCTATTGCTTCGTCTTCTCGAACAATGACCTCTTCTTCTTGAACAATGATCTATGAGTCCACTACAAATGGACTATCTTGTACATCTATATTCTCACAAATTTGTTTACTACGTGGGGTGGCTTGTAAAACAAATAGCGACTCTGGTTCTTTTGAATCTGGTATAAAAACAACTTGCTCACAATGTTCGGGAAGTACAAATGTATCGCTTTTATCCGTCCATAATTTTGTGGAGTTGACTTGAAGCAAACCGCTTTTATCCCGCCTCATTGTTGTGTTTCTTCCAGAGGTGACTACATTGAACCATTTCACATCAAAAACAAAATAATCAAACTTCCTAAAAGATAGTTTCATATCTTGAATCACACCACAATAATCTAGCTAGCCTTCTTGAGCATTATCATCTCTTGCACTCGCTCTACTTTTTTGCAAAAAGTTTATCATCACCCCACTATCAAAAGTAGACCTATTTCTATCGATTCGTGCGATTCGAAAGTGTCATCCATGAGACCATAGTGCACCGTATTTAGTATACTCCCAATCACATCCCTTTGCAAGTTTTTCTTCTTCTTCAGAGATATCTTCACCCGCTGCCTTTGCTTGTGAAACCATTGTATCTAGCCATCTGCTCATTGGAAAAGGTGGAAGAGGTCGAAGACTTTCTGTAAGAGGCAAAAATCAAGTGGAACGATTCTTCCGGAACTGAGCTCTTTCCTTTGCGTTGGTTTCCTTGGCAAGCTCATACCTTTCTAACCACTTCTGCATAGGCTCAGAGTTAACTATGCAAAACTTCATTGCCTTCTCTTTGAAAGTTGCATCCATTTTCCTTTGCAATCCTTTACCTTGTGGTTCATCGCCTACGAGATGAACATCTTCATCATCGCTCCATAAGCGAGGCATTTCAGGATCCGACATACGTAGAAACTCAGTTATGAATACAAGAGACTCTTGTACAAGCCATCCCTCTGCCATGCTACCCTCTGGACGTGCTCTCTGTCGAACAAACCCTTTTAATGTCTTCATAAAGCGCTCTAAGAAGAACATCCATCGACTATGGACAGTTCCTGCTATTGCAACTTCATCTACCACATGAACCAGTAAATGAAGTTGAATAGTGAGAATACTTGTGGGAAAGTATTTCTCTACCATACAAACAACCTCGATAGCATTGAGTTTCGCACTCTTTATGCTATCTTTATTTATCTCTTTAGAAGAGATCCACCGTACTAAAGAGCTAATTTTATAAATGGTTCTTCGTACATCCTCCAAAAGAC
Organism: Ceratopteris richardii; assembly: GCA_020310875.1. Taxonomy (NCBI): domain Eukaryota; kingdom Viridiplantae; phylum Streptophyta; class Polypodiopsida; order Polypodiales; family Pteridaceae; genus Ceratopteris; species Ceratopteris richardii. Next base: position 110,068,245 of record CM035410.1, read on the forward strand.
AATCTTTTAGGGCTACAGGGAGCACAAACTATAAAAACTTGTGCCAATCATGAGACTTGAGCCCTCCAAGATCATCGTTTCGTGTGAAAGCAGTCTTTAGGCACCTCATGCATCCACTAGGTGTCCTAAACTCTGAAATTGTTTTCTTCACTTGTTGCTCTTCCATCTTGCGAAGCACCCAAGGAGCTCTTGGTAATGATACTGTTCCATTGGGCTTGGTAATTGCCCACAACTCTCGCATATGACCTCGCTCTTCTAAGTCCTCCCTTTGTGCTTTGCTTTCTTTCTTTCCGATCAAAGTTTTCCAAAGAATCTCTCCCACATTCTCAAAAATATGCATCGGGTCTACCAAATGATTGATCAACAATTCACTCCAATAAGGGAGTTCATGAAAAATAGACAACCGCTTCATGCAAGTGACTGGATTTTTTGAATCCCACAGTTGCTTCCAATCGCTAGCTTTCATTTGGCGTTGCGCTTGTTGACTAATTTGTCCTTCACGTAAAACATGTCCATCAGGCAAATATCTATGGTGTCCTTCATAGAAAGTCTTACGTAGTTGTAGCTCAGTGATGAGTAGCACCTCCTTTAATGTCAATCCGGGAAGACGTGAGGATGGTATGATGACCTCAAGCAGGTGAAGGCACAAGTGCGTGAGTGAGAAGCACACTAGCATGCACACACATACACACACACGTGCACACAAGGGAAGACAAAGAGTAAGAAGCAATGGAGTTCTTTAGATTACTTCCAAAATGCTCATACAAGTTCAAATCAATTACAAGCTAACCTCAAAAATGAGCTCTCTATCTCTATTTATAGTTTTTTACTAGGTTTTGGCCGTGTCCAGACCTAGTGTCCGGCCTAGTTAGAAATTAGGTTCTAGGCCCCATTTGAAGGCTCAAATGGAGTCTAAAAATCATGGAAACTGGTAGCTAGCTACTTCTAATGCTCCTCAAGCTCAAGGACTCCTTGGCTTGCACAAAATGGAGCTACAAAAATATGAAATGGTATTTACAATGGCTTTTAGTGATGAAAATCACTATTTTTGTAGGGATTTCCTCTAATGATTTGACATACACATCTTCGAGCTTCCTACTTGTTCCTTCTCCTTATGTGTCCACCTCTTTGATATGCTTTAGCTTCCTGAAAAAATAATGGCCTACTTGCCTGATCTTCTTTGACTACTCTGTCTGCTTGTACCTTCTCTTCGCTCTGACTCCCTTCGTTGGCTTCCTTGTCTTGTTAGTCCTTTAGTTCCTTAACTACTGCTAACACCCCCCCCTCTCTCGCGTCTGTCGTCCCTGACAGACCCTTGTTGGGTGGGTCGTTGGATGTAGTACTCCACAACGTCTTTTGCTAAATGATGTTCCGCAATCCTCAACCCTTTGGCCAAGTCCGTGAGTAGAGCATCCCAATCTAAAGGCCCGAGAACCTCTAGATGTGGTATACGTAGCTTTTCTGAATGGAGAGCTTGTTCCACGGCAAATAACTGTAATAGATGAGATGGTCTGGGAATGAATATCTCTGAATGATATTCCCAGAACCCCATGATAAACATTTCTTCAAACGTCTGTTTGAAGCAAGCAGGTAGATACTTTATACGGGCATGCCAGGCATAGACGACATTAATGGAGGGCGTGGTGCTCATGTCATAGACAAGGTCCTGATTCCCTTCATTAAATCCAATAGCCGAAAGATGAGGTTCTTTGATGTTCTTAAATGTCCTGAATGTAATCAACATGAGCTCAAAAATTTTTAGGCACATCTGTGCCATGACATTTGAGACATTCTTGAAACGGACTGCCCAGTGTCGGATGGTTGAAATCATGTAGTTGACTGTGGGTTGGCCATTAGGAGGTGCTAGGTACACATAATTTAACCACTTTTCACATCCTTTAACCGTCAAAACTGTCCTTCTTCGAAAGACAGGGCAGTAGCAGGGATTATACTTGATATATAGAGGCATGTTATTCCACGTGCATACCATCTCAGGGTAGGTTTCAAGCAGGCGGATTCTCCAAGTAGGTTGATGTATATTCCCTTGCTTGGGGTGCAAGTATATCATCCGGTGCAAACTGTGTTGCCGAGGTTGGTTCTTTTGTTGTACATTGCTTGATTTCAGCATTGTAATCTGCCATTAATACACATAATGGAACATAGAGATCATCAGACGTGCCAATCCACCTATGATGAGAGAGGTTTCTAAAGTAATTCGAGTTTATGACGACTTCTTCCAATTGTGACATAGACGCTATCTGAACTGCAACTCTCTCATCATGGGTTGTAGCAACCTTTTCCAACCTTTGCATCCATTCAGGCGCTTCGATCTCAATCGTGTCCATCCCTTCTTCTGTTTTCTTACCTCCGGGTGTTGGCATGGGAACGTATGGGTCTTCAAAGATCTGCTCCACTTGAATTGGCACTAAGTCTTCAAGTTCTGGTTCCACTAGGGGAGAGGGTTGACGCTCGTATTGTAGAACTCTATTTCGTACTTCTTCTAATTCTGCTCTGAGTTTTGCGACTTCTTCAGATGTGTCGGCTTCAGTTGTGACTTTGCTTGGTGACTCCTGCTAGGTTGCCAGTTGCTTTAGTAAGTCATCTCTTTCTCTTTCTAATGCTGCGTGGGCTTCTAGGAGGTTGGCATGGGTTTCCAAGATGATTTGCATATTTTCAGATGGGATAGCCTTGAATTTCTCTGGGTCGATTTCCTGTGGTGAACCCTCCATTGCTGCTTCCAAGTTTTCTTTGTTCTGTCTCTGTAGTCGCTTATTTTCCTCGAGTGCTGTAGACATGTGTTTCCGTAATAGGGCCAGGTTGCGTCGAAGCTTGAGGTTCTCTGTTATCTGGGAGTGTAGCAGCTCATCAAGTTGTTGTTTTTCTTCCGCATCTGACTGAGGTGGATTGGCCACTAACTGCTCATGTTGTTCCTGTAAAGTGACATACTGTTGTTGTAGTAAATGCTTTTCCCTCTCTAAGTCAATGAGTCGTCCTTGTAATGTTTCATGGCTTCTAAACAGACTTGTATGCTGAGCATCTAGGTGCTGATAATGCTGTTGCAGCTGAGACATACACTGGTACATGTTATTAAATACATTATTAATGGGAGTGGATGCGGGAAAGGTGTTGAATGCAGAAGGGAAGGGAAAGGGGAATGGGAGCGTGTATGCTGTGCTCGAAAAGGGTGAAGTTGGTGGTGGGGGAATGGGAGATTGTGGACGTATGGGGGGAGGGAGAGGTGCAGAGGTGGGTGATATGTCCATGAGGTCCAAAGTGGATGCAGTCGTGGGGGTGATTGTGAACATGGGAACTGTGGGTGCGGTGATGGTGGTGAAAGTGTAAAGTGGTGTGTGTAGTTGTGAATATGAAACGCCAGGAAGTGTGATCGAGGGAACGGGGTTTTCCATGGCTGCAGTTAGAATTACAGTGTCAGTGGTAGTGTATACAAGTGAGGTGGTGATAGGGTGTGTGGGTTGTGTGGATTGATTGACAGTCTGTGCTTCGGTATGGGCAGTTGACTTTGAGGCGGTGATAATAGTGGTTACACTGGTAGTGGGAGGTGAAGTTGGTGGAGTTGGAGGTAGGGGTGGTAAAGGGGGTGATGGGGGTGCACTGGATGTATGGGCTTCCTCAGTTTCCTGAATGATATGAGCTGTGCCCGTGGTTGTGGATGTGGTGCCCTGTGGTTCTGATACTAAGATATTCATTTGTTTTCCTGATCGAGGGGGGCGTCTGCCATATCGTCGCTCCGATCTTTTCGAGTGTGCAAGAGTTGTATGCACCGTCTCAGGTACCCCCAACGCATCAGAAATCATATCAAGGGTAGCTCAGTATTGCTCGTCCGCACCTTCCTCTTCAAGGATTTGGTTCATGAGGGCTTTTCCTGCTACCAGGGACAGTTTGTGCTGTTCTTGAACTCTGTTGATGGTATCATACAGCTTTTTCAATTCCTTCGTATAAGCCGGGGCACCCTTAAGTTCCTGTAGAACTTCGTGTTCATATTCCTGCTCTTCTTCCTCTGTTTGTCCACCTCGTTCCTACTCCTGCTCTTCTTCTTCTTCATCCTCCACTTCAACTACTCTTGGTTGGACTGGATGGGGTTGGTCTGCGACTGTCTGTTGGCCACTTGCCTGTTCTGCCTCGACTTCCGTGTGAACAGCCTTGATTATCTTGGCTACCTCCTCATCAGTTAGGTCTTCTAATGTGAATCCGTGAGGAAACTCTAGGTCGGTTGGTACAGGTGGAAACACCAGATTCGGTCCATCAGTGTTGTGTCTTGGTAATCTGATAGTGAAGGGTTGTACACGCCTCGGAAGTCGTGGAGTTGTCTCAAGTGTCAGTGTTGCACCACGGGCTTGTGCACAGGGCATCTGAATTGCGCCTCTCATTTTCTTTGATGGTGGCCCTGTGGTTGATAGTCTACGTTGAAATTCCTGTACCCTGGTCCAAATTAATGCCCTTGGAACTGGCACATCATAAGCCAAACATCTATACACAATCTTGGTGAGGGCACAACATCCATACAGTACCGACTTTTGCTTTTTATACCACCGTTGATATGCCAAGTGGATTTGGTCGATAATCCAATGCGGCATGTTGATTGTCAAATTGAAGGCATCTGCCAAATATAGACTGAACCATATCTTCTTGGGTGGCATGGTGAACCGCTCTTGAGCTGGGAACGCGAAATGTTGCATGACCATTCGCAAGTGGATGGCGATCGTGGGTGTCATTGCTACCATGTCTTTGAGCTTAGTCAGGTTCCTGTTTTTCATGTTATCCGAGACCATCGTCTCTTTTTCGGTGGGGATATGCATGCCTTTCATGTCAAGAGCTTCCCTCACCAAATTGTTCGTCAATTTGAAATGCTTTAGTTCATTACCTCTGGTCAGTGATGGTAGAACGAAGGTACTATATCCCTTTTTCTCTTTACTAGGGGTCAGAGCGCTAATTAAGTAGGAACACCGTAGAAAATCTGGCTTGGGTAACTGAGCCTTGAAATAGTCGTAGAGTCCAGCCTTCTTCTAGATGGGTTTCAGACCTTCATCATTTTGAAGCCTCTCAAATTCCCTGGTGAAAAAATGATATCTGCCCCATCGCCCGTTGAACTCTATCTCGGCCTCCCACATGTAAGTGCCTTCACCCAGAGATCCGGCCACATCACTGAACCAATGTGAGTTTTTGCTGACCGGCATTGTGTGCCCCTGTGGAGGATTCAGAATCGGTATGGCGTGTGTAATGCCCTCAATGCCACTGGGCGTTCCTTCAATTCCTCTTCAATGGGAAGACTTTCAATGTCCATGATTTGGGGGCTTGTGCCTGCCTGGGAGCTAGTTCCTGCCTCGGTCATGGTGAAGAGACTAGTCACCGGTTCTGTGAGAATAGACAAATGAATGTTAACATTGCAAATGGACACCAAGCGTTCATGCATCCCCATTACAACATTAACATGATTTTAGTGAGAGGTTAGTAGGTCAATAAGTGCTTGGGGATCGTGAGTGTAGTTAGTGAATGGATATTCCTAAGAGCTAAATGGAAAGATGCGGTGTATGAGTGATGTAGTGAGTAAGTGGATATGAATTTACAAATGAGGGTCGGGGGGTTTAGTACACGTTTTTGGCTTCCAAACCAACTGATTTGCTGTTGGTCTTGATTTTGTGGAGACTATGGAGGGCTTTTCAGGAGTGTCTACTTGGAAATGAGGCTTTTTAAGGACCCATTTACAAGTGATTCTGCTTGTGCTCATGGACCAATGTGTGTCCGTGCGTGTTGCATAAGAAAGGGTATCAGATGTTCAAGTGAGTGAACCATGTTGTACAGGGTGTGGCCTCGGTGTAACTATTTGAGCCCACAAGCAAGCCTTAGGCACCCAAATTTGTCGTGATTGTGGGATGGCCTTCATCGACTTCTTGGGTACCCAAATAGACTTTACTTTCGTAGAAGAATTTTTGAAATACTTCTTATTAGTGTCATGTTGTTGATTATTAATAAGAAGTTTTGCCCGTGTGGTTGGCCTGATCGCAACAGGGTGTTCGCCTTTCCGCACCCACACTTGTTTCAATGGCTGAGACATTCTGCTTTGCACGTTCTTTTGTCCTCCAGCATAGGTATTACTCTGCTCCATCTGTACTTGATCTACCTTTGGTTGTTGCATCCCTCTGGTCTCTGGAAAAGAAGGGAGTTCCGTTGCACCCCTGACTTCTTGATTGAAATCATCATTCCTCTGCATCACATAGTTTTGGACAAGAATAACATGGTCATCTTCATGTGTACCCCTGGAAGGACCCGGAGTCTGTGCCTTTCCTAGTTCCTTGAGTGCTCCATTATCTAACTCAACTGTAATTCGACTCTGATTTACCCATACCTGAAGAAGTCCACTTCTTAGGTTTAGGTTGACTTCATGATCATAGATCCAGTCTTGACCCAAGACAAGAGGCTCCGTGAGGTCCTCATCTTGACACACTAGCACTTTAACTGTCATTACTTCGTCTTGAATGTAGAGGGGAAGTTCCACCTCGCCCATGCAAGGGGTTTCCACACCTCCCAATCCTATGAGATATGCTTCTATAGGATTGACAATTAATTTCAACTTTTGACAGTACGAAAATTTAACAGCACTAGTGGCTGCACCTGAGTCAACCAAGGCTCTTACAGTCCTTGCATCCTTTCCTTGTCCTATCTCTAAGGTTACAAAAGGTTGTCTATCAATTATTCTATGAGAACTTATTCCTGAGACTTCACACATTGCCATATGATAACATGGGTCGGCGTAGTCATCTACCCTGGCCTGATCCCTACCCAGTCTTCGCAACCTCATCCTTCAGATGCGTTCCAAGGCTTCCGCCTGTGCCTCTTCTCGAACTCGTTTTTCTTCTTCCTTGCATTTTTTGGCAGTGTTGAGTCGATTTAGCATCTCCTCTGTCAGGGGTTCTTGATATAACTTGACTCTGCATCCGCTTATATAGCTAGGGAGAACATCACCTTCCAGTGTGGCGAGTTGAACTGCTCCACTTGTTGAGATCCTATTTATGATCATAGGTCCATAACCTCTCTTTTCAAGCTTTCTTGCATGTTGTTTTAGGGTATACACCAACACTAAGTCTCCGGCCTTCAAGCCTTTATCCTTAACATGGGCATCAAAGTATGCCTTTTGTCTTTTCTTAGCGGCATATATACCTGCTGCAGCTCTTAGTCTTGTCTCGCCTAGTCGTTCCAGATCAAAAATCCTCAAAGAGAGTTCATGACCCGTCCACTCATGCTCCTGTGCTACCTTTAGTGTAGGTATCAAGAAGTCCAATGGTAGCACTGCATTTTGGCCAAATACCATCTGAAAGGGTGTGGCTTGGAGTACCGTTTTATAGGCAACTTGCTATGCCCAAACAACATGATGTAGTTGTTTGTCCCAATCAGAGCGTTTATTATTCACTAATTTGGTAAGCACGTTGCATAGAATCTTATTTGTGCTTTCGGCTTGCTCATTAGCTTGTGGGTGATAGGGGGTAGACTTCTTATGTACTACCAAGAACTCTTGGAGAAGATTTTCGATAACTTCATTCAAGAAGTGAGTCCCTCTATCATTGACTAGCTCTATAGGTAGCCCGTATCTTGTGAACACAGTCTCAAATAAGAACTTAGCTGTCGTTTGAGCATCGTTCTTTGTGGTAGCTTTTACTTCTACCCACTTTGTTAGATAGTCTGTGGCAACAATGATGTATTCAACATGTGAACCCTTAGCTGGGGGATTAATAGGACCTACGAAGTCTGTTCCCCACTTAGAGAATGCACGTCCACCCATCATAGGTTTCAGTGGCATCTCATCCTTGCGTATAGGGTACTGAGTTCTCTGACAGACATCACACCGTTTCACATAGGTATGTGCATCCATGTGAAGGGTCGGCCACCAGAAGCCCGCAAATAGTATTGCCTTGATCACCCGAACTGGGCCAAAATGTCCTCCTGCTACACCTTGGTGAGCTGCTTCCAAGATCTTGAGATATTCGCTCTCATGGACACATAGTCTCAGGTAACCATCTTTACCACGCTTGTATAGATTATCACCAATGAGTGAGTAATCTAGGGCTTCTTGTTCTAGACTTCTTTATCTGGCCAGTGTCATATCTTGAGGGAATGTTATCGTCCTCAGGAAAGCTACTAATGGTTCACTCCAATCTGGCACTATGGACACTTGATAAAGAGTGGCATGCTCCACAGGTGGTTTAGTGCAACAGATTGGGCATTCCTTGCACAACTTGTGGACATCAGCCTCCATAGTCGGCCAATGCACTCCGAGTCTCCTTAGAGTTTGTAGGGTTCGTTGCTTTGAGTAGTGTTGCTCTAATGCACCTACATGTGCCAATTGCAACCATTTAGCGTATTCATCCTCTTCCACACAACAAGCTAGGATCCCTTGATCCATGTGCTTGTACATACTTCCTGCCATGATCTGGTATTTTTGAGCTTTTATTATCTCCCTACTTGAGTGTTTATGATTGGGTGGTTAGGCCCATATGTCAACACTGGGACTAATGGCTTAGCCCACTGAGGTACAACTTCCAAATTAAACAAGTAAGCATCAGGAAGGTCATTTGACACTCCTTGTGGGGCTTCTCCAGATGTGAGCCTAGAGAGATGGTCTGCTCTTAAGTGAGTCTTCCCTTTCCTCACCACTACTTCAAAATCATATTCCATTAGTAAGAGAAACCATCTTACTAATCGGCCTGTATTGCATGGTTTGTTTACCAAGTACAATAATGCCTGATGATCGGTAAAAAAATTAAACTTATTTGCAAGCAAATAGTGTCTAAGCTTTTTAACTACATATACCATGCCTAATCCTTCTCGTTCAGCTGCATTCAACTGTCTACTAGCATAGGCAATTGGAAGATCCATATTACCTGTTCCGTTCAGCTGCATTCAACTGTCTACTAGCATAGGCAATTGGAAGATCCATATTACCTTTGCCCGTAGGTTGTGCGAGTACACACCCAATAGCATAATTGGATGCATCTACATGAACATGAAAAGGCTTATTCCAATCTGGTGTGCTCAAGATTGGTGCTGAACATAACCTTCTTTTGAGCTCGTTGAAAGAGTTTTCACATTCATCAGTCCACTCAAAGTTAGTCAACAGTCCATACAGAGGCTTTGCTATGATGGCATACATGTGTATAAACCGTCGGTAATAACCACAATGCCCCATGAAAGCTTGTACTTCCTTGACATTCTTTGGCCTAGGTAGCTCCGCTATGGCTCTTACTTTCTCTTCATCGGTGGATATGCCATTCTTTGACACTATGTGTCTTAGAATCTTGCCTTGCTTGACCATGAAAACACACTTTTCTGGGTTCAAGCAGACTTGATACTCTCTACACTTGTCAAAGATTTGCCTGAGTTCTGGTATATGTGTCTGTCTAATGTTGGAATGAGCACAGAGATCATCAACATATACCTCTAAATTCTTCCTCAAGAATTCTTTAAACACGTGACACATCAATCTTTGGAAAGTTGCAGGAGCATTGGTAAGCCCAAATGGCATTACTCTAAAGGCAAATATGCCCCACTCTGTGGCAAAAGCTGTCTTATGCTGGTCTTCCGGGGCAATGGCTACCTGATTGTAGCCCGAAAATCCATCAAGGAAGTTGTAGACTTCCTTGCCTGCTACCCTTTCTAATAGATGCTCGGTAATTGGAAGGGGATAGTTATCTCGAATTGTGGCTGCATTAACCTTCTTCAAGTTAATGCACACGCGTACCTTTCCATTCTTCTTGGGTACAACTACAATGGGGGATACCCACTCGGTGTGCTCAATTTCATAGATAAATCCAGCTTCTACCAGTCTATCTATCTCCTCTTTGATCTTGGCAGCATAATTATCATTGTATGTGTATGGCTTTTGCTTAGAAGGTTTAGCATCTGAGGTCATGGGGATTGTGTGTGAGCATATGTCCAGGTCTACACCTTTCAAATCCTTGTAACTCCAAGCGAATACATCTCTGTATTCTCTTAGCAAGGCTATTAATGCATGCTCTTCTTCCTCTGTTAGGTCATGGCCTATGTACGTGCATCTCTCCTCTCCTTCTTCTAGGGCTACCACTATTTTCTTGGTGGTTTCTTTGTTATCATAGGCCTCTCCTGATTGTGCCTCTCGTTTAGGCATTCTTATCATGAATATCCTATCGTCTATCTCATACTTTTTAAAGTTTTCAGGGACCTCAAACAAAGATTCTTCTTCCTCCGGGGGAACTTCTTTCTTCTTCCATTTCTTGCTATCATTATTAGCAGTCACTTGTGTGGTTAGTCGTACACTGTTTGTTATCTCTTCGTGTCTCTGAGGTTGGAATTCTACTTCATAGACGTATTCTTCATCTGATGCAAAAGGTGGGTCCATAATGATTGACTCTAGATCGGAGTCACTTGCATCCTCAAATGCATCAAGGCTAGGTTCGCACTCTTCTAAAACTGCATCTCCCATGATTGGCTCTATGGAGAAAGCTGAAATGTCATAGCCATCCTCATCACAGTGGGGTGTCCATTGTTCTTCATTGATGGCTACATCCATTGTTGCTAAAATTTCTGCCCAGCCGTGAGGTTCAAATTCTTCGTCCGGAAATACTACAGGTGCATAGGCTGGGTCTTGAATTGATCTATGTGTTTCCTTCGCACCTACCTCTCTGGCTTTTTCTCTCTTCTCTTCTTCTACTGCTACTTTGCACATCCATAAGTGGGTGTCTTCATGCATCCATGAGGATCCTGATCCTATGGAATGCACAGACTGCGTATCATCTTTGGCTCTATGGATGGGGTTCCATTGGATAGGAGGGACATCTCTATGAGAGTAATCTTTGAGATTCACTTTGGCCGTAACACCCAAGTGTTGCAGGTACAAGGAATTGGTTCCCCAATCTTGTACCACTTGCAATTGTCGCATAAATGGTCTTCCCAAAATCATTTCATAGGCATCGTTCTTGCTAAAATCATAGATAGCAAACGTGTGCTCAAACTCCACACCACATGTAGTGAGAGTTATTCCTTCAAGTACTCCTAAAGGCCTCTCTATGTGACCATCAACCATTTGCAATTTCATCCTCGCAGGCCTGAGTGCTGGCTTGCCCCAACACTTCCATAGGGGAGTGGTAGCAATTGCAACTCCTGCACTAGAGTCGAGAATTGCCTTGGTTGTGTACCCCTGATGGGTAATGGGAAGATAGGTGTTTCCTTCTTCTCCTTCACTCATGTCTCCTATCTTATCTAGAGGAATTTCTGGCACTGTCCTATGAGAACCTACCTAGGAATGAGGTTTTGCCATCTCTGGTACTTGTTTGGCTACATGTTTCCATAGTTCTCTCTTTACTTTGAGTAGCTCTTTTAAAGTGAGGTTGCACTGCACTTTAGTATTCTTTACTACCTCCGTATTCCTAGGTATTATTGAGTCTTCGTTTCTGACCATGACTGTGGGTGCTCTCATACAAGTGGACTTAGCTTCCCATGGGCCTGTGAAGTGGGGTAATTCATGTAAAGAATTAGACTCAAAGTCTAATCTCTCTTGAGACTGAGTGCTCTCCTGCTCTTCATAAATGGATGGGATGTCTTGTGGGAATTGGTCGTGTGCATCATCCACAAGTTCAATGGGAGGAGGGACTTCACTTTCTTTAGCCCTTTTGTCTTCTTGAATCTCGTAGGAATTCTGGTGTGAACCGATTCATAGAAGAAGATGTGTCTGGCTCCGTAGAGTTAGGCACATAGGATTCCTGGGTAGGAAGGCTTGCCCTCTTACTTGCCTTGCCATTACTTGGAGGGGTGGGTTCCTTTTCTGATTGTGCAATTAACCTCTCCAATCTTTCTAGCAGTCCATCAAAGTGCAACTGCATCTTAGCTGAACTAGAGATGTTGAAGAGGCGACTGGCTTCAAACATGGTTTGAGCCAATTCCACCATCTTAGCACAAATTTTGGTTCGTTCAAGCTCTAGTTCCACTCTAAGGTAACACTTTTCATGATCGGTTACATTTGGCCCTTCTTGGATTCTGGCCTGATATGCCTTAAGCATCATATTTAGGTCCTCCGGAGTGGGATCGGCTAGGACTGATCCTACTCTAGGGGGTGATGGAGTAGCATGAGGCGGGTTGGAAGGTGGTGGGTCAGATGGAGATGGGAATGGTGGTGATGGAGTAGTGTGAGAGGGAGTTTGAGATGTAAGTTCAACTATCCTGGCTTTTGTTTCTCTTAGGCTTCCCTTGAGTTCACTCATTTTCTTAGTCCATTGCCTCTTCATTCTTTCTCTACTATCTCTCCAGGCTCTAGTTCTCTTCTTAGTCATGCTCTCAGTTTCTCTAGCCTCTGAGCTCTTTTCCTGTCCTACCCCTTGGTTTTGCTGCAATGCCTAAGCTCTAGTGACTACCTGTACTGGTGCAGTGGATGCCACGCTTCCTGTAGAGTCTACTACTAACCCAATAACGTTGATAGGAGTAATCTTTGGCATATTATTGGGGTTCTTTGGGCAATCTCGTAAGATATGCTCCTTTCCACAATCTTGGCAAAAGCCTTGAATTGTCACTGACTGGGGTTGTGTAGGTGGAGGTAAGGGGCAATCACGAATGAGGTGATCTCCCTGACATCTATAGCATGGTCCTCTAGGGAATGGGGGTCTTACCTGCCTAGGTTGGGGTCTAGAGTTAGGGTTTGTGTATATTACATTTGTGTACTCTGGCTCCCAACTAGGTTCACTTGGTTCTTCACTGTAGTAGGACTCACCATGTTCAGGAGATTGCATGTAGTAAGCCTGGGGACTATCAATATGTGTAGAATCAAAGCTATGGTCACTGGGATCGCTTTCTGAAAGCAATGGTGTTACTGGCACTATAGCTCTATTCAAATTCTCTTCTACAGCTGCATACTTTACCGGAATTACATTAGCTGGGGCAGGGGGTTGTTGTGCTAACACATGCCGAGGCCTTTGTTGGTTTTGGTATTGTGGTTGGTAGGTTTGTTGAGGCCTAGCATATTGCTGCGGTGGGTACTGGTTCTGGTATCTTCCTTGTTGTGGATAGGGCTGAGGGTAGGTTTTCCTAACTGCTTGCTTATTGTATGGGCAGTCTTGTGCTGTGTGATTTGTGTATCTCCGTACTATGGTGCAATATTGGCTGCTAGGGTTCACTTGGGGTTGAGCCATGATGGGACATACGTTCGCCATATGGTCACCACCGCAAGTATAGCACCTCTTTACTGGGGCAAATCTAGGAATTTGTTTACTAGAGACACCTAGTTTTTGAGCTACCTTTTCTGCGAGTTCCTCAATAGATGTAGATTGTGTGGAAGAAAAGCTAGAGGCACTATCTGAATCTTTATAGATTTTGGAAAGCTCTAACTCTTCCCCTAGGTTATCCTCAATGTCAATGCACATGCGTACACACTCTTCTATAGTCCTAGGGTCCTTCAAGTACACATATGACCTCAATTTGGTACTTAGCAATCCATCCAAGAATAAAGCCACTTGTTTGGTTGGTGTGGGTAACTCAGGAACATGACATCTCTCAAGATATAGCCTAAATCTTCTTCCTGCAAGTCTCACAGCCTCTTGAGGGGTCTGCTTGAAGTTATGTATCAATGAGGAAGTATTATGCCTTATGCCACTTTTAGAGAATTCAGTGATGAAGGCCTCTAAGAGTTGGTCTATGCTCCTGAACTGTCTCTCATTCAATGGTTGAAACCACGTAAGGGCTGTGTTCCTAAGGGTTAGAACAAAGGCATTATACTGCGTGAATAGGTCCTCAACTTGTTCAGCTCTCAAGACTTGCCTAAACTCAGCCACATGGTCATATGGGTCTCCTGTGCCATCGAAATAGTTCTTCATGGACTTAACCAGCTGTGTAGGTCTCAAGGTTCTGGTGTGTTCCCTAGGCCTTGGCAGAGGGAAATCATCAGCATTCCTTTGGTTCCTTGGCAAAGCTTACCTCCGGTCTATCTCTATGTCTGTCTCTTTGAGCTCCGTGAGCTTGGGATGTTCCAGCTCCTGGGTGACCAAAGGACACATTTGATCTTGGTTGGGGGAAAATAAATTCACCTTTCAAGGTGTAAGCATGCCTATCATTTTCTGTAACCACAAAGATCCTCTCTGAAGCGTGATCTAAGTAGGTCACTCTGCCTGGGCTATCAGGATCTTTGAACTCATATATCATGATTGTTCCTACCTCATTTGGCTGATCAGATCTATACCTCCAAAAGGCCTCATCAGTCTCTTGGTTCAGGAGTAGATCTATGCTCTTATTGTCCTGGGGAACCCACTCGGGATGGAGGATTCTAGTAAGAATAGATTTTCCTCGAGGGGTCCTAGGCTCTCCTCCTATGTTCCCTTGCTCTAGATCACCTAAGTCCGTCTCAGGGATCACGTTCCCGAACTCGTCCGTCCTATCTGGGTGACTCGAGACTACGTATATGGTTCCTTCTTTGTCCAAGTATGCTCCATTTTCAAACTTGACAGCTGGGTGCTCTAGTCTAATGGATTGGTCAGGGTTTTTAATATGGACCACAGATCTTCCTAGGCCGTCCTCATAGATGCTAGCACCTAATCGGTTGGTCCTAAGGTATTCCAGCTGCGTCTTGTAGGGGCCTTCTACCCTATGTAAGTATGGTACACCTGAACTTCCTGTAGGTCTCTCCATACCGTGGGACATCTCTGACTCACTAGTTTCAGAGCTAGGGTAGTGTGAATAATGGCTCAACTGCTGGGCCCAAGACCTAGCAATATGGTTGACACTAGCCTCTGAAGATCTAAGACTCTGTCTATCTCTTCCTAGGTGTCGCCCTGATCTAAGGTTCATATGCTTAGCTGAGCAATCCCAATTTTTACCCAAGGTACAACCTCGTTGCTGAGTTCTTTTATATCAGTCACTTGATTCTTTTTAGTTGATTATTGTGGTTATGATCTTGTCTGATATCACGGCGTCAGGAACACTTGAGTTAATTTCCGCACTTGAATGTTGATCGTCTCACGTTAGGTTCTTTTCCTTTAAAGTTGTCGGTCACACACAGGTTATCTCTTGACTTGAACTTGATTTCTTAGATAGTCTTGACTTGTCTCGTGCCTATCGTTGCCCTGACTTACTTCTAGCACTACTCGAACTTAGCCTAAGCTAGGGATTGACAGAGGGAGTTGAGAATATTCAAACCTCACTTGCAGATCCCTTGCTCTTTGGTGCTCAAGAACTCGGTTCTCAAGCTTGCAGATTACCCTTGCTTTGGATGCCTTCTAGTGCTCTTCGTGGACCTGTAAAAGTCCCAAATTTAGCTCAAGACTTAAGCTCAAATGACATAATAAGTCACTTCCATTCATGCAAATTAGATACCAATTTGCCCTCAGTTTTAATGGCCAACAAGTCTAGAGATCCCTTGGTTTTGTGCCTCCTAGATATGGTCAACTTCAAAATAGTATATCTAATAATCCTGATACTAAATTTACCGTAACCAGTGGGAGTTGAACTGTTCAGGGTTTTGAAGTTAAAACAGGGTTCAAATAGGCTAACAGTTCACAGGGTTTTTCTCAAAACACGCGTGTAGGGATCTCACAAGTCACTAATTTCTTGATGAGTATGCCTAAAAATTACCCCAAAACTTGGTATAAAAACCCTAAAAATTTGGCCAAAAAAGCCTGTCAATCGCGATCGACAGGTCTGCCAATCGCGATTGACAGAGGTGTCCGTCGGGGCCTATCGGTCACGATCGACACGTCAGTTGCGATCGACAGTGTCAATCGCAATCGACAGAGTCGGTCGTGTGTCCTGTCAATCGCGATCAACACGTTTTTTGGGATTTTCACCGTAATTTCAGCCGATCGGGGATGTGTCCGTCGCGATGGACATGTGGCAACGCGAGAAATTCAGTCAATCATCAAAATTCAGTTGTTCGCGATCGACGGTGTCAATCACGATCGACAGTGGTGTCGGTCGTGGCTGTCGGTCGCGATCGACGGTGTCAATCACGACTGGCAGGGTCAGTCGGTCATCTCTATCGGTCGCGATCGACAGAATCTGTCGATCGTGGCTATCGATCGCGATCGATGGTGTCAATCGCGATTGACAGAAAAACACAGAATTTTTTAGTTCTTTCTAATGATTTGGAATGTGCTCCTTGTGCATATCATGGTGGTGCACTTTGTTTTACCAAAAGGCGAAATTTTCTGTCTGTCGCGATCGACAGAGGTCTGCGACACAGAGACAGTTCCGAGTTCGTCCGTACCTGCACAGCGTGCTGGAGGGGTGATACAGTTGTACCTGCAAGATCACTCAGAAAACAGACAAAAAAGCAATGCACACAATTCACTCTCTCGCTCTCTCTCACAAGTGAAATGAGGGAAATGGAAGGAAGAAGGTGATATGATCAAAAACTGAAATTTTTCGTGATGGTGGAGATGGAGGTGGGAGGTGGTGAGGATGATGATGGTGATGATGATGGTGAAGTAAGAAAGAGAAAAATAAAGAAGAGTAAAGAATTTACCTACACGCCAACGTCTCAAATCTACGTCTTACCATCACACGCTCGTCCTCAAAGCTCGAACCCCGGCAACGGCGCCAAAATTTGGTGTAGCTCAGTGATGAGTAGCACCTCCTTTAATGTCAATCCGGGAAGACGTGAGGATGGTATGATGACCTCGAGCAAGTGAATGCACAAGTGCGTGAGTGAAAAGCACACTAGCATGCACACACATACACACACACACACAAGGGAAGACAAAGAGTAAGAAGCAATGGAGTTATTTAGATTACATCCAAAATGCTTATACAAGTTCAAATCAATTACAAGCTAACCTCAAAAATGATCTCTCTATCTCTATTTATAGTTTTTGACTAGGTTTTGGTCGTGTCCAGACCTAGTGTCCGACCTAGTTAAAAATTAGGTTCTATGCCCCATTTGAAGGCTCAAATGGAGTCTAAAAATTATGGAAACTGGTAGGTAGCTACTTGTAATGCTCCTCAAGCTCAAGGACTCCTTGGCTTGCACAAAATGGAGCTACAAAAATATGAAATGGTATTTACAATGGCATTTAGTGATGAAAATCACTATTTTTGTAGGGATTTCCTCTAATGATTTGACATACACATCTTCGAGCTTCCTACTTGCTCCTTCTCCTTATGTGTCCACCTCTTTGATATGCTTTAGCTTCCTAAAAAAATAATGGCCTACTTGCCCGATCTTCTTTGACTACTCTGTCTGCTTGTACCTTCTCTTCGCTCCGACTCCCTTCGTTGGCTTCCTTGTCTTGTTAGTCCTTCAGTGCCTTGACTACTGCTAATAGTAGTGCTTTGGAATAGCGTGCTTCAAGTCGTGGTCTGCATAAGGGATAAGCATGGTAACCGGAAATCGATAAACCTGAACATTCACCAGAGGTTACCGGTGCAATGTCGTTTGGGTCCATCTGCTCACCTAGGGGACCATGGGAATGGTAGCATAGGTTTTCTAGTTGACTCCTCTCAAAGGATCCATACTCTCTAACATGTGCAGTACAAATCCATTGTTTTCGATAAATTTGATACTTGCACTGAGTGCAAGGACACACCATTCTCTCCTCCGGATCCAAAGAAGCCACCTGCTACAATATGGACATTTTAGATCATTTGTTTTTTTATTAAACCTAAAATCTTACTCCTAAAGACTTAAACCTGAAATACTAAAACCTAAATACTTAAACACCTAAAAAAACCTAAAATCCTAATCTTAAAACCCTAATCTATATATATTTAATTAAATTATTTAAAACTCTAGTACTTTTTATATTTATTTATCTATATAATTATCCTATATATATATATATATATATATATATATATATACACACACACACACACACATATATATATATATATTTATTTATTAAGATTTTTTCCTTAAATCTTAAAACCCTAAAACCCTAATCCTAATCTTAAAAACCTAAAACCCTGTCTTATATATATATATATATATATATATTTATTTATTCAAATTTTTTCCTTAAACCCTAAAACCCTAATCCTAATCCTAAAAAGCTAAAACCCTAATCCTAAAACCTTAATCCTAATCCTAAAAACCTAAAACCCTATTTTATATATATATATATATATTTATTTATTCAGATTTTTTCTTAATTAGTCCTATTTTTATATATTTAATTAAATTATTTAAAACAATAATAATTTTTATATTTATTTATCTATATAATTATCCTATTATATATATATATATATATTTATACTTATATATTCAGATTTTTTCTTAATTAATCCTATTTTTATATATTTAATTATATATATTTAATTAAATTATTTAAAACACTAATACTTTTTATATTTATTTATCTATATAATTATCCTATTATATATATATATATTTATTTATTAATTCAAATTTTTTCCTTAAATCTTAAAACCCTAAAACCCTAATCCTAATCCTAAAATCCTAAAACCCTAAAACCCTATTTTATATATATATATATATATATATATATATATATATATATATATAGATTCAGATTTTTTCCTTAAACCCTAAAACCCTAATCCTAATCCTAAAAACCTAAAACCCTATTTTATATATATATTTATATGGACTTAGACATCTACAAAAGGATTCTTGAAATGATCAAGCACAGAAGGAGAATGCACAAAAACATCGGGCGCAACTTCTCTTCATTTTTGGAAAAGATTACATCTAGATGAGAGAGCTATTCTAATCTCTTCATAAGTGTCTAATGACATCTAATTCTACTCAATTCTCATGCTCTACACTTTCTCTCATACTTGTCCCGACATTTTCCAAGTATATATAGACAAAAATTTACAAGCTTATGACTACTCAAAGAGATATATGTGAACTATCTCTAAAATAATGTACATATGTGTACACATCTTCCAAATTCTGAATGTGTCCTTCCTTCATGCTTCACAACTTGTTCTCTTCTCAAATCCTTGACTTCATTTCCATGTCAAAACATCAATTGGTGATTGTACTGCACCAACAACTCCCCCTCAATCATCAATTGAGGTTTTCTCTATCTTCTTTATGCCTGCCATGTCTTTGAATTTCTGTAGCTTTGGTCCATCCAAGCTTTTGGTAAGCATATCAGCTATCTGATCTTTTGTTGAAGTATGTATGACTTCAATCTCTTTATCCATCACCTTCTCTCTTAGAAAGTGATACTGAATCTCAATGTGTTTAGTCCTTGCATGAAACTCAGGATTAGCAGCTAAATACAATGAACTCATGTTATCTCCATAAATGATAGGTGTACTCTGTATGGTGTCAAAAATCTTCATGAGAGTCTTAAGCCATATCACTTCCTTTGCAGCTTCAACCATACCTTTGTACTCAGCTTTTGTAGATGATAAAGCAACTGTGTGTTGCTTCTTTGAACACCAAGAGATTAACTTATCTCCCCCATAACACAAGTATCCATATGTTGATCTCCTATCATCAGGATTACCTGCCCAATCTGCATCACTATATATTTTGATGTTTGTATCTGATGTAAAACCATAATACAAACCCTCTTTGAGTGTACCCTTAATGTACCTCAACACTCTTTGTCCTGCAATCCAATGTTCTTTCCTAGAACAATGCATGAACTGAGACAAAACTCCAACTGCATATGATAAATCAGGCCTAGTTAATGTAGCATAGATAAGACTACCAACCAAAATCTGATACTTCATATCCTTGAATTCTTCTCCACCATATCTGCTCAATTTGTGATTTACCTCCATTGGAGTAGGTGCTACCCTGCAATCATTCATTTTAAACTTGATTAACAAGTTTCTCAAATACCTTTCTTGAGTCACATACACTCCATGTTGAGTGTATGAAATCTCCATGCCCAAGAAATATGACAAGTCTCCCAATTCACTGATTTTGAACTCTTTCTCCATTTGCTTCTTTAGGCTTTGAATGCCTTTCTCATCTGTACCTGTAAGAATTATATCATCAACATATATGCACATGTAAATGAACCCATCATCACTTGCTTTAACAAGCAAGCCAGTATCTGCCTTAGATACTTGAAATCCAAGTTCTTTCAAGAACTTCACAAGTCTATAATTCCATGCCCTTGGGGCCTGCTTCAAACCATATAAAGCTCTCTTGAGCTTACATACATGATCTGGATACCTTCTATCTCTGAATCCTTGAGGTTTCTCCATGAAAACATCATCTGAAATGTAACCATTTAAAAAAGCTTTCTTCACATCTAATTGACATAATTTCCAACCTTTACATGCAAAAATAGCTATGAGTGTCATGATGGTTGTCATCTTTGCCACAGGACTATAGGTCTCATCATAATCAATACCATATGTTTGAGCAAACCCTTTCACAACAAGTCTAGCTGTATACCTAGACACACTTCCATCTGCAAACCTCTTAGTCTTGTAGACCCATTTGCATCCAATGATCTTCTGACTATTTGGTTTAGGAACCAAATCCCATGTCTGATTCTCCATTAATGTATCATATTCTTCTTGCATAGCTTTCTCCCAATTTTCCTTACCTTTTGCCTCTTCATATGTGGAAGGGTCTTCATTTGCCTTTATCATGTAAGCATAATCTTTGGTAACCAAAAAAGAAGTGTCATAGCTATACCTTGTAGGTTGCCACTTGTGTCTTGATGACCTTCTGAGTTCTCCACTCCTTGAGGTTTCTGGTACTTCACACTCAGGATCAAATCTTGGCATTTCTTCAACTTCAACTTGCACTTCATTATTCTCCTCTTCATCAAATATCTGAACCTTTGATTTACCTTTCTTTTGACTCACAACTTCTTCATCACCTATTAATATTGATTGTATCTGCATACCAAGTACCTTGCTCATCAAATGTAACATCCTTGAAAACAATGAATTGCTTTGTGGATGGACTCCACAATCTATAACACATCTGCTTGTCATCATAACCAATGGATACATACTTTTCAACTTTAGGTTCTAACTTGTGTCTTAATTGTGATGGCACATATGCATATGCCAAACATCAAAATACTTTGCAATGATCCGAGGTAGGTCTCTTACCCCACCATGCCTCATATGGTGTCATACCCTGCAAAGCTTTACATGATAGCCTATTAACCAAATAAGTAGTTGTATTTACAGCCTCAACCCACAAATAATTTGGGCAATTTTTCTCCTTCATCATTGACCTTGCAAACTCAACAACAGTTCTATTTCTTTTCTCTGCTACACCATTTTGTTGAGGAGAGTACCTGCAAGTGATTTCCCTTTTTATACCTGCATTCCACAAGTAATCACTAAACTCATTAGAGAAATACTCTCCTCCTCCATCTGACCTTAGTCTCTTCAATTTATGACCTGTAATTCTTTCTGCATACACATGATAATGTTTGAATGTATTGAATACTTCTGACTTATCTTTGATCACATAAATAGTGGTCCATCTGGTAGCATCATCAACATAAATCACATAGTACATTGAACCATTGATACTGAAATCCTTTGATGGTCCCCACACATCTGTATGTACCAACTCAAGCTTCTCTGAATACATGAAACCATGCTTGGAGTAAGATTGCTTATGAGCCTTACCTAATTGACATGCCTCACATCTGTATGTCATATGTTGACCTGCAACATTAGGCAATCCAAGCACTGAACCATTGTTAATCATATCTTTGATACCTCTTTCATTGAAGTGTCCAAGCCTCTTGTGCCAAAGATCTAACTCAGAGATCTTATGTCCTCCATAAGTGAACAAGGCATGACCAACATTACCTTGAATCTTCAATGTGAACAACCTTCCTTCTTTCTTCCCTGAAACAATTTGTTTATGCCCATTGCTAGGGTCTTCCACAAACACTCCTTCATTAGTGAATCTAACTTCATAACCTTTTTCAACAATTTGTCCTACACTTATTAGATTCTTAGGATTTGTAGGAACATACAAGACCTTACTCAAAAGAGTACTTCCATCCTTGGACTTCACTGATCCAATTGACTTCACATTGTGCTTTGTATTGTCACCTGTTTGAACAACATGATTAGATACCTTATTTTCCAAATCAATCATCAATGCTATGTTACCACTCAGGTGATTGCTACACCCTGAGTCAATGTAGAAGACTCTTTGGTCTTCACTTTGCCTTTCACAAGTTGCATTCATAATCAATGTTCAATCCTCCTTCTGATCTAAAGCATAATTGTAGTAGGTATTATTGTATTGTTGACTTTGGAATCCTCTACTTGCATTTCTTCCAAAGTAACCCCTACTACCTCTTCCTCTGAAGTTACCTCTTTGATTTCTGCCACCTCTTCCTCTTGAATTAAAGTTCTGATTATATCCACCATTACTCTGAGTATTATGGCAACAATCATTAGCTAAGTGATTTGTCTTACCACAAATCCAGCAAGCTTTGACTCCATCTTTATTATTCGTGCCTCTTCCCACTACAAGAAAAAGGGGGGCGTAGCGACGCCCCCGAATCGGGAAAAAAACGAAAACCGTCGCTTATGCGACGAAACCGTCGCATAAGCGACGGTAAAAATTTCGGATTTTTTTTTTTGGCCGAGCATCGTCGCATAAGCGACGATAGCGTCGCATAAGCGACGCTAAACCAGAAGCGTCGCTAGTAGCGTCGCAGGTTAGCGACGCACTTAACGACGATGGCAAACTGCAGAGCGTCGCATATGCGACGCTCTGGAATGTAAAAAAAAAAATTCAATTTTCCCGGCACATTTGTGCCGGGCCTTGAACGCGAGGAAGAATACAGACCGAGAGAGAGAGAGAGAGAGACATACAGCGCGCGAGAGGGAGAGAGAGAAGCGAGACATACACAAGGTATGCGCACACACACACTCACACACACACATATACACGCATAGACACACACACACATACGCAGACACACACACACATACACACAAATACACACATAGACACACATACACAAGACGCGCACACACATACACACACATAGACGCTCACACACATACACACACATATACACTCACAGACACATACACACATAATGATGCATCCACACACATACACATGCATACACACATAGACACACATATACACACACACACACATATGCATACACACACACATAGAGAGACATACACACACATACACATACATGCATACACATACACACATAAACACATACACACACATAGACACATACACACATAAACACATACACACTCATAGGTACACACACATACACATAGACACACACACATATAGTATATACACACACATGCACACATAGACACATACACACATACACATGCATACACACACATACACATGCATACACACATACAGACACATATACACACACATACACACACATATATGCATACACACGTGACACACATAGAGAGACATACACACATAAACACATACATGCATACATAATGCATATGCATATGCATATAATGTACATACATACTTACATGCATACATAATGCACATGCATAGATACATACACACACAGATACATACACACATAGACACATACACACACATGAACACATACATACTCATAGATACACACACATACACACACAAACACACATACACATAGATGCGCACACACATACACACACATAGACGCTCACACACATACACACACATATACACTCACAGACACATACACACATAATGATGCATCCACACACATACACATGCATACACACATAGACACACATATACACACACACATATGCATACACACACACATAGAGAGACATACACACACATACACATACATGCATACACATACACACATAAACACATACACACACATAGACACATACACACATAAACACATACACACTCATAGGTACACACACATACACATAGACACACACACATATAGTATATACACACACATGCACACATAGACACATAGACACATACACATGCATACACACATACACATAGACACACACACATACACACATACACATAGACACACACACATACACACACATACACACATAATGATGCATACAAACACATACACATGCATACACACATACAGACATGTACACACACATACACACATAATGATGCATACACACACATACACATGCATACACACATACAGACACATGTACACACACATTCACACACACATTCACACACATTCACACACATATACATACATGCATACATATTGCATATGCATATGCATACATACATACTTACATGCATATGCATACACACACATATGCATACATACATACTTACATGCATATGCATACACATGCATATGCATACACATGCATATGCATACACATGCATATGCATATGCATACATAATGCATATGCATATGCATACATAATGCATATGCATATGCATACATAATGCATATGCATATGCATACATAATGCATATGCATATGCATACATATGCATATGCATACATAATGCATATGCATATGCATACATAAATACTTATATGCATACATAATGCACATGCTTACATACACTGTCATAATGTATACACACACACATACACACATAGACACATACACACATAATTATGCATACACACACATACATATGCATACACACACATATGCATACATACATGCATACACATACACACACATAGATACATACATACACACTCATAGACACACACACATACACATAGACACACACACATATACACACACATACACACATAGACACATGCACACGTAATGATGCATACACACATACACATGCATACATAGACACACATAATAATGCATACACACACATACATATGCATACACACACATGCATACAAACATATACACACATATACACACACACATGCATACACACATATACACACACATATACACATATACACATATACACATACACATGCATACACACACACATGCATACACACATACAAACACATATACACACACACATACACACATAGATACATACACACGTAATGATGCATACACACATACACATGCATACATAGACACACATAATAATGCATACACACACATACATATGCATACACATACATATGCATACATACATGCATACACATACACACTTAGACACATAGACACACATAGATACATACATACATATAAACACATACACACTCATAAACACACACACATACACATAGACACACACACATATACACACACATACACACATAGACACATGCACATGCAATGATGCATACACACGTACAAATGCATACATAGACACACATAATGATGCATACACACACATACATATGCATACACACACATGCATACATACATGCATACACATACACACATAGATACATACACACACGTAGATACATACATATACATAAACACATACACACTCATAGACACACACACATACACATAGACAACACACACATATACCTACACACATACACACAGATGCATACACACACATACACATGCATGCACACACATACACATGCATACACACACATACACGTATATATATATTGATTTCTAACCATTTTGTTTTATATGTTAGGTATTATGGATCCTAGTAAAGAGAGAAAGGCGAAACTCACTCTCATAAAAAGTCTTATGAGAGCAAGAGTTCCGTCAGATACTCTAGGGGCCATAATGCGGGACTACGCAGACATGTCCGATGAGGAGCTGGATTATACGATCCAGATGCTTACGCGATCAGACGAGGGCTCTTCTGCGGATCCACATGCAGGAAGAGAGCTATCTGCTCATAGGTATGTTTTTTTTCATAATTTTTTTTAATGATATTATAGCACATATTTTTATTTATTTCTATCTATTTATTTTTAGGACACCTATACCACCTCCAGCACGTGATAGCAGAGCAGAGTTGCCTATGAGGACATGCATAGGCACCTTAGGACTAGAGTGCGACATAGAGCCGGAGGGGAACATTGTGTACATAGGGAATGGATTGGAGTTCAAGAGAAGAATGCGGGCACTATGCGACTCTTACCTGCGCTTTATCCACTTACCATGGAAGTAAGTAAAAGTTTTACATATAAATTGAAATGTATATCTTATGTTTTATTTACATTATGTTTTTTATTTTTGTAGTGAGCATGATGAGAGGGATAAAAAGTACGTGCTTAGTTCACTTGAGACAGAGTTTGGGACAGGATGGTCCCTTAAGTGGTGTTTAAAAGAGATGCGGACACTTATGGCTCATCGTCGCGACAATGCACGGTATGTATGTATATGAGAGAGAGAGAGAGAGAGAGCTATGTATGTATGTACGTATGTATGTATCTATATATGCATCTATGTATGTATGATGTCATTCCTAAAATCTATTACTCTATGTTTACTGAAAGGCATGTATATTAACTTATATATGTATCTAATATACATGTTTCTATTTTTGTAGTATGTATGTATGCATGTGTATCATGTATGTATACATCTATGTATCTCGACAAAATTGAAGCTGCATATTTACAAATCATGATTATCTAGAGATTAGAATCTGAATTCTGAAGTGTGTGATAACTGAAATCTGAAATCTGAATGTTCAGCTGCATATTTATATATTTTATGAATGTGAATTTTGAAGTGTGTGAACTGAAATCTGAAATCTGAATGTTCAGCTGCATATTTATATATTTTATGAATCTGAATTCTGAAGTGTGTGAACTGAAATCTGAAATCTGAATGTTCAGCTGCATATTTATATATTTTATGGCTGTTTTCTGTTATATTATATTATTTATTATTATTATTATATATATATATATTATTTTCAGATTTTTTTAATACTTTTTTTCTCACACGTATGATATCACGTATGGTATTTTTTTTGAAATTCCATACTTTTTTCATACTTCCATACCCGTATGCGTTGGAAGTATGTTTCACGTATGGAAAAACTATGTATGTATGTATGTATGTATCTATATATATATATATATATATATATATATATATATATATATATATATATATATATATATATATATATATATATATATATATATATATATATATATATATATATATATATATATATATATATATACATATAAAAAAATCTAAAATAAAAATGTATATACATATACATATAAAACCTTTTAGCCATATGTTTGAAGTATATATACACCTCCGACGTCCTTCTAGAGAGATGTCTCTCCTCCCAACCTTATGCCTCTATATATAGCTACTCGAATCAACGAGGATCATGATTCATAATATATGTAAAGATATATACACATCATGTAGATAGGATACATAAATATAAAATGGAGTAGATATATTATGCTTCACACATACATGCCTAAATGCACACATAAATATATATATACATACTAACATATTTACATGTACATATTTACACATACATGTACATGCCTACATGCACACATAAACATATATATACATGCATACATATTTACATGTACATATTTACACATAGACACATATACATATATACATGTACACAATTATAAACACTTGCATATATTACGTACATGAATACATGTATACATATATCACACACATGCAAACACATACATATACATGAAATACATATATATGCATACTAATATATGTATACATATAATACACATGAATACACACACATATGCATACATACATGATAAAAATTTACTCCTCGAAGATAAAGCTATATATAAAATAATTAGGCATACCCCCGAGCTTCATGTTCTAACTTAGAAGAACATGATTTCATCTCTCTAGTAGGATTCATCGTTATTCAAGTTAATAAAAAAAACCTATTATATATATCCATTCAGAAGCTTCAAGTTACTATCTAATCTGCTCATATGTTTTCATTATTGCCATCATTTTGGTAAGACATCAATATAGTCTCATCTTCATTATCCTTATTGATTTCATTTATTTCTTCTATTGTTAAATCTATGTTCTCATGAATCACATCATCTATTGGTGGATTAATATCTATTTCTGGTAATTCCTCTTCCTCATCAGTAGAATCAGCATGTAGAGAATTATCCTCTTCATCAAAAAGATTAGTATCATTATCACGTATAATGAGTCTAATTTCTATTCCAGATGTTGATGTATCAGTATCTGATGCTGAATCATCAAGAGGACTTTCTTCAATCTCTCTAACAATAAACTGTTCAAACAATGACCTACCTCTAGGTTGCACATGAATGACTTGCCACCAAGGATGAGCATCTGGGTTTTTATAAAAAAATGCTTGTTCAATATGCCTAGGAAGAATATATGGTTCTTTAGTAGATCGCATTACCTTGGAAGAATCAATTGCCCAAAACCCAGATAATTCCTTTCTTATTGTAGAATTACTACCTTTATACTCCGCTCGATACCAGTCAACCTTCAAAATGACCTATCACAATATATAACAACAAAAACGTCCCATTATTAGGTGCTTAAAAAAAAACTAACTCTAAAAAAAATATATAAACTTTTTTCTACCTGTTTGAATGTACGAAATGAAATTTCGTAGATACCAACAATAGTTCCTACGTAACCAAGTTCGCCATCTATAAGGTTCGTGTCTTTTGAGCTAGCACGTGATAGTTGCTTGAAACAAGCAACAATACTAGAATCCTCTGTTTTACGTAAAGAATCAATGGATTTGATTCTAATATGCTGTCCAAAAGCCCACATATTAGTGAACATTCGAGCCTGCAAAATAAATTGAATTAGTAAATAGAAACTAACATACATATATGAAAAAAATAAAATATATATTTTAATAAAATTACCTTTTGTTCACAACCCATCATTAACTCTCTTTGCTCATCTGAGATTTCTTCATTATTTGCGTTGGCGCGTTGCAAACGACTATATAGCCAATCCGTGAAAGAAGGTATATCTGTAATCTCATTATTATCGAGATTACGTCTAGATCTTTTGTTTTTTCGCCTTTTACTTTGGAGACTTTGAAGTTCCTCGTACTCGCTAACGAATGCTTGCATGCATTCGCTATTATATGCTACAAAAGTGGAAACATCATTTTTTTCTTGAAATGTAAATAAGAATGGAACCCCCTTACCTGATAATACCTCATCGGTTATTTTTGAAGAAGACTCGTTGGTCCATGCACGTGGAGCTTCTTCATGAACTCTTTCAAGGTACTCACTAACGTAATACATGCACTCTTCAAGCATCCAACCCTTTGCCATGGATCCTTCTGGTTTTGCTCTTTGTCGCACATAACCTTTTAGTATTCCCATAAATCGCTCGACCCAAAACATCCATCGAGTGTTGACAACACCGGCAATCTCTATCTCATCTACAAGATGGACTAGTAAATGAACTTGAATATCAAAAAATGAAGTAGGAAGTTCTTTTTCCATCAAACATAGTAGCTCTTTGCATTCACGTTTTTTTTGTGGGATCGAATTTTTATCGATCTCTTTGGATGTAATCCACCTATACAAATCATAAAAACAATTGTAAAGAAGTTAATTAAAAAATAAAAGATATCCAATATTCAAACATATTAAATATAAAAGTATCATAATTACCTTATAAGTGATCCAAGACGATAGATGACATCTCGTACTCCTTTCGTTGTACATCCATCGATAACCAAAGGTAAAATATGTTTCAAAAAGTTATGCCAGTCATGGGTCTTTAATCCAGATAAGCTCTTATCATCCATAGTAAACATGTTTTGAAACGATGCTCCATATCCTGTAGGAGTCTTGATCAATTGAATTCTATTGTTGATAGTTTGTATCTCTTTTGTCGTAAGTACCCAAGGAGCAGATGCATAAGTCGTTTCTTGTCGATGTCTATCAAAAACTGGCCATAACTTTGGTTTGGATTTTTGATCTTTCAAATCATTTCTTGATGTTGTGGTATCTTTTAGTCCAAGAAGATGCTGCCATAGTGAATAACCAATATTTTTGAATATATGCATAGGATCAAGAAGATGACATACTTTTAACTCTTTCCAATACTCCAAAGAATACCATATTGATATGTTCTCTGCGAGTGCCAATTTCCCTTTACCTTTGTTCACATACTCATTATCTGAATCATCACTGAAGATTTCTGCTTCTGGATCTATCAGAGGTCCATCTGTCCATTTTTTATACCAATCCATAGGCGTCATAGGTTTTGGACACTGACCTGTTTCAAGCTTTCCATTAAAATGTATCGCTTCTCTTTTAGATCTTAATGGATGATCATCAGGCAAGAATCGTCGATGTCGAAGATAAATATTTTTGTTGAGATTCTTACTATAGATTGATCTCAACCAATCACCACAATATGGACAAGCTTTATAACCCTTAGTAGATATTCCTGCATCATGGAAAATGATAAAAATATAATTAGATTAAATCATATTTATTTACATGCATATTGAATAAAAAAATTACATCAATACCTGAACAAACGCCATATCCAGGAAAATCGTGAATAGTCCAAGCCACAATACCACGAATCGTAATATGTCTTTCATTGATGCTTTTTGATATATCAATGACATTAATACCTCTCCATAACTCTTGAAGATCGTCAATGAGAGGAGCAAGATATACATTCATATCTTTAACTTGTCTTTTGCCTGGGATTAAAAGTGAAAGCATTAAATGTTCCTTTTTAATGCTAAGATATGGCGGAAGATTATAGTTTATGACTACCACTGGCCATGTTGACCATTTACTGGATTTCATGGAGAATGGATTAACCCCATCTAATGCAACTCCTAACTTTAGATTCTGTGGATTTTGTGCAAATTCAGGCCATGTAGAATCAATATGCTGAAAAGCAACACTATCATGAGGAATTCTGATTATTCCATCAGTACTTTTGTGATCATGTCCCCAAGTCAAAAGCTTTGATAATTCGGGGCTTTGAAACATATGTCTAATCCGTGGAGCCAATGGAAAATGTCTCAATACCTTATTCGGGATTTTACCTTCTTCACCCTTATATCGAGGAGATTGACATTTGGGACATGTCAAAGAGTCTGCATATTCACCTCTATATAAAATACAATCGTTAGGACATGCATGTATACATTGATAATCCATACCAAGATTGTTGATTATCTTCTTCATTTCATCATGTGAGGTAGGAAGAATATTTTGACTTGGTAAAAACTTTTCAGATAATAACCTGTAAGTTTATAAAAAAAATGATATATTAAAGAAAGTAAATAAATAAATATACATATATATATGCATATAATTTTATATATGTGTATGCTTATGTGCATCTTTCAAAATATTCGTAAAAAATTTGATTGTTTGGATGACAGGATACGATTGTTTGTTTTGGAGGATATGAAGTATGTATCTTCATTGAATGATTTGTCGATTCACGCATATGTTCAGTTTGAAAGTGTACTGAGAAGCGGATTTATAATTTGTATTCAAAGAATTTGGCACTGTTTATAGGCCATACGATGGTGACCTGGATGAATCGCATGCACAGAGGTTACTCAAGATAGAGCAACCTGATTATAAGGGACTAGTACTAGCAGGATTCCTGGGGTATGCAGTAAACCTCTTGCATGTATATGTGTGATCCTCTCAAGCCACCATGATTTCCACTTTGTATCCTAAACTTCAAATGCGCCTCATCATTGACATGCAAGAGGTTTACTGCATACCCTAGGAATCTTGCTGGCACTAGTCCATTATAATCAGATTGCTCTATCTTGAGTAACCTCTGTGCATGTGATGCATCCAGGTCACCATTGTATGGCCTATAAACAGTGCCAAATTCTTTGAATACAAATTATAAATCCGCTTCTCACACTTTCAAACTGAACATATGCGTGAATCGACAAATCATTCAATGAAGATACATATGTCATATCCTCCAAAACAAACAATCGTATCCTGCCATCCAAACAATCAAATTTTTTACGAATATTTTGAAAGATGCATTAATAGTTTTAAAAGATGCGCATATATATAAGTAGATAGAAAATTGAAAATTATACCTTAATAGTGTCGAAACAGATACATTACTCCATCCAAAACGATTTTGAAGGTTGAGAATAAGTAAGCTTGCACTTAGTCGTGTCAAACGACTTCCTTCATATACATGCTTTAGACATTCCTCTCGAAGATATTTCTCATTTTTAGAAATATCCATGCTCTCACTGTCATTTTGATACCAATCCTCAATAAAATCTGCCATGCCATCATCTTCATCATTGTCACACAAATCTTGTACTTTATCATCTTTTGAATATAGATCTTTCAACTTTGCATATTGCACAGGATTAGTTTTGCGTAGCCTCCTCATGGAAGCTTCTGATAAATGAGGTCTTATTGGTAATTGTGAATGTTGTGGACGAATATCATCAACATCATACGTTGGAATCTACACATATAAACAAAACTCATTAGTATTCCATAAATGAATAAAAATTAAACTTCAAATATAAAATTAAGTATATAACTTATTAAATATGGATAGAAAATTTTTATTCTCTCTAGCTAAAAGGTGCTCTTGGAGGTCTACGCCATCCATAATTCACTAATAGTTCATCACCAGCATGTAATGTAGTAATAGCATTGACAACTATGTATCTTGATACATCTCTACTCATGTATGGTGGTTCATGACTATTTTCACGCTCCTCAAATGTGCAATTAGTCCTTGAACTATTATGTAACCCTCGACTACTATTTATTAAACCTGCTATATTTCCATGTGTGTAAGGTCTTCCATCAATATATAATCTTTCATTTTCTGCATGTAAAATCCTTCTACTAGTAAGAGATGCTGCGTTCAAGCATATTCCATAAGTACTCATGCTTTGAACATAACGTGAAAGTCGATGCCAATCTCCCCATCCATATATAGGACCACAAAATGACATAAGAGTGACTTCAGAGTTCGGAGGCACATACAAATCCTCTACAATAAAGAGACCACGACCAGCATTTGTAATAGTGGATGGAGCAATCATATAGCGATTACCCCAAAAGTTGAAAACCTCTCCATCTAAAGGAAGTGGTCCTCTATTCCATCCTCCATATCTTCTTCTATCATATGTTTGTACTAAAGAACGATCACGAGCTGGCAATGGATAATCTCCAGCCGTTTCATTCTCTAAACCAGGAGGTAGAGGATTTCTAGAAACCTCTGCTTGTAATTGATGAACAGCAAGTCCATGACGTGTACGAGGTATATTAACATTATGAGAAAAATCATTATCATCATCATCATCGAGCAAGTATTCCTGTATATCAATAATAATTTGATTTTATACATGGTTTTTAAATAAAAAAATGACATTAATATATATAGAAAATACATACCCAAGCATTATCACGTTGACTAGGTGATGGTGCATGCTCAAAAGTACCATACTCTGCCTCATGTTCAATACATTCCAATCGTGGTCTTCGATACGTGCCATAACAAGAGTTACACCAACATATAATATGCTCTTGATAGTAAAATTCATCATAATTCCTATCGGAGGACACATGTGAAGTCGTTGCATGGGTAGGAGGTGGTGGAGTACCCTCTGATTGATCAGAATCTGCACATCATAAGAAACATAAAAAAAATATATAAGTTATGTATCCATCAAATATAGTTAAAATTAAATATTTCATATACTTACAGTATAAAGTCGTTGCACGATGAGGAGACGGTGGTGGAGTTCCATCTGATTGATCAGAATCTACAAATAATGGTATTTGATATTAATAATTTGATTATCTACATAAATAAAAAATTCACATATACATATTTACACATACACACATATTCACATATACACATTTATACATACACACATATTCACATATACACAACACATATTATTGTGGGATAAATGCATGTATTTTGTATGAATGTGTATATGCATGCATGTGTGTGTACGTATATATGTGGATATGTATATGTGTGTTTATGTTATATGTATGTATATGTGTATATATATACATATATGCATGCGTATATGTTTGCATGTATATGTGTATGTGGGTATGTGTATGTGTATGTGTATGTGTATATGTGTGTATAAATGTGTATGTATTCTGACTTTTTTTAGAGATTAAATTAACAGGAGATATTGTATGGTCGAAAAAAATAAGAGGCGAGCTAACATACCACCTGAGTCGTGGCAGTTTTTTCGTAGACAGCTACGTCTTCAGGAGTCATTTCCTCAGCAGAAGGTACACAAATTAATAGTTTATATTTATAATTTTTAGATATTTTAGTAATTTTTTAATTTAATTTATGTATTTTTTTCCTTGAATAAACAGGCTGCTGCAAGGAAGAGAGTGGAGTCGGGCCACACTTCGCACTTAGGCCAAATGGGCCATAATGGTTTTGTAGCTACATTTGTAAGTATATGTGTTATTGTGAGTATATTTTTTATTTTAGTTA
The DNA here is from genome assembly GCA_020310875.1 of Ceratopteris richardii. Lineage (NCBI taxonomy): Eukaryota > Viridiplantae > Streptophyta > Polypodiopsida > Polypodiales > Pteridaceae > Ceratopteris > Ceratopteris richardii. The sequence continues at coordinate 110,102,559 of CM035410.1, forward strand.
AAATGCAAGCAACTAATGTTTTTTATTTGTTTCATTGCAGCGAAAGGATTATGGCCGATATCCTACGAAACACGAGATCGAGTATGCTACACATTTTGGATATCGGCGTTTGAGCGAGTATATACAAGATCATCCTGATGCCTTTGTGAGTATTTTTAAATTTTATATAATTATTTTGTTGTTATGAATGTTTTAATTATTTTATTGATTTATGTTTGTTATATGTAATACAGGAGTATTATGGGGAGACAAATATGGATGAGGTGGAGAGACAGACACAGGAGGGACGATCTCGATCGTCACAGGGTGATCATGAGGATGAGGATGAGGAAGATCCATCTGATCATGATATTGCTGATGATGATGATGATCATGATGACGATGATTAGGATTTTAGACGTTGATTATGACATTGGATTATGTATTTACATTGATATATACATATATTTATCTATATATTTTTCATTTCAGTCATGTTTTGAATTGTGTGTATGGTATTAAGTAATGAAGAGTTTTGTTCTATTGATTTTTATTATTGTTTATATTAAGCATGTGTTTTAATACTTTAATTATATAATTCATTCATATGTGTGTACCTAAGTGTATATATGTGTGTGTATATGTATGTATGTGCATGTGTATGTGTGTGTATATGTATGTATGTGCATGTGTATGTGTGTGTATATGTATGTATGTGCATGTGCATGTATAAGTGCATATGTGTGTATGAGTATGTGCATGTGCATGTGTATGTGTGTATATGTATATGCATGTATATGTATAACTCTATGTGTATGTGTGTGTATGTGCATGTATATGTGTATATGTGCATGTGTATGTGTGCGTATATGTATGTATATGCATGTGCATGTATAAGTGTATATGTATGTATCAATATGTGCATGTTCTTGTGTATGTGTGTGTATATGTATAACTCTATGTGTATGTGTGTGTATGTGCATGTACATGTGTATATGTAGGTATATGCATGTGTGTGCGCTTCTTCGTCATGTATAAGTGTATGAGTGCATATTAATAAGTGTGAGTATGGTATGTAATGAAAATAACACAATTCAAATGATCTACAAATAATAGAAATTGTACTTACAATTGTGATCCATAGTTTTTGCTTGGTTAGCTTCTTGAATAACCTGCAATAAAAAGAGAGAAGAGAAAGAGAGGAGAGAGAGAGAGAGAGAGAGAGAGAGAGAGAGAGAGATCTAGAGAGAGAGAGAGATCTAGAGAGAGAGAGAGATATCTAGAGAGAGAGAGTGAGATCTAGAGAGAGATCTAGAGAGAGAGAGAGAAAATTCAAAGAGACAAAGATGTAGAAAGAGAGAAACAAAGACAGAGGGAGACAATAACAGAGAGCTTAAGCAAAACAACAATTCTGCATATACTTGCTTCAGTTCGTAAGCGCAGCGCAATTGCGAACGTTGGAGAGCTCTTCGATCGGATGCGTGAAAATGCCGATTGCAGAGCCTCCAACGTTTTAATTTTTGTCCGTCAACAAATCATCGCATAAGCGATGCAACGCGTCGTCGTCTAAGCGATGCAATAGACCGTCGCTTATAAACCGTCGCTTATGCGACGCTATTAAGCGTCGCTTATGCGACGCTAAAAAGCGTCGCTTAAGCGACGCCATTAACAAGCGTCGTTTATGCGACGTTAGGCATATACCGTCGCAAATACCGTCGTTTTTTGCGTCGTATAATCGACGGTCCGCGCTCGACGGTATTTCCGACGCAAGTTGCAATTTTACAGCGACGAAATTCTGTCGCGTTAACCGTCGCTACACGCCCGTATTCCTTGTAGTGTCCTCTACCTTGCCACCTCCTCTTCCTCTTAGGAAGTTGGCTTGACTAGTTGTGCCTTCATCTTCATTTGCTTGTTGCTTTCCTTTGCTATTTTTCTTCTTATCCTTTGAGTACATTGCATGTCCTGTACTCTTGTCACCTTCACCTTTGACATCCTGCTCAAAGGTTAACATATGTCTTAGCAACTGATTTAAGTGAGGAGTAAAATGATCAAGTGATAATTCAGTAGATAGAATGAATGGCTTCCATTTGTCATCACCTCTCAAACCTGTGAGGATTTGCCTTACCAATTTATCCTCCTCAATGTCTTCATCAATAGATCCTAATGCATTTGCAATATCCTTCATTCTTGTTACATAATCTGAGATGGATTGAGAGGCCTTCTTCTTGAATGTAGTAAATTTTGCCCATAAGGATGCCTTCCTATACTTTGTGGTATTTTGGAAATGCTCCTCCAAAGCATTCCATATATCACTTGCACTTTCAAGACCTCTAATGTGAGGTAGCAAGTAGTCATTGACTGCCATATAGATGATGCTCCTAGCTTGAGCATCTATCTTCATCCAATTCTTCAAATCTAATAATTCCTCCCTAGTTGGAACACTAGGATCTCTGAATTGAGGCTTTTCTTCTTCACCTGTAATATAACCTATCAAGTCTTTGCTCATTAGATGAGCTTCCATCCTCATTGACCATGCTGGATAGTTCTCTCTATCCAATTTCTCTATCTGAAGAGAATCTCCCATCTTTTCTTCACCTGTATATTGAATTCTTCAATCTTTATAAAATATAAGGTTACCTTTACTTCGAATGACACTCCTTTTGTCTTCCTTGGTGTCGTATGACCTCCTTCTCAAGCTTTGCCCTCAAGCTTTCACCTTTTGAACCTTTAGATGTTGAATTTTGTATGTCTGTAGCAGTCGGAGTCCTCCTTTCCTCAATTTTGATACTTCCTATTGTGATACCACTGATGAAGAGTGTTAATCTCCAAAAGAACAAGCTATCCTTGATGTTAGACCATCTCTATATCAAGAATAACTTTAAACTCCAACCAATTTTGGAAGACAAGCACCAAATTATCAAGAAATTAGCTAACTGTGAAGAAAGTCATTTCTCAGAAAAGTCTACTGCACCTTAATCACTCATTGACTAATCATTCGTGTAAAGTTTTTGATAAAACTTTGTAGAATGTTTTGTCTAGAGATTGCGCACCTTCTCCAAGTTAAAACACTTCAAAAGCTTGAGTAGATTATGAAAAATGATTCAAACATTCTACCTATGTCTGAAACTGTCTCTCTGTATAGTCGACTTTGACACCTGCAACTTCTAAGACATGGTTCTCCAAAACTAGAACCCGTTTAAGCAAATGCTTTTAGCCATAGATGGCTTACCTCTCAACTTAGATTTTGTGTCCTGACTCATGCAAAACTTTAATCTGTGCAGTGAGAAATAATCAAATCATTGACCATCGAAAATGTGCCTGTTTCAGAAAACTGTAAACACTCTTTTACACATGAATGTTTCTACTCATAATTCTCACAGCCTGTTTCCAATTAGGCTCTCAAACTTTAACCATAGACTCATTAACTATGGACTTAGAAATCTACAAAATGATTCTTGAAATGATCAAGCACAGAAGGAGAATGCACAGAAACATAGGGCGCAACTTCTCTTCATTTCTGGAAAAGATTACATCTAGATGAGAGAGCTATTCTAATCTCTTCATAAGTGTCTAATGACATCTAATTCTACTCAATTATCATGATCTACACTTTCTCTCATACTTGTCTCGACATTTTCCAAGTATATATAGATAAAAATTTACAAGCTTATGACTTCTCAAAGAGATATATGTGAACTATCTCTAAAATAATGTACATATGTGTACACATCTTCCAAATTCTGAATGTGTCCTTCCTTCATGCTTCACAACTTGTTCTCTTCTCAAATCCTTGACTTCATTTCCATGTGAAAGCATCAATTGGTGATTGTCTTGCACCAACATGTATGCATGTATGTATATTTGTATGTGTGTGTATGCATGCATGTGTGTATATGTGTGTATGTAAGCATGCATGTGTGTATATGTGTGTGTATGTAAGCATGCATGTGTGCACATGTATGTGTGTATGTATGCATGTGTAAATGTGTAGATGTATGTGTGTGTGTATGTATGCTCTATTTTGCTATGTGTATGTATGCATGTGTGTATATGTGTATGTGTGTGTATGTATGTGTGTGCATGTATGTCTGTATGTGTGTGTGTATGTGTATGTATGCATATGTGTATATATGTGTGTGTATGTATGTGTGTATGCATGTGTGTGTGTATGTATGCATGTATGTATATTTGTATGTGTGTGTATGCGTGCATGTGTGTATGTAAGCATGCATGTGTGTATATGTGTGTGTATGTAAGCATGCATGTATGTACATGTATGTGTGTATGTATGCATGTGTAAATGTGTAGATGTGTGTGTGTGTGTATGTATGCTCTATTTTGCTATGTGTATATATGCATGTGTGTATATGTGTATTTGTCTGTGTGTATGCATGTGTAAATGTGTAGATGTGTGTGTGTATGTATGTGTGTGTGTGTATGCTCTATTTTCCTATCTCTATCTTCCTTTCTTTTCATCATTCTTTATCTCTCACTCTCTCTCTCTCATCTCTCTCTCTTTCTCTCTCTATCAATAGACAATAAAACAATCACTTACAAGTATGTCCCTCTTTTGGATCGTTGTCGTCAAAGCGTAGTGTAGGTCGTCTATCGTCGAATTCCAAACAATCGATGCCAAAGAACTTTTGCAAAATCAAAGAGAAGAGAAATTATAAGACCTAAAGCATAGAGAAAGACAAAGGCTAATAGTATGCGCACTACTTACCAAGATCTCAGATCTAAACCGAGGGAGAGTGTGTGTGTGTAGAGAGAGAGAGATCTGTGTGTGTGTGTGTGTGTGTGCACAAGACAATGCAGTGCGCAATTCGCTTCGTGCACGCAAGTTTGACAGAAGACAAGCAATACTCAAACACGTGCAAAAAAGTGAAGTTTTGCTCTCGGGTTCCCGGTATGTTTAAAAGTCAGCCTCGGTATGCACGTCGGTATGGGCGTCGGTAAGTTCCAGTAAATTACCGATGTTTATACCGACACTTATACCGATGCTTATACCGACACTTATACCGATGCTTATACTGATGCTTATACCGACGTCTACAGAGCACACCGACGATCTGTTTAAAACGGTCATACCGACGGTCACTTGACTGTCGGTATCTTTAAGTCATGTTTTTTGACGTTTATACTGGCGCCGCAAGTGACCGTCGATATAAGCGGCATCGGTATGCCCCTCATATGTTGTAGTGAATCCTTTCTTGTAGTTGTTTTTGTTTTACGAGAAGCTTGCATGAGAACGTAAGCAATTCATACATGCCCGATGGTGAAGGAGCTTACCTATGTAGAATTGGAGCTCAACAGCCAAACGATTGGATTCACAGTCCCTCTATGTATGTGCACATTACGTCAAACAGATTAAGCTGTCGTGAGACAAAAGATTAAGCCATCGTATTACGCAAGGAAGATGTTCTCTATTTATTGAAGGATGTGTATTAAGAAGTTATGGCTACTCAGTTGCTTACTGTGTAATGGAAATCTACACTTGCTAATATATTTCTATCTATCACTCTTCCTGCATGGCACAACTCTCGCCTCTATCTCCAGGCATGTCTGTTTCCACTATCTGCTATCGTCCACAACAATTGAACGAAGGGGGAAAGCATTAATTCTCTCCCTATGTGTTTCTCTCTCTCTCTCTCATGCACGTTCAAAAAGCCGGAAAGGAAGAGAGAAGAAGATACCTACAAAACATCATAAGAAAAAAAAAATAATACTAACAACTCATATATATACATACACATACACTTACGCGCGCACACACTTTAACTAGTTAACACACACACAACATGAACATGCACCACTTTTAACTCATACCACTCTTTAATTCATGCACACACTTGTACACCACACACACACTCACGTATTTAAATAGTTATACATATTAATTTTCTTTTTATTCTTGCTTTAGTTTAATTTTAATAAATGAACACATTAATTTATGGTTACTAATAATTATACTTATCCATAAGTACTCATATGCGCATTTATACTTACACACATACCTACATATACTTTCGCACACCTATACATACATATTCACACACAATCCCTCGAACACATTCACATAGCAGAAACTTACTTAAATTCTCATATAAATATATAGATAGACACATATGATTATACCCACACCCACACATATACACTTAGAAGAACATCTATCAATACACATATAAAGTTCCTTATATAATAATCACAACCATTCATACATACTCTTATATGTATACAGACATATACATGGTTGCAAACACAAATAGGTATCATACTCACAATCACACAAATACTTAGACACTTAGGATAAAACCTAGTAACACGTATGTGGTATATAGATGGCTCATGTAATTAAGTATTCATGCACTTTCACACACATAGGTATGTAGACATTCTTATCCATATTCATAAACACAAATGTGCATAGATGTTTATAAAAACATGAGTACATTTGGGCAAACAAACTTAGGCATATAAGGTTAGGATCATATTTGGATATAAATAAATACATACTTATCTCAACATACACATGCAAACTCATAAGCACAAGCGTATAGCCTTATATACATCACGATACATTCTTACCCATGCATCCAACATCAATGCACATGCATACACATGGGCACATACTTAATCATACCCATGCATACATGTACATAAGCAAGATTAAATATATTTATGCTTTAGGGCTTTTTTCCATTCAAGCATATAAGATATCATAAACATAAAAAATTCATATGATGAGGTCCCTGATTAGTTTACATCTTCATAGTTTTGCTGCCTGCACGTATTAGAGAGAGGTTAGTCAAATCAAAAAATCTTATCAAAGGTGTTTGAGAGGGTTTAAATATAACCACTCTGGAAGCAAATTTTTTAATTTTTTGGTATGTCAATTCGAAGGATGAAATTGTTCCGATAGCACAACCAACAATGCCAATGGTGACTTGGATGACAAGGTATGCCAAAGTCTATGCCTTGGAGAAAGCTTTGGGTGGGTGAGTGGGTGCTCACTTCGCGCGCACAAAAGGAACAAATCTTTTGTGTCAAAATGCTCTGATACTAGTGAAGTATTTCATTGGTGATGCACCACAGTATGCTCTCCTTCTTGAGAGCTCAATGACGATATCCTCAAAGTAGAAAACCAAGCTCCTATGGTTGCACAAGGTACTCCACTCAGAGGCTACATAATACATAGAAAACAGAGTACGGATGGAGCATGAACACATACTTGTTAGGTGTTACAAATGTGGTCAAACTTCTAGTCTGTGACTGACCAAGTCACTATATGCTTTATTAAAGAACATATACAAAGAAATGTCTGATGGCCATTTGGCCTTGCACATGGGCACTAATGGTAACACGAAAGACAAAGATTTAGTGAAATTGGAAAGAACTTGCAGAAATTTCCTTGAGATAGGAGATCCCAACAATAGAGGTGTGCCCAAAATCAAATGGACCACTTGTGCTAACCAAAAAGATTCTTGGTGGGTCAAGCATTCGGGACATTGAGGGGATGGCACATAAAATGGCTATCAAGTGGATGATCAAAGTGTGGTGCAACTTGGAAGCTTCTAGGGCAAGACTGATTCTCATAAACAAATCTTCTCTTACTCTTGTGGGACTTCCTAGATGGAAGGGGCATGATTTTCTCACTTTTATGTTTTCTCCAAGTTTCTAGTGACTCCTTGAGGTTCAAACTTAGTTTCTTCATTGTGGAAGAGTTGGAACAAGATGAAACCATGCATCAAGGTCAATGAACAATGGAATTGGGCAATTGGGATTAGAAAAAAATATTCTATTTGGTTTCCTATTGGGGGAATCAATGAAATTTACTGAGAGAACCTCCAAAGGGAAATGAAGTTATGGAACAAAGGGTTTCATATGTGGAAACATCTATAGGATCAAGAGAGAAGACAATGGATTAGATTTGAGGACATAGACCTAGCTTGGAGAGTTCACCATGAATATTGGTGCCTATTAAGACATAGAATCAATTCTTGGGAGAACTCAAAGATTCACCTCCTTCTCGAGCATGATCCCCCACAAATTGAAGGATTAAGATGGATCAACATTAACAAAATAGATAAGACACCAAGTTTCAAGAAGGAATTGGACTTGGATACCTCCCTTAACAAGAGATGATGTCTAGCCCTATATCGGATGGCAATTTAAGTTTGCAGAACTGTGGCATCCTCTCATCGAGAACATAAAATTGGTTCTTATGTGGTGAATTCTCCATCATGGAATTTGGAACAATGTCAAATCTAATAAAATTTGTGGGGCCCTTCAATGGTGTAAGCATTGCCTCTGTGGTAGAGAAGACCTTGGTCACCTCTTCTTTTGGTACCCTAGAAGTCACCCACTTTGGCAAGCTCTTGCCAAGATTTTGTGTTTGCAGAGTCAAATCAAGTAGAAGCAAGCATTAGTCAGAGAAGCGATAGGCTTCTTTTCTATCTTGTGGAATGCCATAAGGAGGGAAATGCTTTTGGAATGGTTGATTGATAAATCCCTTTGCATGCGAGGCAAAATAATATGTAATACTAAGAAGTCCCCTCCCTTCAGAGACCATAGGATTTTCAACTTGGAAAATAACAAGATAAAAAATAAGTGGACTGCCCATGAGGGTGATGAAAAGTTCATTAACCTTCTTTGTAACTCTCTATAAGACATAGGTTTCTTGCCAAATTCTATCCATCACCATTTTTGCACCTTCATGCCATCCTATCCCTTCTCTGTGGGATATGGGGGATACCAAGGGAATTATGCCCCTTCAATACACAATCTTATTTTATTAATTCAAGCAAGAGAGACTAGGCCTTGGCCGAACTTCCTCTAAAAAAACAATGGAAAAAGAATAAATATATATTTTTGTATATTTTTTGGAGTTCTATCTTTGAACCTTTTTTTTAAGCTTTAAATTTGATACACACATCAAGAATCTCTCTTTAACATCAAGTGCAATTGCAATATTGAATCCTCAACCTTGCAATATTGAATCCTCAACCTTCAAACCTAAGCCATGTATGGGGATTATGTGGCTGGTGGCTGCCCATGTTCTACAACCCATGTATAGCCGTCCATGGAAGGCCACATCTCTCCATTAGCCTATATATACATGACTTCTACACTACCCAAGATATCAAATTGAGCCATCATACCTCTACCTTGTAACTCTCTATGTAGAATTGTCTAGATCACCGTTTAAGATCTACCTTGAGAGCGCATGGATGGACAATGCCATCATCTTTGTACTTGTTAGTAGCAAGTTTTTGAAATTCTATTATATCTGTCTCTACTACTCCTCCTGTGTTCTCCTGCATAAGTACTTTCTTACATGGTATTCGAGTTACTAGGTATCTATTAGCAAAGAGGAGTACTTTTTAAACTTGTAAGTATATTTTTGTTATCACCATAGTGTGTGAGTGATGGATTCATCTTCTCGTGTTGGTGCATCTACTAATGTTATTGTTGCACCAATTCACATTCTTCCACCTAGATACACTAAAGGGAAGAAATGGAACAAATTACACACTCTAGAAGTTCATAAATTTTTGTAATTATTGGAATTTTATGAGTTTTTGGATAATGCCAGGGGGTCAAGGAGGCTTGATCCAGAGCCAATTCCAATGGGAAATCCATCAAATCCTCCAGTGACAATCTAGTCTAATCCATATCTTCTTTGAGCTTGGAAGAGGATGAATGTAGATGTGTTATGTGCCATTGTTACAAGTGTAACTCATTTTGTGCTTACTCTAGTCCAACACACCACTAAAGCAGAGGAAGCTTGGGGCATGTTGGTTGGCCAATATGATGCCAAGAGTCACACTAAGATTTAAAAACTTGAGAATCAGTTAGCGAATGAGAAACACTCTAGTTTGGACTTTCTTCTTCTCAATCTTTCTTCCACCTGATGATGTCAACATCTTCAAACTTCTCTTCCATACCTTTTGTTCTCTTCATCTTGAAGTAGCAAGCACTCTTAACTTCTTCAAATGAACTTTTCTCTTCCTCTAGTGCTAAGAGTAAGAGACAAAACAAACATGGTATATAAATGGAAGTGAATATAGAATCATGTTTTACCATCTCCTCATATCTCTGAATCAAAATTCTACTTCAAATGTGACTAATATGACTGAATCACCAATCTTTTGGTTGAATGATGAATTAGCTTTCTAGAGTTACCTCTCTAGATCAAATTTTGTATCTGGATATCCAACCAACTTACAACAAAAAATTGGCTGAACACAAAACTCATTCCATCTTCAAATTTGTCTTCTTAGAGAGCTTTCTTGTCATGAAAGAGATCTCTTGAAACTCTCTAGAAAAACCTCTAGATATCTGTTTTGATGTAGCCTTTAACTTTCAAATGATGAAAGTGTATAAAAGCACTCCTTGAATCCTTCAAATCTCTTCATAACTGCTCTTCTAAGATATGACCTGCAAATGATAAACTGATAGTAAAAATTGATACCTGTGATTTGATGTTGATTTGATTCCTTCATCTTCTCTAAACCATTGTTCTTCCTTGAATTTGAAGTAGTCTTCTCTTCATCTAGTCTTGGTCTTCAAAAAATACTTTTGTAAAGTATTTGCATACTCTTCCAAAAATATTCGGCTGCTAACAGATCTCATCAACTTCATACTCCACACTGATGAATTAACATGTGAATGAATTGTCTAATTCTCAAATCTCTACTCATCTAGATTAAGTGTGTATGTCAAATGTCAAATATTAGAAGATGCCCTTAAATCATATGTTATAAACTTGGAAGTTTGGAAACCTAGGAATTAGAATGAGCCTGAATGCACTGATGCCAAAGCCCTAAAGCTCTAATACAAAATGTTGGAAATTAGGTAGGTCCATAAGTAATACCACAAGTCCAAGGTTCCATAGGTCCAGCATATACAACATAGAATCTAGCAATCTTCCAATATTGACAAAACATGAACATACCACATTTAATCATACAAATGATGAGACAAAGATAGAGAGAGACTAGACAACATATGTAAAGTGTTACGTAAGCCACTACTTACTCACACTATCATATATACAAATGTTCAATGTACAATGTGGGAGCAAAACTCTCAACCACTCTATGTGAACAGAAATGGATGGATGAGTGAATGTACAAATGTAACAAACATATTCAGATGTATGGACAGAAATCTGAATATACATGACTCATAGGTTGTAGAAGAGTACTAATGAGTGATAGAAAGAGGAACGATCAATCTAAAACTGATAATCAGCAAACCCTCATCTAAACTTAGGCTATGGAAGACCCTAAGTTAGATCCGTGTGTGAAAAGATCATATACTTACAAAAGTAGCAAAGAATGCTAACAAGTTTACTGCGAGAAATCCTCAAACTCATATGACCATACCTTCTCGAACACCTCATCCAAATATGCATACAACATACATGTACTGATTCTCTTATACCTATGCCGAATAGAACTCCTCTTGATATGGATGCCACTGCCTCCATAAACTAAAAGTAGTACCTGTGTGCATAAAGAGAACATGTACCTGGATTCTTAACATAAGATGTAAATCTTATGTTAACCACCATCCAATGTCTTTGAAGTAACCCGAAATCTTCATGTAGAAGACAATATTCAAATACACCATGTGAATGGCCAATCCACACCACCAAGCTGCTGTGGGGTAAATCCTCTCCATAAGCAAGAGTGTGAGTACACTCTTCTTCTCCAAGAAGAACTCCATAGCCGCTCCTCAACATGCTCCAAGATAGCACCATGGTTGCCCCATGTGCTAGAAGCACCACCTCTATTGAGGGACCAAAGCTCCAAAGCTGGTGTTGCAATAGGTGTAGGATGAATAGACAATAAGCCAATTGCTTCTTATATAGGAGTTGTGTCTCTTCCAAAAGCACACTAAAAAACAAAATGCATGCGATCTTGATATCCATCGTAATGAGGAAAAGCTGCTTTCACTTAATCGATCGCTGTCCGTTGGCTTTTCTTTCCTAAAAGCATGATAAACAAAAAACACGCTGCTGCACGCTGCCATTGGGCAGATTCAAACCCTGACGAGGGCTTTGAGAGAACATTGGCCTAACCACAACGTTCACACTATTTTCTTGTAGAGGGAGTAGTAAGAAACTATACACATGCTGTAATACCTGAACACTTTGACCAATAGAACAATGAATGGACCAATGGAATATTGTACCTATATGATATTGCTTCCAACAACGTCTTACCTTTGAAGAGTTTTTTTATGCTTCTAGAAGAAGAAATGTGTTTGAAGAATAGGTAAGGTGCAAAAGATGCAGCATTTTCAGCAAATGCAAAGGGTAGAGGCTCTTATGATAGGTCAAAGAAGAATCCAAAGAAGAAAAAGTTTACAAGAAGTTGTTTCTATTGTGAAAAGAAGGAGATTGTGGTCTTGAAGTACATTTCAAACAGGATGGTGCATAAATTCTAGATGGAACATGTAATACTGTAGGAAAAGGAGTGTGGAGAGATAACTTCTATGAGTTAATCTCTCTCAATCCTACAAAAGAAAAAGATACAAGTAGACTTTGGCATCAATATTTTGGCCATCTTGGATTTTGCGTTCTCAAAGAGATGCAAAGAAAAGGGATGGTAGCACATTTACCTGCATTTGCAGATTTGTAGGACCATGTGAAGCTTGCATGATGGGCAAGATGCAAAGGAAGGCATTGCGATTGAGCTCAAGCTCCTCTAAAGCTATTACATGCTCATCTCTGTGGTAAAGTGTCTACTCTTGCTTTGGGAGGATCTCTCTACTTTTTGCTTACAGTCAACGATTATAGTTAGAAGACGTGGGTCTATTTTAGTTGGGAGAAGGTTGATGCATCTAAAAAATTCAAAATGTGGCACATGATTGTTGAAAATGAAATAGGTAGAAAATTGAAGAAGTTTCGTACTGATTGAGGAGGAGAATTCTTATCCATAGAATTCAACAAATACTACAATGATCATGGAATAAAGAGGAAGCTTATCACAACCCACACACCTCAACAAAATGGTATTTTTGAGAGACAATATAGGATATAGTTGAAATGGCCCGCGACATGTTGAAATCTCAAGATATCCCTAATTCATTTTGGGCAGAAGTAGCGAATACAAATCTGTACATTTTGAATAGATGCTACACAAAGGCATTACATGGCATTGCTTCTCAAGAAGCATAATCTGGTAAAAAGCCTTCAATTATGCATTTCAAAATTTTTGGATGTTTTTGTTATGCACATATAGGTGAATCAACATTAAAAACCAAGTTAGGATAAAAAAGTAGAAAATGTATCTTCTTAGGATAGTGAAGAGTCTAAATCATATAGACTTTGGGATCTAGAGGTAAAGAAGATCATTTTCAACCATGATGTGGTATTTGATGAGTGACCACACCTAGTGGATACCCACTATCTCATCAACTAAAGAAATAACTCACATTGTGCTTTCTCATAGACAGGTCAAGGTCGATGAGGAGGAGACATGAGATAATGATATTCCTCCCTCAAAAGGCCAGTCAGTTGCCACACCACATAAGGCACTAGAAAAGTGGACACAATAGCTCTTTGATGATTGTAACCCTCAAGTTGATGTTCTAGAGTCATCTTCAGATGGTTTTCATAGATCAAAGAGGATTGAAGAGCAACAAAGCCTCCCATGATATTGTAAATATGGATCATATGGATAAAATCATGGGATTAGTAAAAGATCCCACAATTGAAGATGAAGCACTCAAAGACCCCAAGTGGAGACAAGGTTGAGTATGATAGCATCCTAAAGAATGAAACTTGAAGAATTGGTTGATTTACCACCAAAGAAAAAGGTACTTGGAACTAAGTGGATTTGGAAAAAAAAAACAAGATGGTACTTTTTAGAGAAGTGCACAGATTGTCACACAAGGTTTCTCACAAGTGGAAGGATTTGATGTCCAAGAGACATTTGCACCAATAGCTCGAATGATGAAAATTTACATAAAACTTGCAATTGCTACATATAAAAGGTTCTCTATATTCTAGATGGATGTAAAATCATGATTTTTGAATGGATACATCAAGGAGAAGTCATATGTATCTCAACCACCAAGTTTTGCAGTAACTCATTTAGAACAGAAGGTTTGTAGACTTAAGAAGGTATTATATGACCTTAAAGCAATCTCCAAGGGCGTGCTACCAATGAATTGATAGGTCTTTCCAAAACCTAGGCTTTCAAATAAGTAGTTGTGATGCAAATTTGTATGTTATGAGAAAAGATAACTAGCTAGTGATTTTCATCTTGTATGTAGATGATTCGATAATTACAAGAGATCATGCATATTTCGTCAAAGAAACTCGTGCTAGCTTGAGCAATGAGTTTGAGATGACACATCCTAGGCTACTCCATTATTACCTTTGCATTGAAGTATGAAAAAAAGATGATGGGATTCTCATATCATGAGAGAAATATGCTATGGAAATCCTTAACGCTTTTAAGATGATGGACTACATAGCCACTAGCACACCTATGGAGGTAAATATTAAATTTTCAATAGAAGATGATACACTAGAAGTACATAAAGCATGTAGGGAGTCTTATCTTTTGTGCAACCCTAGACCATATATTTATTATGTGGTTTGTGTATTGAGCAAATTCTCTAACAAACCAAAAGAGAGCCATTGGAATGCAGGCATGCAAACTCTAAGGTACATTGTAGGAACCTTGGATTTTGGTAGTCTTTATATCACATGTGTTGAGAGTGATGGATGGATGCACTCAGGAAATCAGTTGGTGCTGCAAAACCTGCTTCACACTTGCCCTCTTTTCTCTTCTGATATGCTTAGAACACAAGCTTAGCTTCCAAATGACATAAAGAAACCATATATGTACTTTGGAAATGATTTGGGTAATGATCAAATCAAAACAGATAACTTGGTACTTCACAAATCAAGCAAAACCTTCTATTCCTGTAATGATACCTGCTTAGACTTTTACTCAGTGTGTCCAGCACAGTTAAAATTGGAACAATTCCTTTTGGGAGTATCAATATACCTTAGTAAGCTACCAATAACAAGTGGAATCACTTCAATTGATAAACTATGCACTGAGAAATAAGTTTAGCAAAATTATAATCACCCCCGACTTTTCAGGAACTCTGCAGACAAATACCAGTGTGCACTTCGACTCGATTTTCTCCCAAATGGCTGAATGGAACCCTTCGAAATTTTGTATGCTTGTAGTAGACTTTGAGCTGGTTCCAATGAGCTATAGAACACTTGATTTGGTTCAGTAGATCTAGAGAAATGCCCTGATGAAGTTGACAGACTTGGAGTAGGTGACTCAGACAAAACAGAGATGATGAATGTATACTTCTATTGATATATGTGTTTGTACAATCTCATTAGCTTGCCAAGCACAGCTAAATGAGGTATTGTGGTGTTGGCTATGGAGTAACCTTCACACACAATGAATTTCAATGAGATTTTGCCTCGGGGAGTGAGCTAGAGTGAGAGTATATCCCGCGACTTTTTCACTACATCCTTTATAGGAGTTTGATCTTCATTTGAATTTGAAATTCAAGCTTAGGCTCCCTTGAATCTCTCCTCTAAAAGTAGGGAGATATTCTCTCTATCTCAACATTCAAATTTCCACGACTCTAATGTTAGGTGGATGACTTAAAGTGATTACAAACAAATGATAAGTCACTTAGACTTTTACAAGAGGTAAAAGAGTATGAACACATAAGCATATGTTCACATGAGTCTTCCTTTAAGTGAAGCCTAGATAATCCTTTGTCCATGCTAATCTTCCATAAGTCCAAGGGTCCAAGCCAATGTGTGTAGGCTTGTCTTGCACCAACAGCTCCCCCTCAAGCCAAACACTTTGGCTTAAATCTTCTCTTTCATTCTTCAATCACTTCCTGCAATCCAATCATAGATTTGAATCTGCATAACTTGTTTCCATCCAATGCCTTTGTAAGTAAATCTGCACATTGCATATTAGTAGAAACATAGGTCAATTGTATATCTTTACTTAGCAATTTCTCTCTCACATAGTGGTAATGAACCTCTATGTGTTTAGTTCTGGCATGATAAATTGGGTTTGCTGCAAGATGAAGAGAGCTAGTGTTGTCTCCAAATATGATAGGTGGTCTTGTGAGTAGACCTAACTCTGTATATAGAAGCTTCAACCAGATAGCTTCTTGAGTAGCATTTGCAAGTCCTCTATACTCTGCTTCAGTGGATGACAATGCCACTGTAGGTTGCTTCTTAGCTGACCAAGAGATAGGCTTATCCCCTGCAAAACAAATATAACCTGAGGTGCTTCTCCTATCATCCTTGCATCCTGCCCAATCTGCATCTGAGTAAACTTTAATATCAATGTCTGATGTATAAGGAAAATACAAACCATGACTTTGAGTTCCCTTGAGGTACTTCAAGATCTTCTTTGCTGCCTCTAGGTGAGGTACCCTTGGTTTGTGCATGAATTGACTAAGCACACTTACTCCATATGTTATGTCAATTCTTGTCAAGGTAGCATAGTTCAAACTACCCACCATACTTTGGTATCCTGTAATGTCTTTGATTTCTTCTCCTTCATGAGCACTTAGCTTTTGGTTAACCTCCATTGGAGTAGTAGATACCTTAGCATCCTGCAAACCAAACTTCTTGACCATATCCTGTACATACTTCTTTTGGGTAATGTAGATACCTGAATTTGTGTAGATCAATTCAAGTCCTAGAAAATATTTTAGTAATCCAAGATCACTAATCTTGAATTCTTTCATCATCTGTCCTTTGATGTGTCTAATCCCATTGACATCATTACCTGTAATGATGATGTCATCAACATAGACACATAAGTAGATTACCTCTGTACTACTTCTCTTTATGAATAGAGAAGTGTCTGCTTTGCTCATCACAAATCCTTGGTCTTGGAGGTAGGTGGTCAATCTGTAGTTCCATGCTCTAGGTGCCTGCTTCAAACCATACAGAGCCTTCTTCAATTTACAAACATAATGTACCTTTCTTGGATCTTCATAGCCAGGTGGTTGTGACATGTAGACTTCTTCAGATATCCATCCATTTAGGAATGCATTCTTCACATCCAATTGGTACATGTTCCAATTCTTGGATGCAGCTACACTCACCAAAACTCTGATAGTTGGCATCTTGGCCACAGGAGAAAATGTCTCCTCATAATCAATGCCTTGGGTTTGTGCAAAACCCTTGGCTACCAACCTAGCTTTGTACCTGTTAATTGTTCCATCTGAATTCTTCTTCAATTTGTAGATCCATCTGGATCCTATAACCTTCATAGAATCTTTCTTGGGTACCAAGTCCCAAGTATCACTCTCTTTGAGGGCTTCTATCTCCTCATCCATGGCTTCTCTCCATTCTGGCTTTGTAATTGCTTCTTCATAGGTACCTGGTTCTTCATTCAACAAGTCTTTTGCAAGATATACAGAATGTTTAGTTACAAGTGATGTGTCATACCCAAATCTGATAGGCTTCTTCTTCTCTCTCTGAGATCTTCTCATAGCTTGAGTAGAAGTTTCTGCCTTGTCCTCCAATTGCTTCATCTTCATCTTTCCTTTGGATTTCCAAGCTTTGAACTCTTCAAGGTTTATGGTATCATCATCTGAGCTTGAGTCTTCTTGCTGAGTTGGCTCTTCCTTGGTAAGCTTTGGAAAATCTTCCTCCATGTCATAGGGTAAACTCACTTTCCTGCATTCATTCTCATACCATGAGTCATTTTCATCAAATATGACATCTCTGCTTACCTTGAACCCTTTGTTTGTGGGGTTGTAGAATCTGTATCCCTTTTGGTTCAAATCATAACCAATGAAGATACATTTCTCTGCCTTTGGGTCTAGCTTTCCTCTTACCTGTGAGGGAATATGCACATATGCTATACATCCAAAGATTTTGCAATGATCCAGAGAGGGTCTCTTACCATGCCAAGCTTCATATGGAGTCATGCCATCAAGTGATTTGGATGGCAACCTATTGATGAGGTAAGTGGCAGTGGACACACTCTCTGCCCATAGGTAATTTGGCAACTTTTTTTCATTGAGCATAGACCTAGCTGTTTCCACTATAAGTCTATTCCTTCTTTCTGCTACCCCATTTTGTTCAGGTGAGTACCTTGTAGTGATCTCCCTCTTGATGCCTCTTTCCTGCAAGAAATCTTCAAACTCATTGGAGAAATACTCTCCTCCACCATCTGATCTTAGCCTCTTCAAGCTTCTACCTGTTTGATTCTCAACAAGTGCAAGATACCTCTTGAAACAATTAAACACTTCATCTTTATGCTTCATAAAATATAAAATGGTCCACCTGCTATAGTCATCAATGAAGGACACATAATACCTTGAACCAGAAATGGAAGGGTCCTTGCTAGGTCCCCAAACATCTGTGTGTACCAAGTCTAGGTAGTCTTCATGCATGAAACCTTTCCTTGAGTAGGGTAATCTGTGAGACTTACCAAATTGACATGATCCACATTTGTAGATCATGTGTTGCTTGGATACATTAGGTATCCCAAGCACACATTGATCCCTGCACATTTGCTTGAGAGTCCTTTCACCTATGTGCCCTAATCTTTTATGCCATATCTCTAGCTCTGAAAGTGTCTGATCCTTGTAATTATACAAAGCAATGTTTTTTGTATCTTCTAGCTCAAATGTAAATAATCTACCTGATTTCTCTCCTTTGGCTATCCTTCTGAATCCTTGTTTTGGGTCCTCCACATATGCTCCATGTTGTGTGAATCTGACCTGCAAACCTTTCTCCACAATCTGACCAACACTCGTTAAATTCTTAGTTATTGTTGGTACATAGAGTACCCTGCTTAATAGGTTCTGATTACCATCACATGTCTTCACATTTCCAATTTTGACAACAGAGTGCTTAGTGTCATCACCTGTTTGTACCTGATGTTTGCCCTTGGGCTCTTCCAAATCAGAAAGTAGTGCTACATTGCCAGCTACATGGTTAGAACATCCTGAGTCAATGTAAAATAAATGATCATCATTTGTACCTATCTTGGAGGTCATATTCATGATCAATAAGGAGTCATCCTGCTCCTCAGTGTAGTTGTTGTAGTCTCTTCTATTTCTGAATCCACCTTGGTAGTTTCCATTGTGGTTGTTGTTGTAGTTGTTGTTGTATTGGTTGTTGTACCCATTGTAGCTTTGATGTTGGTTGAATCTGCCTCTTCCTTGAGAGTATCCACCTCTTGAGTAGCCTCTTCCTCTCTGATTTTTGTAGTTCTTGTAGCATTCATCTGTGGTATGATTGGACAACCCACAGATGTTGCAAGGTGATGAGTTGTAAGGAATTGAACTCACAACCTCTTGGTTAGGAATGTGATGGGCTAACCACTTGCCCCAAAAGCCATGGTTGAGGATTACTTCCTAATCCTCTCTCTTAGGGTGTGGTTCAACCATCTCCTACCAGGATTATGTTACATTCTTCCCCCCTTGGTCGATCATTGTCCTCAATGATCTACTCTTGTATCCCTCTAGCCTCGGTGATCAGTCCCTTGAACCCCTAGGTACCCTTGAATTGATGTCCCTCAACCTCGCATAGTTTCTTGAACCTTGTTCGCAACCTTGGTCTCTTGAACCCTTGCTCTCAACCTCGGTGTCTTGAACCTTCTTGTTCGCAACCTTGGTGTCTCGAGCCCTTGTTCTCAACCTCAGTCTTGAACCTTGTTCTCACCCATGCTTGGTATCTTGAACACTCAATCAAGTGCCACCCAAGGATTCCCAAGGAATTCACACTTCCAAGCTAGCTCATTGGAAAGTTCGTTCCGAGAGCTTTCCAACGGTATATTACATGCCTCAATCCGACATACGGATTGAGAGATACACCCCAATCATTGTAAGGTCCATCCTTGAAACCGACGCGCGCGCCTTCCACAATTCCTACCCTTTCACATGATAGAGTGCCCAAGCGCCTTTTTTAGAGGCCATTGGATCATTCCACCCTTCCCAAGCCTACTTCCTAAGCTCTGATACCAATGTAAGGAATTGAACTCACAACCTCTTGGTTAGGAATGTGATGGGCTAACCACTTGCCCCAAAAGCCATGGTTGAGGATTACTTCCTAATCCTCTCTCTTAGGGTGTGGTTCAACCATCTCTTACCAGGATTATGTTACATGAGTTGTAGGGTCTCCCCCTACCTGACTTACCTCCTCTGCCTCTTCCTCTAGATGACCTACCTCTCCCTGCATAATTGGCTTGAGAGGTAGAGCCTTCTTCATCCTGTTTCTTCTTGCCTTTATCTTTAACTTTCTTATCAGTAAAGAGAGCAGAGGGGTTATTACCTTTTGATTGATCTCCAGCTTTGGTGAACTTTGCTTCATGTGTAAATAGTTGGCCCATGAGTGTTGTGAGATCAGGGGTATGCATGTCCATGTAGAGGTCCATTGCAGTGGTGAAACTTTCCCACTTATCATCTGCCTTGAGTCCATTTGTCACTTGCCTGACTATTTGCTCCTCTTCAATTTCCTCTCCAATGCTTGCTAGTTGGTCTGCCACATCTTTGATCTTTGTCACATAATCTGAGACTGATTGCTTGGGCTGCTTCCTAAGTGTTGTGAACTCTATCCATAATTGATTCTTCCTAGCCCTTGTGTTGGAAGAAAAGTAATTTGACAAGGTTTCCCAAGTCTCTTGGGAAGTCTTACAGTTCCTTACATGAGGTAAAAGAAAGTCAGATATAGAGTTTAAGAGATAAGACCTTGCCAAAGCATCCTTTGCACACCATTGGTTAAGTCTTTCATGCTCATCCTTTGTAGGTAGTCCTCTAGTCTTGAATGAGGGAAACTCCTCATCTCCTGATATGTATCCAAATAGACTTCTCCCTTGTAGATAGGTCTTCATTCTCAGCGACCAAGCTTGATAATTATTTCTGTCCAATTTGTCAATGAAGGAAGGGAAACCATCACCCATGTTTACCTTCTTTGCTCTGATACCACTGTTGAGAGTGATGGATGGATGCACTCAGGAAATCAGTTGGTGCTGCAAAACCTGCTTCACACCTGCCCTCTTTTCTCTTCTGATATGCTTAGAACACAAGCTTAGCTTCCAAATGACATAAAGAAACAATATATGTACTTTGGAAATGATTTGGGTAATGATCAAATCAAAACAGATAACTTGGTACTTCACAAATCAAGCAAAACCTTCTATTCCTGTAATGATACCTGCTTAGACTTTTACTCAGTGTGTCCAGCACAGTTAAAATTGGAACAATTCCTTTTGGGAGTATCAATATACCTTAGTAAGCTACCAATCACAAGTGGAATCACTTCAATTGATAAACTATGCACTGAGAAATAAGTTTAGCAAAATTATAATCACCCCCGACTTTTCAGGAACTCTGCAGACAAATACCAGTGTGCACTTCGACTCGATTTTCTCCCAAATGGCTGAATGGAACCCTTCGAAATTTTGTATGCTTGTAGTAGACTTTGAGCTGGTTCCAATGAGCTATAGAACACTTGATTTGGTTCAGTAGATCCAGAGAAATGCCCTGATGAAGTTGACAGACTTGGAGTAGGTGACTCAGACAAAATAGAGATGATGAATGTATACTTCTATTGATATATGTGTTTGTACAATCTCATTAGCTTGCCAAGCACAGCTAAATGAGGTATTGTGGTGTTGGATATGGAGTAACCTTCACACACAATGAATTTCAATGAGATTTTGCCTCGGGGAGTGAGCTAGAGTGAGAGTATATCCCGTGACTTTTTCACTACATCCTTTATAGGAGTTTGATCTTCATTTGAATTTGAAATTCAAGCTTAGGCTCCCTTGAATCTCTCCTCTAAAAGTAGGGAGATATTCTCTCTATCTCAACATTCAAATTTCCACGACTCTAATGTTAGGTGGATGACTTAAAGTGATTACAAACAAATGATAAGTCACTTAGACTTTTACAAGAGGTAAAAGAGTATGAACACATAAGCATATGTTCACATGAGTCTTCCTTTAAGTGAAGCCTAGATAATCCTTTGTCCATGCTAATCTTCCATAAGTCCAAGGGTCCAAGCCAATGTGTGTAGGCTTGTCTTGCACCAACAACATGGCTTCACGGGTCTTGTGATTTGGATTGGGTTGGAGATTGTGATTATAGAAAATCAGTTTCTAGGTACTATTTCTCACTTGTTTTAGGAGTATTTTCTTGGGTAATTAGGAAACAACCAACTCTCTCACTCTCCTCCACTGAAGCAGAGTACAAAGCAACTTGCTTTGCCTCTTGTGAGGCAATCTCGTTAAGGAGAATTCTTGCATGTCTAGGATTTCCATCACAAATGTCAACTGTACTTAAATGTGATAATCAAAGTTGTATGGCCATTGCAAAGAACTCAATATTTCAGTATACATTGTATCAAATCATTTTTTTTCCTCTTATGAAATTATGAAGGTCAAATGCATACATTTTCTCACGTAAATCTCCATTGAACAATGCAATTTTAATATTAAATTCATATACATAGAGAATGACAACTTTTAGTTAGCCGAACAACGGATGAAATGATCCACAAAATTATGCCTAGCTTCCAATAATTCTCAATGAGTGGACATGCAGCAAATGGATTCAAGCTTTTAGAAAATAAATAATCGAATCTTCAACCTATGGAATAGGCTGCATTGAACTACTCTAGACTTTGGTCTAGCCACTGAGGTATGGTTCAATATGTCAATTGCCTATGATTAGAGTATGATCCAATTGTACTATGGTTCAATTATACTATGATCCAATTAGATATTTATCCCATCATAAAAATTAGATCATGGTAAAAAGATATTGGATTCTGTTCCAATCCATTACTACCCTAAAATTGAATAGCCTTCAAGAAGTCTTTGAGATTTTGCACTTCACCTCTCGAGGGCCCAAATCACAAATTACCTTCCTAGTAGGTATAACATGCAAGTTTGTAAGGAAGAATGACATAGTTGTTAACAATTCTAGGACCTGATGGCAACCCTTCGACTATGGCAAAAGCATCCAACTTCCATAGGTCCTTCTCCTCTTGTCCTTTCCTCTTCTCGACCTCCATGTCAATTCCACAATCCCTAGAGGTGTAAAATCTCCCCAAATTCTTGCAAGAACACCATTGGATGTGTATATCAATATCAAGTCATTTTCTATGTGTGTATACTTGTGTGTAGACCCAAATCCTCCATGTGGAGTAGTCCCAACATTGGTACATATCTCCAATTGTGATAGAAAAAACATTTTCAACTATTTACACCTCAACTTGTGAGTTTTCATCCTAATGTGTTCATGCATACCTTATTCAAAGTAGTTATATTTTACCTCATCTTCAAGCCCCATAGGTAAGCCCAAAGGTTGGCCTAGATTGTTCCACAATTTTTGGTCGATTTAATGGTCCTAACTTACTTTAGTGGTAGGCCTATATTGGAAGACATATTTATCTATTATTAAAGGCAACTTGTTACGACTAGTAATTTTTTTCCATAAAAAAACCACTTTCTATACACTCATGAGGGTCTAAACACATTTGTAAGTATAATATTCTTCTCTAAAATCCCCATTTTTTGTAGAAGCAAAGGAGTACTTGAGATTGAAAGAACATCTATAAAGTTGTTTGGAAGTTCTACATATGTTTTTTCAAAGTCAGGATCTAATTTCAATTTGAACAAGGGAAAAAACCCATGTATATAAGTGATCTTAAGTTCATCATTTACAACTTTTTTTTGTGCAAAAATATGTAATCCATCTTCCTCTTAGATTTTTGATTTTTTACAGTTTTTTGGTTCTGTGTGTTTTAATGTCGGGAATCCTAGGAAAGTATCTTTCTCAAGTTTTTCTATACTATTTGTGTGCTACTTGAATTGAAGTGAGGAGAGGTGAGTCTTTAAGAATATAAGAAGCCTTATTTTTCTTGCCTCTTGAGGATTTTTGAGCCTCATTTCCATGTAGCTATATCTCCATAAATTTTATGCATCAATATGCAGGAGAGGGTTCATTCTACTTATGCTTTAGGATTTATTCACCTTTGAACAAAACAACTACCTATCTAATTATGTGACCATGGCATTCTCCCTATTCTCATGCACATTTTCCATGTTGTGAGGGGTTTCCATGTGCCATCTAATATCTCTTACCTTGGTTTGGAAATTTGAATCATGCCCGATGCATGTTACTTGTTTTTTTTGCCATTAATCATGAGATTAATGTGAAAAGTCCAAGGTTTGTGATCGAGTGGTTATGGAATTCCATTCGGTTTTGCATTTGTACATTTATTGAAGGTATCCATTCATCTAAACTTTTGTTTTGTTCTTGGTTTCCAATTTTGAAAGCTTAAAATCTTCACATTTTATGTAGTTTAAGTATTTGAAAATACATATTGAAATCTATACATCACATCTCTACATTCTTGACATCATCCTTTTGCAAATTCAATCAAACCTGTCAATATTTGAATTCTTGCTCATTATGTCCACACATGTATGTGCAAGAGAGAGCAAGAGAGGGCTTCAAAGCTTCATATTCCAAGTTTGGTGAATTCATTGGTAAAACCTGTTGATATATTTAGGTATTGATGTGTGTGAACACTCTAGGACCACCGGAGCACGTTTTTGCCTCTTTAGGAGGTTTTTTCCATGTCTTGTATATACGTCTATTGCCCTAATAGGCTACCTATCTTTTTATATTCTAGTGGTAATACATTCAGTATTGTGTGTTGTGCTCCAAGCTTCTTCTTCTTCTTCCATGTGCTATTCAGTGCTTTTGCAGACCTCTAACTCCAACAATTGGTATCAAAGCAGGTCACCGCTTCATCTAGGGCGTCGTTGACACCTCTCCAATTGTAGTCTCAAAATTGCACGTAATTTGGTAAGCATATTCAGGGTGTTTCAGAGATCAAAACTGCTTCGCTGTGTCGTGCCAAAATTAGGATATGAGCTCGTTTCAGCCTCTGAATGTACTATTGTAGCACTTGTGCATGCTATTTCGTCTTTTTGTGCCAAAGATATATACCAATTTTCGTTCACCAGTATAAGGTCTCAAAGTTTGTTACGGGTCTAGCTGAACTCGTTTGGGTAGTTTTGTTCAACTTTTTCAGATATAGTCATTTTTCTGCATCAGGGTATTTTAGTCAGCGGCCATGGCTGAAAGCAGTGATGTATTTTGTATGGTTATTGAGGATAAGTTGGATGGTACGAATTACCCATTGTGGGATTATATGATATGTCATGTATTGGTCACAAAAGGACTATCGAATATTGTGCAGGGTGTTGAAAGACGTCCTATTACACCTACGAATATGGGTACTACAAATACAAGTACTGAAGCTCATGCAGATGGTATGGAAGATGGTAATATTCTGCAAATTCCTATTCGTGTAGCTGTTTTTGTTGCACCTACTATAGAGGAAATTCCTTGGGATGGAAGAGATGCTCAGGCACATGCATTGATAGCTTTGTCTATCAAACGTGCCATTATTCCTCACATTCGCTCTTGTAGAATAGTTAAGGATGCTTGGGATACACTTACCACATTGTACTAGGCTAGGAATGAGGCTTGTGTTGCTTACCTCCGAAAGCAATTGGAGAGTGAGCACATGAATGAAGGTGATTCTATGGATAGTTTTCTCACAAAGATCAAGGATTTGAAGGAACAATTTATTTCTGCAAATGAAGTCCTTCTTGACAGTTCACTTGTGCAGACTATTCTGAATGGTCTTCCTGACTCATATCAGTGTTTTGCTTCTAGTCTTCGTTTGATGATGAAAGGAAATCCAAATGCCTTAACATTTGAAGAGTTAGCTTCTATTTTGATGCAGGAAGACCAGTCTAGGCAGAACATGTCTATAATGCGTGTTGCAGATCAAGCTTTTTTGGCTAGTCAGAAGGGCAAAGGTAAATGGAGCTCTTCTAGCAAGCAAAAATCTGCAAATGCCAGTCTAGGCAGAACATGTCTATTACGCATGTTGCAGATCAAGCTTTTTTGGCTAGTCAGAAGGGCAAAGGTAAATGGAGCTCTTCTACTAGTAAGCAGAAATCTTTGAAGAAGGAAGAAAAAGATGAGAAGAAATCAGAAAAGCAGAAATTGTTTTGCAAACACTGTAAAGCAAATGATCCTGTCATTAAGAGTTGTCCAAACTGGCAGCTAAAGAGGCAAAGAAGAAGGAGGCCAGAATGGTTGTTGCAGAGTCCACTACACCAAAAACAAAGTCTACCAATCTTGTGCAGGATGAAGAATGGGCATTTACTATTGTTTGTAGTTTTGACCCATCTTCTCATGAGCAGTGCATATTTGCAATAGACTCAGATGTTTGGTACTTTGATAGTGGGAAAACCAAACATATTACCTTGTAGTGTAGTTTCTTCTCTTCACTCGAGCCTACCCCTATAGAGAATGCTGTTACATGCCCCAACAACTCCTCTTATCCTATTATGGGAGTTGGTAAGATCATTTTGACTACTGCTGATGGTAGTTCTTTCACTTTGTCAGATGCTTTGTTTGTGCCAAGGTTCAAGAAAAATCTATGATCAATTTCTGCATTAGCCAAGATTGGCTTGGTTGTGAAATTTGTTGATGATAGATGTATAGTTCATGATTTGTCAAGTGGCAACATCATTATTGCTTCTGGCATTTTATGTCATGGGCTATATAAGCTCATAGACTATGAAATATCTGTAAATGATTCGGCATGTGCAATACTTGATTCTCAGGCTATGTCAGATGCAAAGCTTTGGCATTCATGCTTTGGTCATCTAAATTTTGCTAGTTTTTATGCGTGTAGAAATATGAAATGGTGTGCTCTTTGCCCAAACTTGAGGCACCTAGTAAACATGTTTGTGAAGGCTGTATTTTGGGAAAAATGTAGCGTTCATCCTCCCCAAAAGATGGTTCGGTTCGGGCTACTTAGAAATTGCAGCTTGTACATAGTGATGTCTGTGGTCCTATACATGCACCTTCTTTTGGAAACTATCTTTACTTCGTGACTTTCATTGATGATTTTTCCAAGCATGCATGGGTATATCCAATCAAAACAAAGTCCGAAGTGTTCATGTGCTTCAAACAATTTTTGGTTTTGGCTAAAAATCTATCAGCATGTAAAATGGGCACCCTCCGTTCTCATCAAGGGGGGGAATATTGTTGCAAACATTTGTTATATGTATGGTACAAGTTTCAAATTATTTAATACCTTTGGGAAGTCTTCAAATACTTCAAGAAGGCTCATATTATTCATAAAAGATAGCCAAAATACCACGTGAGTTCTAGAACATGATGAGTCAAATTAGTGAGTCCAGGGAGCTCTACCCAAGTGTCTACCATGAATTTAGATGTATTAGGAAGGTTTTAGATTATTTCCCCATGCTATAAAAGGAGGGGAGAAGTCATGATCTTGTGGGAAGTCCAAGAGAGTCATATGTGTAGTAGCGTAGTCATATGTGTAGCTCTACGCCACTGTAATTTTGTATGCAAAGATTGCAGAGCTTGTATCTCCCTCATTGTATATCCAAATTACATGTTTGATAGCTCATTTGAAAGCTCTTACTGTCTAATTTCATATTGTTAATTTTCATAATCATGAGATTTGTGAGCTGAGAGCAATATTCTCTGCAAGTAGTGTGTGTTCTCAAGTTCACCCCTGTTGAAGGTCTCCATTAAACCTAAAACTTGCAGAGGTCATATCTCCTTGAGTATTTATCCAAATTGAGTGTTCTTTGGATAATTGGAAAGCTCTTTGTCTCTAGTATATGTGGTTAAAACAATTTTAAAAACATTGGAGTCAAAAGAGAACAGGAAGCTGTGCAAGCATGACTAGTTTTCTATGTTGAAGTTTATGAGAAGGTCAACTTGTTCCTAGGGGGTTCCACCTACTTCTAGCTATATTTCGGAGGTCAATAAACTCCAACATTGGTATCAGAGAAAGGAATGGAAGCTTGGAGAAGGTTATAATATTTTGATGAAGAATTTGAAGCTATTGGAGCAGAGGTTCATCATCGACACTACACAAAGGTAGAAGGAGATAGCAAGGAAGCATCTCAAGCATCATTCAAGAAAAGAAAGGTGTATAAACTTTATTACAAAGGTAAATCTCATACTTCTTCTTATCAAAAATATCCAAAAGGAGGGTTAAAGGAGGATGTTTAGTATTTACACAATGGGCGATCAACTATGTATAGCGATGAAGGTATGTGGTTGATACAAAGAAAGTATATATGTGATATGCTGAAAAGGTTTGGTATGCAGGAATGTAAATTTGTTTCTACTCCAATGGAATGTAATGTAAAGTTGAGTGCAAACGAAGGTGATGAGTTGCATGATATGAATGCATATAGATCCATGGTAGGATCTTTGATTTATGCAACAAAAACTAGACCTGATATATGCTATGTAATGGGAGTATTGTCACAATTTATGCATGAACCTAGAGTACCTCATATGCATGCATCGAAAAGAGTGCTTAGGTATTTGAAAGGTACCATGAATGAAGGATTATTTTATAGTCATGATGCTGATCTAACTCTTAAAGTCTTTAGTGATGCAGATTGGGCTGCATGTAAAGATGATAGAAGATCCACAAGTGGATGTGTGGTAATAGCAGGAAACAAGACATTAACATGGAGTTCAAAGAAACAGCCTACAATTGCTTTATCTTCTACAGAGGCTGAGTATAGAGGTTTAGCATTGGCTACTATTGAGGTTATGCTGTGTAAAAAGTTGTTTCATGACTTGAATGTGCAGGTTGATGTACCACTGATACATGGGGATAACTTGAGCATCATTCATATGACCTCAAATCCTATTTTTCATGCTAGAACAAAGCATATAGAGGTTCATTATCATTATGTTCAAGAGAAGGCCATAAACAATGAAGTACACGTTTCTTTTGTGGGAACAAAGGATCAAGTTGCAGATATCTTCACCAAATTCTTGGATGGACCAAAGCTTCAAAGATTCAACTATATTCTTGGCATGAAGGAAATACCCTTTGAAAGTTGAGGGGGAGAATGTTGAGAACATTTGTTTTATGTATGATACAAGTTTCAAATTATGTAAATACCTTTGGGAAGTCTTCAAATACTTCAAGAAGGCTCATATTATTCATAAAAGATAGCCAAAATACCATGTGAATTCTAGAATATGATGAGTCAAATTAGTGAGTCACAAGGGAGCTCCACCCAAGTGTCTACCACAAATTTAGATGTATTAGGAAGGTTTTAGATTAGTTCCCCATGCTATAAAAAGAGGGGAGAAGTCGTGATCTTGTGGGAAGTCC
This sequence comes from Ceratopteris richardii, assembly GCA_020310875.1. Lineage (NCBI taxonomy): Eukaryota > Viridiplantae > Streptophyta > Polypodiopsida > Polypodiales > Pteridaceae > Ceratopteris > Ceratopteris richardii. Next base: position 110,131,795 of record CM035410.1, read on the forward strand.
AAGAGAGTCATATGTGTAGCTCTACGCTGCTATAATTTTGTATGCAGAGATTGCAGAGCTTGTATCTCCCTCATTATATATCCAAATTACATGTTTGATAGCTCATTTGAAAGCTTACTGTCTACACCATATTGTTAATTTTCATAAACATTGCATTTGTGACCTGAGAGCAATACTCTCTGCAAGTAGTGTGTGTTCTCGGGTTCACCCCTGTTGAAGGTCTCCATTAAACCTCAAACTTGTATAGGTCATATCTCCTTGAGTATTTATCCAAATTGAGTGTTCTTTGGCTCATTGTAAAGCTCTTGGTCTCTAGTATATGTGATTAAAACAGTTTTAAAAAAATTGGAGCCAGTAGAGAACAGTAAGCTCTACAATCATGACTAGTTTTCTGTATTGAAGTTTATGAGAAGGTCAACTTGTTCCTAGGGGGTTGGATAAGGTCTTAAGCCCGGAGAACGTGCAAATAATTGCACCTATATTCAGCTATCTTGGTTTTATTTCTCTGGAATTGCCAAAGCTTATTTTGCTTTCAAGCCACAATTTCTCCTTGTATGTGCGACTATTTCCCCTTGTTTCCTTATATCATTGCAAGTTTTTTTTTTTAACTTACGCTTCAGTTAGACTTCACTTTTCCTCCCCATTTCTCTCAATCCTCTCCCCTCTTGTAAGGCTCTCTTTCTCTCTCTATTTTGCTCAGCCAACATCCTCTTCTCACTTCCTTCTTTTTGTTCTCTAAACCCTTCTCTTCTTCCTTCTATAAAGTCCACTCTCTTTCACTCTCAACCTCCGACACTCGCACTCAAATGCACCCTGACAAGAAATGAAATGGAAGTTGAGCACATATGCAACCCCATACTCCACTTCGATGATTCTATTTTATCTTCCTCTACTCCCCGAAAGAGCCACCCCAGTCTAATCTTCTTTATTATGATAACAGATACCATTAGCTACTCTAGGCTACCATGTTTGATCAGAGTTTATCGCTGACGACCAACATTTCTCCTTGTAAGAGACCTACAATCAATATATAAACTGCAAAATAGAAATACATCAATACACAAAAATCAATAGTTTATCAGGGTAACATACTCCCCTCCACTTGTTGAAGATGTCGTCCCCGACGAGCGTTATGTACCTGTAAAAGAATCATACATGTCATATGCACAAAAACTGATCCAATCAATTTTACCTTGCCAATTTCAGTTTTCCCTCTTTGAGACACTGGAGGGAGTTTTGCTTATAGCAAGAAATCTGTTACTCAACAAAAAAATATTAGTAATACCAAAAATATCAAACACAAATAGATCAACAGAAATTCAGGGATCACATCAAGCAACCAATGAAAGTAGACACATACTTCTATATTATATTCCCATTTTTGTCCCTTCTGCATAATCAACCCTTCGCTGATTCATCTCTCTTCTCTTTTCTAACTTGGGTATCTCTCACATGTTTCCCATTCCCCTTCCACCTATATCTTCTTCTCTTGCTTTTTCTTTTTCTATGCTCCGCACTCTCTTTTCTTCATCGATCAAATCCAATTTTTCAATCCTCACTAATTCAATCACTTCTCTTCTCAAGATGTCATGACCATGCACATGCATCGGCAAGAACTCTCAAGTCTAACCTGTGTTCACTTCAGCAAAACTACTCATCGTCGATGTGATTCAAGATTTCGCAAGTCGTTGCACAACCCAAGAGTCCAAGTGCACAACTCCCAAAAGCCTTGCAAACAAACAAGGTAGTTAGTATGATTAGATCTCTCCAGTCAAAGTCTTCTACAAATAGACAACAAACTAAATTTCAGCCAAGCTTGAGCTTTGATTTGAGATGCTTCATCAGGAGCCGGATCAGCCCATATCCCCAGAACACATACACATTTTCCCATCCAAGCATCATGCTCTCTCCTCTCTTCTGTCCCCCCTCGAGAGAGGAATTTCTTTTTCTTTTTCTTTTTTTTTTCTTTTTATCTATCTATTTACGCGCGATGCACAACGCTAGCCCTATGCAAAACTGACGTCAGCTCGTGGCTTTGACCACCCGGCCAAAGTGACTCCACCTGCCTATCTGCCCACATAGGCGCATAGCCACATACTGGTCGGGCCTACAACGAAACTAGCATCAGCTCATGGCCTCGATCACACGATCAAGGTTGTTCCACCTGCCTACTAGCCCACTGCAGTGCACCGACAACACATGTATATACACAATTATTTCTTTCCTTTTTTTATGTTGTTTTTTTTTCAATTCCAAAGTTTCAAGAATTAGGAGAAAAAAGAAAGGGCTTTATTTCCCAACCATCCCTACATCACATACTTACATATAACCCCCCATGTGGACATCCCGAAGAAACATATCATCTCTCTGCTGCCACTCAAGCTTAAATTCAGCCACTACACCTATAGCCAACTCTTTCCCTTAAGACCGGAACATACTAACCATCTCATCAATTTGCAACCTCAGAAAGTTTCACTTCATCTCTTACATTTGCAACACAACTCGATCCATCCATCCTCACACCTCAGATTTCGCAATTCTAATGAAGCAAGCCCTAGTCAGACCTAAGCTAGCCTTGCCCATGGAATACTTAGTCAATCACATACTACCATGAGTTCACTTTTCTTTTTCTCTCAAGTTTTCACTCAAGCTTTTCCAATTCTTAAGCTTTTCACTCCCTAAATAAACTCTCTGCTCCACTTGTAGTCATTCCCAATTTTTTCCTTTTTATTTTCTTGGTTTCATCTCTTCTCATTTCTTCGACTCTCATTTGACGTCTTCAATCATTACCTCATGATTTTCTCAACTTTCATCTCCACTTGATATGTCCTCTAATTAGCTCTCACCGCCTTGTCTATCTAACACTCTTTTTTCAAATCATCCATTTTCATTCACTAATTCTGAATTTAACAATCCCTACAACTCTCTCTGGGAACTTGATGTTTTTTTCTCAAATTTCCCTAACCTTTTTGTAACTCTCTAACTCTGCTTGAAATCTCCTCCCCTCACTTCTTGTCCTACTTAGTTCCATCACCTCATCAAGTCTTTCTTTGATCATCACCTCCACTCGAGGTTTTTATTCAACTTCCAAATATGCTCATTTTCACTCCTTTTCCACTTGGCACCTCCATTCTATTTTCACTCACTCGAGCTTTTACCTTTGGTTTTCTCCTTTTTTTTTCCATTGCATCGTTCTCTCTTTTTTTTCTTTTTCTCTTTTTCTCTTGTTTTTTAATATTTATAATTATATATATAAATTCAAACACACATGCAAACAAAGAAGCAATCAAAGAACATATGTACAATACTGAAATTTATTTTATTTTATTTTTTTTCTTTTTTCCAAGGCTTGTTTTCTCACCTCTAAGGTCATCTCCTTGTCTCTCTTTTTTTTTTCCCCCTACTCCACTTCTACTTATTTTTTGTGATCATCACCAATGCCCATGCTCACTCTTCAACTTCACCTCCTCAATCATTTCCCGTTTTATCTCCAAACCCGTCTTTGTAAAGATTCCACGTGATTTGCCAATTTTTGTAGATAGTCCTCTACCCAGGCAAGACGCTTCGTAAGGTCTTGGGCACTATCTGTGAATATGTTTCTTAATTCGTCAACCTTCGTAACTAGTTCCCTCAATCCTCGCATATTTTGATCCACCTCATTTTGATATTGTACTATGTTGCAATCTACATACATCATGCGTTTCTGCAACTTCGCATTCTCTCATTCCATCTCATCAATCCTCTTTTCATTTTCTTGAAGAGCATTCTCTATTTTCTCAAATAATTCTAATAGCCCCTCGATTTTCTCTCGCAACATCATATGTTTTCTCTCGAGCTCCTCGGCACCAAGCTCTTCACATCTTCTTCCTTCTAAATTCTCTAGCTTCTTTTCTAACTCATCCCCTCTCGACGCTACTCCTCCAATTCTTCTATTGACCTCTTGAAAGCTCTTTTTTGAATGTTCTGCTAGGGTTTCTATAATTCCTTTCAAAAGGTTTGCCTCCTCTATCACTCCTCCTAATGCACTCAGCTTATCGAGCATTGTCTGCAACTCCTTTTCCATTCTATCTACTTTTTCATCTTTCTCTACACACCTTCGTCTTTCCTCATCTCTCTGATTCATCCATGTATCCACCTCTCCTTTCAACCTTGCATTCTCTTTTTCAAGTTCTACTATTTTCTTATCACTCCCTACTTGGGCACACTCAATCTTCGTTAACTCCAACTCGAATTCCTCACTGATCCTACCTACTTGGTCACTGTATCTACAAATAACTTCTTGCACTCTACTAATCTCCTGCTCTCTTCGCTCAATCCGTCTCACCAAGTCGTCCTCGTATTGGATTTCGTCTTTGGTTGTAAACCCATAGCAATCTACTATCACTAAGTAAGTACTAATCTCAAGAGCCTCTCTTTCTATGGTTGAACAACATCGCAAAAAACTAGATGATAAAGCACTAAAATGTATTTTTGTTGGATACAGTTCAGAAACCAAAGAATGTCATCTGTATCATCCATAGAAAAAACACATTCTGGTTAGCCATGATGTTATTTTTATGGAAGATGCTATTCAACCCTTGCTTTCATGTACAAAGGAGACATTTATTAGCTCTAAAGACATGTATGATACTTTGCTGCCTCTTTTTATAGGTGGACAGTCTAGTGTTGGTCCTAATGAGGCAACTTCTTAGCCATTGCAGGTTTCATGTGATGATGCAGATCATTCCATTTTGGATGAAGATTTGCATGATGCACTTGTTGATGAGAGAGCTAATATTGAGGAGGCAAAAACTATGCCTAAATGGCTAGTGTAGACTTTGCATGACAACAAATTAGATGCACCTCTATCATATCATACTTGTTTAGGCTCTCATAGTGCCTCTTTTGCATCAAATCGCTATGCTATGGCTGCCAGAGACTGAACCTGTTTTGTTTGATGAAGCACAAAATTCTAAACATTGGATGGTTGCAATTGCAATTTGAATATGATGCTATCATGAAAAATGGTACCTGGTTTTTATGTGACTTGCCTCCTGGCAAGAAGGCCATTGGCACTAAGTGGGTGTTGGCATACAAGTCATAAGAAGAGCGTAGAGGCACAAAGGAATAGTCATGCACAATATGGCAACAAGGCCCAATCATTTTTTTCATAAAAAATTTGCAACTCAAGTGATTTTCATCATTACACACACATTGTAAATCCCATTTTTGATAGAATAGACTCCATTTTGTTCAAGACGAGGAGTCCTTGAACTTGAGGAGTATTAGAATTAACTACATACCAATTTTCATAATTTTTAGACTCTGTTTGAGCCTTCAAATAGGCTCTAGAACCTAATTTTTAACTAGGCCAGACATTAGGTCTTGACAAGGCCAAAGCTAGTAAAAAAACTATAAAAAGAGCTAGAGAGCTCATTTTTGGGTTAGATTGTTTGTGAATTGAGCTTATGTAAGAGACTTTTTTGACTAATGCAAAGAACTCCATTGTTACTCTCCTTGTTCTTGCCTTGTGTGCACGTGTGTGTATGTGTGTGCATGTTTGTGTGCTTCTCACTCACACACTTGTGCCATCACTTGCTCATAGTCTTCATACTAGTCCTCACATCTCCACGGATTGACAATTATGAGGTGGATCTCCTCACGTTGGTACTTGCCATTGTGCTAGAGTGACACCAAATTTGGCACCGTTGCCGAGTAGAGAGCTTCGAGGACGAGCGTGTGATGGTAAGACGTAGAGTTGAGACATTGGAGTCATAGGTAATATCCTTTCTTTTCCTTATTTTTCTTGATTTTTTCTAGTTTTTTGCATCACTATCATCACCATCATCATCCTCACCACCTCCCACCTCCATCTCCATCTTCACAAAAATTTCAGTTTTTTGGTCATATTCCACTCCCACCCTCATTCCCCTCATTTCAGTTGTGTGAGAGAGCAAGAGAGAACTTGCATGCTATCTGTTTTTTGTGTTTTTTGAGCTTTTGCTACAGGATCTAGATGTACCACCACCTCTAGCAGCTTGTGCAGGTACGATAGAACTCTGCACAGGTCCTGAGATGACGACTTCTGTCTATCGCGACAGACAGAAAAACTCAATATTGTTTGAATGCATGCTTGGCACAATAACCTATACCATGAGAGCACTCCAAATCACTAAAAGTTTCTAAAAAAATTGCATTTTTTCAATCTATTGTGACAGATACCGTCTATCGCAACACACAGCATCTATCGTGACAGACACCGTTTATCGCAACAGACTGCACCCTGCGATAGAGGCCGTCTATCGCAACAGACACCCATCTATCGCGACAGACAGAGACCCACGATAGACACCATCTATTGCGACAGGCCAAAAGCACGACAGACGATAGACTCGATCTATCGCGACAGACACCCGTCTATCACGATAGATAAGAGCCTACGATAGACCCTGTTTATCGCGACAGACACCGTCTATCGCGAAAGACAGCCCCATGACAGACGACAGAGACCGTCTATCATGATAGACACCCATCTATCATGACAGATAGGACCCCACAATAGACCTCGTCTATCACAACATACCAAAAGTACGACAAACAATAGACTCGGTCTATCGCGATAGACACCCGTCTATCGCGACAGACAAGAGCCCATGATAGACACCGACTATAGCGACAGACACCGTCTATTGCAATAGATAGCCCCACGATAGATGATAGAGATCGTCTATCACGACAGACACCCATCTATCGCGACATACAAGACCCCATTATAGACACTGTCTATTGCGACAGACCTCATCTATCGCGACAAACCAAAATCTCGACAAACGACAGACAGAGACCCACGATAGACACCATCTATCGCGACAGACACCGTCTATTGCGACAGACAGGCCCATGTGATAGCTAGTGTCTATTGCGACAGATAGGCCCATGCGACAGCTAGTGTCTATCGCAACAAACACCGTCTATTGCGATAGACAGGCATTTTCGACAAAAAATAAAGGGGTAATTTTTTGAAAATTTACGCTAAATTTTGGGCATATTTGCATAATCAATTACTCATACACTTACAAAGGCCTTAGAAAAATGCACTAAACTCTTGAAAGGTCATGATTGTCTGTTTCAACCCCTTAAACCTTGAACTATCATAACTTTTTCATATGAAATCCATTTTTTGAGCTCTAGGGCGTTGATTTTCAGATAGTATATTTTGAAGTTGACCCTCTGAGGGGTAGGTACACCAAGGGAGCTCTAGAGAAATTTTTTTTGGCTATACAAAAAGGGGAAAATGGGTCATTAAAAGTGTCAAAAATAGCTTGTCTGTCAATTGAAGGTAAAAATTAGAGCTAAACTTGGAATTTTTACAGGATCATTGAGAGCTTTTGGATAATTCAAAGCAAGTGCCATTGTGTGCAGGCTTGGGAACGCACTTCCTGGGCAGAGAAGTGCAGCAAGGAGGAGCGACTTGAGGTTGGAACATCTCTCAACCCCCTTAGTCCATTCTTAGCATATGCTAAGTGCGAGTAGTTGTCCTGATTGACTAGGGTACGATAGGAATACTCAAGTTCTAAGAGCCTTTAACTTCTCAAGTCCAAGAATAGGCTAAATTACAGTCAAGGGGCAACTTAAAAGAAAAGAACTTAAACTAAGTGGACGAAGAACATCAAGTACGACACACTTAAGTGCTCATGATGACGCTTAATTAAAGACAAGAAAACACATACAAAGAAACTCAAAAGGAACAAGTGATTGGTATCAAAGAATCAACAACGTACAAAGGGCATATGAACCTTAGATCGGGAAGACACCTAGGGAGAGACCGTCAAAGTATTAGATGATCTGAGGCTAGTGTCAACCATACAGCCAGATTTTGGGCCTAGTAGTTGAGTGATTACCCCTACGCTCTAGACTCAGAAACTAGTGACTCGGAGATGTCTTACAACATGGAGAGACCTGTAGGTGGCTCAAGAGTGGCATACCTAGAAAGACCTGAGGGTCCCTACAAAACTCAATTGGAGTATATCAGGACCAACCACTTAGGTGCACACATCTATGAGGATGGTCTGAGAAGATCTGTTGTCCTAATTAAAAACGTGGATCAACCCATTGGACTAGAACACCCTGTAGTCAAGTTCAAAAATGGTTCCTACATAGATAAAGAAGGAACAATGTATGTGGTCACCAGCCAACCTGGAACGATGGATGAATTTGGCAACATAATCTATGAACCTGAAGTAGGGGACATTGAGCAAGGGAACTTAGGAAAAGAACCAAAAACCCCTCGTGGCAAGTCGGTTCTGACTAGAATAATCACTCCAGAGTGGGTTCCCTAGGATAATAGGAGCATAGATTTGCTCTTGAATCGAGAGATGGATGAGGCCTTTTGGAGGTATAATCCTGAGAAGCCTAATGAAGTAGGAGCTCTTACCATCTATGAATTCAAAGATCCTGATAGCCCAGGCAAAGTAACCTACTTAGATGATGCTTTAGAGAGGATCTTTGTGGTCTCAGAACATGGAAGACACGGATACACTTGGAAGGGTGAATTTGTTTTTCCCCAACCTCGATCCACTGTGTCTTATGGTGACCAAGGAGCTGGAACATCTCAGGCTCATGGAACACAAAGAGAGAGGAGTAGAGATAGACCCGAGGTAAGCTTTGCTAATCCACTTGGAAGAGAAAGAACGAGGGCAGAGACTAATAGCATGGACGGGGAGAGACATAGGGATCCAAGGAATCCAAGAAATACAGATGAATTCCCTTTGCCAAGGCCTAGAGAACACACTAGAACCTTAAGACCCACATAATTGGTTAAGTCCATGAAGAATTGCTTCGATGGCACAGGAGACCCGTATGACCATGTCGCAGAGTCTGGGCACGTTTTGCGAGCTGACCAAGTTGAAGACCTGTTCACTCAATACAATGCTTTTGGCTTAACTCTCAAAAACACCACCTTGACTTGGTTCCAACCGCTTCACCAAGGTCAGTTCATAAATATAGATCAACTTCTTGAAGCATTCATCAGTGAGTTTTCCAAGAGTGGTATTAGACATAACACATCCTCCCTCATATACATCTTCAAGCAAACCCCTAAAGAGCCAATACTGCACCATAGAAAGGAGATACACTAATCACAATGCTCAAGATTGCCCATATAACAAACAAGTGATGAGACAAAATCACCCTCAAACTTATCCACAACAAGAAAAATACCAGAGTCAGTACCCACAATAGCAGTATGGTAGGCCCCAGCAACCCTATCAACCACCCTATCAAGGGAAGCTAAGACCGCAACTAGTCCTAACGCAGCAACCACCTCCTCTAGTGAATGTGATTCCAGTGAAGTATGCAACTGCAGAAGAAAATCCAAATAGAGCTTTAGTGTCAGTGACCCCATTGCTTTCAAAAAGTGATCCAAGTGATCATAGTTTTGACTCTACCCATATTGATAGCCCACATGCTTACTACATGCAGTCTCCCAAGCATAATGAGTCATACTATTATGAAGAACCGAGTGAGTCAAGTTGGGAGCCAGAATATGCAAATGTCATGTACACAAACCCCAACTCTAGACCGCAGCCTAGGCAGATAAGACCTCCATTTCCTAGAGGGTGATGCTTCCGATGTCAGGGAGATCACCTCATTCGTGATTGCCCTCTACCTGCACCCACACAAACCCAATATGTGACAATTCAAGGCTTTTGTCCCGATTGTGGGAAGGATCACTTGTTACAAGAGTGTCCTAAGAACCCCAACAATATGCCAAAAATTGCTCCTCTCAATGTTATTGGGTTAGTGGTAGACTCCAGGGGAAGTGTGACTTCCACGGCCCCAATGCAAGTCATCACGAGAGCTCAGACACTTAAGCAAAACCAAGACTTAGGCCAAGAAAAGAATGCAGAGGTTAGTGAGACTGAGAGCCATAATAAGAAGAGAACAAGAGCTTGGAGAGATAGCTGTGAACGTATGAAAAGGAAATGGGCAAGGAAGATGAGCGAACTCGAGGAAAGTTTGCGAGAGACCAAAGTCAAAATAATAGAAATCAAATCTCAAACACACTCTCACACCTCACCTCCACTACCATCCCCATCACCTTCCATTTCTCAACCTTCTAATTCACCACACGTAACCCACCCACCACCCCGAGTAGGATCAGTCTTAGCAGATCCCACTCCCGAGGACATAGATATGATGCTTAGAGCATATCAGGCCAGAATCTAGGAAGGGCCAAATGTAATGGATCATGAAAGATGTTACCCTAGAGCTAACCTAGAGCTTGAACAAACCAAGTTGTGTGCCAAGATGGTGGAATTGGCTCAAGCCATGTTTGAGGCCAGTCGCCTCTTCAATTGCTCTAGCTCCACTAGAACACCATTGCATTTTGATGGTCTATTAGATAAATTGGAGACAATAATTGCAAAGTCTGGAAAAGGAGCCAACTCCTAGGCTAAGGAGAGGGCAAGTGATAGAATAAGCATTCCTCCCAAGGAAGCTTATGTGCCTAACTCCACTGAACTAGACACCTCTTCTTCTATGAATCGGTACACGCCAGAATTCTTGCGAGAGATTCAGGAAGAGAAATGGGCTAAAGAGAGTGAAGTTCCTCCTCCCATTGAACTTGTGGATGACACACATGATCAATTGCCACAAGACCTTCCTTCCATTTATGGAGAGCAGGAGAGTGCCCAATCTCAAGAGAAATTAGACTTCGAGTCTAATTCTTTACAGGAACTACCCCATTTCACAGGCCCATGGGAAGCAAAGTCTACATGTATGAGAGCACCCACGATCATGATAAGAAATGAAGACTCAATCATACCTAGGAACACAGAGGTAGTGAAGAATACTAAAGTGCAGTGCAATCTCACTTTAGAAGAGCTACTCAAGGTTAAGCCTGAATTATGGAAACATGTAGCCAAGCAAGTGCCAGACATATCAAAACCTCGTTCCCAGGTAGGATCTCATAGAACAGTGCCAGAAATACCCTTGGAAAAGATAGGAGACATGAGCGAAGGAGAAGAAGGAAACACATATCTCCCTATCACTCATCAGGGTTACACCGAAGAAGAGAGAAGTCACACCAGAGGAAGAAGAATCTTTGTTTGAGGTCCCTGAGAATTTCAAGAAGTATGAAGTTGAGGATAGGAGAGTCATGATCAGGATGCCTGAATGTGATGCAATCACAGGCGAGGTCTATGATAACAAAGAAGCTACAAAGAAAATCATAGTGACCATAGAGGAAGGTGAAGAGCGATGCACATACATAGGACATGACCTAAGTGAAAAGGAGGAGCAAGAGTTGGTAGCCTTGCTAAGAGAATATAGAGATGTTTTTGCATGGAGTTACAAGGACCTGAAAGGTGTAGACCCTGACATATGCTCACATACGATTCCCATGACCTCAGAGGGCAGACCCTCTAAACAAAATCCATACACATACAATGACAACTATGCTACCAAAATCAAAGAAGAGATAGATTGCTTGGAATCTATGAAATCGAGCACACTGAGTTCTAGAAGGATGTCCTGGGGGGAACCTATAAATATGGGGCCAAGCCTCATTTGTTTCTCCCCGTGGACATTTTTGTGGTTCTTCTTTCGAGGTTTTTGTGGATTTTGAAGTAAAGTGCAGCAAAGTGAAGACTTGAAGTAGAGCTTGGACCGAAGACCGAAGAAAAGAAAAGTTCTGAAGACTACCAAGACTCGAGGGTGACTTCTTGCACTGTAGCAAGAGCTCTACATTATATTTGGCCGATTCGCGCTGTAGCGGCGGCATATTTGTATTCGTCCATCCAAACTGTAGCAGATTTCTCTATCATCGACCTGCACTATAGCAGGCATCATTGTATCACTCAGATTTTATTGGATGACTTCATTTACATTTATAGTGTATCATTCAGCTTTGTCTGCACACGGATCCCATGACTTCCATGTTTTGGCATTGTATCTGGATTCTTTTGCTCTGGACGCCTATGGTCTTATGCATATGCACATCCGCTCGTCTCTTTCGAGGGGTAGGGGCCTATGAAGATCGCCATACCAGAGAGAGGGCGAGGCATCCAGTGCACAGACACCGCTCGTCGGACATGGGAACGGAGCACACAGGGGCCTGATCCAACCCCGTGCCATCTCTCCCCATCAGCTGACTCCTTCCCGACACCTGAACCCGACGTGAAGCGAGGCGGTTGCCTGGCGATCCTTGACGTGTCACCCACTCCTTAAGAAGAAAAAACAGGAACCTCCCATCGGTCAAAGATTTCCAAGTACTAGCATTTTACGTTCTTTGAATTTTTTGCATTGTTCCACACACTTGAATAGAAAGATTGCTTTTGACTGCTAGACTTTGATCATCCACTTTTTGCATCAATTTAGATCATACGAGTGTGCACTTTTCTATTGACGTATAGATTAAGAATCTAGTGCTTTCATAGCATAGATCATAACAAGAGGAAAATCAAAAATGAACAAAATGGTTGAAGAACAGTTTAGGAAATATGAAGAGCGATTTAGGGAAATGGAAATTAATTCGAGCGAATCTATAAAATCAAAGTTTGGCATTGTTATGAACTTAATGCAGACAATAAATGCAATATATAACACTATTCAGTTAATGGGCATAAGTACTAAAGATGTAAGAAAGGAAATGGATTCTGAGTTCTGAGATTTCTGAAATGAAACATAAGGTTGAGTTGTTGACCAAACAAGTTAAGGACCTACAAGTATTGAAATGTGATAATGAACATGAGGTAAAAGTTCAAAGCATATCTACACATAAAAAGTCATTAGGTCTTAAAAGATCCACGCCTAGAGTGATACCTAGGAAATCAATTTGGGCTAAGAAGAGACCTACATGATGTTTTTGGTGTGATCACTATGGACATACATTCTGGGATTGCATAGCATATGAAAGTGCATGCAGACATAGACTAGTAAGAGAACATGAGGGTAAAATTTGTAAATACCAAGATGGTTCATCTTTACCTTTGAATGTAGGAAAAGGTGGGATGAGAGAATATTTTGAGGAGACCATAACTAGATCAAAGTCAATTCAAAAGATGTGGAAACCAAAAAGACTTGAGAATAGTAAATCTAATAAACAAACAAATATGCTATCTATTGAGAGTCAGGAGAAACCTACTGAAGAAACCAAATCCAAAAACAAAATATTGAGCAGATATTGAGAGAACAAATGGAAATAGATCATAAAAGAGAATCTGATAGAGAAACTCAAGAGAAATCTAAGAAAGAGCAAGATGTATATGTTTCATTTTACCCCAAACTTTTGGCTAATGAGGATCTATTTGACCAAGAGAAACTTACGAAATCGCAGTCTCAATTAAACTTTGATAAACAGATTAAACAAGAAAAGAACAAAGAAGAAACTCAAGGAGATATAGAATCTGACAAGCAAGTTAATGAAGCAGAGAAACATCTAATCGATGATATTATTATGCAAATTGAGGGGAATGTAAAGGCAACTTCGAAGTCTTCTAAGTCTTTGAAAAAGAACAAGAGAAGTAAAAATCTAACTTTCCAAGATATATTTGCAAATATTGAAGGGTTTTAGTATGATTGAAGAAGAAGTATGAGATTGATTAAGAGTTATTGAATGATGATGATACATGATGGTTATTCATGATTGATGGTTGATGATGGATGATGATGATTGATTATGATGATTGATGATGGAAATGATGATGATTGATGGTTGATGATGGATGATGATGATAATTGATAATGATTGATGTTGAAAATGATGATGATTGATGGTTTATGATGATTGATGATTATTGATGAAAGATGATGATAATGAATAATGATGGTTGATGGCTGATGATCGTGATTGTTGATGAGGATTATGATGATGTTGGAGGATGTTGACGACTGTATTCTTGACGCTAATGAAGAATGATAGATCATGAAATCGAAGAAAAGCTGGATCAAACAATGATGAAAATGAAGCAAAATGATCAGATAAAATGTTTCCAATTTCAAATTCTGTTTTCTTTCTGAAAAGGCATTTACATTGCATTTTTTTGTGTGATAAAGATATGTACGAATTTAAGAAGATCATGTAGAATGAAGATAGCAAATATCTATTATGGGTTTGCGTGAAGCATGAATGACTAGAAATTATGTGAATGGAGTCAGTTAGCAAACAAGAGACTTTTGAGAGTGAAAGCTTGGGAATGCGATGGCATGCTTAGACCGAGTGCATGTATATGCTGATTGATTTGAACACTTAGTGAGTGGGATTCTTTGGGTCCTACTATTTTTTTCTTATGAGATCTTACCTCCATATGGATCATGATTCATGAAAAATCTTCATACTCAAGCCAGCTTATATGTGTGTGCATGTTGTTATTGTGCTACGATGGGCTAGTAGGCGGGTGGAGCCACCTTGGTTGGGTGATCAAGGCCATGAGCTGATGCTAGTTTCGTCATAGGCCTGACCTTTCTGTTGTCATGTGCCTATATGGGTTGGTAGGCAGGTGGAGTCACTCTGGTCGGGTGGTCACAGCCATGAGCTGACGTCCATTTCATGTAGGGCTGACATTGTATATGTTGTGTGTTATGTCGGGTCAATAGACAGGTGGGGTAAACTTGGCCGAGTGGACAAGTCCATGAGTCGCACCCGATTTCGACATAGGCCCATTTGTAAAATAAAGATAACAAGAATAAATGTTGAGCTGAGATGAAGTGAAAAGTAAAAGAAAACAAAAAGAAAGAGAAAAATAAAATTAAAAAAGTAAAAAAAAATAAGAAAAGAGATCTGATGGAGAGTCGGACAGTAGGGAATAAATAGTGGGAAATAGGGCATGTTCTACAAACTAGGTTAGTAGAAACTTAGTATATGCTAGTACTTAGGATGAGTTGCTAGATCTGAACCAGTTGAAGAAATAGAAGGTCTAGAAAGCCAACGGTTTATTCATATGGTTACTTATCCGATTGCGAAAGCAAAGACATAGTATGATGTTTGTGAAGCTTGCATCCGCTTAATTTTCTAAAATTTGTACTAATCTTTATAAAATTGCATGAACTGCATGAGATCACGCTTTGAATTTTGAAAAGAAGAACATAAAAAGTAAAAGAAGTTTTCAAAAAGAACCTTGATACGCGTCTGTTGGATCTTGCAGGTTGGTCCATCGGGACGATGTACAGGTTTAGTGGTGGCGAATGTCGGTATGAAATCCCTCAGGGAAGTGTGCATGATTTTTTTCAAAGCTCATTGATTTCTAATTATGGATTGATGTTTTGATCAAAAGAGGGATATATTTTGTGCATGATTTGGCCGATTTGATTGATTGAGAGATGCAAAACGATGTTAAATATGTATATTAGATCTGTGTGTGTAAATAGCTAATGTTTGATCCATTAACGCCTAGGTTTGACCCTTGAAAACCCCTGGGAATGCGAGTTTACCCCATGAAAACTGAGCCTGAACCCTTAGAAAACCTTAGGATTTTTTCCTGTAATTGTAAATAGACCCTTGAAGTGATGTGCTTCAGTTAATTGTAGGCAAACCCCTAATTTCTTCGACCAAAAACTCTAACTTGGACCCTTGAAATTGGCTTTTAACCTAAGTCCAAACCATTAGATTAATTAAATCTTGTATATACAGTGTGAAACCAAAACCTTAGTTTAGGAAAAATAAAAAGGAGAAAAATCAAAAATAGAAATAAGACGTGTGATTTTTCCAAAATAGAAAATGATCATGCAAGATGCTTTTGGAATTAGAAAGTTTGAGAGGAGGTTAGAAGAATCTAGAAGGATGTCTTGGGGGAACCTATAATAGGGGGCCAAGCCTCATTTGTTTCTCCCCGTGGAGATTTTTGTGGTTCTTCTTTCCAGGTTTCTGTGGATTTTGAAGTAAAGTGCAGCAAAGTGAAGACTTGAAGTAGAGCTTGGACCGAAGACTGAGGAAAAGAAAAGTTCTGAAGATTGCAGAGACTCGAGGGCAACTTCTTGCACTGTAGCAAGAGGTCTACATTATATTTGGCCGATCCACACTGTAGTAGCAGCATATTTGTATTCGTCCATCCGAATTGTAGCAGATTTCTGTATCACCGACCCGCACTGTAGTGGGCATCATTGTATCACTCAGATTTTATTGGACAACTTCAGTTACATTTACATTGTATCATTGAGCTTTGTCTGCACACGGATCCTATGACTTCCATGTTTTGGTGTTGTATCTGGATTCTTTCGCTCCGGATGCCTACAGTCTTACACATACGCACATCCGCTCGTCTCTTCCGAGGGGTCGCGGCCTACGACGATCGTCATACCAGAGAGAGGGCGAGGTGCCTAGCACGTAGACGCCACTCGTCGGACGTGGGAACGGCGCACATAAGGGCCTAATCCAACCCCGTGCCATCTCTTCCCATCACCTGACTCTTTCGCGATAGCGGTCTTAACTTAATTGTTTTCCTTTGGATCTCTCATCCCCAAAAATATATGCTTAAGGAAATTGATGCTAATCCAATTTCCTAAGTGCAAACCTAATTAAAGCTTTATTAATGATCAATCCTCTTTTCTTCCAAGATGAGTGAATAAGTCATCGATTATCCCCAAGTTCAAGCCTCCATTATCCTTAAATCCAACGTCCCATACCATCGAATCCATTGAAGATTGAGTCTTCATTGAACTATTTCTTTGATCTGATGCAATGAGATGTAACTTTGTCTATGTGATTTGATAATAGAGATAATATTCTCATACTAGATATTATTTGTTGACGTAATTAGACATTTTTCTCAAGGGATATAGTCAATGTGCCAATCATAAGTTTAGTCAAATGGTCATATCTTTGACCATGTTGGTGAATTATCTTTTGCACAAATGGCATATTCTAGAGCAATGGTAGTTAGAGTTTCTTTCAACCCTTTACTCTTCCTCTTCTTGAGATATGAATTAATAAGTTAGAACTCTTCTATAGATATGTATTAAGGAGTTACAAATCTTATCATGAAGCAATTATATTTTGAATCTATAAATGCATCATACTTCTTATGAAAGAGGGAGGAAAATATTGGGGAATAAATGAGTCTTTCAAAAAGATGGCATGGAATAGTTCAACCATCTCCTACCCTTGCCTATCACTTAATGACCTTTGAAAAATGATATGGTATGGTTCAAACATATCTTTCCCTTTCCTATTACTTAAATGATATTTTCTTCCCACGTTGGTTGATCATTTTCCTCATTTATCAGTTCTTTTAACTTTCTAGGGCCTTTGAACTTCTTTCATGATTATGAAATATTTATTTTAGACTATCCCATCACTATATGTAGGGCTTCATAAAGTATTTAATCTCATTTTTGGATTTCTTTCAATCCAATTTCTTATTAACATTAACTTATGGTTAATAAGAATAGAAACATCACTTGACTTGTTTCCTAAATCATTGGCCTTGTTGATCGGGCATGCCAAAGGTTTTATGGAATTGGAAAATGCGTAAAGAGGACTCAAAGCTTAAGGTTTTCTATCTAAGTTGGATTTTAGATGAAGCCAACGTATAAAAAGCATAAATGGATAATGATTATTTAGCTACATGGCATCAATGTACCATTAAGCTTTTATGCTTTTGACTCCATGTCCAAAATCCTTTTCCTATCTTAACCTTAAATTTTAATAAATTCAATCTCTCTTTTGTCTCGTCAACCCATGGATACATGATTCAAATCACCTATATGCATACATAATGTAAACCAAAACATAAATATCTTTTCTTGGATATGCTTAACATGCACAAGATCCAAAAGATCAAATCCCTCTTTAAAGCATGCATGGGAATCCCACTATGAACTCCATTTTATGCATGAATGTACATACAAAATATGTTTGTGAAGTCCATTCTTGTTCATGTCATGCTAAATTGAGCCTACTATGTTCAATCTTGATTCATCTTTACGAGCTGAGTTAGTTCCATGTTTACAAAAAAATCTTATTCTATTTATCTATGCCTTAAGTGTGTCCTCTAAATGAGTAAACTCGTGCATCTTTCTATGTGGATATGGACTACCTACTTTATTAAAAATGGATTTTTATGCATTGCTCTTTCATGGAAAACAAAGAAATCATAAGCAAACAAATTGGAATAGCACTTTTCTCCATTATAGCTTCATCCATCATTTTCACTCTGGTATAATGAGGCTTGCCTTCTTGGGTATTTTGAGCTTGAAGCTAAAAGGTTGGCCCATTCCGTTCCTTCTACTTTTAAAGTCCTTCTGCTGTATATTATGGAATCATGGAAGGTTAAATGGATTTTTAATGTTTTAAATGTCCAGAAGGTTTTAATGTGATTGTGTTTGATTTAGCAGGTGAAGAAGCATGAGGGCATGGATACAAGTGCATGTGTCCAAAGATTGAATCGAAGACTTATAGAATAAGTTATATTTAGTTTTAACTTGTTGTAAAAGTAGTGGTTCGCTTAGAAAGCGGTGTCTTTTGTAAATAAAGTAGTTTTTCCTAAAAGTCGCTTCTAAAAGCGACAGCTCTCATGTAACTTCTATTTTCAGGATGTAATAGAAATAAACCTATAAATACGGGTACTCTGATAGGCTCGTCCATCAGAGTACGCGGGGGGAGATTGCACCCAATATCGCGTTGAATGTCTCTCTGTTTATGATTCCTATTATCACGATCATGGAAGGTTAAATGGATTTTTAAGGTTTTAAATGTCCAGAAGGTTTTAATGTGGTTGTGTTTGATTTAGCAGGTGAAGAAGCATGAGGGCATGGATACAAGTGGATGTGTATAAATTCAAAGATTAAATCGAAGACTTCTAGAATAAGTTATATTTAGGTTTAACTTGTTGTAAACGTAGTGGTTCACTTAGAAAGTGACACCTTTTGTAAATAAAGTAGTTTTTCCTAAAAGTCGCTTCTAAAAGCGACAGCTCTCATGTAACTTCTATTTCCAGGACATAATAGAAATAAACCTATAGATATGGGTACTCTGATAGACTCGTCCATGAGAGTACGCAGGGGGAGATTGCACCCAATATCGCGTTGATTGTCTCTCTGTTTATGATTCCTGTTCCGTCTTTTGTCTACCTCTGTGTGTGCATGCACTAAAGATCTTGATAACACCTTCCTTGGGAATTAGCAAATTTACTTGTATGCCCATGTATGCATTTAGCCTTACAAACACTCTAAAGGTGCCCTCATGCATGATAGAACTCATATATTAATTGCTTTTGTACTTGTCATATCATATGTGAGATGATTTAAAATGTCATTCAATCAATGCCTCCTTCATTTATGGAATGATTTCCATGCATATTTCATGTTGCAAGATCTTTTTTAGTCATGTTTACACAGAGACAATCCAAATGCATCCAAATAAGGCCAATCCCATCCACTCACTCATAAAGCTTCATCTGATAAATCAAAACATAAATCACATTAAAACCATGATAAAATAAACTCCAATAATTTAACATTCTATAAGTAATAACATGCCCCCACTTGAAAAAGAAATTGACCTCATTTGCTAAGAAAGAAAATAGACATGGATGGATAATCACATGTCCCATCAATAAACAATAATAAGCATGCTCCATGTAAAAACACATGCATGGAAATGTATAATTATAGAGAAAATTCATTTAATGTGATCGTGAATTATTGATGAAGTCCTATATCCAAGGGAAAGATGATTATACAAGCCTTTATTTTGCTCAAACCTCTTGGAATTGGTCCACTTGGATTACCTAGAGCCCATAATTATCCCTCGATTGATACTTCCCTTGTCTATGCCCTAGCTCATAGGCTTCTCGACAAATGCACCAAAATGTAACGTCTCTTAAACCCAAGGAAAAGTGTCTTATACACGCTTGTATTTTGCTTAACACTCCTAGAAATCGATTGCTCGTATTGGTTGCACCCTATGCCCTCACTCGTTAGTTCATACCCTTTCGTGTACACCTCCCTATCATCTTTTGGTTTATACACTCTCCTATGTATGCACGTACACTCGCACTCTCTCTCTCTCTCTCTCTCTCTCTCTCACACACACACACACACACACCCTCTTCCAATCTCCTTCCTTCTCAATCCCGCTCACACACATACACATCCTCTCTCGTTAGTTCCCGCTTGCTTCCACACACACATTCCCCCTTTTTCTTTCCCTCTATCCTTCTCCCACACTTTCTTTTCTCTTCTTCTCTCACTCTCTCCTACGCTCACTCTCACACACACACTTATCCGCGCATAGACTTTCACACACCTATCAAGCCCTTACACCTTGCATGCACTCACATGCACAACCCCTTACTCACTCTTTTTTCTTTCTCTTCTTCTTCCTTCTTCTTTATCCCACTTACCCTCCTTCTCTTCCCTACTTACTCACACACACTTCACCCACTCTCCGTACTTCCCTTTTCTCTCTTCTTTCTATTTTCTTTGCTCGTCCACACACACACACACACCTGCTCTTTCTCTTCCCTGTTCTTGCCCTCTTTGTCTCCCTCACTTTCTCTTATTCCACTCTCTTCCTCACTCACCTTCTCCCTCTCTATCTTGCTCACTCTCTTTCTCTCTGCCTTTCCCACTTCACCTCTTTCCCATGCAATTCATACACCTACTTTCACACTCATGTTCTCATGCCCAGATATAGGCCGAGAGTGTGTGTGTGTATATATATATATATTTTTTTTATTTTTTTTTAATTTTTTTTTTTTCATTTTTCTTTTTTCTGTTCGCCGAGGTGTACAATGCACATGATCCTATCAACAACCTTGGTTAAAGGGTGAATACAAATCATATAGCATAAATATCATGTAAAGGTACTCACGGCTAGATTGGTAAAGTTTACCAGTAGCAGTTCATCACCGCACGACATAAAGTCCATGTCATGGCATGAGTGAGCATAAGAATTTATATGTGGAAAAAAATTCCATATGCCAACCAAGAAGGGGCACTATCAAACTCGTATACATGTGCTTTCATCGTTCCTTTCATCATTCTCAACTAAAATTGAAAATGAAGCTCTCCCCTGTGTCTGTGCTGCCCCCATGCCCTCACTCCTCTGTGTGATCCTCTGCTCTGTTCCAGTAGACGAGAGAGAGCCCCCCCTTTGTCCACCTGCACATAACAAAAGCAAGAAGGAAAAGAACCACACAGAAAACCCTCCGCCCACGAAGAGAGTGAGAGAGAGAGAGAGGACCCCCCTTCAAAGATATGCAATGCCAAGCACAACCACCTCCCAAAATAATTTCCCTTGTTCCCACAGGGTATGATAGCTTCCCTTAGAGCAGTCGTGAATGCTCCCGACTGCACACCTGTCAAAGGACGACTACACACTCAAAGTTGTAGTCCACTCCTCCCTCTGTGAGACCGAGGCTAGCTTTATTATCATCTATGTCAATACCAATGATCCGTGAAGCTCCTTTGAAAATCACCTGAATCCATCCTACACTATGCAAAAGGAATCTTGTTAGTGCAAACAATTATATATAGAAATTAAATGATCATAATGAGGATTCAATGAAGTCTTATGGATCCACTAAGATTCTTTAAGATGATGATTTTTATATTTTACCAAATATTAATGATATTGAGAACCAATGCATGTAGTGGTTACATTGTGATCAATTATTTTCTCAACAATTAAGATTTTAGATTCTTCTTCAAGCAAAGGAAGAACAATTCTTCAACCACTTATATGGCTAACAATTATATATAGAAATTAAGTGATCATAATGAGGATTCAATAAAGTATTATGGATCCACTAAGATTCTTCAAGATGATGATTTTTATATTTTACCAAATATTAATGATATTGAGTACCAATGCATGTAGTGGTTACATCATGATCAATTATTTTCTCAACAATTAAGATTTTAGATTCTTCTTCAAGCAAAGGAAGAACATCAAGAATAGGAGTGAGTGGTAAAGTGCCTTTAAATGATTTTAATAAACTAATATGAAAAGATTCATGTACATTCTAATTATATGGTAGGTCTAATCTAAAAGGTTTTTCATTGATCTTTTGAATAACATGAAATGTCCCATAATAGTGTGGTGCAAGTTTAACTTTAGGATGTTGTAAATTGTTTTTCAAACTTTGTTTAATGATACGAAGCCATACCAAATCATTTTAAATTGTTTTGCTAGCTCTTTTTTATTAACATTATGAGTGTAACATTCTTGACTTTTATTAAGTGCATCTACATATGAACCTATGTAGATATTAATGTCATGCACTTCACTTGTTACATTATATCGTCTTCCTTGAAATGCAGCCTTAACTTTATACATGGAAGGAAAATATTTTAATTTTAGTTCCTACACTAAAGTATGTGAAATAAAATCATGAGAACTATCATCATCATGTAGAATATTAGCAAACCTATCATTAGTAGCACCTTCCATGCAAAATAAAGAATGAATAGAAATTTTTTTTACCCAAGGTACCTTGATCCTTTTTTTGATGTTTCCTATATCCAAATAGGATGCACCTAAAATGCCTCCATGTTGTGCATTTGCGCTATGATAGGTTTCATATTGAGAGGATTACTATAATTCTAACAAGTGATATGTGGTATTTTTTATTGGGCATCCACCATCAAAGTTTGAAGGGTAGGGGGTTTGGGATGTTGGTAGGATGAGGCTATGGCTGTTGTTGGTAAGTTAGAATGGAGAGCTCATGGAAAACTAGGATAAGGAGATGTAGTAAAATTACACGTCAAATGAGAATTAGGCTTGACAAGGGGTTGTCGTTGATGTGGTTGTTGCAAACAAATTGACTTGGTAATAGATTGAAACTCTATCTCTCTATCATGAGCAATATAAATAACATCATAAAGAGTTGTGGGTTGTAGTGTTTGGAGCTTGGCCTAGATGCGCATCTCCAAACCATCTTCATACTTCCTCTACAAAGTATCTTCAAGAACTATCTCAAACACGTGAACAAGTAATAGGTAGTGCCAAAATCACTCATTGTAGGTAGAAAAGTATCACCCTCCTTTCATGTGAAAGTATTCCATGAATGACAAGCATGTAAATGGAATTGAGGAGGAAGAAAGGATTCTTTCATCTTCTCTTGAAATGCCTTCCATGTTGTGGGACAATTCGCACTACATAGTAAAGCATACCACCAAAGTTGATCTTTCCCCACCAAATAATTAGTGGAAAACCACTTGCTCATTTTTGGAATAAGATTCATCTGAATAAAAATTATCAAGTTCAGGGTAGCCATGACAAAACGAAATGACCATCCTTACGCCTATCAAATCATGAGGATTGGAAATTCTTTGTGCCAATCTTGGAATGCATGCCATCCGCTTGAGCCATAATGATTGCCATCACCCAAGAAAGGTTTGTAAGAAATTAGTTATGAAAGAGAACATGGGAGCAATAGTAGAGAAGATAGTAGATATAGTAGAATTTCAAAATGTTTCTACTAACAAGTACAAAGATGATGGCATTGTCCACATGTGTGCTCTCAAGGTAGCACTTAAATGGTGATCCAGACAACTCTAGATAGAGAGTTATAAGGTAGAGGTATGGTGACTCAATTTGATATATGTGGTAGTGTAGTAATCATGTATATATAGGCTATGGAGAGATGTGGCCTTCTGTGGATGGCTATTACATGGGTAATAGAATGTGGGAGGCCACTGCCCACATAATCCCCATATGCAACTTAAGTTGGTTCAAGCAATCTAATGAATATGAATGATTTCCGACTTCAACAAGGAATATTCCATGAAATATTCCCTTACCATCACATTAAGACCCCTACCAAGGGGATTGCTTGCCCCTTGTGGGAATTAGAAAATATCCTTTTGGGCATAGCAAATAGACTTAGCAAGCTTGCTATTCCAAGTTAAAACACTTCAAATGATGGACTGAGCACTGGATCAATTTCTGGAACATGCCCACAATTCTCGGGGCTCTGCAGAGATAGACCAGTGAGCAGTAATTTGCAGATATCTTCAATACTATTAATCCAATGACCATGAAAATTTATAGGTAGAAAGTAGAAAGTATGAGCTATCCAACTCACATAAAATCACTAAAAAAGGTTCAGTAGAACTCGAGATATGACCTTCTGAAGGTATTGCTCTGAGTGAGTATAGCAGAGAAGAAAACAGAGAAGTAAATGATGATAAATGTATAGATTCACATATGATTACAACCACATTGGCAATGAATCTTTGCACAATGGGAGTAGAATGATAGAGCTATGGACAAGGCTTGCTAATCGCCTCTTCCTTCTTGCTAATCCCCAAAGTTATGAGAGATTCCCTCAGCTCAAAAATTCTTGGTTTTAGGTAGTTAGAGCCACGAGTTTGCTTTTACATCATGGATGAGGTAAGCCATCTTTTTCCTGTTTTCATTTTTCAATTACAAGAGATACAAATGAGCTCTTTTACAAGAGGTGTTCACATGACTACACATGTGACTTACAAATGAGGATAATATCAAGCATATCAATCATGTAGGCTTGGGTAAAATGCACCAACAGCTCCCCCTCAAGCCTAACATGCTTGGCCTCCAAATAAGTCTTCAATTGTCCTTGATTTCCTGCAAGCCAATCATCAACTTGAATCTACTTAGCTTTGTACCATCAAGAGCTTTAGTCAACATGTCTGGACATTGCATATCTGTAGAGACATAGGATAGTTGAATATCCTTGCTCATTAGCTTCTCCCTTACATAATGGTAATGGACTTCAATATGCTTGGTTCTAGCATGGTATATCGGATTAGCTGGTAGATGTAGTGAGGTTGTGTTGTCACCAAAAATGTGAGGTGTTGAAGAATGAAGTCCAAGATCTATGTACAAAGATTTTAACCACATAATTTCTTGAGTTGCATTAGCCAAACCTCTATATTCGGCTTCGGTAGAAGATAATGCCACGGTTGGTTGCTTCTTCGATGACCAAGAAATGATTTTTGAACCTGCGAATGATATATATTTGGATATGCTTCTTCTATCATCTCTAGATCCAGCCCAATCTGCATCTGAGTAGAACTTTAGCTCAATATCTGAAGTAAATGAATAAAAAAAACCTTCATTCATAGTCCCCTTTAGGTACTTGAGGACTCTCTTGGCCGCTTCCATGTGTGGTCTTCTCGGCTTATGCATAAACTGACTCAATATGCTAACACTATAGCATATATCCACCCTTGTGAGTGTTGCATAGTTCAAACTTCCAACCAAGCTTTGATAGCTTGTGATGTCTTCAATTGGCTCTCCTTCATAAGCACTAAGCTTATGATTTTGCTCCATAGGTGTACCTGCACACTTGGTATTTTCCATCTTGAACTTGACGAGCATGTCATGGACATACTTCCTTTGTGTGATGTATATACCTGAATCTGTGTAGATCAACTCCAATCCAAGAAAATAAGTGAGTGGTCCGAGGTCACTTATTTTGAACTCCTCCTTCATTTGACTCTTTACCTGTTTGATTCCTTCAAGTTCATTGCCTGTGATAATAATATCATCAACATACACACATAAATAAATGACTTCAGATCCATTCCTCTTTATGAACAAAGAGGTATCCGCCTTGCTAGCTTTGAATCCTTGGTCCTGCAAATAAGTCACCAATCTGAAATTCCAAGCTCTTGGAGCTTGTTTCAATCCATACAAAGCTTTCTTTAGTTTGCATACATAGTTGGGATGATGTGCATCCTCATATCCAGGAGGTTGTGCCATATACACTTCCTCAAAAATCCATCCATTCAAGAAAGCATTCTTTACATCATATTGATAGAGATTCCAATTTCTAGATGCAGCAAGACTAATGAGAACCCTAATTGTAGGCATTTTTGCAACAGGAGAGAAAGTCTCCTCATAATCAATAGGATTAAAACAGGCTAACAGGAATTCTCGAACTACTTGTGTCACGGCCTCACAATGCAATGATAAACCCTAGTGTCTTTTTTCCCCAAAATTTGACCCAAAATAAACCATATATTTATGCCCTGAAAAATGGCCGGATTTGCCTGTCAATCGCGATCGAAAGCTCTGTCAATCGCGATTGATAGGTCAGTCGCGATCAACGTGTCGGTCGCGATTGACAGGTCCGTCGTGGCTGTCAATCGCGATTGATGGGTCAATCACGATTGACACGTGGCCCGAAAATTCAGCCAATCATGGTCAAAGGATCGTTGACTCTATC
This sequence comes from Ceratopteris richardii, assembly GCA_020310875.1. Taxonomy (NCBI): domain Eukaryota; kingdom Viridiplantae; phylum Streptophyta; class Polypodiopsida; order Polypodiales; family Pteridaceae; genus Ceratopteris; species Ceratopteris richardii. The sequence goes on from CM035410.1 coordinate 110,157,927, forward strand.
GATCGCGATTGATGGGTTGATCACGATTGACAGGTCCGTCGCGAGTGTTCACTCGATCGTGGTCAAACAGTCATTGACTGGGTCGGTCGCGATTGATGGCTCGATCGCGATTGACATGTGTCACGTGTAAATTCAATCGGTCGTGGTCAGTCGGTTGTTGACTCAGTCGGTCGCGATCGAGGTGTCGATCGCGATTGACAGAGCCGTCGGCAAGTGTCCGTCGTCGTTTGTCGATCACGATTGACAGGTCGATCGCGATTGACAGAAAACAGAGGAGTTTTAAAATTCTAAGCACATATTTAGGAAGCTCTAGGCATGTAGATCATGATTATGTACTTTGTTTAGCAAAAGGATCATTTTTTCTGTCGGTCGCGATTGATAGAGGTCAACGCCTCGGGACCTGCACAATTAGATTTTTTACCTGTTGGAGCTGGTGCAGCTGCTGGGGATGCTGATTCTTATAAAAAATCTCAGAAAACACACAATAGCACAAACACACAAACGCTCTCTCGCTCTCTCTCACAAGTGAAATGAGGGAAATGGTGTGGGTGTGGTGATATGACCAAAAACTGAAATTTTCGCGATGATGGAGATGGAGGTGGGAGATGGTGATGATGATGATAGTGATGAGGATGGTGAAGAAAACAACAGAAAATATATAAAAGTGAAGGAAATACCTATGACTCCAATGCCTCAACTCTACGTCTTACCATCACACGCTCGTCCTCAAAGCTCGATCCTCGGCAACGGCGCCAAAATTTGGTGTAGCTCAATGATGAGTAGCACCTCCTTTAATGTCAATCCGGGAAGAAGTGAGGATGGTATGATGACCTCAAGCAAGTGGAGGCACAAGTGAGTGAGTGAGAAGCACACCAACATGCACACACATACACACACGCACACACACGGCAAGACAAAGAGAAAGACAATGGAGTTCTCTTAGATTACTTCCAAAATGCTCATACAAGTTCAAATCTATTACAAGCTAACCTCAAAAATGAGCTCTCTAGCTCTATTTATAGTTTTTGACTAGCTTTTGGCCCTGTCCAGACCTAGTGTCCGACCTAGTTAAAAATTAGGTTCTAGGGCCTATTTGGGGGCTCAAACGAAGTCTAAAAATTATGAAAATTGGTACGACGCTACTTCTAATACTCCTCAAGCTCGAGGACTCCTCGGCTTGCACAAAATGGAGTTACGAAAAGGTAAAATGGTATGTACAATGATTTGTAGTGATGAGAATCACTATTATGAAGATGTTGTTTTGGAAAAATTTGAATGGCATACTTGCCAGATCTTCGGTGACTACTTGGTCTGCTTGTGCCTTCTCTCCGCTCTGGCTCCCTTCTTTGGCTTCCTTGTCTTGTGATTCCTTCGGTGCCTTGACTGCTGCCAACAGTGTCTCTATTTTTCTTATTGTCTATCTATCTGTATGTCTCTATGTCTCTATGTCTCTTTGCCTCCTATCTATCTATCTATCTATCTATCTATCTATCTATCTATCTATCTATCTATCTATCTATCTATCTATCTATCTATCTATCTATCTATCTATCTATCTATCTATCTATCTATCTATCTATCTATCTATCTATCTATC
>CM035410.1:110164523-110229523 GCA_020310875.1 Ceratopteris richardii
TCTATCTATCTATCTATCTATCTATCTATCTATCGATCTTTCTATCTATCTATCAATCAATCAATCAATCTATCTATCTATCTATCTATCTATCTATCTATCTATCTATCTATCTATCTATCTATCTATCTATCTATCTATCTATCTATCTATCTATCTATCTATCTATCTATCTATCTATCTATCTATCTACCTACCTACCTACCTACCTACCTACCTATTGGAGTCAATGTCATATGATCCAAAATTGTTGTAAAACAAAGTATTGTTTATATGCTTTATAGGTCATCTTCAAGGAAATGGTGTTGGAAGCGTGGCTAAAAGAAAACAATTCAAATAACCCTCTAGGGTTCAAAAACTGTCGAGCACAGATCAGCGGCAAAGTTTGTTTTTATGATTTTAACAAAGCAAATCACATAGATGCCGTTTTTCACGATTGTTCTTTTGTTCGTAGCTTTTAACGATTGTAGATTTTTTGAAGTGCTTTTGAGTACTATACAACAACTAAATAAAGATGGGAAGGCTCATTGTTTATCACTCACTCAAAGATCTCAAATTTGAAGGTCTTCTTGAAGAGAGAGTGTTCACACACTCTTGAGGAGGTGGAGTTTTGGTGAAGGAGAGGCTACTCTCTCGGAGCAAGAAGTCTTTTACAAGGTGGTGGTAACTATCTTTTGTGAGTTAACCTCATATTTTTTTTTAGTGTTTCTCTACCCTAATCTCAAAATTAGGGTTGGTTGATTTACAAATTTTGTTACACTATTTTGTGAGAATAAGGTTAGTTTCATTGCTCAATCACTTCACACACTTAGATTATTTCAACATAATCTAAATTTTGTATCATCATCTTCTTGGATATTCTTCCATTAGTGAGTGTACCAGATTATATGGTTGAGTAGTACTCCCATGTTGTAATTGTGAAGAGAGATGGTGGATGCAATCCAAAGATGAGTAGGTGCTGCTACAACCAGCATCACACTAGCCAACTGAGACTTTAGAGTTGATTAGTAGACCCTTTGAGCTTCCTAAATCCAACAAAATATCAGCCAAGTACTTTGGAACATGTATCCCAAAAGTTTAAGTCAAGATAGAATAGTTGCGATATGACTAGCTCCCAAAACTTGCTTTTTTTGGACATACATCTGCTGGAAAAAATGAATAGTGCTCTCAACCTGGTAGGAATTAGAAAAATTCCTTTTGGACATAGCAAATAGACTTAGCAAGCTTGCTATTCCAAGTTAAAACACTTCAAATGATGGACTGAGCACTGAGAACAAGATTTATCAATTTCTTCAATACTATTAATCCAATGACCATGAAAATTTATAGGTAGAAAGTAGACAGTATGAGCTATCCACCTCACATAAAATCACTAAAAAAGGTTCAGTAGAACTCGAGATATGATCTTCTGAAGGTACTGCTCTGAGTGAGTATAGCAGAGAACAAAACAGAGAAGTAAATGATGATAAATGTATAGATTCACATATGATTACAACCACATTGGCAATGAATCTTTGCACAATGGGAGTAGAATGATAGAGCTATGGACAAGGCTTGCTAATCGCCTCTTCCTTCTTGCTCTTTTTATAGCTATTCTTGGAGGGAGTTTTGAATTCGAATTCGAATGGCTCCACCTAAAAGTGATCCCCAAAGTTATGAGAGATTCCCTCAGCTCAAAAATTCGTGGTTTTAGGTAGTTAGAGCCACGAGTTTGCTTTTACATCATGGATGAGGTAACCCATCTTTTTCCTTTTTTCTTTTTTCAATTACAAGAGATAAAAATGAACTCTTTTACAAGAGGTGTTCACATGACTACACATGTGACTTACAAATGAGGATAATATCAAGCATATCAAGCATGTAGGCTTGGGTAAAATGCACCAACAGCTCCCCCTCAAGCCTAACATGCTTGACCTCCAAATAAGTCTTCAATTGTCCTTGATTTCCTGCAAGCCAATCATCAACTTGAATCTACTTAGCTTTGTACCATCAAGAGCTTTAGTCAACATGTCTGCACATTGCATATCTGTAGAGACATAGGATAGTTGATGCTAGATGTAGTGAGCTTGTGTTGTCACCAAAAATGTGAGGTGTTGAAGAATGAAGTCCAAGATCTATGTACAAAGATTTTAACCACATTATTTCTTGAGTTGCATTAGCCAAACCTCTATATTCGGCTTCGGTAGAAGATAATGCCACGGTTGGTTGCTTCTTCGATGACCAAGAAATGATTTTTGAACCTGCGAATGATATATATCTGGATGTGCTTCTTCTATCATCTCTAGATCCAGCCCAATCTGCATCTGAGTAGAACTTTAGCTCAATATCTGAAGTAAATGAATAAAAAAAACCTTCATTCATAGTCCCCTTTAGGTACTTGAGGACTCTCTTGGCCGCTTCCATGTGTGGTCTTCTCGGCTTATGCATAAACTGACTCAATATGCTAACACTATAGGATATATCCACCCTTGTGAGTGTTGCATAGTTCAAACTTCCAACCAAGCTTTGATAGCTTGTGATGTCTTCAATTGGCTCTCCTTCATAAGCACTAAGCTTATGATTTTGCTCCATAGGTGTACCTGCACACTTGGTATTTTCCATCTTAAACTTGACGAGCATGTCATGGACATACTTCCTTTGTGTGATGTATATACCTGAATCTGTGTAGATCAACTCCAATCCAAGAAAATAAGTGAGTGGTCCGAGGTCACTTATTTTGAACTCCTCCTTCATTTGACTCTTTACCTGTTTGATTCCTTCAAGTTCATTGCCTGTGATAATAATATCATCAACATACACACATAAATAAATCACTTCACATCCATTCCTCTTTATGAACAAAGAGGTATCCGCCTTGCTAGCTTTGAATCCTTGGTCCTGCAAATAAGTCACCAATCTGAAATTCCAAGCTCTTGGAGCTTGTTTCAATCCATACAAAGCTTTCTTTAGTTTGCATACATACTTAGGATGATGTGCATCCTCATATCCAGGAGGTTGTGCCATATACACTTCCTCAAAAATCCATCCATTCAAGAAAGCATTCTTTACATCAAGTTGATAGAGATTCCAATTTCTAGATGCAGCAAGACTAATGAGAACCCTAATTGTAGGCATTTTTGCAACAGGAGAGAAAGTCTCCTCATAATCAATACCATGGGTTTGAGCAAACCCTTTAGCAACTAACCTTGCTTTGTGTCTATTTATACTTTTATCTAGATTCCTCTTGATTTTGTATATCCATCGAGACCCAATTACCTTCATAGATGGCATGTTAGGTACAAGCTCCCAAGTGTCATTCTCCTTCAAGGCTTCCATTTCTTCATCCATTGCATCTCTCCAAGCTTTCTTGCTTTGTGTTTCTTCAAATGTGGTAGGTCCTTCATTGGTTGAATCCTTTGCAATGTAGATTGAGTGCTTGGTGACCAAAGAAGTATCATAACCAAACCTCTCTGGTTTCTTCTTCTCACTTGAAGACCTTCTAAGTGGTTGATGTGAGCTCTCGGTTCCATATGTAGCATCCTGCATCTTTGCTTTACCTTTGTTCTTCCATAGCTTTAGTCTTTCCAAGTCTTCTAGGTCAATCTCCGAATCACTTTCTTCAATCTGCTTTGGCTCCTTTGGTTGAAGTGATGGAAAGTCTTCATCCAAGTCATACGGTAGCTTCACTTTCCTGTCATCATCAAACCATGATTTGTTTTCATAAAAAATTACATCTCTACTCACAGAAAATCCTTTATTGGTTGGATTGTACAATCTATATCCTTTTTGGTTTTGATCATAACCAATAAATACGCACTTCTCTGCCTTGGGATCCAATTTCCCTCTTACTTGAGAAGGAATGTGATATGCTAAGCATCCAAAGATTTTACAATGCTCTAGACTAGGTCTTCTTCCATTCCACACTTCATATGGAGTGGTTCCATCTAGTGACTTAGATGGAAGTCTATTTATGAGATATGTGGCTGTAGACACAACCTCTACCCATAGGTAGTTTTGCAATCCCTTTTCGTTGAGCATGGACCTTGCAGCTTCGACAATAGCTCTGTTCCTCCTCTCTGCTACACCATTGAGTTCGGGTGTATACCTTGTAGTGACTTCCCTTTTAATGCCTCTTTCATGCAAGAAGGCATCAAATTCAGAAGAGAAGTATTCTCCTCCACCATATGATCTGAGTCTTTTCAAAGTCCTACCTGTTTGGTTTTCAACAAGAGCAATATACTTCTTAAAGCAATTAAACACTTCATCCTTGTGCTTCATGAAAAATAGAATGGTCCACCTGCTACAATCATCTATGAAAGACACATAATATCTTGAGCCTGATATAGATGTCTCCTTACTTGGACCCCACACATCCGTGTGCACTAGATCCAAAGGATTTTGATACATATATCCTTTCTTATTGAAAGGTTTTCTATGAGCCTTGCCGAGTTGACAAGCTTCACACTTATAAATCATGTGTTGCCTTGTGATATTAGGCAAACCAAGTACACTTTGGTCCCTGCAAATTTGTTTGAGTGTCCTCTCACCAATGTGAGCAAGCCTTTTGTGCCATATCTCCAACTTTGTAAGAGTTTGAGATCCATAGCTAAACAAAGCTATGTTCTTTGTATCTTCCACTTCAAAAGTGAAAAGCCTTCCTGTCTTTTCTCCTTTCGCAATCCTTCTAAAGCCTTGCCTTGGGTCTTCAACATATGCTCCAAATCGGTTGAATCTAACCTCCAATCCTTTTTCAACAATCTGTCCAACACTTATTAAATTTTTGGTAATTGTAGGGACATACAAGACTTTGCTTAAGAGGTTCATATTCCCATCTGATGTCTTCACATTACCTATCTTCTCCAATGAGTGCTTTGTGTCATCTCCTGTCTGCACTTCAATGCTTGTTATGAGGATCTTCCAAATCAGAAAGTAAAGCCACATTTCTTGCTACATGGTTTGAGCATCCCGAATCAATGTAAAATATGTGATCGTCATCCTTACCCTTCTTCACTGATAGATTCATAATCAACAATGAATCTTCTTGACTTTGGTCCTCTGCATAGTTATTGTAATCTCTTCTTCCTCTATGGCCACTTTGATAGTTGTTGTTGTTGTAATTGTTGTTGTTATAGCCTCCATTGTATCTTCCTCTATTTGATCCATAGCCACCTCTATTGAATCCTCTTCCTCTTGAGTTCCTTGGATTCCTGAAACATTCTTCAATAGTATGGTTAGATAAGCCACATATGTTGCAAGGTTGAGATGATTGGAATCTCCCCCTGCCTTGCTTTCCACTTCTGCCTCTTCCTCTAGCTCTTCCTCTACCTGCAAAGTTTGCTTGGAAAGAGCTACCTTCATCTTCATTCTTCCTATTCTTTGACTTGTCCTTGACCTTAGCTTTATCAGAATATAAGGCAGAAGTTTGATTACCTCTTGAGGACTCACCACCTTTGCTAATCTTTGCTTCATGAGTGAAGAGTTGGCCCATGAGTGTGTTGAGGTCGGGTACATGCATATCCATGTATAAATCCATGGCTGTTGTGAATGACTCCCACTTGTCGTCTGCTTTGATTCCATTCATGATTTGTATAATGATTTGCTCCTCTTCAATTACCTCTCCAATGCTTCCAAGTTGGTCGGAAATCTCCTTCATCTTTGTGACATAATCAGTCACATTTTGCTTCGGGCTTTTCTTCATTGTTGTGAACTCCATCCACAATTGGTTCTTCCTTGCTAGAGTGTTGGAAGAGAAGAAAGAAGCAAGTGCATTCCAGGTCTCTCTTGATGTCTTGCATCCCTTGACATGAGGTAAAAGAAAATCAGAGATTGAGTTTAGAATATAGGACCTTGCAAGTGCATCCTTCGAACACCAATTTGAAAGTCCTTCCACTTCTTCATGTGATGGTTGCCCTTTGTTCCTCATGGTTGGCATTCCTTCATCTCCGGATATGAATCCATATAGATTCCTCCCTTGAAGGTAAGCCTCCATCCTTAGAGACCATGCCCGGTAGTTGTTTCGATCCAATTTGTCAATTGTTGATGGAAATCCATCTCCCATGTTGCTTGACTATGCTCTGATACCACTGTGAAGAGAGATGGTGGATGCAATCCAAAGATGAGTAGGTGCTGCTACAACCAACTTCACACCAGCCAACTGAGACTTCAGAGTTGATTAGTAGACCCTTTGAGCTTCCTAAATCCACCAAAATATCAGCCAAGTACTTTGGAACATGTATCCCAAAAGTTTAAGTCAAGACAGAATAGTTGCGAAATGACTAGCTCCCAAAACTTGCTATTTTTGGACATACACCTGCTGGAAAAAATGAACAGTGCTCTCAACCTGGTAGGAATTAGAAAAATTCCTTTTGGGCATGGCAAATAGACTTAGCAAGATTTCTATTCCAAGTTAAAAAACTTCAAATGATGGACTGAGCACTGAGAACAAGATTTATCAATTTTTGGAACATGCCCACAATTCTCGGGGCTCTGCAGAGATAGACCAGTGAGCAGTAAATTGCAGATATCTTCAAAAGTATTAATTCAATGACCATAAAAATTTGTAGGTAGAAAGTAGACAGTATGAGCTATCCAACGCATGTAAAATCACTGAAAAAGATTCAATGGAACTCGAGATATGACCTTCTGAAGGTACTGCTCTGAGTGAGTATAACAGAGAACAAAACAGAGAAGTAAATGATGATAAATGTATAGATTCACATATGATTACAACCACATTGGAAATGAATCTTTGCGCAATGGGAGTAGAATGATAGAGCTATGGATTAAGCTCTTCAATCTCTACAAAATGACATGAAGTGGTCACGTACAAGGCTTGCTAATTGCCTCTTCCTTCTTGCTCTTTTTATAGCTATTCTTGGAGGGAGTTTTGAATTTGAATTCGAATGGCTCCACCTAAAAGTGATCCCCAAAGTTAGGAGAGATTCCCTCAGCTCAAAAATTCATGGTTTTAGGTAGTTAGAGCCACGAGTTTGCTTTTACATCATGGATGAGGTAAGCCATCTTTTTCCTTTTTTCTTTTTTCAATTACAAGAGATAAAAATGAGCTCTTTTACAAGAGGTGTTCACATGACTACACATGTGACTTACAAATGAGGATAATATCAAGCATATCAAGCATGTAGGCTTGGGTAAAATGCACCAATAGTAATTTGGACATCTTTTTTCTTAGTGAGTAAGCATCCAGCTTACGTTCCCTAATCTTGTCTCAAGATCTCTATCTTTCTATCTCTCACTTATCATCTTAATTAATTACGTTGTGTATGCTCAAAAGGTTTTATTTTGGAACGATCCTAGGGCCCCAAATTCCAACACTTGGTATCACAACATAATTGACATACACACTTAGTTAAGATGAGTGAGATTAGGATTGAGATTGAAGACAAGTTGGATGGATCTTCTAATTATCCCATGTGGAGTTTCATGACGATGAATATTTTAGTGACAAAGGATTTATGGAGTATCGTCAATGGATCCTTAACAAGACCCAGACAAGAAGGCAAAGAAGGAGCTAGAGAAGCTTCAAGAGGTACTGGAGTTACTATTACAAAACCAAGTGAAGAAGAGGTAACTACTTCGACATCTAGAGTCACAGGTAGGTCTTTACCTACAGTTCCTGCTACTGAAGATCAGTCAAGATGGGATGCTAGAGGTGCTTTAGCACTTTCATTCATAGCAATGAGTGTCAAAAAGGATATTGTACCACATACCAGATCTTGCAGAAGTTCTAGACAAGCTTGGTTAAAGCTTGAGAATCTTTTTCAGAGCAGAATTCCTACTAGGAAAGCTCACTTGAGGAGACAACTAGAAAATACAAGGATGAAGGCTGATGAGTCAATTCAAACCCACATTACGAGACTCATTGACTTGAGAGATCAAATTCTAATTGTAGGAGTTGAGATATCTGATGAAGAAATGGTAAATATGTTGATTAATTCACTTCCTATTTCACATCGATCTTTCATAACCACTCTTACCCTTACCACAAGAGATAGAGAGGTTACATTTGAAGAGCTAGAGTTCTTGTTACTTCAAGATGAAGATCAGTTGAAGGTAATGGAAGAGAATGAAGAAGCACTTTCATCTTCATCAAAGGGTAAAAGGAAGAAGAAGGATAAGAAGGAAAAGCAATCCAAAAAGGAAACTAGGTCCCTCTCACCTTCTACTTCAGATTTTGTTTCCACTACATCTAAAGAGAAGTCTTCTAAGAAGAATGAAGTAATACGTTTTTACTGCAAGAAACCTGGACATTTAAAAGCAGCATGTTATAGAAGGATTGCAACAGAAAAGAAAAAGGCATCAGGTAATGTTGTAGAAGATGATAAAAAAGGGAAATCTCAAGGTGATTCTTATGCCTGTATCACCATAGAGGAAGTAGCTTTTGATCAATCAAGCAGCTTTACAAGTTCTTTCAGCAAGTCCTTGGATATTTGACTCAAGTGCTACAAAACATATGACAGGTTGCACATATGTGTTTTCTTCTCTTTCCTATTCTTCAGGTAGAAGAGTTACTATTGCAGATGACAATGATTTGGATGTTGCGGGAATAGGTACAGTATCCCTCAAGTCAAGAGAAGGTGGTAATTTTCAGATTTTAGATGTTCTTTATGTACCTGAAATGAAGAAGAATCTGCTATCTATATCTGCATTTTTAGGTGATGGTTTTAAAGTTATATTTGAGAGAGATCTTTGTAAGAAATAAAGAAGACAAGTGTATTTTACAAAGTGAGCATAGAGGAGGGATCTTTGTTTTGTCAAAAATCAATCAAGCATATGCAGTGAAATCTTCATCACTGGTGGAAGATATGAAGCTACACTACAAGAAAAAGGGGGGTGTAGCGACGCCCCCGAATTGAAAAAAAAGTGTACCGTCGCTTATGCGACATTGGCGTCGCATAAGCGACGGTCAATTTTTTGATTTATTTTTTTAAAGCGACAATCGTCGCATAAGCGATGATAGCGTCGCTTATGCAACGCTAAATTAATAGCGTCGCAAATACTGTCGCTAGTGAGCAACGGTATTTGCGACGTTGGCAAACTGAAGAGCGTCGCATATGCGACGCTCTGGAATGTAAAAAAAAATCTGATTTCTCCCGGCAAATTTGTGCCGGGATTTGGTCGCGAGAGACCAAGAAGAGACCGAGAGAGAGAGCGCCCGCGAGAGAGAGAGAGAGAGAGAGAGAGAGAGAGAGAGAGAGAGAGAGAGAGAGAGAGAGAGAGAGAGAGAGAGAGAGAGAGAGAGAGAGATATATATATATATATATATATATAGAGAGAGAGAGAGAGAGAGAGAGAGAGAGAGAGAGAGAGAGAGAGAGAGAGAGAGAGAGAGAGAGAGAGAGAGAGAGAGAGAGAGAGAGAGAGAGAGAGAGAGAGAGAGAGAGAGAGAGAGAGAGAGAGAGAGAGAGAGAGAGAGAGAGAGAGAGAGAGAGAGAGAGAGAGAGAGAGAGAGAGAGAGAGAGAGAGAGAGAGAGAGAGAGAGAGAGAGAGAGAGAGAGAGAGAGAGAGAGAGAGAGAGAGAGAGAGAGAGAGAGAGAGAGAGAGAGAGAGAGAGAGAGAGAGAGAGAGAGATCTACTTGCAAGGTATGCGCACACACACACAGTTACACACACATAGATATGCATACACACACACATATACACACATAGACACACACACACACATACACATAGACACACACACACACATACACATACACAAATAATGTTGCATACACACATGCACACATAATGCATACACATGCACACACATATACACATACATATACACACACATACACACACACATACACACACATACACACACACACATACACACACATATACACACATACACACACATATATGCATACAAACACACATAGAGAGACATGCACACACATAAACATACATGCATACATAATGCATATGCATATGCGTACATCCATACATACTTACATGCATACACACACATATGCATACATAATGCATATGCATATGAGTACATACATACATACTTACATGCATACACACACATATGCACACATAGACACATACACACACATAGACACATACACACACATAAACACATACACACACATACACACACATATGCATACATACATGCATACACATACACACACATAGACACATACACACACATAAACACATACACACACATACACATACATATGCATACATAATGCATATATACATAATGCATACACGCACATACACACACATATGCATACATACATGCATACACATACACACATACACACATACACACATATAGACACATACACACATAAACACATACACACACATACACACACACACATACACACACATACACACACATATGCATACATACATGCATATACATACACATACACATATGCATACACATACACACACATAGACACATACACACATAAACACATACACACATACACACATACACACATATATGCATACATAATGCATACACACACATACACACACATATGCATACATACATGCATACACATACACACATAGACACATACACACACATAGACACATACACACACATAAACACATACACACTCATACACACATACATACACAGATGCGCACACACATACACACACATATACACACACACATACACACATAGACACATAGACACATAGACACATAGACACATAGACACATAGACACATTATGATGCATTCACACACATACACATGCATACACACATAGACACACATATACACACACATACACACACATACACACATACACACATACACACATACACACATACACACATACACACACATATATGCATACACACACACATAGAGAGACATACACACACATGCATACATGTGCATACATAATGCATATGCATATGCATACATACATACTTACATGCATACATACACATACATAATGCATACACACACATACACACACCTATGCATACATACATGCATACACATACACACATAGACACATACACACACATAGACACATACACACACATAAACACATACACACTCATAGACACATACACACATAGACACATACATACTCATAGATACACACATATACACATAGACACACACACACATACACACACATATACACACACATACACACATAATGATGCATACTACACATGCATACACACATACAGACACATATACACACATACACACACATATATGCATACACACACATATATGCATACACGCAAATAGAGAGACATACACACACATACACATATATGCATACATAATGCTTATGCATATGCTACATAATGCATATGCATATGCATACATAATGCATATGCATATGCATACATAATGCATATGCATATGCATACATAATGCATATGCATACATACATACTTACATGCATACATAATGCACATGCTTACATACACATACGTAATGCATACACACACATATGCATACATAATGCATACACACATACACACATATGCATACATAATGCACATGCATAGATACATACACACATAGACACATACACACATAGACACATATACACATAGAAACATACACACATAGACACATACACACACATAAACACATACATACTCATAGATACACACATATACACATAGACACACACACACATACACACACACATACACACATAATGATGCATACTACACATGCATACACACATACACACACATATACACACACATACACACACATATATGCATACACACACATAGAGAGACATACACACATACACATACATGCATACATATGCATACATAATGCATATGCATATGCATACATACATACTTACATGCATACATAATGCACATGCTTACATACACATACATAATGCATACACACACATATGCATACATAATGCATACACACACATATGCATACATAATGCATACACACACATACACACATATGCATACATAATGCATATGCATATGCATACATAATGCATATGCATATGCATACATACATACTTACATACATACATAATGCACATGCTTACATACACATACATAATGCATATACACACATATGCATACATAATGCATACAAGCATATGCATACATACATGCATACACATACACACATAGACACATACACACACATAGACACATACATGCACATAAACACATACACACTCATAGACGCATAGCGACACATACACATAGACACATACACATACACACACACATATACACACACATATACACACACACACACAAACATACACACATAGACACATACACACATAATGATGCATACACACACATACATATGCATACACACACATATGCATACATACATGCATACACATACACACATAGACACATACACACATAGATACATACATACACATACACACTCATAGACACACACATACACATAGACGCGCACACACATACACACACATATACACACACTTACACACATAGATACATACACACATAATGATGCATACACACACATACACATGCATACACACACATATGCATACATAGATGCATACACATACACACATAGACACATACACACACATAGATACATACATACACATAAACACATACACACTCATAGACACACACATAGACATAGACGCGCACACACATACACACACATATACACATACTTACACACATAGACACATACACACATAATGATGCATACACACACATACACATGCATACACAAACATATGCATACATACATGCATACACATACACACATAGACACATACACACACATAGATACATACATACACATAAAAACATACAAACTCATAGACACACATACATACACATAGACACACACACACACATAAACACACATAGACACATACACACATAATGATGCATACACACACATGCACATGCATACACACATACAAACACATGTACACACACACATACACACATACACACATATATGCATACACACACATAGAGAGACATACTCACACATACACATACATGCATATATATACATACATAATGCATATGCATATGCATACATACATACATACATACATACATGCATACATACACATACATAATGCATACACACACATATGCATACATAATGCATACACACACATATGCATACATAATGCATACACACACATACACACATATGCATACACATACACACATAGACACATACACACATACACACACAGGCACACACTTACACACATAGACACATACACACATAATGATGCATACACACACATACACATGCATACACACACATATGCATACATACATGCATACACATACACACATAGACACATACACACACATAGATACATACATACACATAAACATATACACACTCATAGACACACATACATACACATAGACACACACACACACATATATACACACACACATAAACACACATAGACACATACACACATACACACATAATGATGCGTACACACACATACACATGCATACACACATACAAACACATGTACACACACACATACACACATACACACATATATGCATACACACACATATATGCATACACACACATAGAGAGACATACTCACACATACACATACATGCATATATATATATATATACATACATAATGCATATGCATATGCATACATACATACATGCATACATGCATACATACACATACATAATGCATACACACACATATGCATACATAATGCATACACACACATACACACATATGCATACATACATGCATACACATACACACATAGACACATACACACACATAGACACATACACACACATAAACACATACACACTCATAGATGCACACACATACACATACACACACACATACACACACACATATACACAACACACATACACACATAGACACACATAGACACATACACACGTAATGATGCATACACACACATACATATGCATACACACATACACACACACATACACGCACATACATACACACACAGATGCATACATACACATACTTAATGCATACACACATACATATGTACACGTATATATATATTGATTTCTAATCATTTTGTTTTATATGTTAGGTATTATGGATCCTAGTAGAGAGAGAAAGGCGAAACTCACTCTCATAAAAAGTCTTATGAGAGCAAGAGTTCCGTCTGATACTCTAGGGGCCATAATGCGTGATTACTCAGAGATGTCTGATGAGGAGCTGGACTATACGATCCAGATGCTTACCCAGCGATCAGACGAGGGCTCTTCTGCGGCTCCACATGCAGGAAGAGAGCTATCTACTCATAGGTATGTTTTTTTTCATAAACTTTTTTAATGATATTATAACACATATTTTTATTTATTTTTATCTATCTATTTTTAGGACACCTATACCACCTCCAACACGTGATAGCAGAGCAGAGTTGCCTATGAGGACATGCATAGGCACCTTAGGACTAGAGTGCGATATAGAGCCAGAGGGGAACATTGTGTACATAGGGAATGGATTGGAGTTCAAGAGAAGGATGCGGGCACTATGCGACTCTTACCTACGCTTTATCCACTTACCGTGGAAGTAAGTAAAAATTTTACATATAAATTGAAATAAATATCTTATGTTTTATTTACATTATGTTTTTTTTTTGTAGTGAGCATGATGAGAGGGATAAAAAATACGTACTTAGTTCACTTGAGACAGAGTTTGGGAGAGGATGGTCGCTTAAGTGGTGTTTAAAAGAGATGCGGACACTTATGGCTCATCGTCGCGATAATGCATGGTATGCACTGCTTTTATGTATATATATTTGTGGATATGAGTATGTGTGTTTATGCATGTATGTATGTATATGAGAGAGAGAGAGAGAGAAAAGAGTGAGACTAGAGGTATAAATACACGCATACATGCATCCATTCCTCCGATGTCCTACTAGAGAGATGTCTCTCCTCCCAACCTTTTACCTCTATATATAGCTACTCGAATCAACGAGGATCATAATATATATAAAGATATATACTCATCATGTAGATAGGATACATAAATATAAAATGGAGTACATATATTATGCATCACACATACATGCCTAAATTCACGCATAAATATATATATACATACTAACATATTTACATGTACACATTTACACATAGACATATATAAATATATACATGTACACATCACATATACATGCCTACATGCACACATAAACATATATATGCATGCATACATATTTACATGCACATATTTACACATAGACACATATACATATATACATGTACACAATTATAAACAGTTGCATATATTACATGAATACATGAATATTTTACATAAATGCATATGCATATATATACATATGCATATTTAACGCATGTATACATATATCACACACATGCAAACACATACATATACATGAAATACATATATATGCATACTAACATATGTATACATATAATACACATGAATACACACACATATGCATACATACATGATAAAAATTTGCTCCTCGAAGATAAAGCTATATATAAAATAATTAGGCATACCCCCGAGCTTCATGTTCTAACTTAGAAGAACATGATTTCATCTCTCTAGTAGGATTCATCGTTATTCAAGTTAATAAAAAAATCTATTATCTGATATCCATTCAGAAACTTCAAGTTATTGATCGATAACTAGAGTAGAATTTACTATCTAATCTGCTCATATGTTTTCATTATTGCCATCATTTTGGTAAGACATCAATATAATATCATCTTCATTATCCTTATTGATTTCATTTATTTCTTCTATTGTTAAATCTATGTTCTCATGAATCACATCATCTATTGATGGATTAATATCTATTTCTGGTAATTCCTCTTCCTCATCAGTAGAATCAGCATGTAGAGAATTATCCTCTTCATAAAAAAGATTAGTATCATTATCACGTATAATGATTCTAATTTCTATTTCAGATGTTGATGTATCTGTATCTGATGCTGAATCATCAAGAGGACTTTCTTCGATCTCTCTAACAATAAACTGTTCAAACAATGACCTACCTCTAGGTTGCACATGAATGACTTGCCACCAAGGATGATCATCTGGGTTTTTATAAAAAAATGCTTGTTCAATATGCCTAGGAAGAATATATGGTTCTTTAGTAGATTGCATTACCTTGGAAGAATCAATTGCCCAAAACCCAGATAATTCCTTTCTTAATGTGGAATTACTACCTTTATACTCTTCGAAACCAGTAAACCTTCAATATGACCTATCAAAATATATAACAACAAAAACCCATTATTAGGTGCTTTAAAAAATAACTAACTCTATAAAAAAATATAAACTTTTTTCTACCTGTTTGAATGTACGAAATGAAATTTCGTAGATACCAACAATAGTTCCTACGTAACCAAGTTTGCTATCTATAAGGTTCGTGTCTTTTGAGCTAGCACGTGATAGTTGCTTGAAAGAAGCAACAATACTAGAATCCTCTGTTTTACGTAAAGAATCAATGGCTTTGATTCTAATATGCTGTCCAAAAGCCCACATATTAGTGAACATTCGAGCCTGCAAAATAAATTCAATTAGTAAATAAAAACTAACATACATTTATGAAAAAAATAAAATATTATTTTAATAAAATTACCTTTTTTTCACAACCTATCATTAACTCTCTTTGCTCATCTGAAATTTCTTCATTATTTGCATTGGTGTGTTGCAAACGACTATATAGCCAATCCGTGAAAGAAGATATATCTGTAATCTGTAATCTCATTATTATCGAGATTACGTCTAAATCTTTTGTTTTTCGCCTTTTACTTCGGAGATTTTGAAGTTCCTCGTACTCGCTAATGAATGCTTGCATGCATTCGCTATTATATGCTACAAAAGTAGAAACATCATTTTTTTCTTGAAATGTAAATAAGAATGGAACCCCCTTACCTGATAATACCTCATCTGGTATTTGTGAAGAAGACTCGTTGGTCCATGCACGTGGAGCTTCTTCATGAACTCTTTCAAGGTACTCACTAACGTAATACATGCACTCTTCAAGCATCCAACCCTTTGCCATGGATCCTTCTGGTTTCGCTCTTTGTCACACATAACCTTTTAATACTCCCATAAATCGCTCGACCCAAAACATCCATCGAGTGTTGACAACACCTGCGATCTCTATTTCATCTACAAGATGGACTAATAAATGAACCTGAATATCAAAAAATGAAGTAGGAAGTTCTTTCTCCATCAAACATAGTAGCTCTTTGCATTCACGTTTTTTTTGTGGGATTGAGTTTTTGTCAATCTCTTTGGATGTAATCCACCTATACATATCATAAAAACAATTATAAAGAAGTTAATTAAAAAATAAAAGATATTCAATATTCATACATATTAAATATAAAAGTATCATAATTACCTTATAAGTGATCCAAGATGATAGATCACATCTCGTACTCCTTTTGTTGTACATCCATCGATAACCAAAGATAAAATATGTTTCAAAAAGTTATTCCCAGTCATGGGTCTTTAACCCAGATAAGCTCTTATCATCCATAGTAAACATGTTTTGAAAAGATGCTCCATATCTTGTAGAAGTCTTAATCAATTGAATTATATTGTTGATAGTCTGTATCTCTTTTGTTGTAAGTACCCAAGGAGCAAGTGCATAAGTCGTTTCTTGTCGATGTCTATCAAAAATTGGCCATAACTTTGGTTTGGATTTTTGATCTTTCAAATCATTCCTTGATGCTGTGGTATCTTTTAGTCCAAGAAGATGCTGCCATAGTGAATAACCAATATTTTTTAATATATGCATAGGATCAAGAAGATGACATACTTTTAACTCTTTCCAATACTCCAAAGGATACCATATATATATGTTCTCTGTGAGTGCCAATTTTCCTTTACCTCTGTTCACATACTCATTATCTGAATCATCACTGAAGATTTCTACTTCTGGATCTATCAGAGGTCCATCTGTCCATTTTTTATACCAATCCATAGGCGTCATAGGTTTTGGACACTGACTTGTTTCAAGCTTTCCATTAAAATGTATCGCTTCTCTTTTAGATCTTAATGGATGATCATCAAGCAAGAATCGTTGATGTCGAAGATAAATATTTTTGTTGAGATTCTTACTATAGATTGATCTCAACCAATCACCACAATATGGAGAAGCTTTATAACCCTTAGTAGATATTCCTGCTTCATGGAAAATGATAAAAATATAATTAGATTAAATCATATTTATTTACATGCATATTGATTAAAAAAATTACATCAATACCTGAACAAACACCATATCCTAGAAAATCGTGAATAGTCCAAGCCTCAATACCACGAACCATAATATGTCTTTCATTGATGCTTTTCGATACATCAATGAAATTAATACCTCTCCATAACTCTTGAAGATCGTCAATGAGAGGAGCAAGATATATATTCATATCTTTAACTTGTCTTTTGCCTGGGATTAAAAGTGAAAGCATTAAATGTTCCTTTTTAATGCTAAGATATGGCGGAAGATTATAGTTTATTACTACCACTGGCCATGTTGACCATTTACTAGATTTCATGGGGAATGGATTAACCCCATCTAATGCAACTCCTAACTTTAGATTCTGTGGATTTTGTGCAAATTCAGGCCATGTAGAATCAATATGCTGAAAAGCAACACTATCATGAGGAATTCTAATTATTCCATCAGTACTTTTGTGATCATGTCCCATGTGAAGTAGGAAGAATATTCTGACTTGGTAAAAACTTTTTAGATAATAACCTGTAATTTATCAAAAAAAATATATTAAAAAAACTAAATAAATAAATATACATATATATATATGAATATAATTTTATATATGTGTATGCTTATGTGCATCTTTCAAAATATTCGCCTAAAATTTGATTATTTTGGATGGCAGGATACGATTGTTTGTTTTGGAGGATATGAAGTATGTACCTTCATTGAATGATTTGTCGATTCTATCATATGTTCAGTTTGAAAGTGTGAGAAGTGGGTTTATAATTGCTATTCAAAGAATTTGGCACTGTTTATAAGCCATACGATGGTGACCTGGATGAATCGCATGCACAGAGGTTACTCAAGATAGAGCAACTTGATTATAAGGGACTAGTACCAGCAGGATTCCTGGGGTATGCAATAAACCTCTTGCATGTCAATGATGAGCATATGAACTTAAGGATAAAAAGTGAAAATCATGGTGGCTTGAAAGGATCACTTTTATACAGCTTGTTCAAAGAACTCCAGGTTTATGACACTGAAGTTTTTTGAACAAGCTGTATAAAAGTGATCCTCTCAAGCCACCATGATTTCCACTTTGTATCCTAAAGTTCAGATGCTCATCATTGACATGCAAGAGGTTTACTGCATACCCTAGGAATCCTGCTGGCACTAGTCCATTATAATCAGATTGCTCTATCTTGAGTAACCTCTGTGCATGCGATTCATCCAGGTCACGTACCATTGTATGGCCTATAAACAGTGCCAAAATCTTTGAATAGCAATTATAAATCCATTTCTCACACTTCCAAACTGAACATATGATAGAATCGACAAATCATTCAATGAAGGTACATACTTCATATCCTCCAAAACAAACAATCGTATCCTGCCATCCAAACAATCAAATTTTACGCGAATATTTTGAAAGATGCATTAATAGTTTTAAAAGATGCGCGGATAAAAGTGTCCATTGAGTTTAAGTTCTTGTTCTTACCTTATCTAAAGTAAGAATAAAAACCTGCATGTATTTATATACATATATATTTATGCATATATATATATATATATATGAATCGATAGAAAATTGAAAATTATACCTTAATAGTGTCAAAACAGATACATTACTCCATCCAAAACGATTTTGAAGGTTGAGAATAAGTAAGCTCGCACTTAGTCGTGTCAAACGACTTCCTTCATATACATGCTTTAGACATTCCTCTCGAAGATATTTCTCATTTTTAGAAATATCAATGCTCTCACTGTCATTTTGATACCAATCCTCAATAAAATCTGCCATGCCATCATCTTCATCATTGTCACACAAATCTTGTACTTTATCGTCTTTTGAATATAGATCTTTCAACTTTGCATATTGCACAGGATTAGTTTTGTGTAGCCTCCTCATGGAAGCTTCTGATAAATGAGGTCTTACTGGTAATTGTGAATGCTGTGGAGGAATATCATCAACATCATACGTTGGAATCTACACATATAAATAAAATTCATTAGTATTCCATAAATGAATAAAAAGTAAACTTTAAATAAAAAATTAAGTATATAACTTATTAAATATGGATAAAGAAATTTTTATTCTCTCTAGCTAAAAGGTGCTCTTGGAGGGCTACGCCATCCATAATTCACTAATAGTTCATCACCAGCATGTAATGTAGTAATAGCATTGACAACTATGTATCTTGATACATCTCTACTCATGTATGGTGATTCATGACTATTTTCACGCTCCTCAAATGTGCAATCAGTCCTTGAACTATTATGTAACCCTCGACTACTATTTATTCAACCTGCTATATTTCCATGTGTGTAAGGTCTTCCATCAATATATAATCTTTCATTTTCTGCATGTAAAATCCTTCTACTAGTAAGGGATGCTGCATTCAAGCATATTCCATAAGTACTCATGCTTTGAACATAACGTGAAAGTCGATGCCAATCTCCCCATCCATATATAGGACCACAAAATGACATAAGAGTGACTTCAGAGTTCGGAGGCACATACAAATCCTCTACAATAAAGAGACCACGACCAGCATTAGTAATAGTGGATGGAAAAATCATATAGCAATTACCCCAAAAGTTGAAAACCTCTCCATCTAAAGGAAGTGGTCCTCTATTCCATCCTCCATATCTTCTTCTATCATATGTTTGTACTAAAGAACGATCACGAGCTCGCAATGGATAATCTCCAGCCGTTTCATTCTCTAAACCAGGAGGTAGAGGATTTCTAGAAACCTCTGCTTGTAATTGATGAACAGCAAGTCCATGACGTGTACGAGGTATATTAACATTATGAGAAAAATTATCATCATCATCATCGTCGAGCAAGTATTCCTGTATATCAACAATAATTTGATTTTATATATGGTTTTTAAATAAAATAATGACATTAATATATATAAAAAATACATACCCAAGCATTATCACGTTGACTAGGTGATGGTGCACGCTCAAAAGTACCATACTCTGCCTCATGCTCAATACATTCCAATCGTGGTCTTCGATACGTGCCATAACAAGAGTTACACCAACATTTAATATGCTCTTCATAGTAAAATTCATCATAATTCCTATCGGAGGACACATGTGAAGTCGTTGCATGGGTAGGAGGTGGTGGAGTACCCTCTGATTGATTAGAATCTGCACATAACAAGAAACAAAAATAAATATAAGTTATGTATCCATCAAATATATTTAAAATTAAATGTTTGATATACTTACAGTATAAAGTCGTTGCATGATGAGGAGATGGTGGTGGAGTTCCATCTGATTGATCAGAATCTACAAATAATGGTATTTGATATTAATAATCTGATTATCTACATACACAAAAAATTCACATATATATATTTACACATACACACATATTCACATATACACATTTATACATACACATATATTCACATATACACTACACATTATTGTGGGATAAATGCATGTATTTTGTATGAATGAGTGTATATGCATTCATGTGTGTGTACGTATATATGTGGATATCTATATGTGTGTTTATGTTATATGTATGTATATGTGTATATGTATACATATATATATGCGTATATGTTTGCATGTATATGTGTATGTGGATATGTGTATGTGTATGTGTATATGTGTATGTGTATATGTGTATGCATTCTGATTTTTTTTTCCGTTTGAGATTAAATTAACACGAGATATTGTATGGTCGAAAAAAATAAGAGGCGAGCTAACATACCACCTAAGTCGTGGCAGTTTTTTCGTAGACAGCTACGTCTTCAGGAGTCATTTCCTCAGCAGAAGGTACACAAATTAATATTTTATATTTATAATTTTTATATATTTTAGTATTTTTTTACATTTAATTTATGTATTTTTTTCTTGAATAAACAGGCTGCTACAAAGAAGAGAGTGGAGTCGGGCCACACATTGCACCTAGGCCAAATGGGCCATAATGGTTTTGTAGCTACATTTGTAAGTATGTGTTATTTTGAGTATATTTTTTATTTTAGTTAAAATGCAAGTAACTAATGTTTTTTATTTGTTTCATTGCAGCGGAAGGATTATGGCCGATATCCTACAAAAGATGAGATCGAGTATGCTACACATTTTGGATATCGGCGTTTGAGCGAGTATATGCAAGATCATCCTGATGCCTTTGTGAGTATTTTTAAATTTTATATAATTATTTTATTTTTATGAATGGTTTAATTGTTTTATTTATTTATGTTTGTTATATGTAATACAGGAGTATTATGGAGAGACAAATATGGATGAGGTGGAGAGACAGACACAGGAGGGACGATCTCGATCGTCACAGGGTGATCATGACGATGAGGATGAGGAAGATCAGGATGATCATGATATTGCTGATGATGATGATGATTAGGATTTTAGTTGATTATGACATTGGATTATATGTATCTACATTGATATATATCTATATATATATATATATATATATATATATATATATATATATATATATATATATATATATATATATATATATATATATATATATATATATATATATATATATATATATATATATATATATATATATATATATATATATTATCTATATATGTTTCATTTCAGTTATGTTTTGAATTGTGTGTATGGTATTAAGTAATGAAGAGTTTTGTTCTATTGATTGTTATTATTGTTTATATTAAGCATGTGTTTTAATACTTTAATTATATAATTCATTCATATGTGTGTACTTAAGTGTATATGTATGTATGTGCATGTGTATGTGTGTGTATATGTATGTATGTGCCTGTGCATGTGTAAGTGTATATGTGTGTATGAGTATGTGCATGTGCATGTGTATGTGTGTGTATATGTATGTGCATGTATATGTATGTGCATGTATATGTGTAACTCTATGTGTATATGTGTGTATGTGCATGTGTGTGTGCATGTGTATATGTGTTTTAATACTTTAATTATATAATTCATTCATATGTGTGTACCTAAGTGTATATGTATGTGTGTGTATATGTATGTATGTGCATGTGTATGTGTGTGTATATATATGTATGTGCATGTGCATGTATAAGTGTATATGTGTGTATGAGTATGTGCATGTGCATGTGTATGTGTGTGTATATGTATATGCATGTATATGTATAACTCTATGTGTATATGTGTGTATGTGCATGTATATGTGTATATGTAGGTATGTGCATGTGTGTGTGCATGTGTATATGTGGATGCATGTGTATGTGGATGCATTTCCATTTGCATCCATGTGCATGCATTTGAATGTGCATGCATGTGGATGTGCATATACATGTATTTGCGTATATGTTAATGTGTGTATGTATGTATATATATATATATATATATATATATATATATATATATATATATATATATATATATATATATATATATATATATATATATATGCAATAATGCATGCATGTAAATCTTTTTATGTGGTTGTAGAAATGTTTGTGCATATGCATGTGTATATGTGTGTATTTCTAAGTGTATGTGCACATGTATCTGTGTGTATATATGTGTGTGTATGTGCATATGTATATGTGTATATGTGTGAAAGTGCATTTTCATCATGTATAAGTGTATAAGTGCATATCAATAAGTGTGAGTATGCTATCTAATGAAAATAACACAATTCAAATGATATACAAAGAATAGAAATTGTACTTACAATAGTTATCCATACTTTTTGCTTGGTTAGCTTCTTGAATAACCTGCAATAGAGAGAGAGAGAGAGAGAGAGAGAGAGAGAGAGAGAGAGAGAGAGAGAGAGAGAGAGAGAGAGAGAGAAGAGAGAGAGAGAGAGAGAGAGAGAGAGAGAGAGAATTCAAAGAGAGAAAGATGTAGAAAGAGAGAAACAGAGACAAAGGGAGACAATAAAAGAGAGCTTAGGCAAAACAACAATTCTGCATATACTTGCTTCAGCTCGTAAGCGCAGCGCAATTGCGAACGTTGGAGAGCTCTTCGATCAAATGCGTGAAAATGCCGATCGAAGAGCCTCCAACGTTTTAATTTTTTCCCGTCAACAGACCGTCGTGTAAACGATGCTATTCGTCATCGCATACGCGACACTTTTTAGCATCGCTTATGCGACCACAAAGTGCCGTCGCTTATGCGACGTAAAAGAGCATCCCTTATGCGATGTAAAAGAGCGTCACTTATGCGATGTAAAACAGCGTCGCTTATGCGACGCTTTTAAATGCGTCATGTTAGCGACGCTGTATGGGAGCATCGCACCCCGTCGCACCACAAGTTGCAAAAAACGTCGTTCACTTCATCGTTTAATCGACGGTCCGTGCGCGACGCTAATTACGACGCATGTTGCAATTTTATAGCGACGAAATTCTATTGCCTTAACCGTCGCTATATGCCTGTATTCCTTGTAGTGCTATGGCATGAAAGATTTGGACATATTAGTTTTGGAGCTCTTAAGGGTATCAAAGACAGAGGTATGGTTGAGAGTCTACCCTCATTCGAGCTACCTGATGATTCACATATATGTGAAGGATGTCTTGAAGGTAAGATGCATAAACTACCTTTCAAGAAACATGGTCATATTACAGCTACCAGGAAATTGCAGATTATTCATTCAGATGTGAATGGACTTATGAGAGTAGAATCTATTCAGGGCTTCAGGTATTTTGTTCTATTTGTTGATGATTTTACGAGATACTCATGGATCTATGGTCTTAAGTTGAAGTCAGAAGTCTTTCCTATGTTCAAGAAGTTTGTAGCTATGGTTGAAAATGAAAGTCAGGAAACTATCCAGATTCTCAGAAGTGATAGAGGTGAAGTTATTCTTTCACATAATGCTTATATTGCTGAAAATAAGGTTTATGATAAAGAAGAAAAAATTCTAGAGTTCATTAGTGAAAATGACTAAGGATTTTTTAGAAAGATTCTAGATGTACATGTTCAGTCATATCAGGAGGGAGTTAAAATTCCTAGGATTCAAGAAAAAGTTGAAGAAAGATGAATTTCACAACCTTCTATAGAGTCAATTCCACAAGAGACTTTGATTCCAGAAATGGAAGAAGTTAGAGTTCTAGAAAGTCCTAGTATCTCGGCAGGACAAGTTCCAGAACCTATGGAAGGTGAAAGTTCAGAAAGAGTTTCACCACTATTTAAAGATACACCTACTTTGTTATATTAGAATTGGAAAGATAGTGGTATAAAGACTTTTACTGGAAGAACAAGGCGTCAGAATAGACAACAACAACAAGATCATATAAGAACAAAAAGTCAGATTAGACAACAACAAGAAAGCTTATGTAAGTTTTGCTGAACACTTTGAGATTCATGATATTTTGGCACTTACGACTGTTGAAGATGAACCTGCATGTGTTAAAGATGCACTTAACATTCCTATTTGGAGAAAAGCTATGCAACAAGAGATTAATTCTGTTCATAAGAATCAAACTTGGTAGCTATGTGAGTTACAAGAGGGAAAAAAAGCTATAGGTGTAAAATGGATCTTCAAAATCAAAAGGAAAGCAGATGGTACTATTGATAGATACAAGCCCAGGTTAGTTGTCAAAGGATATGCACAACAAAAAGGTATTGATTATGATGAGACATTTGCTCCTACATCTAGGATGACTATTATTAGGTTAATACTTGCTTTAGCAGCACATTTTGGTTGGCATATATATCAACTTGACATTAAGACTGCTTTTCTTAATGGTGATTTACATGAGGATGTGTATATTTAGCATCCAGAAGGTTTTGAAGAGACAGGTAAAGAACACTTAGTGTGTAAGCTTATAAAAGCTTTGTATGGTTTAAAACAGGCACCTAGAGCATGGTGTGAAAAGATACATACATATCTTTTGTCCATTGGTTTCCATAACTCAGATGCGGCTCCAACTCTTTCAAGATGAGTGTATCTATATGACCCAACAAAAGTACATTGAAAAACTTTTGGAAAGGTTTCAAATGAGTGATTCTAAACCTATGCAAACACCTATGGATCAGAACATGTCTTTACAAATGGTAGCAGATGTAGAGCCATTTGATACTACTCTATATAGTCAAGCAGTTGGTTGCTTGATATATCTTTGTAATACACGTCCTGATATACAATTTGCAGTTTCTCAAGTATCAAGGTTCGACCTCTAAATCTCCAAAGGTTTGATCTATACTGATTTAAGAACACGTCTATATCAGTTATGGACCAAAATTTATACAAATGTTACCTTCATTTACCAATTCTTCAACTATCACTTCTTTGAGTGAGAATCTTCCTTCTTCAAGAAGTCTACTTCAAAAATTGACTTCATTACCTGCACATATCTTCAGATTTCTTCAAACTAATGATGTATATCTCCATGCTACCTTTGCGCAATCATATCAACCATTAGTCCTTCAAAGGAATCATTAAAACTTTAATTTGATCCTTAAGATCAAAAGTATGTCAGAAACTATCTTCGTGAACAAGGGACTTTGACATAGCTAACTTTTAAGGTTATTTCTCACAGCATAGACTCCGTTTTGCTAAACGCTTTTAGCAATAGCTTCCTTACCTTCTAACTTAGATTTTGAATGCTCATTCATCAAAAACTTTACACTGTTAACTGAGATGCAAGCAAAACATTGACACAAAAAAGTGTGCAACTTTGAGAGATCTACTTGCAGACTTTACATACACATGTTCCTATTGATCATACTCACAGCATGAAAAGAACTAGGCCATGAAACTTTGAACATAGCTTCATTAGCTTCTAGATAAGATGTATACAAAATATTTCTTGATCCACATGATGAGGCTGAGAGAAATCAGAGAAATACTTGTCGCTACTTTCTGAAGATGACTCTCTACACATCTACCTCAATGACACTTGGCTTCTAATGACACTCACACTTATTTCTTTACATCATTGACTTATATACATATGATTCTAGACTTATACCGGGTCTATTACATTACTCCTTACCATCCTAAGGATCATATATACTCATAGTACAAGAATTTCCATCTGTAATTGTTGGCAGCAGTCAGGGAACCGAAGGAGCCACAAGACGAAGAGAGTCAGAGCGAAGGGACAGCACAAGCAGACATGGCAGTCAAAGAAGATCTAGCAAGTAGGCCATCTAAATTTTTCAGACATCAAGGAGTTGAGCACACAAGAAGAAAGAGCAAGTAGGGAGCTCAAAGGTATGTATGACAAATCAATAGAGAAACTCCCTACACAAATAGTGATTTTCATCACTAAAAACCATTGTAAATATCATTTCGTATTTTTGTAGCTCCATTTTGTGCAAGCCAAGGAGTCCTTGAGCTTGAGGAGCTTTAGAAGTATCTACCTGCCAATTTTCATATTTTTTAGATCTCGTTTGAGCCCTCTAATAAGCCCTGGAACCTAATTTTTAACTAGGCCGGACACTAGGTCTGAACAGGGCCAAAGCTAGTCAAAAACTATAAAAGGAGCTAGAGAGCTCATTTTTGAGGGGAGATTGTAATTGAAATGAACTTGTAAGAGCTTTTTGAAAGTAATCTAAGAACTCCATTGCTTCTCACTCTTTGTCTTGCCGTGTGTGCGCGTGTGCGTGTATGTGTGTGCATGCTTGTGTGCTTCTCACTCATGCACTTGTGCCTCCACTTGCTCGAGGTCTTCATACCATCCTCATGTCTTCCCGGATTGACATTGAAGGAGGTGCTACTCATCACTGAGCTACACCAAATTTTGGCGCCGTTGCCGGGGACCGAGCTTTGAGGACGAGCGTGTGATGGTAAGACGTAGAGTTGACGCGTTGGAGTTATAGGTATTTTCTTCACTTTTATCTATTTCCTTTTGTTTCCTTCATCACCATCATCATCATCACCATCTCCCACCTCCATCTGCATCATCGCGAAAATTCCAGTTTTTTGATCATATCACCTTCTCCACCTCATTTCCCTCATTTCACTTGTGAGAGAGAGCGAGAGAGCGAAATTGTGTGTGCTGTTTTTGCATGTTTCTTGAGCTGTCTTGCAGGTACAGACCGCATCATCGTCCCCAGCACTCTACGCAAGTACGGAATTCTCGGTAACTGTCTGTGTGTCGCCGACCTCTGTCAATCGCGACCGACAGAAAAAATGCTCAAATTGCCAAACAAAGTGCAAAACCATGATCTACAGGCCTAGAGCTTCCCAAAAATGTGCTTAGATTTTTGAAACTCCTCAGATTTTTGTCAATCGCGATCGACAAACCACGACGGACAGACCTGTCAATCGCGATCGACTAGTCAATCGCGACTGACAGCCCACGACGGCTCTGTCAATCGCGACTGACAAAGTCAACGACCGATTGACCACGACTGACGGATCATACGCGTGACACGTGTCAATCGCAATCGAGTCATCAATCGCGATTGACCCATCAATCACGACTGACAAGCCACGACGGCTCTGTCAATCGCGACCGACACAGTCAACGATTGTTTGACCACGACGGACAGACCCTCGCGACCGACCTGTCAATCGCGATCGACCCATCAATCGCGACTGACAGAGTCAACGACCCTTTGACCACGACTGATTGACTTTTCGAACCACCTGTCAATCGCGATCGACACATCAATCGCGACTGACAGCCACGACGGACCTGTCAATCGCGATCGACACATCAATCGCGACTCACCTGTCAATCGCGACTGACAGAACTTGCGAACGCGTTAGAAGGGAAAATTTGGCCAATTTTCTAGGGTAAAGAATAGGGGGCTAACTTGGCCAATTTGTGGGACAAACACTCGGGGTTAGCATTGCATGTTGAGGCCGCAACCCAAGTAATTCAAGAATTTCTGCCTGCTTGATTAAACTGTTTTGAACCCTGTTTTAATCCCTGAAGCCTGAACTGACATAACTTCCTCATACGAAATCCAATTGCTGTGATTCTTGTTTTGTTGGAAAGCTCGTGGGAATTACAACCAAAACTTCCACTGGTTATGTGAAAATTAAGATCAGGATTATTAGATAGGGTTTCTTGAAGCTAACCATACCCGAGGTAGGAAAATTGAGGGATCCTTGGGATTGTTTTTTATAAAGGGCAAGAGATAAGTTGGTCAGTAAGTCACATGCATGAAAGTGGTCTAGTCTGTCATTAGAATTTAAGTCTGGAGCTAATCTTGGGACTGATGCAGGTCTATTGAGAAGCAATTGAGCGCGTCCAAGCAAGGGCTTTGTGCAAGCTTGAGGATCAACTTCTCGAGCACTAAAGAGCAAGGATCAGCAAGAAAGGTCGGGATATTCTCAACTCCCCTTCGTCAATTCCTAGCCTAGGCTAAGAACGATTAGAGGTAGGAGTAAGTCAGGGCGACGATAGACAATTATCAAGTTGAAGCAGACCTAAACTCTCAAGTTCAAGCTAAGGACATAATCTTTGTACTGTCGAGAACTTTAAAGGAAAAGAACTTAACGTGGAACGATCAACTTTAAGTGCGGAACTACACTCAAATATACCTTATGACGTGATATCAGACAAGAATGTTAACACGGTAATCAACTAAAAAGAATCAAGTAACTGATACAAAAGGACTCTGCAACGAGGTTGTACTTGGGCAAATTTGGGTTATTCAATTAGGCTTATGAACCTTAGATCAGGGCGACATCTAGTAAGGGATAGACAAAGCCTTAGGTCTTCAGAGGCTAGTGTCAACCACACTGCTAGGTCGTGGGCCCAGCAGTTGAGCCACCACTCATACTACCCAAGTTCTGAGACTAGTGAATCCGAGATGTCTCAAGGTATGGAGAGACCTACAGGAAGTTCAGGAGTGCCATACTTGCACAGGGTAGAAGGCCCTTACAAAACGCAGTTGGAATACCTTAGGACCAACCGATTAGGTGCCAACATCTATGAGGATGGCCTAGGAAGATCTGTGGTACAGATTAAGAATCCTGATCAATCCATTGGACTAGAGTGCCCAGCTGTCAAGTTTGAAAACGGAGCATACTTGGACAAAGAAGGAACCATATACGTAGTCACCAGTCACCCAGATAGGACGGACGAATTTGGAAATGTGATCCCAGAAGCGGACTTAGGTGACCTAGAGCAAGGAAACATGGGTACAAAACCTAGAACCCCTCGAGGCAAATCGGTTCTCACTAGGATTATCACACCAGAGTGGATTCCCCAGGATAATAAGAGCATAGATTTGCTCCTCAATCGAGAAACTGATGAAGCCTTTTGGAGGTATAAATCTGATCAGCCAACTGATATAGGAACAATCATGATCTATGAGTTTAAGGATCCTGATAGCCCAGGCACCGTGACCTACTTAGATCACGTTTCAGAGAGGATCTTTGTGGTTACAGAACATGATAGACATGCTTACACTTGGAAGGGTGAATTCGTTTTCCCCCAACCAAGATCGAATGTGTCTTATGGTCACCCTGGTGCTGGAACATCCCAAGCTCATGGAATTCAAAGAGACAGGAGTAGAGATAGGCCAGAAGTAAGCTTTGCCAACCTAGGGGGTAGAGAAAGAACGAGAATGGAAACGAAACCATATGGCAAATGTCTGTCCCATTATGGCTCAACCCCAAGTAAATCCTAGTGGCCAATACTGCACCATAGAACGGAGATACACAAATCACACAGCGCAAGATTTCCCATACAACAAGCAAGCAGTTAGGCAAACCTACCCTCAGACATACCCTCAACAAGGAAGATATCAGAACCAATATCCACCACAACAGTATGCTAGGCCTCAACAAACCTACCAACCCTACCAAAACCAACTGAGACCCCAGCCAGTGCTAGCACAGCAACCACCTGCTCCTACTAATGTGATCCCAGTAAAATATGCAGCTGCAGAAGAGAACCTGAATAGAGCTATAGTCCCTGTAACATCATTGCTTTCTGAAAGTGACCCGAGTGACCATAGCTTTGATTCTACACATGTTGATAGCCCCCAGGCCTACTACATGCAGTCTCCTGAGCATGGTGAGTCTTACTATAGTGAAGAGCCAAATGAACCTAGTTGGGAGTCAGATTACACAAACGTCATGTATGCAAACCCCAACCCTAGGCCTCAACCTAAGCAAGTAAGACCCCCATTCCCTAAAGGACCATGCTACAAATGTAAGGGAGATCATCTCATTCCTGATTGTCCCTTACCTCCACCTATGCAACCCCAGTCAGTAACAATTCAAGGCTTTTGCCAAGAGTGTGGAAAGGAGCATCTCTTACGAGACTGCCCTAAGAATCCTAATAATATGCCAAAAATCACTCCTATTAATGTTATTGGGTTAGTGGTAGATTCCACAGGAAGTGTCACTTCCACTGCACCTCGTACAGGTAGTCACTAGAGCTCAAGCAGTGCAACAAAACCAAGGAGTAAGCCAGGAAAAGAGCCCAGACGCTAGCGATACTGATAGCCAAAATAAGAAGAGAACAAGAG
Organism: Ceratopteris richardii; assembly: GCA_020310875.1. Lineage (NCBI taxonomy): Eukaryota > Viridiplantae > Streptophyta > Polypodiopsida > Polypodiales > Pteridaceae > Ceratopteris > Ceratopteris richardii. The sequence continues at coordinate 110,196,081 of CM035410.1, forward strand.
CTTGGAGAGATAGCCGTGAACGTATGAAAAGGCAATGGGCAAAGAAGATGAGCGAACTTGAGGAAAGTCTACGAGAAACCAAGGCCAAAATCATAGAGATCACATCTCAACCGCACTCTCAAACATTCCCACTACTACCATCCCCATCACCCTCCATCCCTCCACCCTCTAATACACCCCACGTAACCCACCCACCACCCCAAGCAGGATCAGTATTAGCTCATCCCACTCCTGAAGACATAGACATGATGCTTAAAGCATATCAGGCCAGAATCCAAGAAGGGCCAAATGTCACGGATCATGACAAGTGCTACCCTAGAGCTGACCTAGAGATAGAAAGAACCAAGCTTTGCGCGAAAATGGTCGCATTGGCTCAGACTATGTTTAAAGCCAGTCGCCTTTTCAATTACTCGGGCTCAGCCAAGACGCAATTACACTTGCATGGACTTCTAGAGAAGTTAGAGGGCATAATTGCAAGATCTGCCAAGGAAGAAAAAAATCAAGAAAGAGATAAAGCAAGCAAAAACATGACCCATCCCCCATCGAAAGCTTATGTGCCCAATTCCACTGAACCAGACAACCCCCCCTCCCTAGAAAGAATAGAGAATCTAATGGCACAATCACAAAAGGAACTCGCCCCTCAACACCATGACAAGGCTAGTGAAAGAGCAGGTCTTCCTACCCAGAAAGCCTATGTGCCTGAGGCCTACGTGCCTAACTCTACAGAGCCAGACACCTCTTCTTCTATGAATCAATACACACCAGAATTCTTGCGAGAGATTCAAGAAGAGAAATGGGCTAAAGAGAGTGAAGTTCCTCCTCCCATTGAACTGGTGGATGACACACACGATCAATTCCCACAAGACCTTCCGTCCATTTATGGAGAGCAAGAGAGTGCCCAATCTCAAGAAAGATTAGACTTCGAGTCTAATTCTTTACAAGAACTACCCCATTTCACAGGCCCATGGGAAGCAAAGTCCACCTGTATGAGAGCACCTACAGTCATGGTAAGAAACGAAGATTCAGTCATACCTAGGAACACAGAGGTAGTGAAGAACACCAAAGTGTAGTGCAATCTCACTTTGGAAGAGCTGCTTAAGGTAAGACCAGAAGTGTGGAAACATGTAGCCACTCAAGTGCCCGAGATAGCAAAACCTCGTTCCCAGGTAGGATCACATAGGACAGTGCCAGAGATACCCTTGGATAAGATAGGAGATATGTGTGAAGGTGAAGAAGGGAACACCTATCTTCCCATTACCTACCAGGAGTACACCACCAAGGCAATTTTGGACTCAGGTGCAGGAGTTGCAATTGCCACCACTTCCCTATGGAAGCGTTGGGGCAAGCCAGCACTCAGGCCAACGAGAATTGTGAAGAGATGGATAGGTATGTGCTTGAAGATGAAGAGGTGTTGCAAAATCCTTGATCTACACCAGCCAAATGAACTCTAGGAGTATATGGTGGGCCCTTTTAGCTTGCCAATGGATGTATTAGACACCCTATGTACCTTGGAAGATCACTCTCAAAAAGATAGATCAAAACAGATAAGTTGGAGTTAGCTCAGAGGTGAAAACTTGCTATTCTTGGTTCATACACCTGTCTAGTGTTTTACATAATTCTCTGAGCACAGTAGCAATTAGCTCAATTCCTCTTAGGGAACTCTAGGCAACTTAAAGAGCTAACTTTCAAGAGTAATCTCATAAAAAATAATGAACCACACACTGAGAATGAGTTTTAACAAGTGATGACATCATCCCGATTTTCACGGGCTGCTACAGAAATAGACCAGTGAGCAGAAAAATCACCATAACTCAAAATGTAGAAATCCAATGATTATGAAAATTTGTATGGTTATAGACAGTAAGCTAAATCCAACAAGCTTTAAATCACTGAATTTGGATAAGTAACCACTGAGAAACACCTTTGACAAGATGAGTGAAAAAGTCGGGTACCTGACAGAGAGGTGAAGATGAACAGACCCTGTTGACTTCAAATGAACATAACTGAAGATTGCAACATCCAAATGACATGAAAATTTATGAGCATATAGTAGACTTATAGAGCTAACTTCACCAAGTTAAATCATGGAAAAACTGAGAAAAACTGAGAGTAATGGCAGTGAGTAGTACACTTCACAAGAACATGGAAAGATGAACTCAAATAATCATGAAAATGAAAGTATATTGCTTGTACAATACAATGACTTACTGATACATATGTGTGCCTTGCAATCACACCTTGATATGGCATAAAGCTCAGCTCTTGGAGGTCTTCACATAGGTCTCTCTAACCACGACTAAAACTGCCATCTATTTATAGTTGAGTTTGGGAGGCTAACTTCCCTCAATCACTCTCCAATCAATCAATGATTGATTTGATTCTCTACCTACCACAAATCACGAATTCGTGGCTCCTCTTTCCATTCTTGATCAAGTGGACTCAACCACTTAAGATTCTCTTACTTTTACATTAAGTAAACTCTTCAAAAGTTACAAGAGGTAGTTCACAAGTGAACTTTACATAGTCTTGTTTTTAAAGCTTCTTCTAAAACTTTGTGAGACTCAAGCCAATACTTAGGCTTGTCATAGACTTGCTCCAACAGCTCCCCCTCAAGCCAAGTATGCTTGAGGTCTTCAATCTTCCAAGATTACCTGCAAACCAATCATAGCCTTGAATTTGCAAAGCTTTGTACGATCCAATGCTTTGGTTAGAATATCTGCACATTGTTGATGAGTGGACACATATGATATTTGAATCTCTTTGCTTAGAACCTTCTCTCGTACATAGTGATAATGAACTTCAATATGTTTAGTCCTTGCATGAAAAATAGGATTAGCAGCCAAGTGAATAGAACTCATATGGTCACCAAAAATAGTTGGAGTTCCAAACTCCAATCCAAGATCTTTGAATAATGTCTTCATCCACATAGCTTCTTGTGTAGCTATGGCAAGACCTCTATATTCAGCTTCAGTAGAAGAGAGAGCAACTGTGGGTTGCTTCTTGGATGACCATGAAATAAGCTTTGAACCTGCAAAGGTAAGATAACCTGAAGTGCTCCTTCTATCTTCCTTGGAGCCAGCCCAATCTGCATCAGAAAATAGCTTCAAACCTAAATGAGATACATAAAGATAATAAAGTCCTTCATTTATGGTTCCTTTGAGATACTTGAGAATCCTTTTGGCAGCATCCATATGTGGTTTCCTTGGTGTGTGCATAAATTGGCTTAGCACACTCACACTGTAACATATATCTACTCTTGTCAATGTGGCATAGTTGAGACTACCCACTAGACTTTGATATGATGTGATGTCCTCTATGAGTTCACCTTCATGTGAGCTCAATTTGTGATTGACCTCCATTGGAGTACCTGCAATCTTACAATCTTGCATCTTGAATTTTGCCAACATGTCCTTAATGTACTTCCTTTGAGTGAGAAACAAACCATGATCTTTGTAGACAACTTCCAAACCTAGGAAGTAGGTAAGTGAACCCAAATCACTTATCTTGAACTCTTCTCTCATTTGATCTTTGATCTTCTTCATACCATCTGCATCATTTCCTGTCAATATAATATCATCTACATATACACATAGATAGATGACCTCGGAATTACTCTTTTTAATAAAGAGTGAAGGATCTGCCTTGCTTGGTTGAAAGCCTTTGTCCTGCAAGAATGAAACAAGCCTGAAATTCCAAGCTCTTGGAGCTTGCTTGAGACTATACAATGCTTTGTTAAGTTTACACACATAATCAGGATAAACTTGATTCTCAAAACCAGGTGGTTGTGCCATATATACCTCTTCTGTTATCCAACCATTCAAGAATGCATTCTTTACATCTAGTTGAAGTATCTTCCAATTCTTGGAAGAGGCAATACTAAGCAAAACCCTAATAGTAGGCATCTTTGCCACAGGAGAGAAAGTCTCCTCATAATCAATTCCCTGAGTTTGTGCAAAGCCTTTTGCCACAAGCCTTGCCTTATACCTGTTAATTGAACCATCAGAATTCTTCTTGGGTTTATAGACCCATCTTGAGCCTATTACCTTCATGGATGAAGTCTTGGGCACCAAATCCCAAGTGTTGTTTTCCTCAAGTGCTTCAATCTCTTCCTTCATTGCATGCTTCCATTCTGTTTTTGCTTTGGCCTCTTCAAATGATGATGGCTCCTCTTGGTTTATGTCCCGTGCTATGTAGATAGAATGTTTAGTTACTAATGAGGTGTCAAACCCATACCTTTCTGGTTTTTTCTTTTCCCTCATAGATCTTCTTAGGCCATGATGTGATGATTCTGCCTCATGTCCAAGTTCCTGCAATTTTGCTTTACCTTTAGACTTCCATGCTTTGACCTTTTCCATGTGAGATTCTTCATCATCCTCTGAGGTGTCTTGTTCTTCAATCTTTGGTTGTTCTCTACCAAGCTTTGGAAAATCTTCTTCAAGATTATATGGTAAATTGACCTTCCTGCATGAATCTTCATACCATGAATTGTTCTCATCAAAAACTACATCTCTGCTTACCAAGAATCCTTTGTTGGTAGGGTTGTATAACCTGTAGCCCTTTTGATTGTTGTCATATCCAATAAATACACACCTTTCTGCCTTTGGATCCATCTTGCCTCTAACCTGTGAAGGAACATGAGCAAAAGCAATACATCCAAAAATTTTACAATGATCTAAGCTTGGTCTTCTTCCATTCCAAGCCTCATATGGAGTCATCCCATCAAGGGATTTTGAAGGCAACCTGTTAATCAAGTAAGTGGCTGTAGATACAGCCTCGGCCCATAAGTAATTAGGTAAATGCTTTTCATTTAACATAGACCTTGCAGCTTCAACAATTGTCCTATTCCTCCTTTCTGCCACTCCATTTTGCTCAGGAGTGTACCTTGTAGTTACCTCTCTTTTGATTCCTCTTTCTTGAAGAAAAGAATCAAACTCATGGGAGAAATATTCTCCCCTTCCATCTGACCTTAGCCTTTTTAGTGATTTACCTGTTTGATTCTCCACAAGAGCCAAATATCTTTTGAAACATGAAAAAACTTCATCTTTGTGTTTCATAAAGAATAGGATAGTCCATCTGCTGCAATCATCAATAAAGGAAACATAATACCTTGATCCAGATATTGAAGCTTCCTTGCTAGGTCCCCATACATCTGTATGAACCAACTCCAAGAGATCTCCATGCATATAACCTTTCTTCATGAATGGTAACCTGTGAGACTTTCCAAATTGACATGCACTGCACTTATAAATCATATGTTGTTTTGACAAATTAGGAAGTCCAAGTACACTTTGGTCCCTGCAGATTTGCTTTAATGACCTTTCACCAATATGTGCTAACCTTTTGTGCCATACTTCCAATTCTGTGAGTGTCTGACTACCATAATTAAAGAGAGCAATGTTTCTAGTGTCTTGTAATTCAAATGTGAACAATCTACCTGTCTTTTCACCTTTTGCAATTCTTCTGAATCCTTGACTTGGATCTTCAACAAATGCTCCTGCTTTTGTGAACCTGACTTGCAACCCTTTCTCTACTATCTGCCCAACACTTATCAAATTCTTTGTAATGGTAGGGACATAGAGTACCTTACTGAGTAGGTTGATGTTTCCATCAGGTGCTTTGACATTGCCTATTTTCTCCACAGGATGTTTTGTATCATCTCCTGTTTGTACCTCATGCTTATTCCTTGGATCTTCTAAATCTGATAGGAGTGCCACATTTCCTGCCACATGATTTGAACAACCTGAATCTATGTAGAAAACATGCTCATCAGATTTACCTTGTGGCATAGCCATGTTCATGATCAATAATGAATCCTCTTTGTTTGAGTCTTCTGTGTAGTTATTGTAGTCTCTCCTTCCTTTGTAGCCTCCTTGATAGTTTGAATGATTGTAGTTGTTGTAGTTGCCATGGTAGTTGTTGAACCTTCCTCTTGAGTAGCCATAACTTCCTCTATTGTATCCTCTGCCTCTTTGATTCCTGGAATTCCTAAAGCAATTTTCAGTTGTATGATTAGTTAATCCACAAATAGAACATGAGTTGGAGTCTTGGGATCTCCCCCTGCCTTGTCTACCTCCTCTTCCTCTACCTCTGCCATGTCTTCCTCTACCTGCATAGTTAGCTTGATATGTACCTGCTTCATCATCCACTTTCTTTGCCTTTCCTTTGTTATCTTTAGTCTTGCTTTTATCCGTGTATAAAGCTGAAGATTGATTACCTTTAGAGCTTTCTCCATTTTTGATAAGCTTTGCCTCTTGAGTAAGTAGTTGTCCAATGAGTGTGTTGAAATTAGGTACATGCATGTCCATGTACAAATCCATATCTGTGGTGAATGCTTCCCACTTATCATCTGCCTTCAAGACATTGATGACCTGCCTTACAATTTGCTCTTCATCTATTACCTCTCCAATGCTTCCCAACCGATCCGCTATGTCCTTTGAGCTTTGTGACAAAATCAGTCACATTTTGTTTGGGAGCCTTCTTGAGAGTTGTGAAAAGAAAGCTTCAAGTGCATCCCACACTTCCTGAGATGTCTTACAACTTCTAATGTGAGGCAACAAAAAATCTGAGATAGAGTTGAGGAGATAAGACCTTGCAAGTGCATCCTTGGAGCACCATGTGCTCAATCTTTCTTGCTCTTCTTGTGTTGGTTGACTTTTGTTCCTGAAACTTGGCATAACTTCATCTCCAGCCACATAACCATATAAACTTCTACCTTGGAGATAAGCTTCCATCCTTAATGACCAAGCTGAGTAGTTACCTCTATCCAATTTGTCAATTGATGAAGGAAATCCATTTGCCATGGTGTCCAACCTTGCTCTGATACCACTGTGAAGAGATGGATAGGTATGTGCTTGAAGATGAAGAGGTGTTGCAAAATCCTTGATCTACACCAGCCAAATGAACTCTAGGAGTATATGGTGGGCCCTTTTAGCTTGCCAATGGATGTATTAGACACCCTATGTACCTTGGAAGATCACTCTCAAAAAGATAGATCAAAACAGATAAGTTGGAGTTAGCTCAGAGGTGAAAACTTGCTATTCTTGGTTCATACACCTGTCCAATGTTTTACATAATTCTCTGAGCATAGTAGCAATTAGCTCAATTCCTCTTAGTGAACTCTAGGAAACTTAAAGAGCTAACTTTCAAGAGTAATCTCATAAAAAATAATGAACCACACACTGAGAATGAGTTTTAACAAGTGATGACATCATCCCGATTTTCACGGGCTGCTACAGAAATAGACCAGTGAGCAGAAAATCACCATAACTCAAAATGTAGAAATCCAATGATTATGAAAATTTGTATGGTTATACTAGACAGTAAGCTGAATCCAACAAGATTTAAATCACTGAATTTGGATAAGTAACCACTGAGAAACACCTCTGACAAGATGAGTGAAAAAGTCGGGTACCTGACAGAGAGGTGAAGATGAACAGACCCTGTTGACTTCAAATGAACATAACTGAAGATTGCAACATCCAAATGACATGAAAATTTATGAGCATATAGTAGACTTATAGAGCTAACTTCACCAAGTTAAATCATGGAAAAACTGAGAAAAACTGAGAGTAATGGCAGTGAGTAGTACACTTCACAAGAACATGGAAAGATGAACTCAAATAATCATGAAAATGAAAGTATATTGCTTGTACAATACAATGACTTACTGATACATATGTGTGCCTTGCAATCACACCTTGATATGGCATAAAGCTCAGCTCTTGGAGGTCTTCACATAGGTCTCTCTAACCACGACTAAAACTGCCATCTATTTATAGTTGAGTTTGGGAGGCTAACTTCCCTCAATCACTCTCCAATCAATCAATGATTGATTTGATTCTCTACCTACCACAAATCACGAATTCGTGGCTCCTCTTTCCATTCTTGATCAAGTGGACTCAACCACTTAAGATTCTCTTACTTTTACATTAAGTAAACTCTTCAAAAGTTACAAGAGGTAGTTCACAAGTGAACTTTACATAGTCTTGTTTTTAAAGCTTCTTCTAAGACTTTGTGAGACTCAAGCCAATACTTAGGCTTGTCATAGACTTGCTCCAACAAGAATGAAATTGCAGATGGCCGATGGTCATATTGAGAGGCCCTTAGGATTGCTAGAAGGAATAACTCTCACCACCTGTGGTGTCGAGTTCGAGCATACCTTTGCCATATGTGATTTTAGCAAGAACCATGCCTATGAAATGATCTTGGGACGACCCTTTATGCGACAGTTGCAAGTGGTACAGGATTGGGGAACCAATTCTTTGTACCTGCAGCACTTAGGTGTTACGACCAAAGTCAATCTCAAGGATTACTCTCATAGAGATGTCCCTCCCATCCAATGGAACCCCATCCATAGAGCCAAAGATGATACGGAATCGGTGCATTCCCTAGGATCAGGATCCTCATGGATGCATGAAGACACTCACTTATGGATGTGTAAGGTAGCAGTAGAAGAAGAGAAGAGTTTCATGATAAGAATGCCTAAACGAGAGGCACAATCAGGAGAGGCCTATGATAACAAAGAAACCACCAAGAAAATAGTAGTGGCCCTAGAAGAAGGAGAGGAGAGATGCACGTACATAGGCCATGACCTAACAGAGGAAGAAGAGCATGCGTTAATAGCCTTGCTAAGAGAATACAGAGATGTATTCGCTTGGAGTTATAAGGATTTGAAAGGTGTTGACCCTGACATATGCTCACACACTATCCCCATGACCTCAGATGCTAAACCCTCTAAGCAAAAACCCTATACATATAACGATAATTACGCTGCCAAGATCAAAGAGGAGATAGATAGACTGGTTGAAGCTGGATTTATCTATGAAATTGAGCACACTGAGTGGGTATCCCCCATCGTAGTGGTGCCCAAGAAGAATGGCAAGCTGCGTGTATGCATTAACTTGAAGAAGGTCAATGCAGCCACAATTCGAGATAACTATCCGCTTCCCATCACAGAACATCTCTTAGAAAGAGTAGCAGGCAAGGAAGTGTACAGCTTCCTCGATGGATTTTTGGGCTACAATCAAGTAGCCATAGCTCCAAAAGATAAGCATAAGATAGCTTTTGCCACAGAGTGGGGTATATTTGCCTTTCGTGTAATGCCATTTGGGCTTACCAATGCACCAGCTACCTTCCAGAGACTAATGTGCCATGTATTTAAGGAGTTCCTGAGGAAGAATTTAGAAGTCTATGTTGATGACCTTTGTGCTCATTCCAACATCAGACAAACCCATATTCCTGAACTGAGACAAATCTTTGACAAATGTAGAGAATATCAAGTGTGCCTAAACCCCAAAAAGTGCGTTTTCATGGTCAGACAAGGCAAGATTCTAGGGCACATAGTGTCAAAGAATGGCATATCTACTGACGAAGAGAAAGTGAGAGCCATAGCAGAGCTACCTAGGCCAAGGAATGTCAAGGAAGTACAAGCTTTCATGGGACATTGTGGTTACTACCGCCGGTTCATTCACATGTATGCTGTCATTGCAAAGCCCATGTACGGACTTCTGACAAACTTTGAGTGGATTGAGGAATGTGAGAATTCCTTCAATGAGCTTAAACGGCGATTATGTTCCGCACCAATCTTAACCACACCGGATTGGAATAAGCCTTTCCATGTTCATGTGGATGCATCCAATTATGCCATTGGATGTGTGCTTGCACAACCTACTGGTGAAGGTAATATGGATCTTCCAATTGCCTATGCTAGTCGACAATTGAATGCAGCTGAACGAAATTATACCACTACTGAGAGAGAAGGCTTAGGCATGATATATGCAGTTAAGAAATTTAGACACTATTTGCTTGCAAATAAGTTTAAATTTTTTACCGATCATCAGGCATTGCTATACCTCGTAAACAAGCCATGCAATACAGGAAGATTAGTAAGATGGTTTCTCTTGCTAATGGAATATGATTTTGAGGTTGTGGTAAGGAAAAGGAAGACTCATTTGAGAGCAGATCACCTTTCTAGGCTCACATCGGGAGAAGCCCCACAAGGAGTATCAGATGATCTTCCTGATGCTTACTTGTTTAATTTGGAAGTAATACCTCAGTGGGCTAAGCCATTAGTGCTAGTATTGACATACGGACCTAACCATCCAGTAATAAACACGCAGGATAGAGAGGTAGTAAAAGCCCAAAAGTATCACATCATGGCAGGAAGTATGTACAAGCACACAGATCAAGGAATCTTGGCTTGTTGTGTAGAAGAGGACGAGTACACTAAATGGTTGCATTTAGCACATGTAGGTGCATTAGAGCAACACTACTCAAAGCAACGAACCTTACAGACACTAAGGAGACCAGGAGTACATTGGCCAACTATGGAAGCTGATGTCCAAAAGTTGTGCAAGGAATGCCCAATTTGCTGCACTAAACCACCTGTGGAACATGCCACTCTTTATCAAGTGTCCATAGTGCCAAATTGGAGTGAACCACTAGTATCCTTCCTGAGGACGAAAACATTCCCTCCAGACATGACTCTGGCTAGGAAAAGGAGTTTAGAACAAGAAGCCCAGGATTACTCACTTATTGGTGATAATCTATACAAACGTGGTAAAGACGGTTACCTGAGACTATGTGTCCATGAGAGTGAGTATCTCAAGATCTTGGACACTACTCACCAAGGTGTAGCAGGAGGACACTTTGGACCAGATCGGGTGATCAAGGCAATACTATTTGCGGGCTTCTGGTGGCCGACCCTTCACATGGATGCACATACCTATGTGAAACGCTGTGATGTCTGTCAGAGAACTCAATATCCTATACGTAAAGATGAGATGCCACTGAAACCTATGATGGGTGGACGTGCATTCTCTAAGTGGGGAATAGACTTCGTAGGTCCTATTAATCCCCCAGCTAAGGGTTCCCATGCAGAATATATCATTGTTGCGACAGACTATCTAACAAAGTGGGTAGAGGTAAAAGCCACAAGGAAGAACGATGCTCAAACAACAGCTAAGTTTTTATTTGAGAATGTATTCACTAGATACGGGCTACCCATAGAGCTAGTTAGCGATAGAGGCACTCACTTCTTGAATGAAGTTATTGAAAATCTGCTCCACGAATTTTTGGTAGTACATAAGAAGTCTGCCCCCTATCACCCTCAAGCTAATGGCCAAGCTGAGAGCACCAATAAGATCTTATGCAATGTACTGACGAAATTAGTAAACAATAAACGCTCTGATTGGGACAAACAGCTACACCATGTTGTTTGGGCATACCGAGTCGCCTACAAAACGGTACTCCAAGCCACCCCCTTTCAGATGGTGTTTGGCCAAAATGCAGTGCTACCATTGGACTTCTTAATACCTACATTGAAAGTAGCACAAGAACACGAATGGACGGGTCATGAACTATCCTCTAGACTTTTTGACCTTGAACGATTAGGAGAAACAAGACTGAGGGCAGCTGCAGGGATATATGCAGCAAAGAAACGACAGAAGGCATACTTTGATGCCCACGTTAAGGATAAAGGTTTAAAGGCAGGCGACTTAGTTTTAGTCTACACATTGAAGCAACATGCGAGGAAACTGGAGAAGAGAGGCTACGGACCCATGATCATTAACAGAATCTCAACAAGTGGAGCAGTGCAACTAGCCACATTAGAAGGCGATGTTCTCCCAAGTTATATCAGCGGATGCAGGGTCAAGTTATATACGGAACCTCTCACAGAGGAAATGCTAAGCCGACTCAATACTGCTAAGAAGCGCAAAGAAGAAGAAAAGCGAATTCGAGAAGAAGCCCAAGCAGAAGCCTTAGAGCGCATACGGAGAATGAAATTAAGAAGACAAGGTAGAGAGCAACCTGTGCCAGATGCATATGCAGATCAAGGATATCACGTGGCTATGTGTGAAGTTTCAGGTATCAGCTCCCATAGGATAATTGATCGACGTCCTTTTATGACCTTAGATATAGGACAAGGAAAGGGTGCAAGGACTGTAAGAGCCTTGATTGACTCAGGTGCAGCCACTAGTGCTGTTAAATTGTCTTACTGTCAAGAGTTGAAATTAACTGTTAATCCTATAGAAGCATATCTCATAGGATTGGGAGGTGTGGAAACCCCTTGCATGGGCGAGGTGGAACTTCCCCTCTATATTCAAGACGAAGTAATGACAGTCAAAGTAGTCAAAGTACTAGTGTGTCAAGATGAGGACCTCACTGAGCCTCTTGTCTTTGGTCAGGACTAGATCTATGATCATGCAGTCACCCTAAACCTAAGAAGTGGACTTCTTCAGGTATGGGCGAATCAAACTAGAATTACAATTGAGTTAAATAATGGAGCACTCAAGGAACTAGAAAAGGCACGGACTCCTGGTCCCTCCAGGGGTACACATGAAGTTGACCATGCTGTTCTTGTCCAAGGCTATGTGATGCAGAAGAATGAAGATCTCAAAAAAGGAGTCAGAACCACAATGGAACTCCCTTCTTTTCCAAAGGCCAGAAGGAGGCAGCAACTAAGGGCAGATCAATCACTGAAGACTCTCCAGGCGAGAGACCAAAAGAATGCGCGAAGCAGAACAACTCAGCCGATGAAACAAATGCGGGTGCGAAAGGGCGAGCTGCCAACTGTAACCAAGTCGCAACAACGGTCTCAACTTCCTATTAGTAATCCACGACTTGATACTAATAAGAAGACTCCTAAAACCTCTGTTGAGAAAGTGAAATCTATTTGGGTTCCCAAGAAGTTGATGAAGGCTAGGCCACAATCAAGACAAATTTGGGTGCCTAAGGCTTACTTGCGGGCTCAAATATCTATCCAGACACCACCCCCTGTACAACATGGTCCATCTCCTCTCACCTCTGATACTCATTCTTATACCTCACACACAAACACACATTCACCTGTAAGCACGAGAAGAATCATGTGGAAATGGATCCCTAAAAAGCCTCATTTCCAAGCCGATACCCTCACTGTGCTTTCAGACCCTTCCATCAAACCACGACACAAAACCATACGTTGTGTCTGGCGTCCTAAGATGTGTGACAAACCCCCTGACCCTTCCTTGTAAATTCACGTCCAACTACTAACTACATCACTCAGACACCATAGCTTTCCATTTAAGCTCTTCTCTTCACTAACTGCACACACACTCATCGAGCACTCACTGACCCACTGACTCATCATCTACCTCATGTTAATGTTGTAACGGGGACAACAACGATTTTATTCTGTCCATTACAATGTTAACACATGGTTCTATATTCTCACAGAACCAACAAGCAAGCAGTGCCATGGCAGAAGCTGGAGGTTCCAGTTCTCACGCCGGATCCAGCGCACAGATTGTGGATATAGAAACACTCCTCCTCGAACCACATCTCACCGAAAGACCGCAAGAACTTCAAGCTGTGCATGTGCTCCCAGTTCAGGATCCTCCTCAGGGACACACCTCTCAAGTGGGCAAACACGCTCATTGGTTCAGTGATGTTGCAGGACCAGTGGGTGATGGAACCTATTTTTGGGAAGCTGAATTGGAGTTTAATGGTAAATGGGGACGCTACCATTTTTTCACGCGCGAATTTGAGAGCTATCAAAATGCCGAAGTAATGCGTTCGGTATGGACCAAAGCGGGCCTGGACAGTTATTTCAGGGCCCACTTACCGAAGCCAGATTTCTTACGTTGTTCTTATCTTATCAGTACCATCACTCCTAGCAGGGCCAAGGGAGGCGACAACACTTTTGTGTTACCCTCACTGTTGCCGGGCCACGAACTTAAAAGATTCAAACTGACCCTCAATCTAGTACGAGAAGCATTGGACATGCATGGTATGCACATTCCTACTGAAAAGGAAACAATGGTTCCAAGCAGAATGAAACATAAAGATCTCAATAAGCTGAAGGATATGGTAGCAATGACACCGACCATCGCTCTTCACCTACGGACCGTCATGCAGCATTTTGCTTTTCCAGCCCAGGAAACATTCACCATGCCACCAAAGAAGATATGGTTTAGCTTGTATTTGGCAGAGACAGAAAACCTCCTTATCAACGTACCACATTGGATCATAGATCAGATCCACCTAGCCCATCAACGGTGGAACAAGAAGCAGAAAATGTGCTCCACGGGTGTTGTGCTCTGACCAAAATAATCTATCGATGTCTAGCCTATGACGTGCCTATTCAGCGGGCACTCGTATGGTCCCGGGCCCAGGAGTTCCAGAGAAGGCTATCAACGGCAGGTCCTCCATCAAAGAAGATGAGAGAGGGAGTCCAATTACCCTGCACTCAACCAAGGGGAGCCACCACTACACCAGAGATTACCCCTCCCCAGACACGACGCATTAGACCATTCACCATTCGGCTACCAAGACCAAGTACAGAGGGACCCAATCTGGTGTTTCCACCCGTCCCATCAGACTTGGAATTTCCACAGGGCTTTACTCTCAATGATCTCACTGATGAAGAAGTGGCTAGACTGATCTACGACTCTAATCTCGAAACGGAAACAGAGCGAGCTCAGGAACCACAAACCCATACAACAACGTCAGCCCCCACCCGACCGCAAGTTGTAGAAGTCAACGTAGATGAACAAGAGACCGAACAAGAGGAAGAAGCCTACGAAGAACAAGAGTATGATGAACTTTCAGAGTTAGCAAGTGCCCCAGCGTATTCGGCACAAATAAAAAGACTATATCAAACCATGAAGCTAGTTCAAGAACAGCATAAAATGTCACTTGAAGCAGGCAAGAAACTCATGAACCAATTGCTGGCAGAGGAAGGTGTGGATGATATGTTCATCGAGTCCATCAACCTACATGCCGATGCAGTAGGATTGGATGAGGCCATTCATGAGGCAATGGCCTACATTCACCGATTTGAGAAAGGAGTTCCCGCCCGTCCCATGAGGTCCGGGAAACAAATTCATATCAACGTATCAACACCAGGAAATACAACGCAAACAGACGAACATCAGGAAGCACCACTGTCACCACCCTCCCCACCTCTCACTACAAAACTCACTCCACCACGTGACACTATCGCCACCACGTCCACTATCACCACAATCGTCATGGGAATTCCACTCTCTCCGGGAATCCAATTCGAGGGAGTCACTATGCCCACCTTCACCACTCTCTTCACTAACGTCACATCCACCCCACCCACGGTCCCCATCTACACGGTCACTCAAACATTTGACACTATGGAAACATCTCCTGCCACAGCACCACTCCCTTCCCCCATGCAACCTTCGTCCCCCATACCCCCTCCACCCACATCTCCATTGACTCCACATCATTCACAACTCCCTTTCCCATCCCCATTTCCCCTGCATCTTCATCTCTCCCTGCATCATTTAATGTAAATAGTATATTTCTAGCTTTAAACCAATGTGTCTATCAACTTCAGAATGAGTATCGAGCTCTCGACGATCGTTATCATCAAGTGATCACTACCAATCAGAAACTTCAGAGCCGCCTCACAGCGATCGAGGAAGAAAATGCAGAACTCAACCAACGTTACACCACACTCGAACATGCCCACCAAACACTCCTAGAAACTCCCCAACCATCATAACAGCCGGGCACCAAACAACTCGAGGCCTTGCTGGACGTATACCAAGCTGATAATCTCAGAGTCCGGCGTAACTTGGCACTCCTCAGAAAACACATGGCAGCCGCCCTTGAAGAGAACAAGAGACTGCAGCAGCAAAATGAAGCAAATCTAGAAGCAGCAATGGAAGGCTCTCCCCATGAAATTGATCCAGAGCAGTTTAAAGCCGTACCCTCAGAGACAATGAAGACCATCTTGGAAAGCTATGCAGATCTATTAGATGCTCATGATGAGTTGGAAAGGGAACGTGATGAGCTACGTGGCGAGCTCAAGGAACAAGAGGCTCCAACCAAGGTAATAGAACCGGCCTCGACTTCAGAGGAAGTGAAGGCATTGACAGAGCAGGTGGTTGAGCTCCAGAAAAAGTTACTAGAGTATGAAAGGCAACCCTCTCCAGTTATAGAACCTGAGCCAGAAGACTTGGTTCCCATTGAGGTAGATGATTCGTACGAGGAACCATACGTTCCTATGCCAATGCCAGGAGGGCAACAAACCTCAGAGGGAATGGATACCTTAGAAGTGGAAGCACCTGAATGGCTTCAGTCATTAGAGAAGACAGCGAACACCCACGATGAACGAGTAGCAATACAAATCCAATCATTAGCCAAATTAGAAGACACTGTCATCAAGTCCGAGTATTTCAGACGTATGTCCCATCACAGGTGGATAGGGACCAATGATGATCAGTATGTGCCATATTGCATATTATTGGCTGATTACAACGCAGAGATCCAACGACAATGTGGGAAGGCCCCCACCTTTGCCACCCAGTTTGGCCCCGACGATATACCAGAGAGTGCAAAAAGAGGATCTATTCATCAACCCACTTGGATGATCCGTCTCTTGGAGACTCATCCTGAAATGGTACGAACCTGGAATAACATGCCCCTCTTTATTAAGTACAATCCTTGTTATGCCCCAGTCCTACGAAGACGCACATGGCCCGAATTCACCATTGCTGTCAAGAACATCAAGGGCTGTGCCAAGTGGCTAAATTATGTTTATTTAGCACCTCCACGAGGACCTCCCACTGTAAATTACATGATTTCTACTATCAGACACTGGAGCACTCGACTACGCAATACACCCGATGTGATGGCACAAATGTGTATGAAAATATTTGAATTAATGCTGATCACATTCAGGACATTTAAAAACATTAAGGATCCCCACTTCTCAGGAGCAGGATTCGTTACAGGCACCAAGACCTATTTTACGACATGAGCACCACCCCATCAATAGAAGTAATATATGCTTGGCACGCCAGAATAAAGTACCTCCCCGCTTGTTTTAAACAGACTTTCGAGGAGATGTTCATAACGGGATTCTGGGAATATCACTCAGAAATCTTTGTACCCAGGCCTTCACATCTCCTCCACTTATTCGCTGTGGAGAGAACCATACATTCAGAACAACTGCGGGTGCCACACCCGGACGTACCAGGACCAGTGAATTGGGACGCATTATTAACAGATCTAGCACGGGGGCTCAGATTAGAAGAACATCACCTCGCTTCTGACGTCGTCCAATACTACGTTCAACGAACATCTAGACAAGGGTCTGTCAGGGGCAACAAACGCGAGAGTGGGGGGGTGTTGGCAGCAGTCAGGGAACCGAAGGAGCCACAAGACGAAGAGAGTCAAAGCGAAGGGACATCACAAGCAGACATGGCAGTCAAAGAAGATCTGGCAAGTAGGCCATCTAAATTTTTCAGACATCAAGGAGTTGAGCACACAAGAAGAAAGAGCAAGTAGGGAGCTCAAAGGTATGTATGACAAATCAGCAGCAGTCAGGGAACCGAAGGAGCCACAAGACGAAGAGAGTCAGAGCGAAGGGACAGCACAAGCAGACATGGCAGTCAAAGAAGATCTGGCAAGTAGGCCATCTAAATTTTTCAGACATCAAGGAGTTGAGCACACAAGAAGAAAGAGCAAGTAGGGAGCTCAAAGGTATGTATGACAAATCAATAGAGAAAATCCCTACACAAATAGTGATTTTCATCACTAAAAACCATTGTAAATATCATTTCGTATTTTTGTAGCTCCATTTTGTGCAAGCCAAGGAGTCCTTGAGCTTGAGGAGCTTTAGAAGTATCTACCTGCCAATTTTCATATTTTTTAGATCTCGTTTGAGCCCTCTAATAAGCCTTGGAACCTAATTTTTAACTAGGCCGGACACTAAGTCTGAACAGGGCCAAAGCTAGTCAAAAACTATAAAAGGAGCTAGAGAGCTCATTTTTGAGGGGAGATTGTAATTGAAATGAACTTGTAAGAGCTTTTTGAAAGTAATCTAAGAACTCCATTGCTTCTCACTCTTTGTCTTGCCGTGTGTGCGCGTGTGCGTGTATGTGTGTGCATGCTTGTGTGCTTCTCACTCACGCACTTGTGCCTCCACTTGCTCGAGGTCTTCATACCATCCTCACGTCTTCCCGGATTGACATTGAAGGAGGTGCTACTCATCACTGAGCTACAGTAATGTACATACGTATACAAGCTTCACTTTTGAGATTCTCTTCACTTTCTCAAATGACTTCTTGAACTTCAATCTGATCATTGACTTGCTTCAAGCTCTTTGTAATCATCAATTTGTGATTGCTTTGTTCCAACAGCTCCCCCTCAATCACTAATTGTGATTATTCCATTCTTCTTTACTCCTGCCATCTCTTTGAACTTCTGTAGCTTAGGTCCATCTAAGCTTTTTGTCAACATATCTGCAACTTGCTCTTTTGTTGGAGTATACAATACTTCAATTTCTTTATCAAGTACCTTTTCTCTTAAGAAATGATACTGAATCTCTATGTGTTTATTCTTGGCATGAAAAATAGGGTTAACTGCCAAATATAATGAACTCATATTGTTCCAAAACTCTTCAACAAAGTCTTTAACCATATCACTTCTTTTGCAGCCTCTACCATTCCTTTATACTCAGCTTCTGTGGATGACAAAGAAACTGTATATTGCTTCTTTGAGCACCAAGAAACCAATTTATCTCCAATATGACAGAGATACCCATGAGTAGACTTTCTATCATCTGAATCACCTGCCCAATCTGCATCACTAAACACTTTGATTCTTGTATCAGAAGTAAATCCATAATACAAACCTTCACTCAGAGTTGCCTTTCCCTTGATATATCTTAGTACCCTTTGAGCGGCAATCCAATGAGTCTTCTTTGGACAATGCATAAATTGTGATAACACACCTACTGCATATGATAGATCTGGTCTTGTCAAGGTAGCATAGATTAGACTACCTACCAAAATCTGATATTTCTTCATGTCATTAAATTCGTCACCTCCATATCTGCTCAATTTATGATTTACCTCCAATGGTGTAGTTGAAGGCTTGCAATCTTCCATGTTGAACTTCACCAGAAGATTCTTCAAGTATCTCTCTTGTGTAACATATACTCCATGTTGAGTATACACAATCTACATTCCTAAGACATAACATAAGTTTCCCAAATCACTTATCTTAAACTCCTTCTCTAGTTGTTTCTTAAGCTCCTTGATTCCTTGAGCATTTGTACCTGTGACAATAATATCATCAACATAAATACACATGTATATAAATCCATTTTCACTTGCCTTCACTAGCAAGCTACTATCTGGCTTTGATGCTTGATATCCACATTCATTCAAGAACTTAACGAGCTTGTAATTCCATGCTCTTGGAGCCTGCTTCAAACCATACAAATCTCTCTTTAGCTTACATGCATAATCTGATCCAATTGAATCCATGAAACCCTCTAGTTGCTCCATGTACACTTCATCTGCAATGTATCCATTCAAAAATGCATTCTTCACATCTAATTGTGATAACTTCCATCCTTTACAAGCAACAATCGCAATTAGAGATCTAATTGTAGACATCTTAGCAACTGGACTAAAGATTTCATCATAATCTACTCCATAAGTTTGGGAAAAACCTTTAACCACAAGTCTAGCCTTGTATCTAGACACCTTTCCATCTGCAAATCTTTTTGTTTTATACACCCACTTACATCCAATGACCTTCTGATTCTTTGGCCTTGGCACCAATTCCCATGTTTCATTTTCAAGTAGAGCATCATACTCTTCGTGCATTGCCTTCTCCCAATTGTGTTTACCTTTAGCTTCTTCATATGTGGTTGGATCTTCTTCTATCTTCACAATGTAAGCATAATCTTTTGTTGTTAAGAAAGATGTATCATAACTATACCTGATAGGTTCTTTCCTTTCTCTCAAAGATCTTCTGACCTCTGCACTCCTTGAAGTCTTAGCCACATTTGATTCTGGATCAAATCTTGGCCCATCTTCAACATTGCCCTAAAAATTACTTTTACAATCAACATCATCAATATCTTCTTCATACACCCTTACTTTTGTCTTCCCTTTCCTTTGTATTTCTTCAACATCTGCATAGTCATTTGTTGACCCTGTATACCATGTGCTTTGCTCATCAAATGTGACATCTTTTGTAACAAGAAATTGCTTTGTGGATGGACTCCACAATCTGTAACCCATCTGTCTATCATCATACCCAATAAACACATACTTTTTTGCTTTGGGTTCTAGCTTATGTCTTAATTGTGAAGAAACATAAGCATATGCTAAACATCCAAATAGCTTACAATGATCAAGAGTAGGTTTCTTACCCCACCATGCTTCATAAGGTGTTTTTACATCCAAAGCTTTACAAGGTAACCTATTCACAAGGTATGTTGCAGTGTTGATAGCTTTTGCCCATAAGTAATTTGGACAATTCTTCTCTTTCATCATTGCTCTTGCAAACTCTACAAGAGTTCTATTTCTTCTTTCTGCAACTCCATTTTGTTGAGGGGAGTACCTGCAAGTTACTTCTCTTTTTATACCTGCATTCCACAAATAATCATCAAACTCTTAGAAAAATACTCTCCCCCTCCATCTGATCTCAACCTCTTGAGCTTTTGTCCTGTAATTCTTTCTACATAAGCATGATAATGCTTGAATGTCTTGAACACTTCTGATTTGTCCTTGATTACATATAAAGTAATCCATCTGGTTACATCATCAATAAACAACACATAATATCTGGATCCATTTATGCTATAGTCCTTTGAAGGACCCCACACATTTGTATGAACCAACTCAAGCATATTTGAATACTTGTACAGTGATTTATTGTATGAACTTTTGTGTGCTTTACCTAATTGACAAGCTTCACACTTGTACACCATGTGTTGACCTTCAACATTTGGCAATCCAAGCACCACATCATTCTTTGACATTTCTTTTATAGCTCTCATTGAAATGACCTAGCCTTTTATGCCATAGGTCTAACTCAGACATCTTTTGACTTCCATAAGTAAATAATGCATGTCCCACATTACCTTGGACCTTGAGAGTAAACAACCTTACTTCCTTTTTTCCTGCAATGATATTTCTATATCCCTGATTTGGATCTTGCACATAAACACCATCATTTGTGAATCTGACTTCATATCCCTTCTCCACAATTTGTCCTACACTTATCAAGTTTTTAGGAATAGTAGGAACATAAAGTACCTTGCTTAAGAGTGTGCTTCCACTCTTTGTCTTCACTGATCCAATGCTTTCCACTTTATGCTTGGTGTTATCTCCTGTTTGAACTGTATGTCCATTCACCTTTGCTTCCATATCAGTCATCAATGATATATTGCCACTCAGATGATTGCTACATCCTGAGTCAATATAGAACACCCTTTGATCTTCTCCTACTGCTTCATGTGTTGCATTCAAGATGAGAGTCATGTTAGACGACCGCCGGAGTGGGACAGACGTAATGACTGCCTGATAGACCGGAATTATCAAAATCCATGCAAAAAAGTTGGTACGCGCATCTTGAAAAAAGATATATAAAGCAATGTAAAGAGAATGACGAGAGAGACGCTTGTGTACATGGTTTTAGAGAGAGAGAGAGAAAGAGGGATGCTCTTTCTGAAATTGTCAGAGTTTACTTACACTATGGTGAAGCTCTGAGTATTGTTTGTGTTGATTTCTGTTCTGTCTGCGTCGCCTGCTCATACTGAAGTTCACCGTAGTGAATGTTAAATGTCAGTTTATGTGGTTGAGTACTGTTTTCGTATCGTAAGATTGTGTGCTCTTCGACCGGTGAAGTACCCTGAGTTAGTATAAGTGAATGTAGTACTGCATAAGTTGATTTGATACAGATTATTGCTTTTGGTAAATGTAACTTTTAATTGAATGTCTCGAGAAGTATTGTGGTGAGTGAATCTGTCTGATTCACTCTGTTTGATATATTATATGTTCATGAATCTGTAGAAGGGACAATTGTTCTGTTCTTCGAGTAAACTGATCTGGAGAATTTCGGATGCAAGAATCTAAGAACCAAGTATTGATGTTGATTAGTAACTGAGCTAGACGAGTAGTCACGCTTGATGTTGTAACGAAGATTTGGGAAAATAGTACATGGCCTCTGTTTAACAGACCCCTACCACTCCCAAGAATCCACGACGATCTGGTAATGTCTTACGGTAATGATAATTAGAGTTAACCATAGTTTACGGTGAAGCTCTGTATTACGTTAATCTTTGTTCGATAGCGACTTGCGTTTGTCAGTAACACAGCATCGCTAGTTTAACACTTTAACATTTAACATTTGGCGCCGTCTGTGGGAAAGTGGCATCAAGATTGCCAGTCATCTGTCAGAATCAGATTATTGTTTGATTGTCAGTAGCAATAGAACCAGATTTTTGCAAACTGTTTCGTTAGTAATATTCCACGATTAATACGGAAAATGATAAATGCCGGTTACTCAGTCTGGCGAAACGTACCCCAAGAACCATCAGTCTGGAGTATTAAAGACAACTCTGGAAGGTAGAAGTACAACTAGGACTGACCCAGTTGTCAAGAAAGTTCAGAACGTTAAAGCTGATTCCGGTCATATTCCGGTAGAACGTGTTACGTCTCTAGTACATTCCAGTACTATTTCGGCACAGTCTGTCGAAGATATAGTAATTCCAGAACCTACCAAGATGCAGTTGGAATCTAGTTTAACACTCTTGGAAAAAGATTTAGATTCACTTACGATTAGACACTCCCTAGGCAAAGAAATCAGCGAAGGCAAAAAGACACCGCATTCGGGCACAAGTTCGGTTTATCCCGGTGATATTTCGGTAAGAGAATCTCAGTTATTCGGTGTCGAATTAGCATTTTCTGCTGAATCTTCAGCCCAACTGCCGTGCTTGGAAGCAAGTTTTCATACACTAGACATCAAGGAAGAAGGAAGGCTGTTTGAAACAGAAATTAACAGCATAGTAAGCAAGCTTATTTCACCGGAAAGTGTGCCATCAGACGATATAGATTCCGGTAGTTCAAATATTCAGACCAGAAATACAGACGGAAGTTATAATATATTCACGATGAACGAACAACAACAGCAACAACAACAACAACAACAACAACAACAGTTATGTCAACCCAGGCCACCTCCAACGGGAGTGACATACACGAAGTTTGGTGGATTTCCAAGAGATGATCCGGATGCTCACGTACGCACTTTCGAGATAAGCTACGCCGTTCTCAACCATCCACCAGATCCGGCCTACAAAGCCATTGTCTTCCAATCTACACTTGTCAATGAAGCAGCCAGGTGGCTCACAGAATACGATATTAATCATTTTGGCACCTACGAAGCAGTTCGAGATGCTTTTCTGCAGCGATTCAGGCTAAAAAAGAATCCAGCCGAAGTTTTTGATTATCTGCAGAATAACAGACAGAGGGTGAATCAATCTGTACAGGAATATGCTACCCTTTTCAGAACACACTTAAGGCAGCTACCACCGGCTCATGCTAACTTACCAGATGATGTTATTACTCAGTGGTTCATCAATGGCTTGGTTCCTCAACTTAAGCAGATCATGATCATAAGATGTGTCAGAGCTATGATACTTGATGCAATCATAGCAATGACTCTACAGCTGGAAAACAAAGTCGGCGGATTTACAGAAGATCTGGAGTGGGTAAAAACAAACAGACATGTTGCCGAAGATATGACCAAACAAGTATATTGCACCACATGCAAAAATTCAGGACATACCAGCACCAATTGCGCACTTAATCAGACATTCTGCGCTATTTGCAACATTGCCGGACACACCACCGAAAACTGCGCATACAACGCTAGAGTACAGGGAATAGCGACTGTCAATGCAATTATCCAGGAACAAGGGCAACCAGCCAATCATTATGTGCCTCCTCAAATGAGAAACAACCAGCAGCAAGGATATCGAAATTACCGAGGACAGAGGAATAACAACTATAATCCAAATCGCTGGCAGAATGGGCCACCACTGGAAAACTGAGTATGATCAAAGGAAGAAGGAACGTCAAAATCCAATGGCCAACATGGTAAAAATCACACCGGTGGAAACACAGGCTGCGACAGTCCAGACCCGTTCCGGTAAACAATTGCAACCGGCAGCAGAAATTTTTGAACCAGGGATACGTGAACAACACAGAATGTATAACAAAGCTAGTCAATGGACCGCAACAGAACCAGTCTTTCCAGAGCCTATTCCGGTAGCCCAGCCCTCGTTAACAAAGGAAGGAACACAACAAAGGGAGTTAGCAGCAGAAACATCATCAACAGCAGATACATTGCCCACCGTAGACACCTCCGCATCCGCAGAGGCATCAACTTCAACATCAGTAGAGCTTGTCAATCAACCTCAACAGGCTTGGGAAATCTTATCTAAGGCATCGATCACTCTGCCTTTGGGCCAACTATTGGCATTAGTACCTGGAATTCGACAACAGTTCCAACAACAGTTCAGTCCGGTACCTTCTTGTATTTCGGCAATAGCAGCAGTTCAACCGGAACCTGATTCTACGGTTGATCATTCAGTTCCCTTGATTACAGTATGGTATAAGAATCATAAGATTACGCAGGTATTAATTGATGGAGGCTCTGGTGTTAACATTGCGACCGCAGCATTATGCAAAAGGTTAGGATGGACCGAAATCGAACCAGTTCAATTTTTTGTCAGAATGGCAGATCAATCTAGAGTCCATCCTGTAGGACTTGTGCGAAATGTACCCATCACTTTACAAGGTACGACCTTTAAAATGACCTTTGTTATACTAGATCTGCCAGAATCCACTTTGGATTACAACCTTCTTTTCGGTCGACCCTGGCTGAAGCATGCAAAGGTAGTACAAGACTCGTCTGCACAAGAGCTTACATTTAAAGATGCCAATCATAGATATGTGGTAAAATTAGATGCTATACAACCTTGCAAACTACATGCTAGACCATATTTTGTTGAACCAGTCCACATGTTAGATGGACTATCAGATGATGAAGAAGAGGAATTTCTGAAGAATAATGCTGATTTAATGACCTTAGGGACTGTTGATCTACAGTCCGTGATAGATAACTGGAGTACTTCAGTTTGTACAATTGTACCGATCACCGGGAATTCTAAGCAGGAAGATACTGTTTCAACACATGACGACGAATTACAATCACTGTTGAAGTCAACAGACGATACAGAGAAACCACAACAGTTTTATGTCTCCGAAGACCAGTTGACCTCGTACAATCTAGGAGGCGTAGATCATCCACGACCTGTAAAGATAAGGCAAAACTTACCGGAAACATTTAAAACTGATTTGATTCGACTACTTCGCGAATTCTCAGACGTCTTTGCATGGGATTACAAAGATATGAAAGGATTAGATTCCCGCATCTATCAGCACAGTCATGTTGAAGCCTGAAGCTAAACCGAATAAGCAGCCCAGCTACCGGATGAATCCCAATTATGCATCACAGGTAAAAGCCGAACTTGATAGATTATTAAAAGTTGGATTCATCGTACCAGTAGAACATGCTGAATGGATTTCACCAATTGTGATCGTGCCAAAGAAAAATAAGCAACTGCGAATCTGTGTAGACTACCGAAAATTAAACGCAGCAACAGTACCGGATCCTTTCCCGATCCCCTTTCTGGATACCATGCCTGATAGGGTAGCAGGACATGAAATGTATTCATTCTTAGATGGATACAGTGGTTACAATCAGGTTAGAATGGCTGAAGAGGATATACCAAAAACTGCCTTCATTACCAATTGGGGTGTCTTTGCTTGTACGGTAATGTGGTTTGGATTGAGAAACGCACCAAGCATATTTCAAAGATGTATGCAAGAAATTTTTTCTCCTTATCTGACTTCATTTATGCAAGTATATTTCGGTGATTTTTCAATTTTCGGTAAGTGGATAGCACATCTGTTCCATTTACGGTGCTGCTTTCAGAAATGCCAAGAGTATAGACTCTGCTTAAACCCAAACAAATCTGTGTTTGCGGTTTCATGTGGCAAGTTACTTGGCCACATTGTATCTGCACAAGGTATCCAAGTAGATCCAGATAAAATTTCGGCAGTATTAGAAGCTCCGGTGCCCACTACACCAAAAGAAGTTATGCGCTTCCTGGGTCAAGTGCGGTGGCATGGCAGACACTTACGATGGCTTGCTCATCTGGCTATACCACTGAACAGGCTAATCACAAAAACTCCCCGCCAGTTCGAATGGACTCAAGAATGCCAAACTACATTTGATCGACTCAAGTATCTATTGACGCAGGCCCCAATCTTACAACCACCGGACTGGGACAATCTGTTCCATGTTTTTGTCGACGCTTCAGATATTGCGATCGGCAGTATTCTGATGCAGCAAACACATAAGTGGTTTCGCCCTGTTTATTACGCCAGCAGAAGGCTTGCACCTGCAGAAAAGAACTATTCTACCACCGAAAGAGAATGTCTAGGTTTGATTTACTCCATCAAAAAGTTCAGACATTATCTACTAGGCCGGAAATTCACATTCCATGTGGATCATGCTGCCCTCGTATATCTAGTAAGACAACAGCATTTAGGTGGACGATTAGCACGATGGGTGCTACTCTTGCAGGAATTTGATTATGAAGTCATTTACCGACCCGGAAATGCACATGCCTTAGCAGATTTCTTATCTCGTCTAGATTCCGGTGAAGCTCCGATAGGCATAGATGACACAACTCCAGCGATCTATAGTTCTGAGCCACTGACTGATAAGACTGCTGAATCACAAGTACCACCTACATATTATGATCAGATTCTAACTTTTCTCACCGAAGGATGCTTTCCATCCGAGACTGCCAAGGCAGTTCGAAGGAAAATTGCAGTCTTTAGCCGCCGATTCCGGTTAGTTGCTGGAGAACTATATTATGTAGATCACATTGGAATCTTACTTCGATGTGTTCCTCCGCATGAAATTAACTCGGTCATCACAATGGCTCACTCGACCCCTACTGGTGGTCACTTTGCCACAGATTTGACTCACCGGAAAATTCTGCAAGGAGGTCTCTGGTGGCCAACTATGTACAGAGATGTGGCCCAATTTGTCAAACACTGCGATACTTGTCAAAGGTCTGGACAACCACTGCAACGACACTTCTTCCCCTTGCAGCCTATTATGCCACTTGAACCATTTCAAAAATGGGGATTAGATTTTATCGGTCCGATCACACCTCTAGCAGTCTTCAGCAACAACAGATACATACTAACCTGTACAGATTATGCAACAAGATGGGCGGAAGCTTGGGCTTTACGGTCTGCTACAGCGGTTGTAGTAGCAAAATGTCTGCTAAATGATGTCTTCCCACGATTTGGCTTACCACTCGAATTAGTGACAGATCAAGGTACTCACTTTGTAAATCAATTAATGAAGGTACTCACCCAATCATTCCAGGTGACACACAAACTCAGCTCTCCATATTACCCTCGCGCCAATGGTGGCCGAAAGTACAAACAAATCACTATTGAATATCCTCTAGAAACTGATCATGGAAGCACCGGAAAGATGGGATCAACTACTACCTGCAGTGTTATGGGCATACCGAACTACCTACAAGGTAACAACAGGATTGACACCTTTCAAATTAGCTTACGGCTTAGAAGCAATAGCACCAATGGAGATAGTTATACCAAGTTTACGAGTAGCCATTACCCAGAAACTGCTACCGGAAGACTCACTGTCATTTCGGTTGGACACGCTCAGAGAATTAGACGAACACAGATGGCTCAGTTTTTAACAATGCATGAAGTTCAACTAAGACAGGCAAGGACACACGATCGAAACCTGAAAACTCCAGTATTTTCGGTAGGACAGCTTGTACTTTTCTATAATGCAAAGTCAAATAGATCCGCAGGTAAATTCAAATTACGGTGGTTCGGCCCTTACAAAATCTCAGAACAAATCGATCCAGCCACTTTTCGGTTGACTACGTTGACCGAAAATTCACTTCCAAAAGCAATCAATGGCTCGAAGCTGCAGCCGTATCAACATGCCGCTAGCCCGCATTAAAACATTCGGCGGTGGACCGCATCTTTTTTGTTTTTTTCTTTATTTTTCCTGCAGTTCTTTCTTTTTAATAGCCGCGTTTTGTCATAAGCCGCCCTCCTTTACTCAAGCATGCACGCCAAATTGAAAGCAGTATCATTCCAGCACCGCACAATGATAACCCTCACTTCCTACCCCCACCGTAATATCTGTACTTAAGCTCTTCGATTGCGCCAAAAAAAAACGCTATGGTGTTTTTGTGCTTGTAATTGTGTTTTCTGTGTTCTGTGTACTCGTGCTCTGTGCTCTGTGTATTCGTGTTCGCGTGCCCAATGGAAGCATTGGCGAACTACACAGCCTTTTGTGATGGTATCCCTACTGAGGTAGGAGAGTACCTGCGTATCCGAGGGTTGGCCAACTTCGCTGAGCTTCCATGGCACTCAGTGGAAGCCCATCCCTTCTTCGCACAAATCATCTCTGCCATCGCCCAATCCCCCATCGCTGACCGACAATGGCTCTTCCCCTCCCTACCATCTAGAACCGTAATAACCTTCCAGGCCTTCACCGAAGCCTTCCGCCTCACTCCACAAGGCCGCGAGAATGGCCCAAGTATCCCCGTAGGCCGCATGACCGAACTTTTCCCCCGCCATTCATCAAATGAATACGCCATTCTCTGTCGCCCCGAACCTAAAAAAACCGCATTACACTTCTTAGTTGTCATTCTTAACCTCCAAAAACGCACATACGGTATCTCCCGCCCATTCTATTCCGCCATCGATGTTGCCGCACGAGAACCCGTTAATTTCGCCTCATTTTTCTTTCACCGAATCCATAAGGAGTGCATCGCCATCATGAAACAAGTCAACAAAGGAACCACCCCTCGACCCAGACTTCCCCACATCCTTTCCTTCCTCTTCCCAACCATACTCGCCGCTCAACCACCACCACGAGGACCAGTTTTCAGGCCGGAAGAGTCAGTTCAGCTACTAGAAGACGAGGAAGAAGAAGATGAAGAAGAGCTCAATCAGTTGTTTCGCCGGAAACGAATCAGGATTAGTTCCTCCGAAAGCGAAGCACAAGGCTCAGCCGGAAAGGACAGAGAGGACGATAAAGAAGAAGAAAAGAACGAAGAAGAGACATTCCATGATACAGCTACTTCAATGCATAATGAATCATCGACTGAGCAACATGAACAACAACATCAAGCAGAAACAGAAATAATTTCGACCGAAAAAGAATCAGAGCAACAGGTAGATGAACAGCAATCTCATCAAGATGCACTAGACAATCTACTGAAGGCTGTGGAATCCACAGAAGCAAACAATGCAGAAACAAACAAGGTACAAACTACTGACTCTACCCTCCCCAAAACATCGCCTGTTAACCCCATTTCCCAACCTGAACCACCCCTCAGTCCCATCAAGCCCAGTCACCACACCGGAACTTCTGAAGCCTCCACATCCTCCCTCAACTATTCACCTCCAAATTCACAACAACTCCTCACCGGAACCTCCTCGCAACCTCGCCCTCCTCTGCCACCCCACCCCGTTCCAGTTTTTTCAGAATTAGAAGCTATGGGTAGACTACTGATAAACCTATCCCAACAACTGCCCCAACACCTGAAACAAGTCACAAACGATGCACGAGAAGAATTCCAAAGGAAATTGGAATTAATGGAGGCGGATATCACCCCTCTTCAAGAAGAGTTACAAGCAGCAAGAGCAGAAAATCATGCACTATGTGAGTAGATCAAGCAACTACAGGCTTCGCTCCAAGCACAGGAAGAACACTCAAACCAGAGAGATAAGGCACTGGCTGAAAAAGACGAACTACTGACAGCTGCCGACACCGAAATACTAAAGTTAAAGCAAACAATCAAAGATACAGACGATACAAGAATAGCACTAGGAAATCTACTGGAAGAAACAAGACTCCAGTTACAGGACACCGTACAGAAATACCAAGAGCAGCAGAGAGAAGCAAAGCAGGCAGTAGAAGAATTAC
Source organism: Ceratopteris richardii (assembly GCA_020310875.1). Taxonomy (NCBI): domain Eukaryota; kingdom Viridiplantae; phylum Streptophyta; class Polypodiopsida; order Polypodiales; family Pteridaceae; genus Ceratopteris; species Ceratopteris richardii. The sequence goes on from CM035410.1 coordinate 110,225,973, forward strand.
AAAGAACAAAAGAATCCTTAGACGATGTCAACAACATGCTGAAACACCAACTAAACAGAGAATCTAAATATAAGAAGGACTTAGCAAATGTCCGTAGAGAACGAGATGCTTACTACCAAACCATAGAATTCCAGACCCAACAGTTTGGAAGATTAGATAATCAGGTACGCAACCAGAAAGACAGAATCAATGAGATGCAGAAACAAATAACGGACATGAAGACAGCAAGAGATGCGGCATTATCAAACGATTTTTATTTACAGGAGGCCTTTTTGCAAACACAGGCCGAAATTTTGCTCACCGAAGCAATTGCACTTAGTTCCGTCAGAATAGATGCGCAGATTTTAGAACCCGACACTCTGAAGCAATTATTAGAAACCCTTAAGAAAAAAATAGCTCGTACATTTAGATTAGCCAGGAATATGTACCTCGAAGGTCTCATAGAAGAATAGTAAAATTCGGTCATGCAATTTCGCAATGTGATGATGAGTTCGGATTGAGTATGATATCAAGGTTTTGTTTCATGATACTTTTTTGCACATGTAAAAGACTTGCTAAGTCCAGCATCGATCTACGGAATAAAATGCAGAATGATGATTTTTACTTATGCTACAATTTTGGTAAGGGGAATGAAGTATCATGACGAATGAAATATAATCATTCCAGCAAATGGCAGTTCAAGCTCTGGTGCTTATAAAATGCGTATGCCTAGCATAGTATTTTTCAGTATAGTATTCTTCGAGCTTGGGTGCTAGTTAACAAACTTCCAGCATATTATTTTCGGCGAGTCTTGCAACCATGTCTGAATCAGATATCCTAAGATGGCGACTCAGGAGGAGAGCAACTGCACAGAGAATGATAGTGCCTACATCAGACGACACTGATACTACATTACAGAATGATAGCGATGATTCAACGACTTGTGCAACGACAAAGGCACAACATAACAACAAAGCATTATTCACCGATTTCAAAATAGAACTCGACATACATTCTATGAGGAATAAGAACTGGCTTCAGAGAATCGGACTACTACAGTTTGCCAAGCTACCATGGGAGCGCTGGACAGGTAATGAAGATGCAACGACTCAGTTGCAGATTATGCGACAAACAAAAGGACAAATTCTAAATCAGGTACAATTTTCACCACAATTAGTCGCAGCAATATTTCAAGTGCCTCTGTATGACGATGACAGTTTTCCTAATTGTTCGAATGACGACATGAGAAAGGATTTTGGAAACTGCGAAGGTCGTAGAAAATATTACCTGATGAAAAAAGAAGCATGCATTCGACGTGAACAATTCAAATGGTATTTAGAGAGACTGTGTTTTATCGTCAGATTTGATTTAATGTCTAGAGAGAATTTTTCACCCTTAGTACATGCAGAAGGAGGTGGTAAAGTCAGCTGGGCTCACTGGCTGTATAACCACTTGTATACACAGATTTTTGTCGGGGACAAGCGCAGGTCCCAAAAATGTAGTCGTCTGTCAGTCTTTTTAGCTGCTTTATTCGAATATGCACACTTAATCAAATATCAACAGGTAAGTAATAATTGTAATCAGACACTGAGCAGACCAGGGCAAGAACAGATAGCAGAGCCCGAGGACATAGCAGAAATGCCGGACAGTCTTTTTCCGGTAACAGATGGCGGTGAACAGTCGCCTATTTTGGGAACCCCTTTTAAATTATCAACCAAAAGAAGAATGGAGGATCCATCACAACAGGTAAGTGCGAAAATATTGCAGAGTAATTGTTCGGATAATAACATGAGAACAATGCAGAATAAGTTGCAGGAAGTTTCGGACTTCCTACTGCAACAACAGGAAAGCATTCAGAACATACAAGAACAGGTAACTGTCAATAAAAATCATTCCAATTCATTGATTGAACAGAATAAACAATTACAGGATGCTGTGAATAGCAAGGACGGTTTATTGAAGGAAATGCAGAATGACCACAAACAACTAGTGCTAGCTTTGATCGAGACCACAAGGTCTATTCAAGATTTTGAACCATGGCAGGTAGCAGTGCAGAAACAAATCCAAGAAGAGATGATAAATTTTTCCATGATGAATGCTACAATGCAGGCAAAACATGTAGTTCTGCGTTCCAGAATACAAGTTTTACAGGAAATGGAAACCCAGTTATTAAATAATGAAGGCGTTGAATTGGATGCCACGTTGATGACAAAGATAGATATAGAGTCACTGAAACAACAATTGTATAATCATGTACATGATACTTGGAAACTTTTTCGTAGAAGATGGCTGAGTATACTTGTTTCCCCAATTGATCAAAGGCAGTCCTGTTTTTTGTCCAACCATGAAAACAATCTCATGACAGTCATTAAACGACAGGAAAATCAGCTTGAAGAATACAAACAGACGATTCAAGAATTGCAAAGAGAACTGTTATAGGTGCAGACACAGGTGAATCGGGAGCAGAACACTGACACAAACAATCAGACGCACCAAAGTGGCGAAGAAAATACTGTTAGCTTACAGAATCTACAGGGTGCTCCCAACATCATTAATGAGTCTGAACATAACTCTGAAAAAATTTTGGTGGAACTTGCGGGTTCGAGTCCACCATGCGTGCCAGTGTTAGACGACTGCCAGAGTGGGACAGACGTAATGACCGCCTGATATACCAGAATTATCAAAATCCGTGCAAAAAAGTTGGTACGCGCATCCTGGAAAAAGATATATAAAGCAATGTAAAGAGAATGGCGAGAGAGACGCTTGTGTACATGGTTTTAGAGAGAGAGAGAGAGAGAAAGAGGGATGCTCTTTCTGAAATTGTCAGAGTTTACTTACACTATGGTGAAGCTCTGAGTATTGTTTGTGTTGATTTCTGTTCTGTCTGCGTCGCCTGCTCATACTGAAGTTCACCGTAGTGAATGTTAAATGTCAGTTTATGTGGTTGAGTACTGTTTTCGTATCGTAAGATTGTGTGCTCTTCGACCGGTGAAGTACCCTGAGTTAGTATAAGTGAATGTAGTACTGCATAAGTTGATTTGATACAGATTATTACTTTTGGTAAATGTAACTTTTAATTGAATGTCTTGAGCAGTATTGTGGTGAGTGAATCTGTCTGATTCACTCTGTTTGATATATTATATGTTCATGAATCTGTAGAAGGGACAATTGTTCTGTTCTTCGAGTAAACTGATCTGGAGAATTTCGGACGCAGGAATCTAAGAACCAAGTATTGATGTTGATTAGTAACTGAGCTAGACGAGTAGTCACGCTTGATGTTGTAACGAAGATTTGGGAAAATAGTACAGGGCCTCTGTTTAACAGACCCCTACCACTCCCAAGAATCCACGACGATCTGGTAATGTCTTACGGTAATGATAATTAGAGTTAACCATAGTTTACGGTGAAGCTCTGTATTACGTTAATCTTTGTTCGATAGCGACTTGCGTTTGTCAGTAACACATCATCGCTAGTTTAACACTTTAACATTTAACAGTCATGTTATCCTTCTGATCTGATGCATAATTATAATAATTGTTGTTTTAGGACTAAGATTGAAAACTTCTTCCACC
>CM035410.1:110237023-110272023 GCA_020310875.1 Ceratopteris richardii
AATGGATCAGCATACGTCCCATTGATTCTAATTCTGTAAACATAGGTATCGGAGGAAAAAGAGGAGGGAGTGGTTGGGATGACGAGGCTGACAAGAGGTGATGAGAAGAGGGTGGAGAATAATTAGGGGAAGAAGAAGAAGAAGTAGCAGGTTCTTCAGGAACAATGGATGAAACAGGGACAATGGGCTCAATCGGAGGAATGGGTGGAGGAGTGGGTAGAAGAGTGTTGGGGACCAATACGATTCCAGTAAGCTGCTGCGTATTCACTTTATTCCGGTCGATTACATCTGCGACCAAGGTGATTACTTCAGTTAATATTTCTACAACAATGTTTTGCACATCCACCTGAGTCTGCTGCTGAGATTCTTCCGTAGAAGAAATTGCGTCAGAGTTGGCGGTAGAAACACTTTGGTCCTGCTGGTTATCCGGAGAAGATTGACCAAAAGATTCAATATGAATTTAAGTGGCGGTGTCGTGAAAGGTTTCTTCCTCCTGCCCGGCGGTGGAGCCTTGTACTTGACTTTCCGAGGGACTTATCCTTTGGCGTTTACGGCGAAGAAGCTGGAAGAGATCTTCATCATCCTCTTTGGTATCTTCGAGTACTTGGGCAGATTCTTCATGGTATAAGATTGGAGCGTTTGGAGGTGGTTGCGCTGCTTGGAGGGCCGGAAACAAAAATGTAAGGATATGCGGAAGACGAGAACGCGGCAGATCTCCTTTGTTAACATGCTTAATGATCGTAACGCATTCACGATGAATGCGCCGGAAATAATAGGAAGCAAAATTAATAGACTCCCGAGAAGCCATGTCAATCATTGAGTAGAATGGGCGTGAAATCCCGTAAGTGCGTTTCTATAGATTAAATATGGCCACTAAGAATTGCAAAGCTGTTCGTTCAGGATCAGGGCGACACAAGATAGGGTACTCATTCGATGAGTATCTTGGGAACAATTCAACCATAGTAGCTATCGGAAGGTTAGGACCATTCTCTCGTCCTTCTAGAGAGAGTCGAAAACTGTAGCAAATGACTGGAAGGTGATTACTACACGAGATGGAAAACATGTAATTGGCCAACTCTGTTCTGTAGCAGGAGTGGCGGCAATTGCAGCAATAATTTGTGCGTAATATGGATGACACTCCACTGAATGCCAAGGCAATTCAGCGAAGTTTGACAAACATCGGATATGCAAGAACTCACTCACGTCGTGAGGGAGTCCATCACGGAAGGTAGCAAAATTAGCCAACGCTTCCATGATGCGTACGCGAAAGCACAAAGACACGAATACACAGTGATCACAGAAAACACAAAGCACACAGAGCACACAGACACAATAGTGATTAACAGCAAAAAGAAGAAGATTAAGTAGATACTTGTCAACGGGAGGCGATCGAAATTGCTAATTATCGCGCGATGTTGAGATGATAACCTTCATAACTATGGCGTGCATGCATGTGCAGAATCGATAATGCAGGGCGGCTGTTGATCATAATTAGATATCAAAACGAGGATATTTACAGGCTTATTCAACTAACACGCAAAAATAAAAAGAAAGTAAATAACACGTGGAAAAATGAAGAACACGTCAGTGAGAATTAAGTGCTTGATGATACGGCCGCAACTTTGAACCATTGATCACTTTAGGAAGAGGAATTCCGGTCAAAGTAGTCAACCAAAAAGTAGCTGGGCCCACTTGTTCACTAATCTGGTAAGGGCCAAACCACCGTAATTTGTTTCCAGCCGCACGATTTGATTTAGCATTATAAAATAACACAAGCTGTCCCACCGAAAAAACTGGAGTTTTGAGATATCTATCATGGGTACGAGCTTGCCGCAACTGAACTTCTTGAAGAACTAGTAAACTCTCCCAGCGATGTTCATCCAAGTCTCTGAGTGCTTCCAACCGAAATGGCAAAGAGTCTTCAGGTAACAGTTTCTGAGTGATAGCCACGCGTAAACTAGGCACTACAATTTCCATTGGCGTGATTGCTTCCAGCCCATAAGCCATCTTGAAAGGAGTCAGGCCGGTTGCTACTTTATATGTAGTTCGGTATGCCCATAATACTGCAGGTAGTAACTGATCCCATCTTTCTGGTGATTCCACAACCAATTTGCGTAGCATAGTTAACAAGGTCTTATTAGTGCTTTCTGCCAATCCATTGGCACAAGGATAGTACGGTGAACTGAATTTATGCAGAATCTGAAAAGAGTGTGTAAGCAATCGCATTAAATTGTTAACAAAGTGTGTTCCTTGATCTGTCACAAGTTCTAGAGGTAATCCATAGCGTGGGAAAACATCCTTCATCAAGCATTTTGCCACCGAAGCAGCTGTAGTGAACCGTAAGGCCCAAGCTTCTGCCCATTTGGTAGCATAATCTGTGTAGGTCAGAATGTAGCGATTGTTGCTAAGGATTGCTAGAGGTGTGATTGGTCCAATAAAATCAAGACCCCATTTCTGAAAAGGTTCCAAAGGTAATACAGGTTGTAGAGGGAAGAAGTGGCGTTGTAAAGGCTGCCCAGATTGCTGACAAGTGTCATACTGCTGCACAAACTGAGTCACATCTTTGTACATAGTAGGCCACCAAAGCCCACTTTGCAGAATTTTTCGGTGCATTAAATCTACTGCAAAATGTCCACCGGAAGGTATTGAATGTGCCATAGCAATAACCGATTTTACTTCATGTGGAGGAATACAATGAAGCAAGAAACCAGTATGATCCAGGTAGTACAACTATCCGGCAATCAACCGAAATCTGCGACTGTAAACTGCAATTTTTTGCCTCAGCGCAGGAGCAGTTTGAGGGGCAAGACATCCATCAGTAAGAAAGGTTAATAACTGATCATAGTAGGTAGGTGTCACAGGAGGTTTTGTAGATTCATCACTAGTCGGTTCAGTAATGTAAATTGCTGGTGTGGTGTCATCAATGCCCACCGGAGCTTCACCGGAATCCAATCGAGAGAGGAAATCTGCTAATGCATGTGCAGTGCCGGGTCGATGAATCACTTCATAATCGAACTCTTGTAACAATAGAACCCAATGCGCTAAGCAACCACCTAAATGCTACTGTCGGACCAGATACACCAGCACAGCATGATCTACATGAAAAGTGAATTTTCGGCCTAATAAATAATGCCGGAATTTCTTTACAGAATACACTAAACGGAGACATTCCCTTTCAGTCACTGAATAATTCCTTTCAGTAGGAGCGAGTCGACGACTTGCATAGTAGACAGGTCGGAACCATTTATCAGTTTGTTGCATTAAAACACTTCCAATTGCTATGTTTGAGGCATCGATGAAGACGTGGAACGGGCGTTCCCAATCCGGGGTTTGCAAAATTGGGGCCTGAGTCAATAATTCTTTTAAACGATCAAAGGCAGTTTGACATTCTGGAGTCCATTCAAACTATCGTGGAGTGCTCATCATGATTCGATTAAGTGGTGTGGCGAGATGAGCTAACCACCGTAAATGGCGACCATGCCATCGGATTTGACCTAGGAAGCGCATCACTTCTTTTGGTGTGGTAGGCACAGGTGCTTCCAACACAGCTGCAACTTTGTCTGGATCAACTTGTATGCCTTGTGCAGAAATAATATGGCCAAGGAGTTTACCACAAGAAACCGCAAAGACAGATTTGGTCGGGTTCAAGCAAAGTCGGTATTCACGGCATTTCTCAAAACAACACCGTAAATGATACAGGTGTGCCACAATCTTACTGAATAAAGAAAAGTCATCTAGGTATACTTCCATAAAAGAGGTGAGGTAGGGTGAAAAAATTTCTTGCATACAACGTTGAAAGGTGCTAGGAGCATTTCTTAACCCAAACCACATGACTGTAGAAGCATAAACACCCCAATTCGTAATAAACACTGTTTTTGGTATATCGTGCTCAGCCATTCGGACCTGGTTATAACCACTATAACCATCGAGAAATGAATACATCTCATGCCCAGCCACTCTGTCCAGCATTGTGTCAAGAAATGGAAGAGGAAATGGATCAGGTACCGTGGCTGCATTCAATTTTCGGTAATCTACACATATTCGGAGCTGCTTGTTTTTCTTTGGTACGATCACGATCGGGGAGATCCATTCAGCGTGTTCGATTGGGACAATGAATCCAACCTTTAATAATCGATCGAGTTTTGCTTTAACTTGTGATGCATAATTGGGGTTCATTCGGTAACTGGACTGTTTAATTGGCTTCGCTTCTGGCTTCAGCACAACCCGATGCTGATAGATCTGTGGATCCAGACCCTTCATATCGCGGTAATCCCAGACAAAAACATCAGAAAACTCACGCAAGAGTCTGATCAAATCTTCTTGAAATTCCTTAGACAATCCAGCCTTCATCTTAACATGACACGGTGTGGAGGTGATCGCAATCCGGGTGGATCGGGTCCGGTCGTGGCACACACAGGGTGTATGAAGCTAATGAATGTTGGATGGTTTAAGGACATGAAAGTGAAATTAATGTTGAGTATGGAGAAGAGAGAGATGTTAAATGATTATGGGAATAGGAATGTAGGAGTGCAAGTTAGATTTATGAACATGAATGATAAGAATGAAAGAGAACCATACATACGAATGAAATTTGGAAGGAAGAATGATCCATTGAAGGAGCTTCTTAAACACTTCCTAATTCCAATCCATATGCATAGTCTTCTTTGGATGATATGTATGCATGACGAGAATAGATGGAACCCTTACACATAAACCAGTTTCGAAAGGAAGAATGGTCCAATAATATTGGAGCTTCTTATAGACTTTCAAAAACTAATCAATATGTATGGGTATGTATGGATTATATGCATGCAAGTGAAATATGATGATAGAGATTACTCACAAGCTCAAAGAAACATCCTCACTGGTTCAACGCAATTCTACGCAGCCTTCTCACACATAGAAGAAATAGAAGACATGTAAAAATACTTAAGAGACTGAGAGAGGAGACAAGAGACAAGTGACAAGTGACATGAATTAAAAGGAATTGAATTAAGATACATGTATAACATCGTCGTGGTACGTCAAGCTAGTCAGTCTACTGATCAAAGGTGGTTCCGATCCTCAAACCATGACAGTTCAACCGAATGTCACACGTAAGAAGGTGAGTTCCACTCCAGTGACCCTATGTATGTCTAGGCTCGTAACGTCTAACTAAAGAAGTCTAAGACTCATTAAAATCAGCTCTAACTCACTCACACGCTCCACCGAGGGTGAGTCGAGATAGAGATGCTGGTTTCAAGACCCTATCCTAGATTGGAGTTCTAACTTAAATTTGAAACTAGGTATTATACTCATACTAGCTCACCTTGGATCCTCACTCGCTCAACCGAGGGTGATCGTCTCAAGGAAACCGTAAGCTAGCATGAGCCCTATGGATGCCTAACAATGATGCTCTAGGAGTTTAGAGGGGGGTTTATATAGTTTTTTGAATGAATTTGGGCCCTTGGATTTAGAGAAATCAACTCTCAACTCTAGGATCACTACTTTCGATTACAACCATTTGATTAATCAAATCGATGGCTTGTAATTGTTCTTTCTATCAAATCTAGTGTAAAGGAGTGAAATTTAGGCGCCTTCATTCTCCACCATTGGATCTGGGGATGATCTGGACCGTCGGATCAGTGCTGACATCAATTCGGTTAAGATAAGCCACTATTTTTGGAGAAACACTGCATTATTGATCTTTGATTGTAAAAAAAAGTCTTCTTTTATGGAAAAACTTGTGGATCCTCCTTGCTTTAAGCATAAGTGCATCTCCACCCTTGAATAGGAGCTCATCTTGATCGTACAACATGGCTCAATCAGCTTTTGCCATGTGGTGGCCCTTCAACCCTTCAATTTGCTTCAACTAGAAAACTGCGGTGATCCTGAAAACTGGACTTTGTACTCTTTGACCCTCCAAATAGGCTTTGATGAAGATGAAACTTTGTAGGACTATGTTTCCAAAGATCTCCTTCAGGAATATGCAGAAAAAACTCCCATCTGAATCTCCCTTGTACAAGTTTGACTACATTTGGAAGCTTGCAAGGTGGCATTAAGGTCTCTAGGAAGCTCTGATAGCCTTGAAAATTTGTACAAATATGTAGCCACATATGATCTTTATACATGCCAAACCATATGGCTAACATAAATTTCTATACAAGAATTTGTAGGGTCAAACTAGAAAATTTACATTTTTACAAAATGAACATAGCATATCAATGTGCTACAAAATCCATTTTCTGCTGAAATTTGGGCTATAGACTGCCTTTGACAATCTTTACAAGTATATGGATTTTCATCTAATTTGGTGACAATGAAATTTTTGCCCTAATTTCCTAACTTTGACCAGCTTTGACCGCTACCATGGACTTTCTTGATTTCTTTGAAACTTTGTATGTGAGCTTCCTTTGACATCCTTGATGCATCCTAGACTTCTCGGGGAATTCCGGCTACCTTCACCAAATATGTTTTTTGTAGGCCTTCACAACTGAGAGAGGAGAGAGAGGAGAGAGAATCTCGACGACATTCGCCCCCACTAAACCTGCGATTCCTCCGGAAGCGCCACTCTAGCATCTGTGAAAAACAAAATGTTCCAGGCATCAAATTCTCTTATAGGCAACATAAAAAACATGGAAGGAAAATTGATTATATGCATGAATAAGTAGGTAACGTGACATGAAGCAAAATTTGCATGAAAGAAAGAATTGAAACAGGCAACATGAATATGCATGAACAAATAGGCAACATGTATGCAAATGAACAAGAAACATTGGCAACAAGAAAGAAAAAAAACAAGCATCAATATGAAGTGGAAGTGGATGTATTGAGTCGTTTTAAGCATCAGTTCCTCTCATCTTGAAGAAAATTTTGTACCTTTTTCATAAAGCAATCTACCTTAAATATGATTATAAACAAAGATTTAGGATTTTCAAGAGACATCTTTCATCTTTAGGTTATTTTAGATCAACTCCTTTCCTACATAAATATGAATATGCTCTTTCTCTAATAACATGCAAGGAAATCTAACTAAACTCTACTAATGCATAAATCTGCCTATATAGCCCGTGATTTATGCCTCTTTATCCTCCTTTGGCTTGCTCTCTTTTTTTTTTTTTTTTTTTATGATGATGATGATGATGATTCGGCAACTTTATGGTTACGATCACTTTTTTGGGGTGGAAGAAAGTGTAAACTTCTTGGTAACATGTCGCTTTTTTTTTTGTTGTTGTTTTTTTTTTTTATGACAGGGAAAAATTAAACCCCGATACAAGGTACAACCATTTTTGATGACGGAGAACAGTCGTTTAAACTCCGATACAAGTGCTGTGAGATGGACTAAGGATGTAGAAACACGCAGTAGCAGGAGCTAGGATTTCAACAATTATGCTTTCGATACAGGATACATATGCATGTTTATATATGAAAGTCATGTCACCAAAATAAACCTCCAAATCTACATGCCCTATCTTTCCACAATCCTAGATTATAATCAATTTCTTAGTAGATAAGTTACTACTTAAGATAAAATTTTACACAAGTAGAGAAATCATCATTTGCCTTTTTTTTACTCAAGTGATGTGGATATGCAATGCAATGCAAAGACTGAAAAAAACATGCATGAAACAAGCATGGAAAAAAAAAATAGAATGAACTTGAAAAAAAAAACAAAGCAACATGAACTTGAAAATTAATGATTTTTTTTTTTTTTTATAACATGGATACTCCTGTTTATGAATCGGCCTCATTGTTGTCATCTTCTTCAATGTCCTCATCCAAAATGTACTCGTCATTATCACGCTTCTTGAATAACTTTATCCTTTTACCTGCAATCAAAGCTTTTAGTGCAACACCATTTAATTCACAAAGAGCATACGTACCATTGTTGTTGACTTTTGATACTATGTATGGCCCAAACCACCGTTGAGTGAGCTTTTTGCGTGCATCATATTGAGAGTCGAATGTACTATCATAAATGAGCACCCAATCTCCTACTTCAATTGGCTTAGGACGCAATCGATGAGTTTTATCAAAATAATGCTTGTTCTTCATTCTAGATTCTCTTAATTTTTCAACAGCATCATCAAGTCTTAATTTACCTTGTTCTAACTGTTTAATACGCAAATTCAAAAAATCATCAGTAGACATGTTTTCAGACCAAGGCAAATTTGACCATGCAGAAATATGAGACTGAATTGGAAACAATGGTTTTTGACAGTACATGAGTTCAGCAGGCATATATCCAGTAGTACGTGTGCATGTCATTCTATCTGCCCAAAGTGCAAAAGGTAAGAATTTAGGCCATTGTTTGATGTCACCATTACATGCTTTAGATATGGCTTTCACAATAGGTGGATGCCCTCTCTCTATTTTACCATTGGCCTCTGGGTTATATGCAGTAGTGAGAGACAAACGAATACCGTGACACTCAAAGAACTCTTTAGCTTCTCTCGCATTTAACTCTCCACGATCGGCAACTACTTTCTCTATGTACCCAAAGCGACTTATGACATCTTCAAGCAAGAATTTGCAAACATTGTAAGTGGTCTTAGATCGTAGTGCACGTCCCTCTACATGATTAGTTAAGTCTTCTCTTGCAAGTACAATGTAACACATTTTGTCGATACCTTTAGGCATAGTTACAAGATCTACTACCCACTTGTAGTGAATACAAGGTGGATACGTAGGATGCAATGGATCTCTATGTTTGACTGATGAATGAAGTTGACAAGTAGAACATGTAGAAACATAGCTACTAATGTCAACATACATCCTAGGCCAATAATAGGTACTTCTTATTTTTTCATATGTTCCAAAAAATCCTAGGACTCGTTGTGGATTCTTAACCTTACCCTTAGCATGTCTCCAAAGATAACCATTACATAGGAAAAAGTTATAAGCTCGTTTCCTAATGTTACGGAATCTATTCGTAGTCCAGCTAGGTAATGGTTGTAGTGTACTGAGATACTTTCCTATGTCTCTCCATTCGTCTTCGTACTCAGACTCATGAAATTTCTCATACTCATATATATGTGGAACATAGTCAACTAAATTCACATTCTTTATTAGATCACTTTCAAGATCATCATCAAATCTAGCTCTCGATAACATATCAGCAACTGAGTTTGACTTACCTGAAATATGAACTAACTCAGGATTTATGAACTTAATATATGAGATCCATCTAAGCATGGCTATATGAGGAGATGAACAATTGGCTATCATTCCAATGAGAGGCAAACAATCGGTCTCAACTTTGACATTTGCACCAATGAAATATTCTTTGTCTATTTTCAAAGCTGTTACCATACCCCATAGTTCTCGTTTGATCTTTCGATATTTTTGTTGTGTTTCATGTAGAATTTTGGCACCAAACCTAATTGCATATCTATTCCCTTCACTATCGTCTTGACTTATGACCCAACCTATACCAATAGGACTAGTATCAACAGTCAATATAATAGGTTTGTTAGCAGAATAGTCTACACGCTTAAGGATGGGAGCTTCAAGCAATAATTTCTTCAATTTACGCATAGCTTGAGTGTGTTTGTCAGTCCAAATAAATTTTCGTTTCTTCCTCAACAAGTCATAAAGACAATCAGCAACATGAGCAAAGTGTGGGATCCAAATAACATAAAAGATGTAAGCACCAAGAAATCTACGTACCTCACTCACGTTGTTACATGTTTCAAAAATCTTGCTAATGGCATCAACTTTTTGTGGGTATGGCTTTCGACCATAATGGCCACATAAATGTCCAACAATAAGAACCTCGTTGACACCAAAAACAAATTTTTCTATGGAAAATGTGAGACCTACCTCTTCAAATCGTTGAAATATTCTTTCACAATCAGAGATATGGTCAAGAAAAAATTTACGACATCCATATGAATCTAAAGTAATGTCCTTTACACGTTCCTCACTCCCTTTAATTGGAATATCATCAATGAATGGCATAGTTATATGAGGGATAAAATCATGTAAGACCATATTCATAGCACTCATCATATGAGCCACAGAATTAGTCGCTCCTTGAGGTAAAGTACACATTCGCACTAAGCCTAAAGGAGTTTTCATTGTGGTAATGTCACGACTATCAATTGCTAATTGGAATTGGTCATATCCAGAATATAAATCACCCATTGAATAGATAGAATGTCCTGAAAATGATTCAGCAAACTCATCTACAATGGGTCCTGTTCCTACATTCCTTATGGTGACTTTATTGACGGGTTGGAGATCTTGAATAAAATGTAGTTTCCCATTCTTTTTAGGCACAGTGAACCATCTGTTTGAGTCAGGTGCAAAAGATGGCTCTAAAATTCTCATGTTTATCTTCTCCTTAAGTAGTTTCATTAGCTCAGGTAAATGAGCCTTTGGAACAAGTATAGGACGAAGATTCCATGGAATATGTGGAATAGTAAAGATTATCATGGGTGCAACTAGCTTAGGATCTACACAACCAATCTCATGAGGATACATAGTAAAGGCTTTTCCATGGCTACGTATGACTCTCTCAAATTTATCTCTCTCTGCTGGCAAAAGAAAGTCATCATCTCTACCAATTTTCACCTGTTTGATTGTCTCATCCGTGAATGTATGTCCTATGTTTTTCTTATCCCGAAGAGTTGGATCATTTTTCACATCAATAATTTTTTCATTACTTCCTTGAGGTAATGGTTGAGCTATGGGTTTGATTTTTTTGTCTACAGTTTTGTACTTTGTTTCAACTAAGGCATCATGTGTTTGGTTAAATACTTGTCAACATTGAGAGCATACTCTTGGATTAGAGCATACTCATCAAGGGAAGAAATAAGAATAATATGGGAATTAGAATTTTGTTGAAGACATAACTCTAAATCCTCAAGAGTAGAGAAACAATGAGATGTCTCAATCACATGCTCAATGTTCTCATCATGTTCCATGATTTTGTTGTTTTTATAATTTTTTTGGGTTTTTTGGATAAAAGACTTGGACAATTGACTCTTATGAAGAAAATCTAATCTAGAATGTGGAAAACAAAGTGACAAACTATTGTACATGTTGGTTGGATGCGAGATGTCAAACCAATATCCACTGTTGTCCTGCTCAACAATGGATTCTATCCAAAATTTTGATCATATGTAGCTCCAAACATGAATCGAGGTGCACAATCACTACAAGCATGCTCATGACCCTGAGTAACAATAGGTTTCTTTCTAATTGACAATCGATTCCTAGGATGATTCACTCCTACCGTCATGACTTGAAGTGATTGCATTCCATCCTTAGACTTAAATCTAGCATAGGTAGACCCATCATCCATGGCTTTAGTTTCCATACGACTCTTACAAATAAAGGGTTGACCTAAGAGAACTTCATAGGAGCAATTATCTTGAATCAAAAAGTGAAACTCTTCTGTGATTCCTCCTATGGATATGGGCACACTAGCACAAGCTCCATACAGGGTACCTACACCATTATCTGCAGTTCTCATACGCCATCCACAATCTTTATCTATGGGCCATCGAAACTTATCATAGACTTCTCTTGAAATCACATTGATTTCAGAGCCAGAATCTACTAATGCATTTACAGTGATAGTGTTCTTATCATTTCCTATTTTTACATGCATCTCTGATGTACCTCTAGACCAAAATGTTCTTTTAAAGTGACTTTCAGGATTGTTTTCATGATTTTCATGGTCAGGTTGAATAGGTCCTAAGAAATTTTTATTAACATTTACTTCATCATCATCAAAGTCCTCTTCATTAGATTCATCAAAGTTTAAGGCTTCATTCATAGCTTGATCTTGATCTAGAGAATCTTGCATCTCAGTATCTAGATTAAGTGGAAACCTCTTCCTTTTAATTAGGCCGATAAAGTTATCTTTAAAAACAGGCTTTGTAATAGAGAAAACTTGTTCTAAAGACATAGTCACTTGACTCTTAAGCAAAATGTCATCTAAAATCTCCATAGGATCTAATTTTCTCTCAATTTCTGAAATCAAGATGGCTTTAGGTTTTCTCTTTGTTTTCTTTTGTTTTTGCTCAGGGTCTTGTTTTTGTTCATGTTCTTGTGTTTGGTCTTCAGTTTGTTTTCATTGTTCTTGTTTATCTAAAGGCTTTGGTTCTGTTTTTCTTTGCTTTGTCTTCTTCCCTTTTTGTTTCTCCTCTTGTTTTTGTTCATTGGGTTGTGATTCTTGTTTTTTATCTTTGGATTGTGATTTTTCTCCTTGCTCTATGATTGTTTCTATTCCCTCTGAGGTTTGTTTTCATGTCACTCTTCTTTCACTAGGCTTAGCTTCATCTCTTTTTCGTTTTTCTTCTACATTGGATATGTGAGAAATAAGAGATTGATCTTCTATTGGTGATTCCCAAGCCGTTATTCTCCTAATCTCATCTCGTGCTCTTACTAAAGCCTCTATGGAAAAATCACCTTCCTTTGTGGGTTTACTTGATTCCACTTGTTCATCAAGAGCTTCTAGTTTCACTCCTCTAGTTCCTACATCCGTTATGGTTATATTTTCATAGTGTTTTTTCATTCCTCCCTTACCATAATTTCCTTGCAAAGGTAGCCTAGATCGATAGTCACAGATTTTCTTGTCTATGTTTATTACTAGTCGTTGCTCCTTAGCAGCCTTCAATAGTTCACAATCTCTCAAAAAGTGCTCTAACGAATCACACCAAGGACACCTACAAGGGCCACGCACAAACCCATTTTGATTTTGAGGATTTTGATTAACTTGTGGTGGGAAATTTTGAAACTGAGGATTTTGTTGATAAGGTATTGCTTGAACAAGATAATTAGGATTTTGAGAAGGCAATTGATGTATTTGAGGAGCTTGGGGAGCAACATGTGGTACTTGAGGTGCAAGAGGAGCTTCCATATTATACGGTTGATGATTTTGAAATTTTTGATTTTGAGGATTTTGAAAAGCTATTTGAGAAGCTTGAGGATACATGTTTTGATACATTTGAGGATTTTGCACATGAGGATGAGGATTTTGCATTGAAGGATTATGCATTGGAGGAACTTGATATGCTTGAGTAGGAGCTACTTGTGGATTTTGATTGGTAGCTATAACATGTTGATTAGGCTCTTGAAAAGTCATTGGGTTCATTTGATTTTGGAAAGTTTTGGTGTAACTAGATTGTAAAGCATCTATAGTCTTGGCCAAATTGGATTGTGTAGCAATAAGACTTTCCATTTGCTTAGTGAGAATATCCACTTGAGATTGTTCAACTACACTTTTATTTGGCTCTACTTTAAAACCTTGAGTAGGCTCCATCATTTGAGGAATAGGAGTAGAGTCAAAAAGCATAGCATGGGATTGTTCTCTAACTTGCTCCTTAGTTTGTGGAAGGCTAGCTTGAGGAAGACTAGTTTGCTCATAAAGCATGGATTTTCTTTGATGTCTATGGGTTACAGCCTCTACTACTTTACGCACTTTTTGCCAATTGTCAGTAAGACCATAGCGCTTATCTGGTTCTTCTAATCGCCGTTCAACTTCCCTACGAGTTTCAGGATGAAGAAGCTTAAGAAAATTGATCACAAGATCAAGTTCCAAAGTTATCTTATCCTCATCAGGAAGTTGTTCATAGCGTCTAATATACTCATTTTGTAAGTGAGTAATAGAGCTACTAGTCTTTGGAGAATTGACCCATTGTAAGAATCCATCTCGATTATGTTGGCTATAATCTTCAAGATAGAATTCTTTGAGCATCTCCTTTCTAAAATCACTCCAAGGAAGACTATCATATTGAGTGACATGGTTTATGATAGAGCTATCAACAATTCGTTCAAAGAATGATATCAAAAGATCTTCGGGAAGACCAAAAATCATAGCTTGCTCTTCAAATAAATCTAAGTAGCTTGTGATGTTGATGCCATTGAATTTTCCCTTCTCTCTCAACATAGAAGAGACTATTCTTTGGCCTTGTTTCTCAACAATAAGGGATTTGAATCCTTCCTCCATCTTATGTGAATAAGCAAGTGATGCACGATGCTCTAGATCTCTCACAAATGCGTTTACTTCACGACGAAGATGTGCACGATACTGTGAGAAATCCAGTGCAACACTCAAGACTGATGATGATGATATGATGAGGATGAAAAATATGAAACAAAGGATATGGATCACAACCTCCCAACAAGATCAGAAGCAAATGCCACGAAGCGTTTCACGTCGGGTTCAAATGTGGAGGTGATCGCAATCCGGGTGGATCAGGTCCGGTCGTGGCACACACAGGGTGTATGAAGCTAATGAATGTTGGATGGTTTAAGGACATGAAAGTGAAATTAATGTTGAGTATGGAGAAGAGAGAGATGTTGAAATGATTATGGGAATGGGAAAGTAGGAGTGCAAGTTAGACTTATGAACATGAATGATAAGAATGAAAGAGAACCATACACACGAATCAAATTTGGAAGGAAGAATGGTCCATTGAAGGAGCTTCTTAAACACTTCCTAATTCTAATCCATATGCATAGTCTTCTTTGGATGATATGTATGCATGACGTGAATAGATGGAATCCTTACACATAAACCAGTTTCGAAAGGAAGAATGGTCCAATAATATTGGAGCTTCTTATACACTTTCAGAAACTAATCAATATGTATGGGTATGTATGGATTATATGCATGCAAGTGAATTATGATGATAGAGATTACTCACAAGCTCAAAGAAACATCCTTACTGGTTCAACGCAATACTGCGGAGTCTTCTCACACATAGAAGAAATAGAAGACATGTAAAAATACTTAAGAGACTGAGAGAGGAGACAAGAGACAAGTGACAAGTGACATGAATTAAAAGAATTTGAATTAAGTTACATGTAAACTATCGTCGTGGTACGTCATGCTAAGCAGTCTACTGATCAAAGGTGGTTCCGACCCTCAAACCATGACAGTTCAACCGAATGTCACACGTAAGAAGGTGAGTTCCACTCCAGTGACCCTATGTCTGTCTAGGCTCGTAACGTCTAACTAAAGAAGTCTAAGACTCATTAAAATCAGCTCTAACTCACTCACATGCTCCACCGAGGGTGAGTCAAGATAGAGATGCTGGTTTCAAGACCCTATCCTAGATTGGAGTTCTAACTTAAATTTGAAACTAGGTTCTATACTCATACTGCTCACCTTGGATCCTCCCTCGCTCAACCGAGGGTGATCGTCTCAAGGAAACCGTAAGCTAGCATGAGCCCTATGGATGCCTAACAATGATGCTCTAGGAGTTTGGAGGGGGGTTTATATAGTTTTTTGAATGAATTTGGGCCCTTGGATTTAGAGAAATCAACTCTCAACTCTAGGATCACTACTTTCGATTACAACCATTTGATTAATCAAATCAATGGCTTGTAATTGTTCTTTCTATCAAATCTAGTGTAAAGGAGTGAAATTTAGGCGCCTTCATTCTCCACCATTGGATCTGGGGATGATCTAGACCGTCGGATCAGTGCTGACATCAATTCGGTTAAGATAAGCCACTATTTTTGGAGAAACACTGCATTATTGATCTTTGATTGTAAAAAAAGTCTTCTTTTATGGAAAAACTCGTGGATCCTCCTTGCTTTAAGCATAAGTGCATCTCCACCCTTGAATAGGAGCTCATCTTGATCGTACAACATGGCTCAATCAACTTTTGCCATGTGGTGGCCCTTCAACCCTTCAATTTGCTTCAACTAGAAAACTGCGGTGATCCTGAAAACTGGACTTTGTACTCTTTGACCCTCCAAATAGGCTTTGATGAAGATGAAACTTTGTAGGACTATGTTTCCAAAGATCTCCTTCAGGAATATGCAGAAAAAACTCCCGTCTGAATCTCCCTTGTACAAGTTTGACTACATTTGGAAGCTTGCAAGGTGGCATTAAGGTCTCTAGGAAGCTCTGATAGCCTTGAAAATTTGTACAAATATGTAGCCACATATGATATTTGTACATGCCAAACCATATAGCTAACATAAATTTCTATACAAGAATTTGTAGGGTCAAACTAGAAAATTTATATTTTTACAAAATGAACATAGCATATCAATGTGCTACAAAATCCATTTTCTGCTGAAATTTGGGCTATAGACTGCCTTTGACAATCTTTACAAGTATATGGATTTTCATCTAATTTGGTGACAATGAAATTTTTGCCCTAATTTCCTAACTTTGACCAGCTTTGACCGCTACCATGGACTTTCTTGATTTCTTTGAAACTTTGTATGTGAGCTTCCTTTGACATCCTTGATGCATCCTGGACTTCTCGGGGAATTCCGGCTACCTTCACCAAATGTGTTTTTTGTAGGCCTTCACAACTGAGAGAGGAGAGAGAATCTCGACGACAACGGGTTACTTTCATTACCCAAATTGTAGGTGACTAACTGGTCTTCCGGGACATAGAATTGACGAGGTTTCACCGGATCATCAGCTGACTGTAAAAGGTGATGCAGAGTGGCTTTATCCATAGCATCAGTATCATCTGTATCTTGTGTAGCTCAGTGATGAGTAGCACCTCCTTTAATGTCGATCCGGGAAGATGTGAGGATGGTATGAAAACCTCGAACAAGCGATGGCACAAGTGCGTGAGTGAGAAGCACACTAACATGCACACACACACGCACACACGGCAAGACAAAGAGAAGGACAATGGAGTTCTTTTAGATTACTTCCAAAATGCTCATACAAGTTCAAATCTATTACAAACTAACCTCAAAAATGAGCTCTCTAGCTCTATTTATAGTTTTTTACTAGCTTTTGGTCCTGTCCAGACCTAGTGTCCGGCCTAGTTAAAAATTAGGTTCTAGGGCCTATTTGGAGGCTCAAACGAAGTCTAAAAATTATGAAAACTGGTATGATGCTACTTCTAATACTCCTCAAGCTCTAGGACTCCTTGGCTTGCACAAAATTTAGTTACAAAAAGGTGAAATGGTATTTACAATGATTTGTAGTGATGAGAATCACTGTTATGAAGATGTTGTTTTAGAAAAATTTGAATGGCCTACTTGCCAGATCTTTGTTGACTGCTTAGTCTGCTTGTGCCTTCTATCCGCTCTGGCTCCCTTCTTTGGCTTCCTTGTCTTGTGAGTCCTTCAATGCCTTGATTGCTGCTGCCAACACCCCCCCCTCTCTCACGTCTGTCGTCTCTGACAGATCCTTCTCTAGCTGTGCGTTGGACGTAATATTGAACCACATCGGAAGCAAGGTGGTGTTCTTCTAATCATAGCCCCCGTGCTAGGTCTGTTAACAATGCATCCCAATCCACTGGACCTGGGACGTCTGGATGGGGCACCCGCAATTGATCTGAGTGGATGGTCCTCTCCACAACGAATAGTTGGAGGAGATGTGAGGGCTTGGGTACAAATATTTCTGAGTGATATTCCTAGAACCCTGTGATGAACATCTCCTCGAAGGTCTGCTTGAAGCATGCTGGGAGGTATTTTATTCTTTCATGCCAGGCATATACTACCTTTATTGAGGGGGTAGTGCTCATGTCATATACCAGGTCTTGGTTGCCTGTAGTGAAGCCAACTCCTGAGAAGTGGGGGTCCTTGATGTTCTTGAATGTCCTGAATGTGATCAGCATTAATTCGAAGATCTTCATGCACATCTGTGCCATCACATCAGGGGTGTTCCGTAGGCAAATGCTCCAGTGACGGATTGTCAAAATCATGTAAGCAACAGTGGGAGGTCCTTGTGGAGGTGCTAGATAGACATAATTTAACCACTTTGCACAACCTTTGACATTCTTTACAGCAATGGTAAATTCGGGCAAGGTGCATCTGCGGAAGACTGGAACATAACAGGGGTTGTATTTAATAAAGAGTGGCATGTTAGTCCAAGTATGAACCATCTCGGGATAGGTCTCAAGAAGACGGATCCTCCAAGTGGGTTGATGAATGGATCCTTTTTTAGCGCTCTCAGGGATATCATCGGGCCCAAATTGTGTGGCAAAGGTTGGAGCCTTGCCACATCGTCGTTGAATCTTTGCGTTGTAATCTACCAGGAGTACACAATAAGGCACATACTGATCGTCGTTGGTGCCTATCCATCTGTGATGGGACATACTACGGAAATACTCTGACTTTATGATAGTGTCTTCTAATTTGGCCATTGATTGGATTTGGATTGCCACTCGATCTTCATGGGTTTTCGTTGTCTTTTCGAGTGTCTAAAGCCATTCGAGTACTTTGACTTCCAAGGTGTCCATTCCTTCTGAGGTTTGCTGACCTCCTGGCATCGGCATAGGAACATATGGTTCCTCATACGATTCATCCACCTCAATGGGTACCAATTCATCTGGCTCTCGTTCTACAACTCGAGAGGGCTGTCTTTCATATTCTAGTAACTTCTTCTGCAATTCTGCCACCTGCTCTGTTAATGCCTTTACTTCCTCTGAAGTCGTGGTTGTCTCTATGATTTTGGGTTGTGCCTCCTGTTCCCTGAGTTGGCGGCATAGCACATCCCGTTCCTTTTCCAAATCATCATGTGCTTCTAATAGATCGGCATAGCTCTCCAAGATTCTGAGGGGACTGCTTTGAATTGTTCTGGGTCGATCTCGTGGGGAGAGCCTTCCATGGCAGCTTCCAGGTTTTCTTCGTTTTGCTTCTGCAGACGCTTGTTTTCTTCAAGGGCTGTAGCCATGTGTTTTCTGAGTAGAGTCAAATTACGCTGGACTCTTAGATTATCTGTTTGGTAGACTTCCAATAAAGCTTCGAGTTGTTTGACACCTGGCACTTGTGATGGTTGGGGTGCCTCCAGGAGAGTTTGATGGGCCTGCTCGAGTGTGGTATAGCATTGATTGAGGTCAGCCTTTTCATCTTCTATGGCTATAAGCCGTCTCTGTAGTTGTTGGTGATTCGTAGTCAGTTGACGGTGACGGTCTTCGAAAGCCTGATACTCACTCTGAAGTTGATACACACACTGATGTAATGTTGAAAACATATTATTGACATTAAAGAATGCAGGGAAAGGGGAGGATGCAGGGGGAACCGGGAGGGGAAAGGGAGTCATGAATGATGTGGAGTCAAGTGGTGAGGTGGGTGGAGGGGGTATGGGAGATTGAGGCTGCGTGGGGGGAGGGAGTGGTGCTGTGGCTGGTGATGTTTCCATTGTGTCGAACGTGTGTGTGATGGTGTAGATGGGGACAGTGGGTGGGGTGGATGTGATGTTTGTGAAGAGTGTCGTGAAAGTGGGCATGGTAACTCCTCCGAATTGGATTCCGGGAGAGAGAGGAATTCCCATGACATATGTGGTAATGGCAGAAATAGGGGTGGTAGTGCCATGTGGTGAGGTGAGTTGTGTAGTGAGAGGTGAGGTGTGTGGTGAGAGTGGTTCCACCTGATGTTCTTCTGTTTGTGTGTTATCTCCTGGTTCTGATACATTGATGTGAATTTGCTTTCCGGATCGCATGGGGTGGGTAGGCACTTGTTTCTCAAATCGATGAATATAAGCCATGGCTGCATGAACGGCTTCATCTAAGCCCACTTGTGGTGTAGAATTTGAGCATACTTTTGCCATTTGTGATTTTAGTAAAAATCATGCTTATGAGATGATATTGGGACGACCATTCATGCGTCAGTTGCAAATTGTACAAGATTGGGGAACTAATTCTTTGTACTTGCAACATTTAGGAGTGACTACCAAAGTCAATCTTAAAGACTATTCACATCGAGATGTACCCCCAATACAATGGAATACCATCCATAAGACTCAGGTAGAGACTGAGTCCGTGCACTCAGTAGAATCAGATCCTTCTTGGTTGCATGAGGATACTCATTTATGGATGTGTAAAGTTGCAAAACAAGAGGAAGAAAGATTAGAAGCAAGGACCTTAGGTGCATATCAAAATCCACGAACCCTTCAAGATCCAGCTTACGCACCTGTAGTATTCCCTAACGAAGAGTTTGAACCCCATGGTTGGGCAGAAATCCTAGCAACCATGGATGTAGCCATCAATGAAGAACAATGGACACCCCACTGTGACGAGGATGGCTATGATATCTCAGTTTTCATGATAGAGCCAATCATGTGCGATGCAATTTTAGAAGAATGTGAACCTAACACTGATGCATTTGAGGATGCGAGTGATTTTGATTTAGAATCAATTATCATGGACCCACCCTTTGCATCAGAGGAAGAATATTTTCACGAAGTAGAAACTCACCCTCAGAAACAGGAAGAAATTACAAATGAGGTGAGGTTAGCCACTCAAGTGACTAGCAAAAGTGAAGGCAAGAAAAGAAAGAAGAAAGAAACCATGTCAGAAAAAGAAGAATCTTTGTTTGAAGTACTCGAGAATTTCAAGAAATATGAAATCAAAGATAGAAGAATCATGGTACGAATGCCTAATAGAAAGGCGAATGACGGACAAGTATATGATAACCGAGAGAAAACCAAGAAAATAATAGTTGCTATAGAAGGAGAAGAAGAAAAATGTACATACATAGGGCACGATTTGACAAAGGAAGAAGAAGAAGAATTAGTTGCCCTATTGCGTGATTATAGAGATGTGTTCGCTTGGAGTTACAAAGATTTGAAAGGAGTAGACCCATATATATGTTCTCATAGAATCCCTATGACCCCAGATGCAAAACCTACGAAACAAAAACCGTACACGTACAATGATAACTACGCTGCTAAGATTAAAGAGGAGATAGATCGTTTGATAGAGGCAGGATTCATTTACGAGATTGAGCATACCGAATGTGTATCCCCCATTGTGGTTGTGCCCAAGAAGAACGGAAAATTGCGTGTGTGTATTAACCTTAAAAAAGTTAATGCCGCCACGATTAGAGACAGTTATCCTCTTCCTATCACGGAACACTTATTGGAAAGAGTTGCGGGCAAGGAATTTTACAGCTTCCTTGATGGATTTTCAGGCTATAATCAAGTAGCCATTGCTCCAGAGGATCAACACAAGACAGCTTTTGCCACTGAATGGGGCATATTTGCATTTCGTGTGATGCCATTTGGCTTAACAAATGCATCCACCACTTTCCAGCGACTCATGTGTCATGTTTTCAAGGAATTCTTACGCAAGAGCTTGGAAGTTTATGTCGATGACATATGTGCTCATTCAAATGTAAGACAGACACATATCCCTGAGTTAAGACAAATATTTGACAAATGTCGAGAATATCAGGTTTGTTTGAACCCAGAAAAATGCGTTTTCATGGTCAGACAAGGCAAAATTCTAGGACACATTGTGTCAAAAAATGGAATTTCTACAGATGAAGAAAAGGTAAAAGTAATTGCAAAATTACCTAGACCAACTAATGTGAAAGAGGTACAGGCATTTATGGGCCATTGCGGTTATTATAGGAGATTCATACACATGTATGCAATCATAGCCAAGCCATTGTACTCTCTTTAACCAATTTTGAATGGACAGATGAATGTGAAAATTCATTCAATGAACTTAAACGACGCTTGTGCTCAGCACCTATATTGACTACCCCAGATTGGAGTAAGCCATTCCATGTACATGTGGATGCATCCAATTACGCCATAGGATGTGTGTTAGCACAACCCACGAATGAAGGTAATATGGATCTCCCCATAGCTTACGCAAGCAGACAATTGAACGCAGCAGAAAGAAATTACACCACGACGGAACGAGAAGGATTAGGGATGATCTACGCGGTAAAGAAATTCAGACATTATTTGTTGGCAAACAACAAGTTCTTTACAGATCATCAAGCCCTATTGTACTTAGTCAACAAGCCATGTAACACAGGACGACTAATACGTTGGTTTCTATTACTCATGGAGTATGATTTTGAAGTAGTAGTCAAGAAAGGAAAGACACATCTTAGAGCTGACCACCTTTCAAGATTAACCTCAGGAGAAGCTCCTCAAGGAATAGCGGATGAATTACCAGATGCATACTTGTTCAACCTTGAGATAGCACCAGAATGGGCTAAACCAATAGTCCCTATTCTGACATACGGACCCAAGAATCCTAGGATAAAGATCAAAGAAGGAGAGATTACCAAGTCTCAGAGATACCAAATCATTGCAGGAAGCATATATAAACAGGATAATCAAAAGATTCTTGCCTGTTGTGTAGATGAAACAGAACATGTGAATTGGTTGCAATTAGCACACATAGGTGCACTAAAGCAACATCATTCGAAACATCGAACATTATAGACTCTGCATAGACTAGGAGTATATTGGCCTTCGATGGAAGAAGATGTCTACAAATTGTGTAAAGAATGCCATGTTTGTTGTGAAAGACCAGTAGAGCATGCTACATTATATCACGTGTCTCTCACACCAAACTGGAGTGAACCTTTAGTGACATACTTGAGGACGAACACATTCCCTCAAGGAATGACCTTAGCACGACAACGCAGTCTAGAGCAGGAAGCTCAAGACTATTCACTTATTGGCGATAATCTATACAAAAGAGGACGAGATGGATATCTAAGACAATGTGTTCATGAAAGCGATTATCTGAGCATACTAGAGACTGCACACCAAGGTGTTGCAGGAGGTCATTTTGGACCTGAAAGGATAATCAAAGCCATCCTCTTTGCAGGATTATGGTGGCCCACTCTTCACATGGATGCTCATACCTATGTTAAGAGATGTGATGTGTGCCAAAGAACTCAGTTTCCTACTCGCAGAGATGAAATGCCATTGAAACCCATGATGGGCGGACGTGCATTTTCAAAGTGGGGTATAGACTTTGTAGGACCCATTAACCCCCCTGCAAAAGGTACACATGCTGAATACATTATTGTTGCCACAGATTATCTCACAAAATGGGTAGAGGCAAAAGCCACGAAAAAGAATGATGCACACACGACTGCAAAGTTCTTATTTGAAAATGTCTTTACGAGATATGGATTGCCTATAGAGTTAGTGAGCGATCATGGAACTCACTTTCTAAACCAAGTCATTGAATATTTGTTACAGGATTTTATGGTGATTCACAAGAAATCCGCACCATATCATCCTCAGGCCAATGGTCAGGCTGAAAGCACTAATAAGATCCTTTGTAACGTACTGACGAAACTCATGAACAACAAACGTTCAGATTGGGACAAACAATTACACCACGTTGTTTGGGCATATCGAGTGGCCTACAAGACCGTACTCAATGCAACTCCCTTTCAGATGGTTTTTGGTCAGAATGATGTGCTTCCTTTGGACTTCTTGATACTGACCCTTAAGGTTGCACAAGAACATCAGTGGACCGGCCATGAATTATCAGCTAGAATAATGGACTTGGAATGATTAGGTGAAACCAGGCTAAAGGCGGCAGCAGGAATATATGCAGTAAAGAAACGACAGAAAGCCTATTTTGATGCACATGTGAAAGATAAAGGTCTAAAAGAAGGAGATTTAGTTCTAGTATATACGCTAAAGCAACATGCACGGAAATTAGAAAAGCGAGGTTATGGACCTATGATCATTAACAGACTCTCGACAAGTGGAGCAGTACAGTTAGCCACCTTAGAAGGAGATATAATGCCTAATTATATTAGTGGCTGTATAGTCAAGTTATATCAGGAACCTCTTACTGAGGATATGCTTAGACGACTCACATTGGCAAAGAAGCGTAAGGAGGAAGAAAATAGAATACGAGCGGAAGCTCAGGCAGAAGCAATAGAACGCATTAAGCGCATGAAGCTAAGAAGACAAGGACTAGGGAGAGCACAGTATAACCATCTAGAAACAACACCCAGATATCCCATGGCTATGTGTGAGGTAAAGTCACGAACTCATCCTAGCATTGTGGACAGGAGACCATTCATTACAGTTAGGCTAGAGCACGGCAACCCTTGCCAAGAGCTCAGGGCTTTAATTGACTCAGGTGCTGCTGTTAAGGAAACACTCATGAATTTGACGCAACAGACAAAGAGAAAAACAGAATCTTCTGGAAAATCAATGCACAGGTGTACAGTATGCGAAGTTAGTGCACGGTGTGCGCATAACAGAGCAACTAGCCGCCGCGGGCGCGTAAGGCGCGCATAACGTAAATTGAAGAGTAACAGCGCAGAGAAGCGCCAAAGAAAAGTATATATATACAGCAAGATTTGAAGAACAAAAAAGAGAGAGGGAAAGAGAAGACTCAGAAGACGCGTGAAGATGATGCGTGTGAGATGCGCGTATGAGTGAAGAGAGAGCTAGAAGTTCTCAGAAGACGCCATAGATCGCGTATGTACAGATGAATAACACAAGCCTGAAGTGTCGGGTTTTTTCATCTGAGAGAGATAGTAATAAGAAACTACTCACTGTAGGAGAGTTTCTGTAGCTTGAGCAGGAAGAGATCAAGCTTACTTGTACACATCTTCTCTAATCGAAAACACATGTTCATGTGGATGTCTCCGCGTAATCTTTACTTGTGAAGAATCTGAAGCTATTTCGTGTTACGATAGGAAGTTCCGTTTATCGTTAACTGTCACGACTCATTACTAAACGTGCTTCAGTACCTTCTCTATAAACGCATGTTTCAGTGAATAACAGTTTACTCAGTAAACATATTTCAGTAATTTCCGGTCAGTTACAGTTTCTCAGAAAACAAGTTTTTTCCGGTAGAACAACGAAGTATAACTCGTAGCAGAGTTCGAAGCTTTGTATGAGAGATAGCTCATCTTGTAGCTAGACGTCTCTACTTTAAGCTGATCACAGTTTCCGGTGAAAAGGAGATGTGCGTGCAGTACAAAATCTAACCGAAAAGTAGCACTTCAGAACTGTGAAGTTTTTCTTAAAACTTTAGAAGAGTTCATTAAGTGGAGAAAGCTCACGAATCACTTTCTTACTTCTTGTATGTTCACTTGAAGTAATTATAACCAAAGTAGAAGTTCATTTCGGTGAAGTTCCGGTACGATTAAGGTGTCAGTCCAGTGACAGTCTGGTGAAGTTCCGGTGGAACTTGTGTCGCAGGGTAACACAGTTAAGGCGACGTTAATTAGGCTGAGCTACTGTTGATTACAGAGGTGTTCTGAATCACTCTAGTTTAGCATTCTATTGCGGTGGCGCGGCAATTTCCGCAGGCCTGACAGAGTTCAAGCTTTGTCGCGAAATCCACCTTCAGGGCGAAAGTAATTCTGCACCAGTGGTATTAGAGCTGAAGTTTTCGCCAACAATTGGTATCAGAGCAGGTTAGTTTCCCAAGAGTTGGTATAAGAGCCTAGAGTATTCCCTATCATGGCAGATCACGTCCAAATTGATAAACTGGACAGAGATAATTATCCCGCATGGGTAATGCGCATGGAAGCCTTACTTATGAGTAAGGACTTAATGATGTATGTGACCGGAGAAGAAAAGAAGCCGACTTTTGAAGATGATAGCCAACCAGAAAAGGAAGAGATAGAAGCTTTGAAGCTGTGGCAAAAGAAAGATGCAACGGCAAGAGCCTACATCTACAACACTGTTTCAGATCATCTGCTACCGCACATTAGAGGTCTGGAGAAAGCGGAGGACATATGGAGTGCATTGGAAGATCATTCCAAAATACTACGAAAGCCAGGAAGGCTAGCTTATGGTCCGAATTTACTACATTCAAAAAGAAGTCGAGTCAAAGCATAAGTGACTACGTCACTAAAATGAAGGATCTAGCAGATAGTTTTGGATCCATAAATGAAGAAGTCAAAGATCATAGATTGATAGCGCAAGTGCTCACAGGTTTGAGAGGAGATGAAAGGTGGAAACCTTTCGTACTATCAACTGAACTCTCCTTAAATCATTTTGTACCAGATTTAAATCAGCTGCTTGGTTTGATGCTCACATATGAGCAAGACCTGAAAGGAGATGCAGATAAAGGACAGAGCTCTGCAATGTACATGAAGAACAAGAAGAAAGACAAAGGTAAGTCAAAAGACGAAGAAGAGTCGAGCTCTCAGGCCTATTACGCAACAGGTAAAGGCACTGGCAGAGGAAGAGCAAGAGGAAGAAGTAGTCAGAATATTAACAAGAAAGTCTGCTGGATTTGCGGACTAAGTAATCATCTGGCGCATGACTGTTGGCACAACCAACAGGGATCAAATCAAAGCCAGAACAGTAATAGCAGAGGCAGAAGCGGAAGATATCAAAGTAACTTCCAAAGAGGAAGACAAAATCAAAGAGGAGGCTATGGTAGAGGTAGAACAAGAAGTTGGGGACAGAGCCAATCCTACAACACCACCTACAACAACTACGCAAATGACACACAGAATGAAAGTCATACATCATTGATGATGAACTCAATCAGCACATCAGAAAATGAAGAGCTAAAGGTATTTTACATTGATTCTGGATGCTCTAATCATTTGTCAGGAAATATAGAACTAATGTCAGAACTAGAGAAAGGTAGTTCTAGTCACACTGTTCAAACAGGTGACAATACAAGACACAAAGTGCAATCAATCGGAAAAGTGAAATGCAAGAGTGGAGCAGATTTGCTAACCAATGTTTTGTATGTTCCAACAATACCGAAAAATCTGATCAGTGTGGGACAGATAGTCGAAAAAGGTTTTCAGGTCAGATTTACAAACAAAGGTGTATTTGTAGAAGATCCCAAGAACGAATATTATCAGATCGTTTCTGGTAAGAAAGAAGGGAGACTCTTTACGTTAAGAGTACAAGGGAACATTGGCCAAGCGCTGCTCACACATGATGAAAA
Source organism: Ceratopteris richardii (assembly GCA_020310875.1). NCBI lineage: Eukaryota > Viridiplantae > Streptophyta > Polypodiopsida > Polypodiales > Pteridaceae > Ceratopteris > Ceratopteris richardii. The sequence goes on from CM035410.1 coordinate 110,263,588, forward strand.
GGTAATTACAGAACTTGATCTCTGGCACAAGAGATTAGGTCATTTTCACGAAAAAGGAATCAAAGCTATGATAGCGAATCAGTCTGTACTGGGATTACCGAACGTACAGAACCAACATATGATTCACAAATGCGAAGCCTGTCAGATGGGAAAAGCCCATAGGTTACCTTTCCAGAAGAAAGGATTCAAACATGACAGTGTGCTGGAACTCATACATACAGATGTATGGGGACCAACGAAAGAAGGATCAATCAGCGGATCAAGGTACTATGTTTTATTCATTGATGATGCAACAAGGTGGATAACTCTTTATGTTTTGAAGGAAAAGTCAGAAGTGTTTGGAGCTTTCAGGCATTTTCATGCATATGCTGAAAGACTCACCAGACGAAAACTTAAAAGACTGAGGTCTGATGGAGGGGGAGAATACTTCTCCCGAGAATTCAATGACTATCTTTGGAATGCAGGTATTAAGAGAGAAATAACCTGCAGGTATACACCACAACAGAATGGTGTAGCAGAAAGGAGAAACCGAACTCTAGTCGAGTTTGCACGAGCTATGCTAAAAGAAAAAAATTGCCCAGATTATCTTTGGGCTGAAGCCGTGAACACAGCGACATACTTGGTAAACAGATTACCATGTACAGCATTAGAAGGAATGACCCCTTATGAAGCTTGGTGGGGAAAGAAGCCAACACTTGATCATTGCAAAGTGTTTGGATCAATAGCGTATGCTTATGTACAGTCTCAACTCAGACATAAGCTTGAACCGAAAGCAGAGAAATATGTATTCGTCGGATATGATGAAAAGCAGATGGGTTACAGGTTATGGAGTCCTCTAACCAAACATTTTACTGTCTCCAGAGATGTAACATTTGATGAACAGAAAAGCTGGTATGCAGATCAGAGTCATACAGCTGAAGAATTTGAAGAAGAGATAAAAAGAAGAGAGAAAGGAAAATCAATTGTACAGGTAAACAAAGATGAAGAGGCAAATACGTCTAGGACCGGATCTGGTATAAGGAACGAAGATGAAGACGGGTACTCAGACACACACGAAGAATATGAGCTAAGAAGGTCAAACAGAGTAAGAAGACAACCGGAAAGATACTCGTATGATACATCGTATATAACTCAACAAGATTATGCATATATGGTTAAAGAAGAGGATGAGCCTCAGAGCTATGACAAAGCCAAAGGCAAGAAGCAATGGCAAGAAGCAATGAAAGAAGAACTCACCGCACTGGAAGAGAACAAGACATGGGAGCTTGTTCCTAAACCGAATGGTAAGAAAGTAATTGGAAATAAATGGGTGTTCAAAATAAAGAAACTTGCAGATGGAAGGATAGCCAGACATAAAGCGAGACTAGTTATCAAGGGCTATGCTCAGACGCATGGCATAGACTATGACGAGACGTTCAGTCCGGTGGCAAAGATGTCAACCATAAGAACAGTGATTGCTATAGCAGCATCAAAAGGATGGAAGCTAAGTCAGCTAGATATAAAGAATGCATTCCTGAATGGATATATATCAGATGAAGTCTATATGGAACAACCGGAAGGGTTTATAAGCTCCAGATACCCAAATTTTGTTTGCAGGTTAAGAAAAGCACTTTATGGACTAAAGCAAGCCCCAAGAGCTTGGAACTACAGACTTGTGAAATATCTCAATGAACTTGGATACCAAAGTTCGAAGGCAGATGCAAGTCTACTCATCAAAAGGACAGAAGAAGGAATGATTTACATTTGTATCTATGTAGATGACATAATAATTACAGGTACCTCAGATGCAGGAATCACAGAAGTAAAGAAACTGCTAGAAAAGGAATTCAAAATCAGTGACCTGGGAAAGTTATCATACTTTCTAGGTATGGAAATCACATATACAAATCATGGTGTATATGTCACACAAGAAAGGTATCTCCTGAACTTACTGAAGAAGTTCAATATGGAAAATTGCAGAGAAGCTTCAACACCGCTTGAAGTAAACCATAAACTTAGTAAATATGATGGAACAGAGTTTAAAGATATGAAGAAGTATCAATCGTTAGTAGGAAGCTTAATATATGCTACGCTAACAAGACCGGATCTCAGTTTTTCGGTGGGAGTTCTCTCACAGTTTATGCATTGTCCGACAGAGCAACATTGGGTTGCAGGACAAAGAGTTCTCAGATATATCAAAGGAACTATAAAGGAAGGATTATATTATCCTTTTACGTCAGATATAAAGCTCAGAGCATATAGTGACTCAGATTGGGCAGGAAGTCAAGATGACCGAAGATCAACGCACGGGTATATGATATACCTAGGAGATAAGCTGGTAAGCTGGTGTTCGAAGAAACAACACACAGTAGCTTTATCGTCAACAGAAGCAGAATACAAAGGACTGGTAGAAGCAGCCAAAGAAGTAATATGGATGCAGACTTTACTTAAAAGCATGGGTATAGATCAAAGTATACCGATCATACATGGAGATAATATGAGCTCGCTGTATCTTGCAGCGAATCCTGTGTTTCACGCAAGAACAAAACACATAGAGATTCAGTATCATTTCCTAAGGGAAAAAGTAATGGAGAAAGAGATAGAAATAGTGTACACTCCTACGAAAGATCAGATTGCAGATATTCTGACAAAGAGCTTGGATGGAACAAAGACGAACAGATTTAAAGAGATGGCAGGTATAAAAGAAAGGAAGATATATGAAAGACCGGAAGATGTCAAATTAGTGATTGAGGGGGAGCTGTTACGGAAACACTCACGAATTTGACGCAACAGACAAAGAGAAAAACAGAATCTTCTGGAAAATCAATGCACAGGTGTACAGTATGCGAAGTTAGTGCACGGTGTGCGCATAACAGAGCAATTAGCCGCGGCGGGTGCGTAAGGCGCGCATAACGTAAATTGAAGAGTAACAGCGCAGAGGAGCGCCAAAGAAAAGTATATATATACAGCAAGATTTGAAGAACAAAAAAGAGAGAGGGAAAGAGAAGACTCAGAAGACGCATGAAGATGATGCGTGTGAGATGCGCGTATGAGTGAAGAGAGAGTTAGAAGTTCTCAGAAGACGCCATAGATCGCGTATGTACAGATGAATAACACAAGCCTGAAGTGTCGGGTTTTTTCATCTGAGAGAGATAGTAATAAGAAACTACTCACTGTAGGAGAGTTTCTGTAGCTTGAGCAAGAAGAGATCAAGCTTACTTGTACACATCTTCTCTAATCGAAAACACATGTTCATGTGGATGTCTGCGCGTAATCTTTACTTGTGAAGAATCTGAAGCTATTTCGTGTTACGATAGGAAGTTCCGTTTATCGTTAACTGTCACAACTCGTTACTAAACGTGCTTCAGTACCTTCTCTATAAACGCATGTTTCAGTGAATAACAGTTTACTCAGTAAACATATTTCAGTAATTTCCGGTCAGTTACAGTTTCTCAGAAAACAAGTTTTTTCCGGTAGAACAACGAAGTATAACTCGTAGCAGAGTTCGAAGCTTTGTATGAGAGATAGCTCATCTTGTAGCTAGACGTCTCTACTTTAAGCTGATCACAGTTTCCGGTGAAAAGGAGATGTGCGTGCAGTACAAAATCTAACCGGAAAGTAGCACTTCAGAACTGTGAAGTTTTTCTTAAAACTTCAGAAGAGTTCATTAAGTGGAGAAAGCTCACGAATCACTTTCTTACTTCTTGTATGTTCACTTGAAGTAATTATAACCAAAGTAGAAGTTCATTTCGGTGAAGTTCCGGTACGATTAAGGTGTCAGTCCAGTGACAGTCTGGTGAAGTTCCGGTGGAACTTGTGTCGCAGGGCAACACAATTAAGGCGACGTTAATTAGGCTGAGCTACTGTTGATTACAGAGGTGTTCTGAATCACTCTAGTTTAGCATTCTGAAATCCACCTTCAGGGCGAAAGTAATTCCGCACCAGTGGTATTAGAGCTAAAGTTTTCGCCAACAGCTGCGACTAGTGCGATTAGATGGTCCCACTATAAGGATTCAGGAGTAGAAATGCGGCCAATTGAGGCATACCTCATAGGCCTAGGAGGCATGGAAACCCCTTGCATGGGTGAGGTGAACCTTCCTATCCTCATTAAGGATGTGGCCATGACAGCGAAGCTACTAGTGTGCCATGATGACGACCTGATAGAACCCCTAATCCTTGGCCAAGATTGGCTATACGATCACTCAGTGGACCTAAAACTTAGACAAGGCTCCTTACAGATTGGAACCTTATAGCAGAAGCGAGTGATACTGCTTGACTTCCCTAACGGCATTCCGACTGAGGTTTGTAACCTTAAACCCTATGAAATGCATGCGACGGAAGACCGGAAGATCTTGGGTCAGATCAGTCACGTTACGTCTCCACCAACCCACTCGGGCTTGGCTGTGGACAGTTGTCAATCAGTAGGACGATAGGAGATCTTCCCTGGGGCTTCCTGCAAACTAGAAGGGGCAGCTACCCAACCGCTAGGGCAGATGGACACAATCAGCGGTCAGGTGGGTTGCATCAGTGGCCAAATGAGCACAACACCCTGCGGTGCTCATCCTTCCAAACTTGCTGCGGACTGGCCTAGATTAAAGATAACGAACGAATCACTTCCTAATGGGCAGGTCACGCAAGTGTTGGATCTCCCTTCTTTTCCAAAGCAGAGCATCCAATGGACCTCTCAAACCCAAGCACGAAGGAGTCAACCACAACAGAGGAACCCAGACCGACGACACCACGAGATAAGGAAAGGAAAGCAGCAGTATCAACATCACAGAACAAGTGGCACGAAACAAATATGGGTGCCAAAAGGACAGCAACCACAGCCTATTGGCAACACTGCAGACAAGAACAGGACAAAGTTTCAAAAGAAGCAGAGTCAGTATCCAAAATCCCCTCGATCTTCTTCTACAAGTACAAATACTCGACAGATTTGGATCGCCAAGAAGTATCTTATCAATCGACCCACACCCATGCAGATTTGGGTACCCAAACAATGTATTATAGCCCAACCCTCAAGCCATGTAATATATACCCCTCAGAAATCTTTTCATCCTTCAATACCACAAAACCCGATACTACTTTTTGTCCCTCAGCAGAAACTCACCACCCACTCCAAGACTCTTAGGAAATGGATACCGAAACGTATCCAGACGTCTTCTTGTATCCCCTTATCTAACAATTCTCCCACCCCGCTTAAACACCACCCTTGTAATAATTCACCCTCAACTAAACCTTGTATAAATTCACGCACCATAACCCCACATCACTCATAATAAAAGCTCATCAAGAAATGCATGCATAATCTGACCATGTAGGCGTCTAGAGACATGCATTAGCTCTGCAAAAAATCATTGCATCAATCACTTCACGACACTTGGCTACACGGGTTACACATCGGTTATGGAAAGGGATTGCGGTCTCACTTTATTGGGATCATAATTAATTTCCATGCTAATGTGTTAATCTTTTGTAGCAGATCTTTTCCATTTGCTCGTCAGTCATCATGCAAACCGAAGCAGGACCATCAGAAGCTGGCCCAAGCACACCAATGGCCAATATTGGAGAATTACTCGCGGAATCTTATCCGACGATGCAACCTCCAAAGTTTCAAGGTTTTCCAGGACCCATGCCAATAGACGATCCTCCTAGAGGATATACTGAGAAGATTCATCGTAACTCTCACTGGTTTCAAGGCCTAGCAGGACCCTTAGCAGACGCTGATTTCATATTTGAGGCCAATTTGGCATTTGATCTTCACACATGGGCCAAGTACCAGTTCTTTTAAAGAGAATTTGAAGGACTCCAGAATACCCAAGATTTAACGCACGTTTGGGCACGAGCGGGATTTACAGAATATTTTAGTGACCCTCTGCCTAAACCTGATTTTTACAGATGCTTTTACTTAGTAACCACCTTGACAGCTTCAGAGAACAAGGATCTACCCGGCACGTTCATGTTACCATCCTTGGTAAATGATCCTCCATTCAGAAGGTTTTATTTGTCTAAAGATTTAATTCGCGTAGCTCTCAAAATACATGGAACGCATACTCCGACGGAGCGAGAACGGCTAGTCCCAGAGCCGATGAAACGTGGTGACGTAACTAAGTGGGAGGATATTTCAGCTATAACCCCTGAGCTCTCCAAGCCATTACGGATATGCATGCAGCATTTTGCTTTCCTTGCTCAGGATCGTTTTACCATGCCCCACAAAAGAATCTGGTTTGGATTATACTTAGCATGTATTGGACCTCAAACGGTTGATCTAGCTAGCCGGATAATTGATCAGCTCTATTTGGCACAACATAGGTGGGAGCGAAAGAAAGTCATCAATGGGTGTTGTGCAATTACAAGGATTATATATATGTGTTTGGCATATGATTTACCCATTGAGCGTGCCATGACCAGTGAGGAACTGAAGGCATTTAAAGGAACCACAAAGAAAGCTAGAAAGTATAGCAAAGGCAGAGCCGGAAAGCGGATGAGAGGCACTATCCCGTGCCTACAAGTCCCAGAATCACCCTCACCACAACCATCTCCAGAGCAGTCACCGACGGCAGCCACTCCCACAGTACAACCTATTCGTATCAGATTATCAAGACCAGTTGTAATGGAGGGCACCACCAGTACTGTTGCACAGACAGATGGCCAAGGCCAACAAACAGACATACATGGTGATACAAGTACCCATGAAGATGAAACTTACGAAGCAGCAGCTTACACACTGGCTATTAAGAAGCTGTATAGAACTATGGAAAAGGTTTGGGCACGCAAAAAGCTGGCTGAGGAAGAGAGTCAAGCCATAATAGAACAGGAGCTTGTCACAGGCGAATTCGAAGACGCATACATCAAAGGATTCAGAGAGTTAGTCAAATCAGTAGGCTCCAACGAAGCACTCAGGTACTTGCAAAGAAAGCCACTACCACAGTTTCACCCCCACAGAGTACGACTACTTTCAAAGCCCGGCGAATACATTCGTGTACCAACAGGAGCACAGTCTTCAGAACAAGCCAGGGAGGCACGCCTCGTCCCCGAAAGCTCGTTGGCAGCAGAAACCATCCTTGTAGATTCCCCACCCCGCGCTACAAATGTACATACCTCAGTAGTCACTGAAGTACCGACCACCCCAACCGCTCCTCCATCACCGCCAGTCCATCCACCCTCCCCTCTTCACCCTCCTTCCCCCAGACCAACATCTTCATTCGCCGGTGGCGTAGCAGAAATCGTCTTTACAACCACTAACCCCACAAGTCCCGCACCCATTAGACCTAGTCTACCCCCTCACACACCCACCTTTCTATCCAGCCCATTCCTCCATCCATCTTTTCCATCTTTTCCCACAACTCCAAGACCCCTTTTTCCATTCCCACCGCCATTAACCTTCTCCCCCGTCTCACCTCCCCGACCCACTGTAACCCCTCTTTCCCCTTTCCACCCAGCTGCAACAACCAGTCCCCCTATAGATTACTCCTCAACCTTTGTAAATCCCGTATTCACACCAGCACAAGCACCCACAGTCACACCCATATTCACGGTCACCGCACTGGACACGTCCAATGACATGGACATCTCACCACCCACTGCACCATCACTCACTTCACTCACAGCACAAACATATTTAGGCACATCACAATTTTCAACAATCACTACAGCATCCACCTTCCCACCCCCATTCCCCGTTCCCTTTGCATTTACACCCACTGCATCTTCATTTAGCACCCCATTAATTCTATCACCCACTGTAGATAATGCATTTCGACAGATGTTCATGTGCATGACACAAGTAAGAGATGAATTCACATCTCTTGGCGATAATTACCAGCAGCTGCAGAGGACAACCACTGACTTACAGTCGCAGCTTAATTTATTGTCTATTGAGAATGCCTCATTGAACAGCCGCTACCAAGAATTACGAGAGGAATATCATAAATTAGAAGTAGAAAGTGAAGACAAAGCTAAAGAGGCCACTGCTGACTTGGATAACTTATTAAGAGCCCAGACAGTCCGCAATGCAACGCTAACACGAAACATGAGCTTACTAAGGAGACATCTAGCAGCAGCCAAGGAAGAAAACCAGCGCTTACAGGACTAGAATCGAGAAAACTTAGAAGCAGCTCTCGACCACCCAGATCAACCTTTGAGTCCTAGTCGGTTCAAAGCCATTCCCTCAGACTCGATGAGGATGCTGCTAGAAGATCATGTAAGATTGCTAGATGAATACGACCGCATGAACGAGGAGTTACAAAAACTCAAAGAAGATCATAAATTACTCCAGTTACGAGCACCGGCACACCAAGACATACCAGCACCTGTGGACCCCTCTCCTGACACCTTAGAGGAACTCAAAGCATTACGGGCCCAGGTATCACACCTTGAATCAAGGATTGCAGTATACGAAGCACCACCAAAGCCAGATTCCCCACCTGAGCTACCAGCTGAGGAAGAAACTGTCAC
>CM035410.1:110287023-110344523 GCA_020310875.1 Ceratopteris richardii
CTTGTACACCTAAAGAAGCTTGTCCTTGCTTGATAATGAGATTTTTCCATGCCTTGGGTGTTCCACATGGCAAGTGGTTCTTTTTCTGCAAAGAATGCACCATGCACAAGAAGAATATGCTAGAAGAGCAGAAGAATCTCATTAGATATTTATTACATTTAATCAAAAATCTCATTCCATACGTGCTTCATTGCTATTCTAGAGAGCTTTAATCCTACCATTCCCTTCATAGTGAGCTTTCTTCACCGTATCATTGAGGTATTCATATAATTTTTATTTATTGTTTATTTTATTGTTTTTTTTATTGTATCATGCATATTGTATGATTCACATATGCGTCTCTTACATATGCTTGATTTTTATTTACATAATTAATTTTGTGTCTTTTAATCATCAATTGTATACATGTTTGACTCGCAAAAGTGTTTCTTACTTGTATACATTGATGAAAAAAAATAAAAATAAACCACTACTGTGATTGTATGACTCACTACATCGATTCTTACTCTCACAGTAGTATAGGACACAACAATAGATCTATTGAGATTGTTTGAATTTCCACCTTGATTCCTACTCTCTCAATAGTATAGGGAGTGTGTAGGGACTATTGTGATTGTCTAATTCTTTGACTCTTACTCTCACAATAGTCACTTAGATTCCGATGAGAATACTTAGCATAAGTCACAAGGTGTATAGAAACTATTATGATTGTTTGATTCTTTGAATCTTACTATCACAATAGTCACTTAGATTCTGATGAGAATACTTAGTGTAGGTCACAAGGTGTATAGAAACCATTGTGATCGTCTGATTTCTTTACTCTTACTATCACAATAATTATATACAATCATGTGACAAAACTCATACATAGTATAGTGAATGTATATGAACTATTATAAATTTATTATTCTTTGACTCTTACATTCTTAATAGCTACATAGATTCTCTTCAAGGTTATAATTACAATTTCTATTTAATTATAAATATACTTATTTAACTATCCATATGTCTATCATTTATGTACACATACTATTGATTTATTTATTCATACACTTACTGATAGTCGATTTTATTTTTGCACAGATGGTAGGTAAAATAAACAAACAAAAGTGAATATTTTTAGAAGAATTTGTGTGCTCCTACATGTATCAAATGAGAGAAGATGAAATCAGTGTAGCCATGGACTCATCTAATTACAAAGATTTCATTGCACAATTATCTAGAACAACATGTATTAATATTGAAGATAAATTTGGTAGTGTGTCGGGCAGAGCACAGGTATTAGATGTGCAAATGTCAAAAGATCTTACACGTATCTTTGAATAGATCATCAAAGTAGCAAAGTCATTCGTGGTCGATATCACCAGTGTGTCCGACTTCATCGATGAAATTAAATTTATCGATTTATATTATCAGAAAATGAAGAGAGGAAAGCGATTAAAACTGGACACAACTAAACACCTTGTGAGAGCACAGGTAGATCCAAATACAAGAGCTACATATGTGAATATGGGAGATTAAACATCGAACAATCTTTGTTTTCTCCCATATTCCTCTATTCTTTTTGAAGATGCAACTCTTGTGGGGGAAGGACAATATGGAATGAGCCAAATTATTCAAATTACATGGTGGTGACATACAAACACGAGAGAATGAAGCCATGAATGAAGCCACAATAATATCTATTATGCATAGTGGAATTATTAGTCCACTTGGATTAGCCAAACACCATAGCAAAAGCCCATGCCTTATTTTCAAATTTAGAATGGTTCTACATTGGACATGCAGCTAGAAAGAATGAAGAAGGAATACCTAAATGTAACACAAAGTAGAGGTGTGAAGGACACAGAAGAAGACATAACAACCATGAAGACAAACATTTGGAAGCTGGTGTGTACCTAAGTCAAGAAGACTTAAGGACCTGTGCCAAAGAGACTAAACCCCATTTGCCACACAAGTGCGTATAGTGGGAAATTAACACACGCTTACTTGTCAATCCGATCAACGACCTAACCAAGTGTATGAGGACATGTGCACACATGATGGAAAATGAAGTGGCTCAGCTTATATGCCTGAGAAAAGACCAATCCACCTCTCTAGCTCACTGAAATACTGAAAGTGTCTGTCGCGATACCATTTACAATAGTTTTCAGTAAATCGAGGATTTCTCCCAGATCCGAACTCTGAATATAGTCGATAGTAGACTCCTTTTGAAGCTCTCGATGAGACGCATCTATTTGAAGTGGTTTCACTTGATTTTGACAACTGTGCTTCAAGTTATGACCAAATTAGTGAATGGTGGGAAACACCCACACTCACTCCACAACTCCTACAAGCTCACACACACACTACAGTAACTCAAAAACACTGGGGAGGGGTAGACAACAGTCCTACACACACATTCCAAGCATTACACACACATAGAAGATCAAAGAGAAGATGGAAATCTGCAAGAAAGAAGCAATTTCGAAAATCAGGAGCTCTCCTTCTTCACAATGGCAAAAAGTCTCTACAAAGAGTCACCAAGTGACTTATATACATGTGCCTTAAATTTGGTCCTTTCACACAAGAGACCGGCACTTTATTACTAAAAAGTGAATTTGCTACTAATTTACAAGGGATATTTTACAACAAGTTGGGATTATGCAACTAGAGGACTGCTCTAGTGCATTTACATGGCTTAAGGGAATTCTCTAAGACTTTGAAGAAGAAAAATTATGCCCATCAATTTGAAAATTTTGGGGCTCGTCTTTTGTGCTTCTTTGCTCTGCAACACTCTCCCCCTCTTTGTCTCTGTCATCCCTTGATAGGCTTTACTTCTTGTCTTCAGCTTGTTTAAGAGTTCTGAATACACGCACCGAGCAGTCGAAGCGGCAACAAGGACTGTCAGACAATTGGTTATCTTATCCGAGGTATGTCCTTTGCTTTTGTTTGCCCCTTGGTATTCCTTATATCACATATCTGGGTTGCTGTATTCAGTTGGGCTTCCACGCACACCACCAGTGACTAAGAATGTGCTCTTCTTAGTCACCCTCTTCAACTTTTCAGCCTCTACCTCTTTCTAACTTTTGGTCTTCTAATTTGTCTTTGTCTTCACATATCTGACCTACTGTATTGCTTTGAGCCTGTTTACTTTGTTGACAACGCACGCTATCAGCGGGAGGATTATTACCTGCCAAGTATCTTCTTGCACTTCTTCATGGATACTTCCTGGCCCTGGTTTGTCCTTCCCATGAAATGTCCTGGTTCTTATTGTTCTTTAATTCCATTCCTCAGGACCTGGATGTTTCGCGTTGTTGCCTTATGCATGCCGCTGCGGGGCTTTGGGCAGAGGGTGGTTCTTTCACTTTATGATCTTCATTCTTTATTGAGCAGTTTTTGACTTTGATCTTCTTCTTCTTCTCTTCTTGCTTGATTCCCCTTCCACACGTCCCTCCTCCTGAACTCTGTCATCCCCGACAGGCTTTTTGTGGCGATGTGAATACGTTTGTATGGCTGGTTGCTCTCTTTGATTCAACAAATTGGCATGACATATCATAAACTCCTTCCATTGGTTGGACTTCACTCCATCCTCTGGTGCTTGCCGGTGATCTGCAAAAAAGCTGGTTTCATAAGCCACCAGTCGTGCATTAAGGTTCGAAGTCATCTTGACGAAAATTTTTGAATCTATTTCAAAGAAGCCGATGAAAAATGCTTCTTCAAATGTCTGCATGTACATGCTTGGCAAAAACATAAGTCTCGAATAGTAGGCCATAAGTGTCAAGCGGCTCGGAATGGTTGAGAGATAAAAAATGAGCGCTTCGGATCCTTGTGTAATGCCGATGAAGTTCAAAAAAGTATATTTTGCATGCTGGAAAACTTTAATCACTGTTAGGAGCATGCTGAAAATCTTATTTGTCATCTTTACTGCTAAATGAGGTACTGCCACATATCTTGCAATCCAAAATTCCATTGTTTTTACCATGTACTCTTCCATCGGTAGGTAGTTATGTGGTGGACTAGGTAATAACGGATAATTCAGCCATTGATTATTAATACTTCCCTGGCGCTGTCCTTCCCAAAATTGCAACCAAGATCGTTTGCAGGGTACGGGACAAAATGCAAGATTGACCTGAAGCATGTATGGTGATGCTTCCCATTGTACCCGCAGTATGGGATTCTTTTCCAAAACTTTGCGCCTCCATATGGGATCAGCCTTCTCGAACTCCTCTTGAGTATAATTGAAAGTATTCTTGTCGAACTGGAGGTTGTTGTCAGGCTCTTTATTTGTCATTGTCCTTATATATTGTCGTGTTTGTTCTTTTAAGAGACCATATGGTACATTGAAAGGCTTCAAAATTTGATCCAAGTTTTTGCTTTCAATTTGTGCTTCCTTCATGACCTGAATTATCTGATCTTCAAATTCAGCAGTAAGCTGGGACACCAGTAGTGCCCTTTCCGGTCGGCTCAGTTCTGCAATGTCCCGATTATTATGTTCAATTTGGATCGCCTGTTCCTCCCTTATTGGCGAATGATATAAGGGGGGAGAGAGAGGACGTACCTCAGTCTCCTCAGTAGCCTCTATGGATTTTGGAACTACTGGTGTCCCCTCAATTGTCTTCTACTCTAACTGCTCTTGTAGTTGCTTAATTATCTCATCTTTTTGCTTGATTTCTTCATTAGCTTTAGCAATAGTGTCCTTGTGTTTGAGAAGTTCTTGAGCTACAATATCAAGATGATCAGTGTCTTCTTTACATTGCATAAGATAGTGATTCTCTGCCTTTTTCCATTTAGTCCTCAGAGCTGCGGTGTCCTCCATGTACCGCTTTTCCCAGTCAACAATGGTTGCCTGCTCCTGCTTGAGTTGTTCTGCATACTTAGCTATCTTGTCCTCCATGTCTTTTATGTCTTTGTTCGGCCTTTCTTGAACATCTATGGAGTGATCACTTAGAAGAGCTGTCATGAGCTCCTTATTCCGGTTCCTTAGATTTTCTGCCTCCTCCATATATACCTTTATTTGAGATTCCAATATTTTACTCCTTGTGTGAACCCATGTCTTCTCAGCCTCGCTAGCTTCATATTTCTTCGTTAATTCCTGGAATTGTTCTTTCAATTTTGCATTTTCCATCTCTAAAGTTTGTACTGATTTTTGACCTCTTGAACTTCATTTTCTTTCTCTAAGATCTGCTCCTTTGCTATCTTTAACTCAGTAGAAAGATTCTTACCAATTTCTTGAAGTTCATGCTTGTCCTGCATCGCTTGATCGTAGTCTTCATCGGCCTCAAGCATTAATTCTTGTGTATCCATTGCAGTTCTAATCATGTCTTGCACTACGGGCTTGAGCTGAGCGATGTCAACATTCAACCATGTTCTTGGTATTCTAGGAGCTTCTCCGGTTTGTACATCTTTTCCTTGCTCTACATGGATAGTTTCATTGTGGGGTTGTCTGATTTGTAGTTGTACTTTTGGTTCTTTTCTTTCTTCATCCAAATCAATAAATTTTGTGGCACTCCCTTGAAATGTGACATCCATGGGGGAGGGTTCTGCTACAACCCTTATCGGAGTGAAGGGTTCTAATTCCTCAATTGTAGCTTCTTTAGGCTCTTTCTTTGGTATCTTGATTGACATTTGCCCTGTAAGTGTTGTCTCTGTGATTTGAATAGTGGAAGTTTCATTGATTTTGAGAACATGTGTCTGTTCTTGGTTTGCTTCCTTGCTTGCGGTGTCCTGATCTGGTTGGACAGTGATGTCGTCCACCTTTGTGCCCTCTTCTTCGTCATTATAGTTGACTGTATTCAATTCTTCCCATTGTCCATCATCCTTTGATTCACTTTGAATATCCACATTTAATAAGGATGTGTCGGGTTCTTCTTGTGCATCCGAAGATGAGCTTGAATTATCCAACCCTAATTCTCAATAGCGGTGTACTTTGGTGAGCTTCTTTTTAGCTTCTCCCTCTTGTTGGGTCTGGTGGTAATGGTGCCCTTGCACTGGTAAATTGACTTGCCCTTCTGTATATTGGTGTGTATCTTCCAGGGCTTTAGTTAAATCTTCCTCCGTAATAGGCCTTTGTTCTGTGATCTTTGTCATGGGAAGTACGTGTGCTCTTTTCGTGGCGGGAACTTCTTCTTCTACTTGCTTCACCTCCCTTAGTCTCTTTGTACCTCTCATTTTTGGTTGAGAGCTAGTTTCTGCCTCTTCAACCATCTTGATTCCTCGTTTCTTTTTAGGAACTATGGCGACTTTGGCATACCTAGCAATGGCATTCGATGATGGCATTTCTTGAAGATGCTCTCTAATGCCTAAAGCATGGTAAATCAATATTGTTAGAGCTACACTGCCATTGAGGAACTTCTTGTTGTTCCATTGATTCTTTGCCTCAAATAGTCTTTCCTGTATGTAAGGAGTCAGATTAATTTGATTGCCAATTTGCTTGATGGCATGTGAGAGTAGCTAAACAATTATCTTTTGCGGAGCCGTGTATCGATGCATATTTGGGAAGCAGAAGTGTTGGTGGATGATTCTGACTTCTTCTTCAATATCCACTCGATTGATGTGAGTGAATGTCCTTGTCTTTGCTCCACGGCTTTCTTCTTTCAATATCGTGGTGCCATCCTTTTCCCATCCAAAAGCTTCCTTAATCAAGTCATGTGTGAATTGAATGACTACCCATTCACCTACACCATCCATAACTCTAGCCTCTGGTACCAATGGGTCATGTAGTGCTGGCTGTAATGTATTCATGACTTGTGTGCACCGTTGAAAGTCGGGCTTGTAGATCGGCAGTTCGAAGTATTTGTGGAGACCCGCTTTCTTCATGATGTCAATGGTAGTTGGAAGCTCATGCACTACTTTAAAATCTTGGGACATAATCGGAAATTGATGATCTGTATCCATGATTTTGATAGTCACCAGGAAGAGATACTCCACAGCCAATTGATCTTCTCTAAACCAATGTCCCTTTGCCTTGGTTATACTCTGAAGAGGAAATTCCAAGACCTCCTCGTGAATCGTTGCTTCGGAATCTTCCGACGCCATCTGCACTTGTAATGAAAAGTGCATTAGCTACAATGGAAAGCATAGCAACTGTGTAGTGCATTGCAGTGATATGTTGTCGTTCTGTCACTCCGTTTCCCTTTGTTCTATAAGCGAGATCTCTTACCACATCTATTTATTTCTTTTTCCTGAAAGAAAACAAGTATTAGTATAGTCGAAGCATTTATTTAGTTACATAATATGTCCATTCCTAAGGAAGTTGAAGCTATGACCTAATTCCCATTGGGGAATGTGCACCACTAACTTCATTATGTACATCAAGTGCCAAATGCTTGGCCTTGTAATGTGGCCCTAGTATGCGTACTTTAGGTGCATTTGATACTTCATGAGTGCAATTGGAATCTTTGTTGTTGTGGTGGTCCATTCCTTGCTGTTGCTTTGGCTTCCAAATCCACTTCGTTGTCATGTTGATAGTCCGTGTCTTCTCTCTGGTCCTTTGAACTTCATGTATTTCTTTTGATGTCCTAGTGATTGAGGTTTTGCTCTTCATGTTTCTATGATGATTCTGTCTTGGCTGCATTGTTTGAATGTCTCGATGTAATTCATCCTCCTATTTGTTTATCACTTGCTTGGCTACTTGTTTGACCTTTTTGGGAATCCATATCTGTTGTCGTGCCTTCTGAGCTTCAATCAAAGGCTTCGGGAGCCATACTTGCAAGAGTCTTTTTGGTTTGGATTTCGGTGAAGCTGACTTATTGTTCTCCTTTTTCTCCTCATGAGTTGGTGTTGACGATCCTGATTTCTGCACTTGATCCTTGTGTATCCATTTGAATTTGTTCGTTCCTTGATGCGAGTATCTAAATGTTGTTTTCCACATTGGTGATCCTTCTCTCATGGGAGAAACTCCATGAGAGTTGGTCCCCTTATTATCTGGTTGTTCACCAACTGAATAGGATGATTTCACCTCTTCCTTGGACACATTAGGGTTTGAGCTTTCTGCTTCTTCTAGATTGGTTTCTGAGGTATTGGGATTGGAATCATGTTCCACTAGCTCTTCTTTGCGTTCTTCTGCACTCTCGATGGCTTTTGGTTGTTGTGAAAGCTTCTCCCCTAATAGACTAAAAATTTCTTGTGCCCTATCTTGGCTGAAATATAATCGTGAGCTAGGTTGATACTTACTTCATTCTCAATGATCCAATCCTATCCTAGGATCAAATCTTCTATTAAGTCTTCATCCTTGCACACTAAGACTCGTTGTTCCATGGAAGAGATGCCTAGGTGGAGGGACACTATCGTTGCTCCAATGCATTCTATGATTTGACCTCCAATTCCTATCATATGGGCTTTTGTGGGAGTCACAATCGTTTGAAGATCTTGTATGATCGTATTACAAATGCAACTAAGTCCTGCTCCTGAGTCTATCAAGGCATCTATTAATTTGTACTCTATCTTGTCAATTTCAAGGTTAAATAGGCTATGACATGCAGGCACTCGTCGTATCATACTTATGGACTTGGTAATTAGCCATAGGGACAGGCTCTTCTCCTTGGAGATACCATTCGTCTCTTTGCCTAATCCATTCTTTCGATTTCTTGATGTGTTCTAGGGCTTCTTGCCGTGCCTCCTCTCTAATCTGTTCTTCCTCTTTCTTCCTATTTTGAGCACCTACAAGACCTGCTAACATTTGATCCGTCAATGGCTCCATGAACTGTTTCACTCTACATCCACTTATGTAGTTAGGAAGAATGTCTCCATCTAAAGTGGCTAGATTAACTGCTCCACTAGTAGAGATCCTATTTATGATCAGGGGTCCATATATGCATTTTTCTTCTTGGCATGTTGCTTCAAGGTGTAAACCAGGACTAGGTCTCCTTCTTTAAGTCCTTTGTCTTTTATATGTGCATCATAATATGCCTTTTGTCTTCTCTTGGCTACATATATTCCTGCTACCACTTGTAACCTAGCTTCATGCAGCTTCTCTATTTGGTCTAGTTGTTGGGATAATTCATGTCCGGTCCATTTACATTGTTGGGCTACTCTCAAAGTGGGGATTAAAAAATCAATTGGAAAAATTGCACTCTCCCCGTACACCAAATTGAATGGGGTAGTTCCAATGGCAGTCTTGTATGTGACTCGGAAGGCCCAAATTGCATGATGCAATTGCTTGTCCTAGTCAGACCTCCCATTATTGAAGATTTTTGTCAGTACTGTTGGAGCAAGTCTATGACAAGCCTAAGTATTGGCTTGAGTCTCACAAATTCTTAGAAGAAGCTTCAAAATGAAGACTATGTAAAGTTCACTTGTGAACTACCTCTTGTAATTTTTTGAGGAGTTTACTTAATGTAAAAGTAAGAGAATCTTAAGTGGTTGAGTCCACATGATCAAAAAGGGAAAGAAGAGCCACGAATTCATGATTTGTGGTAGGTAGAGAATCAAATCAATCATTGATTGATTGGAGAGTGATTGAGGGAAGTTAGCCTCCCAAACTCAACTATAAATAGATGGCAGTTTTTAGTCGTGGTTAGAGAGACCTATGTGAAGACCTCCAAGAGCTTAGCTTTATGCCATATCAAGGTGTGATTACAAGGCACACATATGTATCAGTAAGTCCATTGTATTTTACAAGCAATATACTTTCATTTTAATTATCATTTGGGTTCATATTTCCATGTTCTTGTGAAGTGCACTACTCACTGCCATATCTCTCAGTTTTCTCAGTCAGCTTGCAGAGATGTTTTCTCTGAGCTTGGTGCATCATTTTCAGTGCTTTAACTTGGTAAAGCTAGCTCTATAAGTATACTATATGCTCACAAATTTTCATGTCATTTCGATGTTGCAATCTTCAGTTATGTTCATTTGAAGTCAACAGGGTCTGTTCATCTTCACTTCTCTGTCAGGTACCCGACTTTTTCACGCATCTTGTTAGAGCCATTTCTCAGTGGTTACTTATCCAAATTCAGTGCTTTAAAGCTTGTTAGATTCAGCTTACAGTCTAGTATAACCATACAAATTTTCATAATCATTTGATTCTCAAATTTTGAGTTATGTTGATTTTTCTGCTCACTGGTCTCAAACTATAGCAGCCCGTGAAAATCGGGATGATGTCATCACTTGTTAAAACTCATTCTCAGTGTGTGGTTTATTATTTTTGATGAGATTACTCTTGAAAGTTAGCTCTTGAAGTTACCTAGACCTCCCCAAGAGGAATTAAGCTAAATGCTGCTGTGCTCAGAGAATTATGTAAAACACTGGACAGGTGTATGAACCAAGAATAGCAAGTTTTCACCTCTGAGCTAACTCCAACTTATCTGTTTTGATCTATCTTTTTGAGAGTGATCTTCCAAGGTACATAGGGTGTCTAATACATCCATTGGAAAGCTAAAAGGGCCCACCATATACTTCTCGAGTTCATTTGGCTGGTGTAGATCAAGGATTTTGCAACACCTCTTCATCTTCAAGCACATACCTATCCATCTCTTCATAGTGGTATCAGAGCAAGGTTGGACAACATGGCAGATGGATTTCCTTCATCAATTGACAAATTGGACAGAGGTAACTACTCAACTTGGTCATTAAGAATGGAAGCTTATCTCCAAGGTAGAAGTTTATATGGTTATGTGGCTAGAGATGAAGTTATGCCAAGTTTCAGGAACAAAAGTCAACCAACACAAGAAGAGCAAGAAAGATTGAGCACATGGTGCTCCAAGGATGCACTTGCAAGGTCTTATCTCCTCAACTCTATCTCAGATTTTTTGTTGCCTCACATTAGGAGTTGTAAGAAATCTCAGGAAGTGTGGGATGCACTTGAAGCTTTCTTTTCTTCAAGTACCAAAGCTAGGAAGCATCAACTATGGCTAGATTTCACAACTCTCAAGAAGGCTCCCAAACAAAATGTGACTGATTTTGTCACAAAGCTCAAGGACATAGCGGATCAGTTGGGAAAGCATTGGAGAGGTAATAGATGAAGAGCAAATTGTAAGGCAGGTCATCAATGGCTTGAAGGCAGATGACAAGTGGGAAGCATTCACCACAACTATGGATTTGTACATGGACATACATGTACCTGATTTCAATACACTGATTGGACAACTACTTACTCAAGAGGCAAAGCTTATAAAAAATGGAGAAAGCTCTAAAGGTAATCAATCTTGAGCTTTATACATTGATAAAAGCAAGTCCAAAGATAACAAAGGAAAGGCAAAGAAAGTGGATGATGAAGCAGGTACATATCAAGCTAACTATGCAGGTAGAGGAAGACATGGCAGAGGTAGAGGAAGAGGAGGTAGACAAGGCAGGGGGAGATCCCAAGACTCCAACTCATGTTCTATTTGTGGACTAACTAATCATACAACTGAAAATTGCTTTAGAAATTCCAGGAATCAAAGAGGCAGAGGATACAATAGAGGAAGTTATGGCTACTCAAAAGGAAGGTTCAACAATTATCATGGCAACTACAACAACTACAATCATTCAAACTACAAAGGAAGGAGAGACTACAATAACTACACAGAAGACTCAAACAAAGATGATTCATTATTGATCATGAACATGGCTATGCCACAAGGTAAATCTGATGAGCATGTTTTCTACATAGATTCAGGTTGTTCAAATCATGTGGCAGGAAATGTGGCACTCCTATCAGATTTAGAAGATCCAAGGAATAAGCATGAGGTACAAACAGGAGATGATACAAAACATCCTGTGGAGAAAATAGGCAATGTCAAAGCACCTGATGGAAACATCAACCTACTCAGTAAGGTACTCTATGTCCCTACCATTACAAAGAATTTGATAAGTGTTGGGCAGATAGTAGAGAAAGGGTTGCAAGTGAGGTTCACAAAAGCAGGAGCATTTGTTGAAGATCCAAGTCAAGGATTCAGAAGAATTGCAAAAGGTGAAAAGACAGGTAGATTGTTCACATTTGAATTACAGGACACTAGAAACATTGCTCTCTTTAATTATGGTAGTCAGACACTCACAGAATTGGAAGTATGGCACAAAAGGTTAGCACATATTGGTGAAAGGTCATTAAAGCAAATCTACAGGGACCAAAGTGTACTTGGACTTCCTAATTTGTCAAAACAACATATGATTTATAAGTGTAGTGCATGTCAATTTCGAAAGTCTCACAGGTTACCATTCATGAAGAAAGGTTATATGCATGGAGATCTCTTGGAGTTGGTTCATACAGATGTATGGGGACCTAGCAAGGAAGCTTCAATATCTAGATCAAGGTATTATGTTTCCTTTATTGATGATTGCAGCAGATGGACTATCCTATTCTTTATGAAACACAAAGATGAAGTTTTTTCATGTTTCAAAAGATATTTGGCTCTTGTGGAGAATCAAACAGGTAAATCACTAAAAAGGCTAAGGTCAGATGGAGGGGGAGAATACTTCTCCCATGATTTTGATTCTTTTCTTCAAGAAAGAGGAATCAAAAGAGAGGTAACTACAAGGTACACTCCTGAGCAAAATGGAGTGGCAGAAAGGAGGAATAGGACAATTGTTGAAGCTGCAAGGTCTATGTTAAATGAAAAGCATTTACCTAATTACTTATGGGCTGAGGCTGTATCTACAGCCACTTACTTGATTAACAGGTTGCCTTCAAAATCCCTTGATGGGATGACTCCATATGAGGCTTGGATGGAAGAAGACCAAGCTTAGATCATTGTAAAATTTTTGGATGTATTGCTTTTGCTCATGTTCCTTCACAGGTTAGAGGCAAGATGGATCCAAAGGCAGAAAGGTGTGTATTTATTGGATATGACAACAATCAAAAGGGCTACAGGTTATACAACCCTACCAACAAAGGATTCTTGGTAAGCAGAGATGTAATTTTTTATGAGAACAATTCATGGTATGAAGATTCATGCAGGAAAGTCAATTTACCATATGATCTTGAAGAAGATTTTCCAAATCTTGGTAGAGAACAACCAAAGATAAAAGGAACAAGACACCTCGGAGGATGATGAAGAATCTCATATGGAAAAGATCAAAGCATGGAAGTCTAAAGGTAAAGCAAAATTGCAGGAACTTGGACATGAGGCAGAATCATCACATCATGGCCTAAGAAGATCTATGAGGGAAAAGAAAAAACCAGAAAGGTATGGGTTTGACACCTCATTAGTAACTAAACAATCTATCTACATAGCACAGGACATAAACCAAGAGGAGCCATCATCATTTGAAGAGGCCAAAGCAAAAACAGAATGGAAGCATGCAATGAAGGAAGAGATCGAAGCACTTGAGGAAAACAACACTTGGGATTTGGTGCCCAAGACTTCATCCATGAAGGTAATAGGCTCAAGATGGGTCTATAAACTCAAGAAGAGTTCTGATGGTTCCATTAACAAGTATAAGGCAAGGCTTGTACCAAAAGGCTTTGCACAAACTCAGGGAATTGATTATGAGGAGACCTTCTCTCCTGTGGCAAAGATGCCTACTATTAGGGTTTTGCTTAGTATTGCCTCTTCCAAAAATTGGAAGATACTTCAACTAGATGTAAAGAATGCATTCTTGAATGGTTGGATAACAGAAGAGGTATATATGGCACAACCACCTGGTTTTGAGAATCAAGTTTATCCTGATTATGTGTGTAAACTTAACAAAGCATTGTATGGTCTCAAGCAAGCTCCAAGAGCTTGGAATTTCAGGCTTGTTTCATTCTTGCAGGACAAAGGCTTTCAACCAAGCAAGGTAGATCCTTCACTCTTTATTAAAAAGAGTAATTCTGAGGTCATCTACCTATGTGTATATGTAGATGATATTATATTGACAGGAAATGATGCAGATGGTATGAAGAAGATCAAAGATTAGATGAGAGAAGAGTTCAAGATAAGTGATTTGGGTTCACTTACCTACTTCCTAGGTTTGGAAGTTGTCTACAAAGATCATGGTTTGTTTCTCACTCAAAGAAAGTACATTAAGGACATGTTGGCAAAATTCAAGATGCAAGATTGTAAGATTGCAGGTACTCCAATGGAGGTCAATCACAAATTGAGCTCACATGAAGGTGAACTCATAGAGGACATCACATCATATCAAAGTCTAGTGGGTAGTCTCAATTATGCCACATTGACAAGAGTAGATATATGTTACAGTGTGAGTGTGCTAAGCCAATTTATGCACACACCAAGGAAACCACATATGGATGCTGCCAAAAGGATTCTCAAGTATCTCAAAGGAACCATAAATGAAGGACTTTATTATCCTTATGTATCTGATTTAGGTTTGAAGCTATTTTCTGATGGAGAATGGGCTGGCTCCAAGGAAGATAGAAGGAGCACTTCAGGTTATCTTACCTTTGCAGGTTCAAAGCTAATTTCATGGTCATCCAAGAAGCAACCCACAGTTGCTCTCTCTTCTACTGAAGCTGAATATAGAGGTCTTGCCATAGCTACTCAGGAAGCTATGTGGATGAAGACATTATTCAAAGATGTTGGATTGGAGTTTGGAACTCCAACTATTTTTTGTGACAATATGAGTTCTATTCACTTGGCTGCTAATCCTATTTTTCATGCAAGGACTAAACATATTGAAGTTCATTATCACTATGTAAGAGAAAAGGTTCTAAGCAAAGAGATTCAAATATCATATGTGTCCACTCATCAACAATGTGCAGATATTCTAACCAAAGCATTGGATGGTACAAAGCTTTGCAAATTCAAGGCTATGATTGGTTTGCAGGTAATCTTGGAAGATTGAAGACCTTAAGCATACTTGGCTTGAGGGGGAGCTGTTGGAGCAAGTCTATGACAAGCCTAAGTATTGGCTTGAGTCTCACAAAGTCTTAGAAGAAGCTTCAAAATGAAGACTATGTAAAGTTCACTTGTGAACTACCTCTTGTAATTTTTTGAAGAGTTTACTTAATGTAAAAGTAAGAGAATCTTAAGTGGTTGAGTCCACATGATCAAAAAGGGAAAGAGGAGCCACGAATTCGTGATTTGTGGTAGGTAGAGAATCAAATCAATCATTGATTGATTGGAGAGTGATTGAGGGAAGTTAGCCTCCCAAACTCAACTATAAATAGATGGCAATTTTTAGTCGTGGTTAGAGAGACCTATGTGAAGACTTCCAAGAGCTGAGCTTTATGCCATATCAAGGTGTGATTACAAGGCACACATATATATCAGTAAGTTCATTGTATTTTACAAGCAATATACTTTCATTTTCATTATCATTTGGGTTCATATTTCCATGTTCTTGTGAAGTGCGCTACTCACTGCCATATCTCTCAGTTTTCTCAGTCAGCTTGCAGAGATGTTTTCTCTGAGCTTGGTGCATCATTTTTAGTTATTTAACTTGGTACAGTTAGCTCTATATATTTACTATATGCTCACAAATTTTCATGTCATTTAGATGTTGCAATCTTCAGTTATGTTCATTTGAAGTCAATAGGGTCTGTTCATCTTCACTTCTCTGTCAGATACCCGACTTTTTCATGCATCTTGTTAGAGCCATTTCTCAGTGGTTACTTATCCAAATTCAGTGCTTTAAAGCTTGTTAGATTCAGCTTACAGTCTAGTATAACCATACAAAGTTTCATAATCATTTGATTCTCAAATTTTGAGTTATGTTGATTTTTCTGCTCACTGGTCTCAAACTATAGCAGCCCGTGAAAATCGGGATGATGTCATCACTTGTTAAAACTCATTCTCAGTGTGTGGTTTATTATTTTTGATGAGATTACTCTTGAAAGTTAGCTCTTGAAGTTACCTAGACCTCCCCAAGAGGAATTAAGCTAAATGCTGCTGTGCTCAGAGAATTATGTAAAACACTGGACAGGTGTATGAACCAAGAATAGCAAGTTTTCACCTCTGAGCTAACTCCAACTTATCTGTTTTGATCTATCTTTTTGAGAGTGATCTTCCAAGGTACATAGGGTGTCTAATACATCCATTGGAAAGCTAAAAGGGCCCACCATATACTTCTCGAGTTCATTTGGCTGGTGTAGATCAAGGATTTTGCAACACCTCTTCATCTTCAAGCACATACCTATCCATCTCTTCATAGTGGTATCAGAGCAAGGTTGGACAACATGGCAGATGGATTTCCTTCATCAATTGACAAATTGGACAGAGGTAACTACTCAACTTGGTCATTAAGAATGGAAGCTTATCTTCAAGGTAGAAGTTTATATGGTTATGTGGCTAGAGATGAAGTTATGCCAAGTTTCAGGAACAAAAGTCAACCAACACAAGAAGAGCAAGAAAGATTGAGCACATGGTGCTCCAAGGATGCACTTGCAAGGTCTTATCTCCTCAACTCTATCTCAGATTTTTTGTTGCCTCACATTAGGAGTTGTAAGAAATCTCAGGAAGTGTGGGATGCACTTGAAGCTTTCTTTTCTTCAAGTACCAAAGCTAGGAAGCATCAACTATGGCTAGATTTCACAACTCTCAAGAAGGCTCCCAAACAAAATGTGACTGATTTTGTCACAAAGCTCAAGGACATAGCGGATCAGTTGGGAAAGCATTGGAGAGGTAATAGATGAAGAGCAAATTGTAAGGCAGGTCATCAATGGCTTGAAGGCAGATGACAAGTGGGAAGCATTCACCACAACTATGGATTTGTACATGGACATACATGTACCTGATTTCAATACACTGATTGGACAACTACTTACTCAAGAGGCAAAGCTTATAAAAAATGGAGAAAGCTCTAAAGGTAATCAATCTTGAGCTTTATACATTGATAAAAGCAAGTCCAAAGATAACAAAGGAAAGGCAAAGAAAGTGGATGATGAAGCAGGTACATATCAAGCTAACTATGCAGGTAGAGGAAGACATGGCAGAGGTAGAGGAAGAGGAGGTAGACAAGGCAGGGGGAGATCCCAAGACTCCAACTCATGTTCTATTTGTGGACTAACTAATCATACAACTGAAAATTGCTTTAGAAATTCCAGGAATCAAAGAGGCAGAGGATACAATAGAGGAAGTTATGGCTACTCAAAAGGAAGGTTCAACAATTATCATGGCAACTACAACAACTACAATCATTCAAACTACAAAGGAAGGAGAGACTACAATAACTACACAGAAGACTCAAACAAAGATGATTCATTATTGATCATGAACATGGCTATGCCACAAGGTAAATCTGATGAGCATGTTTTCTACATAGATTCAGGTTGTTCAAATCATGTGGCAGGAAATGTGGCACTCCTATCAGATTTAGAAGATCCAAGGAATAAGCATGAGGTACAAACAGGAGATGATACAAAACATCCTGTGGAGAAAATAGGCAATGTCAAAGCACCTGATGGAAACATCAACCTACTCAGTAAGGTACTCTATGTCCCTACCATTACAAAGAATTTGATAAGTGTTGGGCAGATAGTAGAGAAAGGGTTGCAAGTGAGGTTCACAAAAGCAGGAGCATTTGTTGAAGATCCAAGTCAAGGATTCAGAAGAATTGCAAAAGGTGAAAAGACAGGTAGATTGTTCACATTTGAATTACAGGACACTAGAAACATTGCTCTCTTTAATTATGGTAGTCAGACACTCACAGAATTGGAAGTATGGCACAAAAGGTTAGCACATATTGGTGAAAGGTCATTAAAGCAAATCTACAGGGACCAAAGTGTACTTGGACTTCCTAATTTGTCAAAACAACATATGATTTATAAGTGTAGTGCATGTCAATTTCGAAAGTCTCACAGGTTACCATTCATGAAGAAAGGTTATATGCATGGAGATCTCTTGGAGTTGGTTCATACAGATGTATGGGGACCTAGCAAGGAAGCTTCAATATCTGGATCAAGGTATTATGTTTCCTTTATTGATGATTGCAGCAGATGGACTATCCTATTCTTTATGAAACACAAAGATGAAGTTTTTTCATGTTTCAAAAGATATTTGGCTCTTGTGGAGAATCAAACAGGTAAATCACTAAAAAGGCTAAGGTCAGATGGAGGGGGAGAATACTTCTCCCATGATTTTGATTCTTTTCTTCAAGAAAGAGGAATCAAAAGAGAGGTAACTACAAGGTACACTCCTGAGCAAAATGGAGTGGCAGAAAGGAGGAATAGGACAATTGTTGAAGCTGCAAGGTCTATGTTAAATGAAAAGCATTTACCTAATTACTTATGGGCTGAGGCTGTATCTACAGCCACTTACTTGATTAACAGGTTGCCTTCAAAATCCCTTGATGGGATGACTCCATATGAGGCTTGGAATGGAAGAAGACCAAGCTTAGATCATTGTAAAATTTTTGGATGTATTGCTTTTGCTCATGTTCCTTCACAGGTTAGAGGCAAGATGGATCCAAAGGCAGAAAGGTGTGTATTTATTGGATATGACAACAATCAAAAGGGCTACAGGTTATACAACCCTACCAACAAAGGATTCTTGGTAAGCAAAGATGTAATTTTTTATGAGAACAATTCATGGTATGAAGATTCATGCAGGAAGGTCAATTTACCATATGATCTTGAAGAAGATTTTCCAAATCTTGGTAGAGAACAACCAAAGATAAAAGGAACAAGACACCTCGGAGGATGATGAAGAATCTCATATGGAAAAGATCAAAGCATGGAAGTCTAAATGTAAAGCAAAATTGCAGGAACTTGGACATGAGGCAGAATCATCACATCATGGCCTAAGAAGATCTATGAGGGAAAAGAAAAAACCAGAAAGGTATGGGTTTGACACCTCATTAGTAACTAAACAATCTATCTACATAGCACAGGACATAAACCAAGAGGAGCCATCATCATTTGAAGAGGCCAAAGCAAAAACAGAATGGAAGCATGCAATGAAGGAAGAGATCGAAGCACTTGAGGAAAACAACACTTGGGATTTGGTGCCCAAGACTTCATCCATGAAGGTAATAGGCTCAAGATGGGTCTATAAACTCAAGAAGAATTCTGATGGTTCCATTAACAGGTATAAGGCAAGGCTTGTAGCAAAAGGCTTTGCACAAAATCAAGGAATTGATTATGAGGAGTCCTTCTCTCCTGTGGCAAAGATGCCTACTATTAGGGTTTTGCTTAGTATTGCCTCTTCCAAGAATTGGAAGATACTTCAACTAGATGTAAAGAATGCATTCTTGAATGGTTGGATAACAGAAGAGGTATATATGGCACAACCACCTGGTTTTGAGAATCAAGTTTATCCTGATTATGTGTGTAAACTTAACAAAGCATTGTATGGTCTCAAGCAAGCTCCAAGAGCTTGGAATTTCAGGCTTGTTTCATTCTTGCAGGACAAAGGCTTTCAACCAAGCAAGGTAGATCCTTCACTCTTTATTAAAAAGAGTAATTCTGAGGTCATCTACCTATGTGTATATGTAGATGATATTATATTGACAGGAAATGATGCAGATGGTATGAAGAAGATCAAAGATCAGATGAGAGAAGAGTTCAAGATAAGTGATTTGGGTTCACTTACCTACTTCCTAGGTTTGGAAGTTTTCTACAAAGATCATGGTTTGTTTCTCACTCAAAGAAAGTACATTAAGGACATGTTGGCAAAATTCAAGATGCAAGATTGTAAGATTGCAGGTACTCCAATGGAGGTCAATCACAAATTGAGCTCACATGAAGGTGAACTCATAGAGGACATCACATCATATCAAAGTCTAGTGGGTAGTCTCAATTATGCCACATTGACAAGAGTAGATATATGTTATAGTGTGAGTGTGCTAAGCCAATTTATGCACACACCAAGGAAACCACATATGGATGCTGCCAAAAGGATTCTCAAGTATCTCAAAGGAACCATAAATGAAGGACTTTATTATCCTTATGTATCTGATTTAGGTTTGAAGCTATTTTCTTCAGATTGGGCTGGCTCCAAGGAAGATAGAAGGAGCACTTCAGGTTATCTTACCTTTGCAGGTTCAAAGCTAATTTCATGGTCATCCAAGAAGCAACCCACAGTTGCTCTCTCTTCTACTGAAGCTGAATATAGAGGTCTTGCCATAGCTACTCAGGAAGCTATGTGGATGAAGACATTATTCAAAGATGTTGGATTGGAGTTTGGAACTCCAACTATTTTTTGTGACAATATGAGTTCTATTCACTTGGCTGCTAATCCTATTTTTCATGCAAGGACTAAACATATTGAAGTTCATTATCACTATGTAAGAGAAAAGGTTCTAAGCAAAGAGATTCAAATATCATATGTGTCCACTCATCAACAATGTGCAGATATTCTAACCAAAGCATTGGATGGTACAAAGCTTTGCAAATTCAAGACTATGATTGGTTTGCAGGTAATCTTGGAAGATTGAAGACCTCAAGCATACTTGGCTTGAGGGGGAGCTGTTGGAGCAAGTCTATGACAAGCCTAAGTATTGGCTTGAGTCTCACAAAGTCTTAGAAGAAGCTTCAAAATGAAGACTATGTAAAGTTCACTTGTGAACTACCTCTTGTAATTTTTTGAATAGTTTACTTAATGTAAAAGTAAGAGAATCTTAAGTGGTTGAGTCCACATGATCAAAAAGGGAAAGAGGAGCCACGAATTTGTGATTTGTGGTAGGTAGAGAATCAAATCAATCATTGATTGATTGGAGAGTGATTGAGGGAAGTTAGCCTCCCAAACTCAACTATAAATAGATGGAAGTTTTTAGTCGTGGTTAGAGAGACCTATGTGAAGACCTCCAAGAGCTGAGCTTTATGCCATATCAAGGTGTGATTACAAGGCACACATATATATCAGTAAGTTCATTGTATTTTACAAGCAATATACTTTCATTTTCATTATCATTTGGGTTCATATTTCCATGTTCTTGTGAAGTGCGCTACTCACTGCCATATCTCTCAGTTTTCTCAGTCAGCTTGCAGAGATGTTTTCTCTAAGCTTGGTGTATTATTTTCAGTGATTTGACTTGGTAAAGTTAGCTCTATAATTCTACTATATGCTCACAAATTTTCATGTCATTTGGATGTTGCAATCGTCAGTTATGCTCATTTGAAGTCAACAGGGTCTGTTCATCTTCACTTCTCTGTCAGGTACCCGACTTTTTCACTCATCTTGTGAGAGCTATTTCTCAGTGGTTACTTATCCAAATTCAGTGATTTAGAGCTTTTTAGATTCAGCTTACAGTTTAGTATAACCGTACAAATTTTTCATAATCATTTGATTCCTACATTTTGAGTTAGGTTGATTTTTCTGCTCACTGGTCTCAAACTGTAGCAGCCCGTGAAAATCTGGATGATGTCATCACTTGTTAAAACTCATTCTCAGTGTGTGGTTTATTGTTTTTTATGCGATTACTCTTGAAAGTTAGCTCTTTAAGTTACCTAGACTTCCCCAAGAGGAATTAAGCTAATTGCTACTGTGCTCAGAGAATTATGTAAAACACTAGACAGGTGTATGAACCAAGAATAGCAAGTTTTCACCTATGAGCTAACTCCAACTTATTTGTTTTGATCTATCTTGTTTAGAGTGATCTTCAAAGGTACATAGGGTGTCTAATACATCCATTGGCAAGCTAAAAGGGCCCACCATATACTTCTGGAGTTCATTTGGCTAGTGTAGATCAAGGATTTTGCAACACCTCTTCATCTTCAAGCACATACCTATCCATCTCTTCACAAATACTGTGCATACTACCTTGTTGGAACTTTCCGCTTGACCATTGGCTTGGGGATGGTATGGGGCTGATTTTTTATGGATCACTAAAAACTCGTTCATTAGAGATTCTATCACTTCATTAATGAAGTGCGTTCCTCGGTCACTCACAATCTCAATTGGTAATCTGAAACGAGTGAAGATATGCTCAAAAAGAAACTTAGCCGTGGTTTGAGCATCATTCTTTCTAGTAGCCTTTGCCTCCACCCATTTTGTCAAGTAATATGTGGCTACTATGATGTATTCGGCATGTGATCCTTTGGCCGATGGGTTAATGGGTTCTATGAAGTCAATACCCCATTTAGAGAATGCTTTAGCACAAACCATAGGTCTCAATGGCATGTCATCCCTCCGAATTGGGTATTTAGCCCTTTGGCATGTCTCGCAGCTTCGTACATATGTCTCCGCATCCATATGTAAAGTTGGCCACCATAAGCCCGCGAAGAGGATCATTTTACGGTTCTCTCAGGTGAAAAATGACCTCCTGCTGCACCTGCATGTGCCATCTTTAATATAGGTAAATACTCTCCTTCATGTACACATAGCCGTAATTGGTTGTCTTTTCCTCTTCTAAACAATTGCCTTCCCATAAGTACATAATCTTTGCTCATCTCTTCTAGGGATCATTTTCTTGCCAAGCTACCTCCTTCCTCATGCTCTCTTGTCTTTAGGAATTTTACCAATGTTTTGCTCCAATTGGGTGCTATCGTTGAGAAAGGTATGGACGTATGATCCTCGGGGATTGTCTCCTGGCATTCTGCACAGTTACTTACGTAGTCATGGACATCCTTAGGCATGTCAGGCCAGTATACTCCTAATCGCTTTAATTCCCTAATAGTTCCATGAGTTCCTTTGTGTGTCCTCCATTTGTTCACATGTGTTTGTTCAATTAACTTCACTTGTTCGTCCTCCTCAACACATCTTAGTAATACACCATTGGGTTCCTTGTAGTACACACTTCCAGCAACAATGTGCAAATTCCTTGATTGGAGAATTTCTTTTTTAATCTCTTTATTGATTGGGTGTTGTGGTCCATGAGTGAGTATCGGAATTAGTTTCTCTGCCCACTTTGGACACACTTCCAGATTAAACAAATAAGTGTCTGGGAGATCATCGGGTACTCCACTTGGTGGTTCTCCGTGTGTTAACCTAGAAAGGTGATCTGCTCTTACATGTGTGTTTCCCTTTTTCACTATCACCTCAAAGTCGAACTCCATCAATAGTAGGAACCATCTTACCAATCTTCCCGTGTTACAAAGCTTATTGACTAGGTACAATAGAGCCTGATGGTCTATGAAAAACTTGAATTTGTTGGCTAAGAGATAGTGTCTAAATTTCTTCATCGCATAGACCATTCCTAATCCCTCTCGCTCGGTAGTGGTATAGTTCCTCTTGGCTTGGTTCAGTTGTCTACTCGCATAGGCACTTGGGTGCTCTAACCTTCCTTCATCTGCTGGTTGGGCTAAGATACATCCTATTGCGTAATTAGAAGCGTCTACATGGATATGAAAAGGCTTGTTCCAATTCGGTGTTTTCAGAATTGGGGTTGTGCTCAGCCTCTTCTTTAACTCATTGAATGCTTTCTCACATTCCTCTGTCCAAGTGAATTGAGTTAAGAGTCCATACAGGGGTTTGGCAATTATGGCATACATGTGGATAAATCGACGGTAGTATCCACAATGTCCCATAAATGCTTGCACCTCTTTCACATTCTTAGGTCTAGGAAGCTCTAAGATGACCTTAATCTTGTCCTCATCCGTGGATATTCCATTTCTAGAGACTATGTGTCCTAAGATCTTCCCTTGTCTTACCATGAAGACACATTTCTCTGGGTTTAGGCAGACTCTATATTGTCGGCATTTATTAAATATCTTTCGCAATTCAGGAATGTGGTTCAACTTTTGATTTGAATATGTACATAGGTCATCTACATACACTTCCATGCTCTTTTTCAAGAATTCCTTGAAAACATGACACATCAATCGTTGGAAAGTAGCAGGCGCATTAGTGAGTCCAAAAGGCATCACTCGGAAAGCATAGACTCCCCATTCAGTCGCGAATGCGGTCTTGTGTTGATCCTCAGTAGCAATAGCTACTTGATTGTATCTAGAGAATCCATCTAAGAAGCTATAGACTTCTTTTCCTGCTACTCTTTCCAATAGATGATCCGTAATGGGCAATGGGTAGCTGTCATGTATGGTGGCTGCATTGACTTTTTTCAAGTTGATGCACACCCTCAATTTTCCATTCTTCTTAGGCACAACTACTAATGGCGAGACCCACTCAGTGTGTTCTATTTCATAAATGAATCTTGTCGCTAGAAGCTTGTCTATTTCTTCCTTAATTTTAGCAGCATAGACCTCATTGTATGTATATGGGCGTTGTTTTGATGGTTTCACATCTGCTATCATGGGTATTCTTGAGAACAAATCGAGGGTTCCACACCCTTGAGATCCTTATATGTCCATGCCAATACGTCTCGATATACTCGGATCAATTGTATTAGTTCTTCTTCCTCTTCATCTGACACATCTTTGCCTATGTATGTGCATCTTTCTTCTCCATCTTCCATTGTTACTATGATTTTTTTTGTTTGTTCTTTGTTGTCATAAGCTTCTCCGTCTCGAGCCTCTCGTTTAGGCATTTGAATGGCTACCTTTCTCTCTTCTACTTCATATCTTTTAAAATGTTCATCAACCTCGAAAAGATCTAGATTTGGTTCAATATTACTCATGTTTTCCTCTCGCTTTTGTACTATGGGAGCGGCTTCTATTGCCAAGATCTTTGTCGGTTCCTGCTTCTCTTTGGTTCGAATGGTGTCTAGATAGCTCTCTTCTCAATCAAATTCTGGTTCCATTTCTATACTTCCATATTCCTCTTTCCATTCTTTTTCCAAGATTTCTCCTTCTTCCACTTCTTGAAGGACAACCATGTATAAATTCACATCATAGCCTTCTTTATCTATGCACTCATTCATAGTTAGTACTTCCTCGTTCACACACACATCTAGGGTGGCTAAGATTTCCATCCATTCATGTGGTTCAAAGGTTTCATCGGGAAATATTTGAGGCATGTACCTTGGGTCTTCTACAGGTCAGTAGTTAGGATGTCCTATTGGCCATAGCTGTCTCTTATTGTCCTCCTTCTTGGCTTCTTTACACATCCATAACTGAGCGTCCTTGTGCATCCATGATTGATCGCTTGATCCGGCGCTATGAATAGACAGGTCATCTTCCTCCTTGTGTATGGGATTCCATTGTAGTGGAGGGACATCTCGATATGAAAATGTGTGCAAGTTTATCTTGGTGGTATTTCCTTGATGAATCTCTTCCCCAGTCTTGCACTACTCACATTTGTCTCATGAAAGGTCGTCCTAATATCATTTTGTAGTTGTTAGCCTTTTCAAATTTACAGATGGCTAATGTGTGTTCAAATTCAACTCCACAGGTGGTTAATTTGATTCTTTCCAGTATTCCTAAGGGTTTCTCCACATGACCGTCTGCTAATTGGAGCTTCATGCGTGTGGGCCATAAGGCAAGCTTCCCCCATTTCTCCCAAATCTCCTTGGTGGCGATTCCTACTCCAGCTCCTATGTCTAGGATTGCCTTGGTTATATAGCCGTTGTAAGTGACATGTAGACATGTATTACCTTCATCTCCTTCACTAAATTCTCCCACTTTATCAACTGGGATTTGTATCTTAGATGAGTTTTCTTTTCCCTTGACTTCCTTTTCTTCCTTCTCTTGCCCTAATTCGAATTGACTCGCTAATTGCTTCCATAAATGCAGTTTAACCTGAAGTAATTCTTCCACGGTCAGTTTGCATTGTACTTTTGTCTTCTTTAGTTCCGTTAGATTGTGTGAACTCTTTTCTGAATTTCCCCTTCCTTTTCCATGCACAGTGGGTGCTCGGATTATCATAGACTCCTTTTCGTATTCTCCCATGCAATTAGGTAAAGTTGAAATGCTCTGAGCTTCTTCTCTATTTCTGTCTAGTCGATATTTCCTCATATACTTCTTCCATGTTGGGAGTTGGTTGATAAACTTCCACATCTAATTCCTCAAAGGGAGGCTTAGTCACTCCATTCTTCTTCCATTGTTCTTCTCGGATTCTATTCCATAGCTCCTTTGGCCATTAAGCCTCTAAGTCAGGTATTGTTGACATAGGTTCGTCCTGGGTTCTTGTTCGCTCACGCTTGTCATCCTTCTCTCTAGGTTCCTTATCCTTGACTGTGATGTATTCTTTGTATTGATAATCTGCTATCCTCGTTTCTGGAAGGGCTGGGATAGTCTTCTCTAGGGTTTCTTGTGCTACCTCTATGAGTTTTCTAAAGCTTTTCGTGTTGCTCTACATTCGGTCCAGTATTAATCCCAGCTTGGTAAGCTTTCAGCCACATGTCTAGGTCGTCAGGTTTTGGCTCAGCTAAAATTGATCTTGGTTTCTCTGCTTCTTGGATAAGCGGTGGAATGGGAACCTCTTCCCGAATCCCTTGTTCTTTCTGCTCTTGTTTGTTTCTGGTTTGTCTCCTATTTTCTTGACTCTTGTTTTTCATCCATTTATCCTTGAGCTTTTCTCTTCTTTCCTTCCATTTCTGTGCTTTTGTGTTCTGGGTACTCTCACGTGGGTCCTCCGAATCTTCAACTATCCGAATTTTGGGACTTCCTGTTGTATTGTTTTCTTGTTCTCGTTCTGGTTGTTTTCCTTTTTGCTCTTTTTTTTGAGCTCTTGTAATGGCCTTTAAGGGCACTGTGTATTCCTTATCACTTCAAGGTGCTTCTATCACTTCAATCACATTAATTGGTGCAGTGTCTTGGACTTTGGTTGGATTCTTAGGGCAATCTCTGAAAAGATGTTCCTTTTCGCAATCATTACAATATCCTTCCCAAGTCCTAGGGAGTGGTGGATTGTAAGGCCGAGGACATTCTCAAATAAAATGGTCTCCTCCGCATCTATAACAAGGTCCTCTCGGCACAGGCGGCCTAATGGGTCGTCTCACAGGTGGTTGTGCTTTAGGTGCAGTATACATCAAAGTTGCTACCTCCGTTCCATAGCCCTGATTGTAGATTTCATATCCATAGTAAGCTGAATCATAAGTTGATTCATACTCCAGCATGTTGGCTTCATAGGGATAATAATCTCTTGGGGACAGCTCATATCCAGGGTTTGTTGATTCTACACTGGTCATCGTCGAGGCTCGCACTATGGCTCTTTCCAAATTTTCTTCTGGTTGGGCATACTTCACAGGTACCACTTGTTGAGGTTGTGAAAGTTGTGGTCCTAACACTGGTTGGGGTGGTGGATATGGTACTTGCTCATATGGCCTTGGTGCTCCTGTTGGTGTTGGGTAAGGATTGTACCTGGGTATGTCTCTACCTTGCTCTTTGGGTGGATATCCATATGGTCGATACTGAGGTGGTTGTAAAGGTCGTGCCTACCTATTGAATGGACAGTTTTTTGTGGTGTGATTGGTGTATTTTTGTTCTATGTGGCAGTACAATGCAGTTCCTTGTTAAAGCTGTCTGTTGTATGAATATGTCTAATGTGCACCGGTCCCTCCTCGCACACACATGTGTGTAGGGTGATCTCCTCCACATAGACTACATCTTCATAACACGGGCACTCTTAAGGCCGGGTGTTGGTAATTTCTATGTCCTTGGACTCCCAATTTCTTTGCTACCAATTCTGCTAATTCTTCCACATTGCTGGAGTTGGAAGTAATAGTACTCCGAGAGTCTTCTGATTTAGTGGGGCTGGGTGTGCTCTTGAGATCCTCCGCTAGATTGTCTTCTAGGTCAATGCACTCTTGAAGACACTCACTCAGGGATTGTAACCTCTTCACATATACTAGCGTTCTTAGGGTTCCATTCGTTAGTCCATCCAAAAATAATGATATCATTTTTTATTGAGTGGGTCTCTCTGCAGTTGGACATCTATCAACATACTGATTGAATCTTCGTGCTGTCGTTTTCACAGTTTCATTAGGGTTCTATTTAAAGCTATGGATTAAAGACGCAGAATTGTGTTTAATCCTCTCTTAGTGAATTCCCCAATGAATTCCTGAAAAAATTGCTCCATGTTTCCAAATTGGTTGGGGTCTAATGGCTGGAACCAAGTCAGAGCCGTTCTTGTGAGGGTGAGCCCGAAAGACTCATACTGCACGAAGAAGTCGTCTACTTGTTCTGCCCTTAAAACTTGTTTAAATTCAGCGATGTGATCGTAGGGTTCTCCCAATCCGTTGTAAAGATTTCTTACGCATTTGGCCACTTGGATAGGTCTCAGTCTTCTCATTGGTTCGGGCGGTGGGCATTACAGGAAAGGCAAGAACTGCTCGTCTAACGGGGGGTATTCCAAGCTGCCCTCCTACTCGTGGTCGTGGTCTTACTGGTGGTCGGTACTGATTACCTCCTCCAGGGGGGGTTTGATTGTGTGGTTGCACTCTTGGAGTCGCAAATTGTACATGAGTACGGTTTGGAACACTCCATTGGCTAGTTTGCCCTGACATGGTGTGTTTTGTCTCTTGTTGGGTTCCAAAGGGGTTCTGCAAAGTGGTTGCCTGCTCTCTCTGAGGGAATACCGGCAAACCCATGTATTTCAGTTGAGCCCTGTCTATGGCATCAACCAACCAATATCTTCTCCGATTTTTATCTAAGTATGTTATCCTAGTCTCGTCTTCTGGATCCTTCAGCTCATAAAATGTCATCGTCTTCTGGATCCTTCAGCTCATAAAATGTCATCAGGCTTTCTTCTCTTCCTTGGGCTGGTGAGTCTGTTTGAAGCAACAAGTCCATTCCATGGATCAAATAGACTTCCAATAGGTAGACGTCTTGAGGTATCAAGTCTCCTCTCAAGACTCGTGTCACTTGGAACTTGCCTCTAGGAGTTGTCACTAACTCCTCAGGGTTTGGTCTCCCTAAGTTCTCTTGTCCCACTAACTCTCCCCTATCATTGGTCAAATCGGGAAATTCAGTCACTATGTATATGTGACCTATCTTGTCCATGTATGCTCCTCCTTCATACTTAACAACCGGTCTGGGCACAATCGTGGCATCCATGGAAGTCACCATCCTAGCCATATATTTGTTTAAGCCATCCAGGTAGATAGGGATCTCCTGGGCATTAGTAGAAACGTACTGTAAGGAGGTACGGTACTCTCCCTCCACACCGGTCATGAAGTTTCTACTCGGAGCGGGTCCCTTCATGTCTTCTGAAGCCATGGGTATTTCCTCCTCTGAGTCACTAGAGGTGTCAGAATAGACCGAGCCGTGACTGACCTGAGCAGCACTTCCTACAGAAGATATGACACTTCTTCGGCTACTTAGCACTCTCCCTGACCTCAAGTTCATTCACCCTCTTGAGGCTCTCTAGGTCTTTAAAACTCTCCCTAAGTGGTTCCTCAAATGCCTCCAGTCTGCCCTTCAAAATGCTTCAAAAGCTCTGGACGATATTGCACCAGGCGATACCAAACTAGCCACGACATGATACCACACCAGCCCACGATACGATACCTGAGAACTAGGCGATACGATACCGCAACAACAGGCGATACGATACCGCTATTGATCACGATACGATACTGGCTATCCTGGCGATACGATACTTGAAGACTAGACGATACGATACTAGGCCTAGCCACGATACGATACCTATGGGTTCGACGATACGATACCAAAAACTTGGGTGATACGATACTTATACTATGACCGATACGATACCAGGAACTCCCATGATACGATACTGAAAAGTCAAACGATACGATACTGGAAACCCAGACGATACGATGCCACTTTTTGGATGATATGATACCAAAAAGGGCACGATACGATACTGGAGTTTGCCCCAATACGATACCTATCTCCTCACATGATACGATACTACAACGAAGGGACGATACGATACCACGATGGTATCGTGATACAACACCGGAAAGAGAGATGATACGATACTTGGGGTTTGCACGATACGATACTGGCGGTTACGCGATACGATACTGCAAAATCACACGATACGATACCAACACAAGCGGCGATACGATACCACTGACTTGCGTGATACGATGCTAGTATGGTATAACGATACTAAACTGGGCAAGGCACCATACGATACTAAAATGGACCACGATACAATACCACTTTGATAAGGTAAGATCGCGATACCATCCAGGCGATACGATACCACAAGTGATATCACGATACCAAGGAGGTAGTCGACGATACCATACTTCGGCGAGTATCATGATACAAGGGAATTTTTGGTATTGCGATACCAGAAACTCAGCCGATCGCGATACTCAAGCCAAAATACCTCCACATACAAAAATTTTTACACCCCCTTGCTCTTCTCTCACCCTCTTCCCTCCTAGCCTACTGTCTCTTGCAAAGAAACTCAAAAAATACACTGTCCCTCCCGGCGATACCAGATGCGCAAGTATTCGCACTTTTGTGCTTTTTAAATATGTTTTGGTCAATGAACACTTATGGAATCTTACCTCAGTGATGTCTTGGTTGCACTTTGAGCTCAACAACTAGTCTTGAAAGCCTGAAATGCGCGATACCGCTCCCACGATATCGATCGCTACTTTTCTCACGAACAGTGAGAAATGAACTGGAACTTTTTTGGTTTTTATACTTTTTGGTGACTAAAGCTAAACTAACTAATTTGATAAATCTTTTGGTGATCTTAACTTACTCCTACTCCACTCCTCTTCTCCTAACCTAACCTTAATTCTCCCTTCCTACTAACCCTAAACCTAAAAACTCATTACACACGTCTCTGGGATGTGAAGTAACAAGTGCTGAAGTGGTAGACTACTTGCCACTGAATGAATTCACTTCTACAAGTACGATTTCATCACACTCGAGCTATAACCATCACGAAGGCACCTTGGCTGAGTGTTCCCCGGCAACGGTGCCAAAAACATGTGTACCTAAGTTAGGAAGACTTAAGGACTTGTGCCAAAGAGACTAAACATCATTTGCCACACAAGTGCGTATAGTGGGAAATTAACACATGTTTACTTGTCAATCCGATCAAACGGTCTAACCAAGTGTATGAGGACATGTGCACACATGATGGAAAATGAAGTGGTTCAGCTTATATGCCTGAGAAAAGACCAATCCACCTCTCTAACTCACTGAAATACTAAAAGTGTCTGTCGCGATACCACTTACAGTAGTTTTCAGTAAATCAAGGATTTCTCCCAGCTCCGAACCCCGAATATAGTCAATAGCAAACTCCTTTCAAAGCTCTCGACAAGATGCATCTATTGGAAGTGGTTTCACTTGATTCTGACAAGCATGCTTCAAGTTATGACCAAATTAGTGAATGGCGAGAAACACCCACACTCACTCCACAACTCCTACAAGCTCACACACACACTACGGTAACTCAAAAACAGTGGGGAGGGGTAGAAAATAGTCCTACACACACATTCCAAGCATTACACACACATAGAAGATCAAACAGAAGATGGAAATCTGCAAGAAAGAAGCAATTTTGAAAATCAGGAGCTCTCCTTCTTCAGAATGGCAAAAAGTCTCTACGAAGAGTCACCAAGTGATTTATATACATGTGCCCAAAATTTGGTCCTTTCACACAAGAGACCAGCACTTTATTACTAAAAAGTGAATTTCCTACTAATACAAGGGATATTTTACAACAAGTTGGGATTATGCAACTAGAGGACTCCTCTAGTGCATTTACATGGCTTGAGGGAATTCTCTAAGACTTTGAAGAAGAAAAATTATGCACATCAATTTGAAAATTTTGGGGCTCATCTTTTGTGCTTCTTTGCTCTACAACAACTGGTCAATGGCTTATTACAAACAGTAGAATTTTTACACACTTGTAGTATATCCCACAACAATCTCCATCCAGGCAACATCTTGTTGCATTTTGAAGATCAACATGCTTATATAGCATTATGCGATTCTAGTAGAGGGACATATTTACCAACAAAAAAATGTTTTCCAAAGCTACCTAGTCTAGAAATATCAACTAGAAATGTGTGGATTCGAAAGTAGTGGTGGATTGCACCCGAATGCATATCCACTAGTCCTCCACCTTTTAATAAGAGTCAAGAGATATTTATAGTTTTGATACTCCTGTTACAAATCTTGAAATATATAGATTTCAATAGTTATACCATTGGTAAGAATGGGATTTACAAGTTCACATATGCTTTAGAATTAGCTTCTAACAAAGATGTATGAAAAAGAGTAGATGCACATGAACTCCTTAGAGTATTCTTACATCTAACTCAGCATGGTTTAAAGATATCCATGACAGATGGATTAATACCATATTGAAAACGATATGTATTCATTTGATTTATCTACATTAAATGATATAGATTCATTTGCATTAAGTGGATTAATGTTATGGATTCATTTGAATTATGTGAATCAAATGTTGTGGTATCATTTGAGTTAAGTGGCTGAAATGAAGTGTAATCATTTGTAATACGTAGATTAAATGATGTGGATTTATTTGAATTATGTGGATTAAATGAAGTGGTATCATTTGAGTTATGTGGATTAAATGTTGTGGATTCATTTAACATATGTGAATTAAATATTGTGGATTCATTTGAATTATGTGGAGTAAATGAAGAGTATCATTTGAGTTATGTGGATTAAATGTTGTGGATTCATTTAACATATGTGAATTAAATATTGTCGATTCATTTGAATTATGTGGAGTAAATGAAGTGGTATCATTTGAGTTAAGTGGATTCATTTGCAATATGTGGATAAAATGATGTCGATTTATTTGAATTATGTGGATTAAATGAAGTGGTATCATTTGAATTATGTGGATTAAATGAAGTGGTATCATTTGTGTTATATGGATTAAATGTTATGGATTTATTTGAATTATATGGATTAAATGAAGTGGTATCATTTGAATCATGTGGATTAAATGAAGTGGTATCATTTGAATTATGTGGATTAAATGAAGTGGATTCATTTGAGTTATATAGATTAAATGTTGTGAATTCCTTTGAGATAAAATTAGTGTTTTTGTTTTGTAGATTTGAAAGTAAAACGTGGCAAGAATGCCAGATGTGAATGATGATCTTGATCATACAGAATCTCAAAGGGTTTTATCTAAGTAGAATACTCAATCTGCACAATCAAGATTAGCATTTTTATTCCATCAAGATTTAGAGCCAGAGGGATTAGAAGGAGAAGCATTTTAAATGAAAGAAGTAAAAAATCTATTTCCAAATCATTTCATTTGTGATGTTCTCTTTCGGGTTATAGGAAGGGCAAAAGAAATAGCACCCCTTAAAGCTTTTAGACTTACAGCATAAAGGATTAGCAAAAACTCTACTTTGACGCTTTGTGCAAGTTGAGAGATCATTACCAAATAATAATCAAATAGCAATATATTTCATTAAAAAGGTTTTTGTACAAGATATTCTTCATCAATGTGTAGACTGGGATGATCGTCCAAAGAATGTAAGCATCGGTTTAGGTCATCCTCAAAATCGAGCAGAATTTTGTAGTCAAGGAACCGAAGGCCTTCTTCCTCGAAAGCGGCCCTACATTTTGCTACCTGAAGAACATAATCTTATACATGATTTGTTATCACAAGGAGAAGAATTATACAATGAAGTTTTAACAATTCCTACATTATGAACAATAGATGATCAACAAAGGAGGATTGATGATCTAGAAAGTCAAGTGAAAAAATTACAACTTTCTGTGGATGCATATGAGAGATTATATGGAAAACTCTCAGAGACATCATCATCTTTTGATCCGTTTACTGCCTATGAGTTATTGAATCAAAACACTGAATAGACAAGATTTTTGGTAATCAAAGACATGACTATTGTAAAACCATCGATTTTGCAATTGAATATAATCATAGTATTCATTGTACATCATTATCTTCATTTTGAATATCATCATCTATGATAGGTACCATGTCATCTATTTCTTCCATGTTTGAACCATCATTGTGATCTACATCTAAATCATGATCACTCCATGAATCATTTGTTAAACTTTCATGAGTTTGAAATTCTCCAAAAGTTTGTTGTGCTGTTGTAGAAGCTATCTTGGTTGGAGCATGTAGCAAATGCATATTACAAAACACATATACCAAATCATTAGCACGTGATGCACTTAAGCGATTTCTTCATTTTGAATGAAGGAAATCATAGGCACTCCAACTACGCTCACAACTACCACTTGAAGCTACTACTAAAAGCACTCTCATAGTGATCTGTTGCAACTCCACTACTTCACCTCCGTACTCTTTCCACCAAATATGAGGTGAATGCTTTTGAATCACTTCAATGTGCCATAGATCTCCAAAAGATCCTTCTTGATTTACATATGCTACTCTTCGGTGGAATGAATCTCGACCATCTGTACCTAGAAGTAATAACTAACATGTGGTTTTGAAGTTTGCCATGACTTCTTTGTTTGACGCTTGAACATTGAGTTGAAATGTTGGATCCAAAATGAATGTTGTTCCATGCAAATGAGTATGCATTTGCATCCATCTCTTCTCTGCTAATGATACAATCTGTGTTTTTTTCCCGTAATGAAAATTGATTAAATTCTTTTACTTTTTGAATAGCTTCTGACATAATCCAATAAAATTTTCCAATCACAAATTTATTAGTATCAACCATTCGTAAAAGTTCCACAAAAGGTTTAATGATATGTCACATAATCCTAGTAGGAGATGGTTGAACCATGCCTAAAGAGAGAGGACTAGGAAGTAATCCTCAACCATGGCTTTTGGGGCAAGTAGTTAGCCCATCACATTCCTGATCCGGAGGTTGTCAGATTCAATTCCCAACATTGGTATCAGAGCCTAGTTGAGAAATTAGGCAAGATGAAGGTTCGTGCCGCATTCGTGGGCACTTGGAAAAAGCTCTTATCTGTGGTGAGTGTGACATTGGCCTTAGATGAAGGTGCATGGGCATTTGGGCACTCACAAAGGGTGGGATAGGTCCAAATTTGGTCTGTGTGTTGGAGCTTGAGGTTAGTGGAAGCATTTATGCATGGAAAGTGGGTCCAAGAATCAGTAGGGTCCACAAGTGCGCATTGAGGACAATGCTCAGTCTAAGGGGGAAGGAATGTCACATAATCCTAGTAGGAGATGGTTGAACCACGCCTTATGAGAGAGGATTAA
This sequence comes from Ceratopteris richardii, assembly GCA_020310875.1. Taxonomy (NCBI): domain Eukaryota; kingdom Viridiplantae; phylum Streptophyta; class Polypodiopsida; order Polypodiales; family Pteridaceae; genus Ceratopteris; species Ceratopteris richardii. Next base: position 110,321,730 of record CM035410.1, read on the forward strand.
AGTAATCCTTAACCATGGCTTTTGGGCCAAGTGGTTAGCCCATCACACTCCTAATCGGGAGGTTGTAAGTTCAATACTCAACATGATACCAACGATTTTTTCAAGATTATGCCAAAAATTTTGTGATTGTATTAGAAACGTACACTTGGATGCTGCAATTCGATAAGAAGAATACTTCTCTAGCCATGTCTCCCATCTTTGATCAGCAATCATTTCTACAAGAGCTGGCTTAACTTCCAATAATCCATTGAGGACAATATAGGCAATTGCAAATCATGTGGCACAAAAAAACTGAAGTGCTTTATTGGGAAATTTTGACCGAAAGAGCAAATATGAAAATTGATGCTCTTTGATAAATTTGACCACATGATTTGCATCTAATAAGCTTTGTTTAATGAAAGATAATCTACCTATATCTTTCAATAATAAATTTAATGTATGAGTTGCACATGGAACCCAAGTAATGCCTTCATACTTGTTTTGAATTGTAATTCTAGCACTTTGAAAATTAGAGGCATTATCCCTCACTATCGCAATCACATTCTTCGGACCACCCACGTGCGATATAGCATGTTCATATACCTTTACAAGAAAAGCTGAACTTTTCTCTTTAAGAGAAGTATCAATCACTTTTAAAAACATGTTTCCTTTTGGACATATAACCATGACATTAATCAATGGTTTCTTTTGACAACTTGTCCATCCATCCAATGGTATTGTACATCCATACATGGGTACGTAATCAAGTACTGTTTGCTTTAAAATTGCTTCAATACTTTTTTTCACTTTATCTACATACTATGTTAGCATTTTATTATAATCTGGCATGGTGAATCCTTTTTGTGCAGTTGACATCAAACCATCTTTGAAAATGGGATTGCGAATAACATTGAGAGGAATCCCACATGCTAAGAATGCTTGAGTCCATTTAAGATGAAGCTCAAGACAATCTTGCTTTTCAAAAGCTACAGGTATAGTATTTTGTGATTTACTACTGAAACACATGTACTAAAAAGATGCTCTTTTATTTGAGTTTCATTTCCTACATAACGATGTCCACAATGTTTGCATTGTATTGTGGACATTGTTTTACCCTCTTGATGAACAATCACATATGACCATTCTTTTCCCTTTCCCATAGTGCTTGCAAATTGTTTTATGATGACTATACCTACAAAAAAACAACATAAATCAATATCGAATAAGATATTTTGATCAATGTTGAGTCAAACACTTACGATAGGCTTTAATTCTCAATCATACACTCATATACAATTACACATACTATTGTGAAGTAAAAATCATTGTTGAATCAAACAATCACAATAGATTTTAATTCTCAATCATACACACATATATGTTTACATCTTTCAATAATAAATTTAATGTATCACAATAGATTTTAAATTCCTAATCATATGCACATACACTTACACATACTATTGTGAAGTAAGAATCAATGTTGTATCAGACAATCACAATAGACTCTAAATTCCTAATCATATGTGCATACATTTACACATACTATTGTGAAGTAAGAATCAATATTGAGTCAAACAATCACAATAGATTTTTCATTCACAATTATACACTCATGCATACACATGCTCATACACATAGACATATACCTACATCTTTCAATAATAAATTTAATGTATCACAATAGATTTTAAATTCCTAATCATATGCACATACACTTACACATACTATTGTGAAGTAAGAATCAATGTTGTATCAGACAATCACAATATATTCTAAATTCCTAATCATATGCACATACATTTATGCATACTATTGTGAAGTAAGAATCAGTATTGAGTCAAAAAATCACAATAGATTTTTCATTCACAATTATACACTCATATGCATACACATACTCATACACACACATACATATACTATTATGAAGTAAGAATTAATGTTTAATCAAATATAATCTACCTACATCTTTCAATAACAAATTTAATGTATCACAATAGATTTTAAATTGCTAATCATATGCACATACACTTACACATACTATTGTGAAGTAAGAATCAATGTTGTATCAGACAATCATAATAGATTCCAAATTCCTAATCATATGCACATACATTTATACATACTATTGTGAACTAAGAATCAATATTGAGTCAAACAATCATAATAGTTTAAATTATTTAATATTTATAGCAAAAATTTATACCTTGTTCTCTTTACGGCACTTTAATTTCATAAAGAACAAAGTAGCTTTTATGAAAAATGAGTAAGAATCGATCATAATAGATTTTAAATTCACATACATATACTATTGTGAAGTAAGAACCAATGTTGAGTCAAACAATCACAATAGTTTAAATTATTTAATATTTATAGCAAAAATTTATACCTTGTTCTCTCTACGACACCTTAAGTTTGTAAAGAACAAAGTAGCTTTTATGAAAATGATTTTAGTTCTATTCTTTTATAAAATATTCTTCAATCCAAATTTCTTTTATCGAAATCTTTTCGATCGAAAACTATTTCGATCAAAAGCGCTTTCGATCGAAAACTATCAAATTCCCGTGCAAAAACTATTCGGCCATGTGGGAATAAGCTGACATGGCATCAAATAATTTGGTCAAATAATAAGGGCTTACCACAAAATTCTATAATTATTCATGAATAAACAAATTGTTGAATAACGAATAATGCAACATAGGTCATGTCATTTGAAGCACCTGAATCAACATACCAGACATTATCATTCGTTTTTGAAACATCAACAGACATTGTATTCATCATGTGATGTTGAACCATGAATAGCCTCTCAGAATCATCTGCACTTGTGGATGCGTAGTTGCTTTGTTACCTTCTATTATTTTGATTCTTCAACCTGCAATCATGTTCAAAGTGTCCAGGTTTACCACAATTCCAACATCCTTTACTGTCATTACCTGAATCGTTTCTTTGAAAATTTCAATGACCTCTTTGGCTCCCCTTGCCTTGTAACTGTCCTCTTCCTCCTGCATGATTCTATAGTTGACCTTGCTCTTGGTTATTGTGTCCTCTTCCACTTTCAAAGCCTCTACCTTTGCCTCTTCCTCTACTAGAGTAGAATACATGTTGAGAACTATGTTTTCCTTGGGAGTTCGAGTCCTCACAAAGATTCCTTTCTTCAATAATCAACAAAGATACTAGATCAACAAAATTCGGGATATTTTTTCTTGGTCTATATAGAAGTTCTGAACTATTTATATGCAGCTCCTAAACCGCAAAGCCATACTTCAACCTTACCATCATCATCTACATTCATGCCAATAGATGCAAGTGACTCACATATGCTTTTGATTTTCAGGGTGTAGTCACTTACCGACATGCTCTTTTTCTCTAATGTATGCAGCTCATTCTCGTGTTGCAATTTCCATGCCTTCGTATTCCTATCATACAATATGACCAAACTGTTTTAAGCCTCTTTCAGAGTCTTGGCATCCTGTATGTGCCCAATCATGCTATCTTGTATGCTAACAAATAGCCAATACATTACCTTTCATGCTCCTTGAGTCCATTCTTCATACGTTCTTAACTGGTCTGTAGTTATCACCAAGCATGGAAGTTGTTCTTGCCCAGCTTATTGCTCATAAGCTGACTCATTCCATCTGCATTTGCCATTTTTGCAGCTATTCACAACACTGCAAAACACTACAAGCAACACTTTCTGCTTGAACACTGTTGCACTATGATGTGACAGTTCGATCTCAGAAAAAAACATAGTTTTCGTGTATAAATAGTACATAGAATTTCTTGAAGTTTTGGACTTGGAATATATGAGTGTTGCCAAACACAATGCAAGTTACAGTTTTGCAAACTAGCTTGTTTTTTTGTGGTCCATACCTTGGGGGCTCAAAATAGAGGTCGAGATGGCTTCAAAACTTTGATCTGACAAAAATGAGTAACCCAAAAGGGTTATAATACATCATCCCTTTTGCTGGTCTGCTCGTGGGTTGCTGATGGACTACACACAGACTCTCGGCTCTCCTCCCACTAATACATCATCCCTTTTGCTGGTCTGCTCGTGGGCTGCTGATGGACTACACAGAGACTCTCGGCTCTCCTCCCAACCACGCCCGAAGCCATCTTATTGATCGCTACCATTGTGGAGTTCTTTTCATAGGAATGCCATGTGTCATTCTCAAATAAACTCCCATATATATACTATGTGACATTTCCTTCCCCTTGAAAACATTTTCGTACTCGAAAATGCAGATGAAATGTCCCTAATGGTAGAAAAAAGTGCTCGGACTCCCCTGAACCCCATGTACTCTATGTACATGGTCATCTCTGTGTGTTGTTTCCCCATATCCTTCCCCTTAGGAAGTCTCATATGAGATCATCTCAAAGGTGGGAAATCGTCTGATCGGTGCCTATTATCTCCCATGTACACTCCAACTCCAAACTATCACTCTCATGACATACAACATCATCCAAATGACCTAAGTCCATATGATGTATCTCTATGGAGCAATAATATGAAAAACAAGTGTAAAGTGCCAAACTTATAAGTTTGACCATGCCATAATGGAGATAATAAACCATATAATCCTCTAAAATATAGAACAAAGTCCCGTAACAAGTGATTCCAAACCCATCTAATACTAAATGATAGATTGCCCTCATACCACTCTAGGTCTTCGTAACCTTGAGTGTAATCACAAATAATAGTTTAATCTAAACTACCTTGTGAACAATGCAAATCGATCATCTAGCTCATAATTTCTTCGTAGTAAAATGTAATCTCTACATTTAACCAGCCAATAATTCTGTGGTTTGTCATCCTTAACCTTTGGACTAAATTCTATTGGAAGAGCATCTATTGGCACTAGTGCAAACTCTAAAATTTCTCTTCCCTGTAGTTTTCCATATTAATGCAGAAAGCATTCCCTTTGAGATTCAGACAATCCCTAAGTACCCATTCTCCTAACGGATGTTTACACATCACTCATGATGTAACATCAACTAAGATTTTGGTACCCCAATAGGTTAGATATATCCCTATCTCCTAGAAACCCTAAAGAGAATAGTCATACTCAACTCCCAGTCTCACTAATGTCAATAACTAGATCATCTCATCTAGTCAAGGACCATCACTGGAAGTAAAAATAACTACTTCTCTCAAGAGTCTCCATACGAGAATCAATCTAACCGTCATGATTAATTGATCTCCCTCTTGTCTTAGATAGAAGAGAGCCACTTCTATCTAGACAATCTAATCCAGAGAAAGTGAAACTCTCTCTCTAATCTCATCTAAGGAAAAGAGCTCTGGTAGTGGAATCTATTCCACTTTCCCTTTCCCTTTGGAAGAGACTCCTTTGAATCCACTTGCTCTACTCATCCATAACTGAGAACACATATATTATCTCTCCATACTTTTTCCTTCCAAAATAGTGGAGAATTATACTCCCATGTGAAGGAAAATTACATTGAAAAGTAGAGGAAATGAATTCCTTCTCTGAAATATAGACTAAAAGATGTTTCCTAAACACCTCTTCTCTCTAAAGGAAAACATAATCTATGCTTATCCTATGAAGAAATCATGTTTTCCTTTCCTTTGTTCTCTCTCAAAGAGTAGGAGCTAAAGTGAGACCTCTGAACTAAAGTGAGATCTCTCATGGATCTCTGAGTTGATTCCCACTTTCATGTTTTCCTTTCCTTCTTTCTCTCTCAAAGAGTAGGAGCTAAAGTGAGACCACTGAACTAAAGTGAGATCTCTCATGGATCTCTGAGTTGATTCCCACTTTCATGTTTTCCTTTCCTTCTTTCTCTCTCAAAGAGTAGGAGCTAAAATGAGACCACTGAACTAAAGTGAGATCTCTCATGGATCTCTAAGTTGATTCCCACTTTCTCCTTTCCTTAAAAGAGAGACTCATGAATTTATTTAGTCCTCTCTTCCATAAGTAATGCATAATCCCTCATTACATATATTCCTATGAAGAGTGGAGAAAATAAATTCCTAATAAGGGTCAAAGCCCTCTACTAAAATGGTTAGCAATCATGTGACATGATACCGTAAACACATGTGTATCCATAGTAAAGAGATATTTATGCCAACCATCCCTGTGTATGGATCTATACGATCCCATCAAACTCATGGAATTATCCTTCCTAAAAACATCAAAATGAGTATGTGATATCCATGGTGATAAAATCACCTATCACATTCTCTACTAGAAGAATAAATCCTCCCTAAACTATGAAGGATAACTCCCAATCCTAAGGAGATGTCTAGTAAGAGCTCTCCTCTGATCTAGTGAGACATGATGCCATGAATGATGAGTCCTTTTCTCCTTGTCCATAGAAGAAGAGTGCTCAAAGGGGTCGTTTCCACCATCCCATACCAGTGGAACCTTCTTCCAATTCATGTTGTCATTGTGAAGAGAGATGGTGGATGCAATCCAAAGATGAGTAGGTGCCGCTACAACCAGCTTCACACCAGCCAACTGAGACTTCAGAGTTGATTAGTAGACCCTTTGAGCTTCCTAAATCCACCAAAATATCAGCCAAGTACTTTGGAACATGTATCCCAAAAGTTTAAGTCAAGACCGACAAGTTGCGAAATGACTAGCTCCCAAAACTTGCTATTTTTGGACATACACCTGCTGGAAAAAATGAGCAGTGCTCTCAGCCTGGAAGGAATTAGAAAAATTCCTTTTGGGCATAGCAAATAGACTTAGCAAGCTTCCTATTCCAAGTTAAAACACTTCAAATGATGGACTGAGCACTGAGAACAAGTTTCATCAAGTTCTGGAACATTCCCACAATTCTCGGGGCTCTGCAGAGATAGACCAGTAAGCAGTAAAATGCAGATATCTCCAAAAGTATAAATCCAATGACCTTGAAAGTTTATAGGTAGAAACTAGACAGTGAGAGCTATCCAACGCACTTTAAAACACTGAAAAATGTTCAGTAAAACTCGAGATATGACCTTCTGAAGTTACTGCTCTGAGTGAGTATAGCAGAGAACAAAACAGAGAGGTAGATGATAATAAATGTATAGATTCACATATGATTACAACCACATTGGCAATGAATCTTTGCACAATGGGAGTAGAATGATAGAGCTATGGAGTAAGCTCTTCAATCTCTACAAAATGACATCAAGTGGTCACGTACAAGGCTTGCTAATCGCCTCTTCCTTCTTGCTCCTTTTATAGCTATTCTTGGAGGGAGTTTTGAATTCGAATTCGAATGGCTCCACCTAAAAGTGATCCCCAAAGTTAGGAGAGATTCCCTCAGCTCAAAAATTCGTGATTTTGGTAGTTGGAGCCACGAATTTGCTTTTACATCATGGATGAGGTAAGCCATCCTTTTACTTTTTTCTTTTTCCATTTACAAGAGATAAAATGTACTCTTTTACAAGAGGTGTTCACATGACTACTCATGTGACTTACAAATGAGGATAATATCAAGCATATCAAGCATGTAGGCTTGGGCAAAATGCACCAACAGCTCCCCCTCAAGCCTAACATGCTTGGCCTCCAAATAAGTCTTCAATTGTCCTTGATTTCCTGCAAACCAATCATCAACTTGAATCTACTTAATTTCGTACCATCAAGAGCTTTCGTCAACATGTCTGCACATTGCATATCTGTAGAGACGTAGGATAGTTGAATATCCTTGCTCATTAGCTTCTCCCTTACATAATGGTAGTGGACTTCAATATGCTTGGTTCTAGCATGGTATACCGGATTAGCTGCTAGATGTAGTGAGCTTGTGTTGTCACCAAAAATGTGAGGTGTTGAAGAATGAAGTCCAAGATCTGTGTACAAAGATTTTAACCACATGATTTCTTGAGTTGCATTAGCCAAACCTCTATATTCAGCTTCAGTAGAAGATAATGCCACGGTTGGTTGCTTCTTCGATGACCAAGAAATGATTTTTGAACCTGCAAATGATATATACCCTGATGTGCTTCTTCTATCATCTTTAGATCCGGCCCAATCTGCATCTGAGTAGACCTTTAGCTCAATATCTGAAGTAAATGAATAAAACAAACCTTCATTCATGGTCCCCTTTAGGTACTTGAGGACTCGCTTGGCCGCTTCCATATGTGGTCTTCTCGGCTTATGCATAAACTGACTCAATATGCTAACACTATAGCATATATCCACCCTTGTGAGTGTTGCATAGTTCAAACTTCCAACCAAGCTTTGATAGCTTGTGATGTCTTCAATTGGCTCTCCTTCATAAGCACTAAGCTTATGATTTTGCTCCATAGGTGTACCTGCACACTTTGTATTTTCCATCTTGAACTTGACGAGCATGTCATGGACATACTTCCTTTGTGTGATGTATATACCTGAATCTGTGTAGATCAACTCCAATCCAAGAAAATAAGTGAGTGGTCCGAGGTCACTTATTTTGAACTCCTCCTTCATTTGACTCTTTACCTGTTTGATTCCTTCAAGATCATTGCCTGTGATAATAATATCATCAACATACACACATAAATAGATCACTTCAGATCCATTCCTCTTTATGAACAAAGAGGTATCCGCCTTGCTAGCTTTGAATCCTTGGTCCTGCAAATAAGTAACCAATCTGAAATTCCAAGCTCTTGGAGCTTGCTTCAATCCATACAAAGCTTTCTTTAGTTTGCATACATAGTTAGGATGATGTGCATCCTCATATCCAGGAGGTTGTGCCATATACACTTCCTCAGAAATCCATCCATTCAAGAAAGCATTCTTTACATCAAGTTGATAAAGATTCCAATTTCTAGATGCAGCAAGACTTATGAGAACCCTAATTGTAGGCATTTTTGCAACAGGAGAGAAAGTCTCCTCATAATCAATACCATGGGTTTGAGCAAACCCTTTAGCAACTAACCTTGCTTTGTGTCTATTTATACTTCCATCTGGATTCCTCTTGATTTTGTATATCCATCGAGATCCGATTATCTTCATAGATGGCTTGTTAGGTACAAGCTCCCAAGTGTCATTCTCCTTCAAGGCTTCCATTTCTTCATCCATTGCATCTCTCCAAGCTTTCTTGCTTTGTGCTTCTTCGAATGTGGTAGGTTCTTCATTGGTTGAATCCTTTGCAATGTAGATTGAGTGCTTGGTGACCAAAGAAGTATCATAACCAAACCTCTCTGGTTTCTTCTTCTCCCTCGAAGACCTTCTAAGTGGTTGATGTGAGCTCTCGGGTCCATATGTAGCATCCTGCATCTTTGCTTTACCTTTGTTCTTCCATAGCTTTAGTCTTTCCAAGTCTTCTAGGTCAATCTCCGAATCACTTTCTTCAATCTGCTTTGGCTCCTTTGGTTGAAGTGATGGAAAATCTTCACCCAAGTCATATGGCAGCTTCACTTTCCTGTCATCATCAAACCATGATTTGTTTTCATCAAAAATTACATCTCTACTCACAGAAAATCCTTTATTGGTTGGATTGTACAATCTATATCCTTTTTGGTTTTGATCATAACCAATGAATACACACTTCTCTGCCTTGGGATCCAATTTCCCTCTTACTTGAGAAGGAATGTGAGCATAGGCTAAGCATCCAAAGATTTTACAATGCTCTAGACTAGGTCTTCTTCCATTCCACACTTCATATGGAGTGGTTCCATCTAGTGACTTAGATGGAAGTCTATTTATGAGATATGTGCCTGTAGACACAGCCTCTGCCCATAGGTAGTTCGGCAATCCCTTTTCATTGAGCATGGACCTTGCAGCTTCGACAATAGCTCTGTTCCTCCTCTCTGCTACACCATTGAGTTCGGGTGTATACCTTGTAGTGACTTCCCTTTTAATGCCTCTTTCATGCAAGAAGGCATCAAATTCAGAAGAGAAGTATTCTCCTCCACCATCTGATCTGAGTCTTTTCAAAGTCCTACCTGTTTGATTTTCAACAAGAGCAATATACTTCTTAAAGCAATTAAACACTTCATCCTTGTGCTTCATGAAAAACAGAATGGTCCACCTGCTACAATCATCTATGAAAGACACATAATATCTTGAGCCTGATATAGATGGCTCCTTACTTGGACCCCACACATCTGTGTGCACTAGATCCAAAGGATTTTGATACATATATCCTTTCTTATTGAAAGGTTGTCTATGAGCCTTGCCGAGTTGACAAGCTTCACACTTATAAATCATGTGTTGCCTTGTGATATTAGGCAAACCAAGTACACTTTGGTCCCTGCAAATCTGTTTGAGTGTCCTCTCACCAATGTGAGCAAGCCTTTTGTGCCATATCTCCAATTCTGTTAGAGTTTGAGATCCATAGCTAAACAAAGCTATGTTCTTTGTATCTTCCACTTCAAAAGTGAAAAGCCTTCCTGTCTTTTCTCCTTTGGCAATCCTTCGAAAGCCTTGCCTTGGGTCTTCAACATATGCTCCAAATCGATTGAATCTAACCTGCAATCCTTTTTCAACAATCTGTCCAACACTTATTAAATTTTTGGTAATTGTAGGGACATACAAGACTTTGCTTAAGAGGTTCATATTCCCATCTGATGTCTTCACATTACCTATCTTCTCCACTGAGTGCTTTGTGTCATCTCCTGTCTGCACTTCATGCTTGTTATGAGGATCTTCCAAATCAGAAAGTAAAGCCACATTTCCTGCTACATGGTTTGAGCATCCCGAATCAATGTAAAATATGTGATCATCATCCTTACCCTTCTTCGTTGATAGATTCATAATCAATAATGAATCTTCTTGACTTTGGTCCTCTGCATAGTTATTGTAATCTCTTCTTCCTCTATGGCCACTTTGATAGTTGTTGTTGTTGTTGTAATTGTTGTTGTAGTAGTTGTTGTTGTAGCCTCCATTGTACCTGCCTCTATTTGATCCATAGCCACCTCTATTGAATCCTCTTCCTCTTGAGTTCCTCGGGTTCCTGAAACATTCTTCAGTAGTATGGTTAGATAAGCCACATATGTTGCAAGGTTGAGATGATTGGAATCTCCCCCTGCCTTGCTTTCCACTTCTGCCTCTTCCTCTAGCTCTTCCTCTACCTGCAAAGTTTGCTTGGAAAGAGCTTCCTTCATCTTCATTCTTTCTATTCTTTGACTTGTCCTTGACCTTAGCTTTATCAGAATATAAGGCAGAAGTTTGATTACCTCTTGAGGACTCACCACCTTTGCTAATCTTTGCTTCATGAGTGAAGAGTTGGCCCATGAGTGTGTTGAGGTCGGGTACATGCATATCCATGTATAAATCCATGGCTGTTGTGAATGACTCCCACTTGTCGTCTGCTTTGATTCCATTCATGATTTGTCTTATGATTTGCTCCTCTTCAATTACCTCTCCAATGCTTCCAAGTTGGTCGGAAATCTCCTTCATCTTTGTGACATAATCAGTCACATTTTGCTTCGGGCTTTTCTTCATTGTTGTGAACTCCATCCACAATTGGTTCTTCCTTGCTCGAGTGTTGGAAGAGAAGAAAGAAGCAAGTGCATTCCAGGTTTCTCTTGATGTCTTGCATCCCTTGACATGAGGTAAAAGAAAATCAGAGATTGAGTTTAGAATATAAGACCTTGCAAGTGCATCCTTCGAACACCAATTCGAAAGTCCTTCCACTTCTTCATGTGATGGTTGCCCTTTGTTCCTCATGGTTGGCATTGCTTCATCTCCGGATATGAATCCATATAGATTCCTTCCTTGAAGGTAAGCCTCCATCCTTAGAGACCATGCCGGGTAGTTGTTTCGATCCAACTTGTCAATTGTTGATGGAAATCCATCTCCCATGTTGCTTGACTATGCTCTGATACCACTGTGAAGAGAGATGGTGGATGCAATCCAAAGATGAGTAGGTGCCGCTACAACCAGCTTCACACCAGCCAACTGAGACTTCAGAGTTGATTAGTAGACCCTTTGAGCTTCCTAAATCCACCAAAATATCAGCCAAGTACTTTGGAACATGTATCCCAAAAGTTTAAGTCAAGACCGACAAGTTGCGAAATGACTAGCTCCCAAAACTTGCTATTTTTGGACATACACCTGCTGGAAAAAATGAGCAGTGCTCTCAGCCTGGAAGGAATTAGAAAAATTCCTTTTGGGCATAGCAAATAGACTTAGCAAGATTCCTATTCCAAGTTAAAACACTTCAAATGATGGACTGAGCACTGAGAACAAGTTTCATCAAGTTCTGGAACATTCCCACAATTCTCGGGGCTCTGCAGAGATAGACCAGTAAGCAGTAAAATGCAGATATCTCCAAAAGTATAAATCCAATGACCTTGAAAGTTTATAGGTAGAAACTAGACAGTGAGAGCTATCCAACGCACTTTAAAACACTGAAAAATGTTCAGTAAAACTCGAGATATGACCTTCTGAAGTTACTGCTCTGAGTGAGTATAGCAGAGAACAAAACAGAGAGGTAGATGATAATAAATGTATAGATTCACATATGATTACAACCACATTGGCAATGAATCTTTGCACAATGGGAGTAGAATGATAGAGCTATGGAGTAAGCTCTTCAATCTCTACAAAATGACATCAAGTGGTCACGTACAAGGCTTGCTAATCGCCTCTTCCTTCTTGCTCCTTTTATAGCTATTCTTGGAGGGAGTTTTGAATTCGAATTCGAATGGCTCCACCTAAAAGTGATCCCCAAAGTTAGGAGAGATTCCCTCAGCTCAAAAATTCGTGATTTTGGTAGTTGGAGCCACGAATTTGCTTTTACATCATGGATGAGGTAAGCCATCCTTTTACTTTTTTCTTTTTCCATTTACAAGAGATAAAATGTACTCTTTTACAAGAGGTGTTCACATGACTACTCATGTGACTTACAAATGAGGATAATATCAAGCATATCAAGCATGTAGGCTTGGGCAAAATGCACCAACAGTCATACCTACACTAAACTGAATGTATATTCCATACATATGTAATGGAATATATAGGTGGACTCCAATGAATCCCATATCATACAGTCATGTCGTTGGACTCAAATGAGTCCCATGTCCTCGAACTAGTTAGTTTGGTTCTAGTCAATATGTGACAATGGATATCCCCTTTTGTTCCAAACCAACTTGTTCCTAGGTACCAAGACTAAGTCTAAGTACCTCTCTATAGATCCCGATATACATATATATGTATTGGGTACCCAAACTATTCCTGACTAAGGGATCTATGCTCTACACCATAGAGCTAGTGCCATACATGTGGCCTTGCTAACCATCACTCGAATCATCTAAGCACCCGTCGATGCTATTTCATGAAACCCATCTTTGTGATCCCATCTTATTGGTTTTCTTATTAGTGTAGCAAAAATGCTTCACTACTTGCTCAAGTGATGTGCATGAGTGAAACTAGTCACTCTTTGGGTATTCTTGATAATACCCCATAGTCTCCTATACATCATGTGAGACTCTTGTGAAGATAAATAAATCTTCACTAACTTGGAGATTATCATAAATGTATCTCCCGTAACCTTTATGCAACTTCCTATAACATAGAGGATTGCTTGTGCACATTTCTACTGGTGAAGGTATAGCTCCTTCCCCTTAGCAATCCTATGGTCTAAAATCCATAAGGATTATGTGTAGGGATCCTGTTCCTAATTAAGTTGCCTTATCTATGATACTGTGATGGTACTAAGTCCATCAAATACATGCTTAGAAGCATGCCTACACTTTATTGAAGTTTGCAGAAAGGACATGTTACCATGCCATAACATTCTTACCTAAAGGCATGTGCGTATATAATGTCATGAGAGGGAAATTTTTCGACAGCATTTCCCCAGGAAATGGAATCCCAAAAAAATTATAACCAATAGCTCAATGGCACATAGGCCACCCAATAACATAGAGCTTGACAGGCCCATGGCATGCACGCCATAAACTCAATGGATTCCATGACCTGCAAAAACATAAAAACAAATGTTGGCAACCATTCTCTGTGTTGCCTAACCATATAGTTTCTGCGATCCTCTTTCCTACAAACAATCAAAAAGTATACTTCTTGCCTGTCGATCCATACTTTAAGAATTTAAACAATGATCAACATTTGATGTATACAATCCAATTCATGCATGTAAATACAGAACATGCCATAACATAAAGTAAACTGCCTGAAGCATAAAGCATACATCCCTGAGTGGTTTAGTATTGAAATTGCATGCATCCAATCCTTCTCGATGATCTTCGAGACCTCTGCACCTTGCTCCTCAGATCCTAATACAAGCTTTGAAGTGTTTGAAAACATCGGATCACTTCCCAAAACATAAAGCATGGTTAGGTGATTACCAAAATAATGCAAATTTAGTCAAAAAATGCATAAGTAATCCTTCTTTAGACCTGCAAAAACCACTTTAGGACCTGCAAATGTTCATAAACTGAGATATATAGCATGTGCAAAGAGATCAAAGTGAAATTACTCAAATCGCCTTCCCGGTTTGAAAGATATGGCTCCCGAAAGGTAGTTGCCAAAAACTGTTCAGACTTTGCAGAGCTGTATAGACCTGCAAAAATACATATTTTCCAAAGTTTCTTCTAATAAACTGAAATTAGATCTTGTACTTTTCGAAAGGAGCCATAGCACATCCAATTTGGAGTTTCCTAGCCCAATATATGGCCATTCCAAGTAGGACATGCCAAACTAGTGGACTGTTAGAGGGGCTGGAAAAAGTGTGAAAATGTGATTTTTGGGGTGCCCCAAATGTTGGGATAGATGGATAGATGCTTCAAGAGACTGAGTAGGTACTGCTAAACCTGCTTTGTACCAGCCCTCTTTTGCTTCAGAGTTGATGAGTAGACCTTCTTAGCTTTCCAATAACACCAAAAAATGGTCTATGTACTTTGGAAGTGATGTGTGTAATGATTGAATCAAAACAAATAACTTTGAAGTTCACAAACTCAAGAAAACCTTCTATTTTTGTCTTGACACCCGCTGAATGTTTTGCTCAGTCTGACCAGCATAGTAGAAATTGATAAAATTCCTTCTAGGGTATTTAATTAGCTTAGTAAGCTACCATTTGCATGTGGAATGATGTAAAAAGATAAACTATGCTAAGTGAAATCAATTTAGTAAGTTTAGCTTATACCCCCGACTTTTTAGGACTGTAGCAAAAAATGACCAGAGTTCACCTCGACGCAGATTTCTCTAAAATGGCTAAATAGAATTACTTCAAACTTTGACAGCATGTAGATGACTTTGAGCTGAATCCAACAAGCTTTGAATCACTGAATTTGGTGAAGAATTGACCGAGATATGCCCTTGACAAGTTGACAGACTTTTGAGTAGACTAACAGAGAACTCAGAGATGAATGATGTAAATGTATCTATTAATTAATACTTGTATACAATCCCATTGGCATGAACAACATTGCCTAATGGTGTAAAGAGGTGTAGGCTATAGCATAGTCCTCACACACACTCAAAATCAGTAGAATGAGGCTCGGGAATGATCTCTCTCTTCCGCGACTTTTCATGTTCACTTTTTATATGTAATGAGTGAAGATTTGAATTCAAATTCAAATTTTGGCTCCCTATGATCAAGCTCCTAAATGCTTGGAGATATTCCTTCAATCAAATGAACTACTTTTTCCACGACTCACTTTGGTAGGTGATTACAAAAGATTCTAAGTCAATTTGACTTTTACAATGAGGTAAAGTGGTAATTAACCACTAGCATATGTTTCTATGCTTCTTCATATATGTGTAGACTTTAATGCATCCTTTGAGCCAAATGTGTAGGCTTGCAATTTACACCAACAGCTCCCCCTCAAGCCAAACATTTTGGCTTAAGTCTTCATCTTCAATCTTCAAGTATATCCTGCAATCGAATCATGAATTTGAACCTGCAAAGTTTTGTTCCATCCAAAGCTTTAGTCAACAAATCTGCACATTGCATGTTGGTTGATACATAGGTAAGTTGAATGTCCTTTCTTATCAACTTCTCTCTCACATAATGATAATGGACTTCTATGTGTTTGGTCCTAGCATGATGGATAGGATTAGCTGCAAGGTGAAGAGAACTTGTATTATCTCCAAAGATAATTGGTGACCTAGTAAACAAACCCAATTCTGTATACAAAAGCTTAATCCAAATTGCTTCTTGTGTGGCATTAGCTAGTCCTCTATACTCTGCCTCTGTGGAAGACAAAGCAACAGTAGGTTGCTTCTTTGACCATGAGATTGGTTTGTCACCTGCAAAGGAAATATATCCAGAAGTGCTCCTCCTATCATCCTTGCATCCTGCCCAATCTGCATCTGAATAAATTTTGATATCAATATCTGAAGTGTAAGAGAAATACAAACCATGATTTTGTGTACCCTTGAGATACTTCAAGATTCTCTTGGCAGCCTCTAAGTGAGGTATCCTTGGCTTGTGCATAAATTGACTTAGCACACTAACTCCATACGCAATATCAATTCTTGTAAGAGTAGCATAGTTCAAGCTACCCACCATACTTTGATAACCTGTAATGTCGTTGACTTCATCACCTTCATGGGCACTTAGCTTTAGGTTTACCTCCATTGGAGTGCTTGCTACTTTAGCATCCTACAAGTGAAACTTCTTCAACATATCCTGTACATATTTTTTCTGAGTAATGTATATCCCTGAATTAGTGTAAACTAATTCAAGTCCCAAAAAATACTTCAATAAACCAAGATCATTGATCTTGAACTCCTTCATCATCTGGCTTTTGATATACTTGATTCCATTGATATCATTACCTGTAATGATGATGTCATCAACATAAACACATAGATATATTACCTCTGAATTACTTCTCTTAATGAACAGAGAAGTATCAGCCTTGCTCATGACAAATCCTTGGTCTTGGAGGTATGTAGTTAACCTGTAATTCCATGCCCTAAGTGCCTGCTTTAATCCATATAAAGCCTTTTTTAATTTGCAAACATAAGTTACCTTCTTAGGGTCCTCATAGCCAGGAGTTTGTGACATATAAACTTCTTCTGAAATCCATCCATTCAAGAAGGCATTCTTGACATCCAATTGGTACATGTTCCAATTCTTTGATGCAGCCACACTTACCAACACTCTGATTGTTGGCTTCTTGGCCACAGGAGAAAATGTCTCTTCATAGTCAATGCCTTGGGTTTGTGCAAAACCCTTGGCTACTAATCTGGCTTTGTACCTATTAATTGTTCCATCAGAATTTCTTTTCAACTTATAGATCCATCTGGATCCTATTACCTTCATAGAATCCTTCTTGGGTACTAACTCCCATGTGTCACTCTCTTTGAGAGCATCAATCTCCTCATCCATAGCTTCTTTCCATTCTGATTTGGTTATTGCTTCTTCATATGAACTTGGTTCTTCATTTGACAAATCTTTGGCAAGATAAACAGAATGTTTAGTAACAAGAGATGTATCATACCCATATCTAATAGGTTTTTTGCTTTCTCTTTGAGATCTTCTGATTGATTGAGTTGAAGATTCAGGTATGTCTTCAAGCTTCTTGATCTTCATTTTGCCTTTGGACTTCCATGCTTTGAATTCTTCAAGATTGATAGTGTCTTCATCATCTGAACTTGAGTCTTCATTCTGAGTAGGTTCCTCCTTTGCAAGTTTTGGAAATTCCTCTTCCAAATCATAGGGTAATTTGACCTTCCTGCATTCATTCTCATACCAAGAATCATTTTCATCAAAGATCACATGTCTGCTTACCATAAATCCCTTATTGGTAGGATTATAAAACCTGTAACCTTTTTTATTTAAATCATACCCAATAAAAATGCATTTTTCAGCCTTTGGGTCTAGCTTACCTCTTATCTGAGAAGGAATGTGCACATATGCTACACATCCAAATATTTTGCACTGATCTAATGAAGGTCTCTTACCATGCCATGCTTCATAGGGTGTCATACCATCAAGTGACTTAGATGGTAGCCTGTTTATGAGGTAAGTGGCAGTAGAAACACTCTCTGCCCATAGATAGTTAGGTAACTTCTTCTCATTAAGCATAGATCTAGCTGTCTCAACAATTAACCTATTTCTTCTCTCAGCTACCCCATTCTGTTCAGGAGAATACCTTGTGGTTATCTCTATTTTGATGCCTCAGTCCTGCAAGAAGTCTTCAAATTCATTGGAGAAGTACTCACCTCCTCCATCTGACCTTAGCCTCTTCAAATTCCTTCTTGTCTGGTTTTCAACTAATGCAAGATATTTCTTAAAACAATTAAATACCTCATCCTTGTGCTTCATGAAGTATAATACAATCCATCTACTATAATCATCAATGAAAGACACATAGTACCTTGATCCTAAGACTGAGGGGTCTTTGCTAGGTCCCCAAACATCTGTGTGTACAAGCTCTAGGTAGTCTTCATGCATATATCCTTTCTTGGAGAAGGGTAACCTGTGAGACTTACCAAATTGACAAGCACCACACTTGTAAATCATATGTTGTTTGGATACATTAGGTATCCCAAGTACACATTGGTCCCTGCACATTTGCTTCAAGGTTCTTTCTCCTATGTGCCCTAATCTTTTGTGCCAAATCTCAAGCTCTGAAAGTGTTTGATCTTTATAACTGTATAGTGCAATATTCTTTGTATCTTCCAACTCAAAAGTGAAAAGTCTACCTGATTTTTCTCCTTTAGCAATCCTCTTGAACCCATGTCTTGGGTCCTCCACGTATGCTCCATATTGATTGAATCTGACGTGCAAACCTTTCTCCACAATCTGACCAACACTCATCAAATTTTTGGTAATAATTGGTACATAGAGTACCCTGCTCAACAGATTCTGATTACCATCACAAGTCTTAACATTTCCAACTTTAACTATTGAATGCTTTGTATCATCACATGTTTGGACTTGATGTTTACCTTTGGGTTCCTCAAGATCAGAGAGTAGTGCCACATTGCCAACCACATGATTTGAGCACCCTGAGTCAATGTAGAATAGGTGGTCATCATTTGTACCTGACTTTGAAGTCATGTTCATGATCAAAAGAGAGTTATCCTGCTCCTCTGTGTAATTGTTGTAGTCCTTTCTGGTTTTGAATCCTCCTTGGTAGTTGCCATTGTAATTGTTGTTGTAATTGTTGTTGTAATTGTTGTTGTAATTGTTGTTGTGGCCTTGATGATGGTTGAACCTTCCTCTTGACTGTGAGTATCCACCTCTTTGGTAGCCTCTTCCTCTGTGATTTTTGTAATTCTTGAAACACTCATCTGTAGTATGATTTGATAAACCACAAATGTTGCATGGTGATGAGTTATAGGGTCTCCCCCTACCTTGCTTACCTCCTCTGCCCCTTCCTCTTGAAGATCTACCTCTCCCTGCATAGTTGGCTTGGGAGGTAGAGCCTTCATCTTCCATTTTTTTGCTCTTGCCTTTATCCTTAGACTTCTTATAAGTGTATAGGGCAGAAGAGTTATTACCTTTGGATGTATCTCCATTTTTTGTGAGCTTTGCTTCATGTGTAAATAGTTGTCCCATGAGAGTTGTAAGATCTGGAGTGTGCATGTCCATGTAGAGATCCATTGCAGTGGTGAAGCTTTCCCATTTGTCATCAGCCTTGATTCCATTGATCACTTGCCTTACAATTTGTTCTTCTTCAATCTCTTCTCCTATGCTTGCTAACTGATCTGCAACATCTTTGATCTTGGTCACAAATTCTGAAACAGCTTGCTTAGGTTGCTTCCTTAGTGTTGTGAATTCAGTCCACAACTGATTTTTCCTAGCCCTTGTATTGGAGGAAAAGTATGATGACAAGGTTTCCCAAGTTTCTTGGGATGTCTTAAATTTCTGATATGTGGCAAAAGAAAGTCAGAGATAGAGTTAAGTAAATATGACCTTGCCAATGCATCCTTAGCACACCATGTGTTGAGTTTTTCTTGTTCTTCCTTGGTTGGCAATCCTCTTGCTTTGAATGAGGGCAATTCCTCATCTCTTGAGATGTATCCATAGAGACTCCTTCCTTGTAAGTAGGTCTTCATCCTTAGAGACCAAGCTTGATAGTTGTTCCTGTCCAATTTATCGATAAATGAAGGAAAACCATCTCCCATTTTACCTCTATTGCTCTGATACCACTGTTGGCATAGATGGATGGATGCTTCAAGAGACTGAGTAGGTACTGCTAAACCTGCTTTGTACCAGCCCTCTTTTGCTTCAGAGTTGATGAGTAGACCTTCTTAGCTTTCCAATAACACCAAAAATGGTCTATGTACTTTGGAAGTGATGTGTGTAATGATTGAATCAAAACAGATAACTTTGAAGTTCACAAACTCAAGAAAACCTTCTATTTTTGTCTTGACACTTGCTGAATGTTTTGCTCAGTGTGACCACGATAGTAGAAATTGATAAAATTCCTTCTAGGGGTATTTAATTAGCTTAGTAAGCTACCATTTGCAAGTGGAATGATGTAAAAAGATAAACTATGCTAAGTGAAATCAATTTAGTAAGTTTAACTATACCCCCGACTTTTTAGGACTGTAGCAGAAAATGACCAGAGCTCACCTCGACGCAGATTTCTCTGAAATGGCTAAATAGAATTACTTCAAACTTTGATAGCATATAGATGACTTTGAGCTGAATCCAACAAGCTTTGAATCACTGAATTTGGTGAAGAATTGACCGAGATATGCCCTTGACAAGTTGACATACTTTTGAGTAGACTAACAGAGAACTCAGAGATGAATGATGTAAATGTGTCTATTAATTAACACTTGTATACAATCCCATTGGCATGAACAACATTGCCTAATGGTG
Organism: Ceratopteris richardii; assembly: GCA_020310875.1. NCBI lineage: Eukaryota > Viridiplantae > Streptophyta > Polypodiopsida > Polypodiales > Pteridaceae > Ceratopteris > Ceratopteris richardii. The sequence goes on from CM035410.1 coordinate 110,342,388, forward strand.
TAGAGAGGTGTAGGCTATAGCATAGTCCTCACACACACTCAAAATCAGTAGAATGAGGCTCGGGAATGATCTCTCTCTTTCGTGACTTTTCATGTTCACTTTTTATATGTAATGAGTGAAGATTTGAATTCAAATTCAAATTTTGGCTCCCTATGATCAAGCTCCTAAATGCTTGGAGATATTCCTTCAATCAAATGAACTACTTTTTCCACGACTCACTTTGGTAGGTGATTACAAAAGATTCTAAGTCAATTTGACTTTTACAATGAGGTAAAGTGGTAATTAACCACTAGCATATGTTTCTATGCTTCTTCATATATGTGTAGACTTTAATGCATCCTTTGAGCCAAATGTGTAGGCTTGCAATTTACACCAACACCAAAGCATTCTTCCATCAAGCAAATCCTAAAATTCTCTCCCCATCCTCAGAGAGTGGTATATGAAGATGCTTTGTCCTATTTTCACCTTTCCAAATCCTCCCTTCGTGCATGCTAATTCGCTCCCCAAAAGAGGCCTAAATCAAGATTTTTACTTTCATGTAAAAACTTAAATGGGAGCTCTTAGCAAGCTTCTAATCCACTCTAAATGTGGATTTCTCTTGGATTTTATAAAATAATCCATGGGAAGCCTCTTAAATAAACTTTATTCTTACTCCCAGAAGTGGAGTTTGGCAAAAGTTAACATCTAAATTTTTTCCAAAAAGTGCGGGAAGGGGGGCTTTTGAGGAATTAAAATTCCCCTTAACTTATCATTTTGATGAATCTAATAATTTGCCTACAAAGTCCATACATCATACTCTCAGTACATATACTTTTTCCCATCCATCCATAGCTACCGCACCTCTTTTTCCCTCTTCCAAAATGGGAATTTCTTAGATCCAGGTGCTGAAAATTTTTTTCTCAAACTGTCATGGAAGGGGGTTTTGTGGAGCTTCAAACTCCCATCATACTGAGGTATAATTTGGATTTCTTGATTGTATATGGAAGTCAATACACTAGACTATAGGTGTGCATGATTTTTCCTACCAAACCAAGAAAAATACCGCTTCATTGCCCTTTCCCAAAATGGCTACTTATCCAAAATAGCCTCTGAAATTTATGTGAAAGTCATGAACAGGGCTATTTTGAAAGCATCTAAAGCTTACGATTTCTTATACCTTGAGGGAATCCTTAACTCAAGATGAGAGTATATACACCATACTCTCCATATAAATGATTTCCCTCCAAAAGCTTAGCCCTTTAGGTCTTCATTATCCTTCTCGAAAATAAAGTTTTTACAAAAATTCAAAAATACTCAAACCTGGAATTTGAAGTCATATCTCCTTGCTAAATGATGTAAGATGTCATAAAGGAGAGCATCATCTTCTCCTTACTCCTTCTCCTTGCCTTGCTTCATATAGACGACACTGTCTTTATCTTCAATGCATGTTGACTTCCAAAGGAGAACATTCATGGACCCAAACACGTGATCTTAGACTCTTTTTGCCTAAGTCTTCGTGGAAGTTCCATTGAGGTTTGTGTCTCTATCCAATATCATATTTAAACCCTTGAAATCTTCACCTTGATCATGTAGTCTAATCAAACTCCACAAAGAACACATGCGGCCGATTAGATCTTTCATAGCTCCATACTGTTCTGCGTGAGAATGTGATCACCAACATGAGTAGGCGCCTTGGATAGAAGGAGTGCCTTTCTTCGCAGTGGCGAGAGTTCAAGTCTTGCACCCTGCAGTATTGGCTTCGTGTCCCAAGTCATGCTTTGATACCACTAATACATCATCCCTTTTGTTGGTCTGCTCGTGGGCTTCTGATGGACTACACAGTGACTGTCGGCTCTCCTCCCACTAATACATCATCCCTTTTGCTGGTTTGCTCGTGGGCTGCTGATGGACTACACAGAGACTCTCGGCTCTCCTCCCAACCACGCCCGAAGTCGTCTTATTGATCACTACCATTGTGGAGTTCTTTTCATAGGAATGCCATGTGTCATTCTCAAATAAACTCCCATATATATACTATGTGATAGGTTAACACTCGAAAATATTTTGAGTTCTTCTACCTTCACACCAATTTTTGTAGCAATATGAGATCGTTTGTGAGCCACACTTCCTCCATGCCTTCTCATGTACTCTTCACCT
>CM035410.1:110347023-110382023 GCA_020310875.1 Ceratopteris richardii
CCCCTTAGTCAATTTCTAGCCTAGGCTAAGTGTGATTAGAGGGATTGATTGATTAAGGTTATGCCAAGCATGACTCAAGTACAAGAAAACCTAATTACTCAAGTACAAGTTTGGCTAGAATATTAATTTGAAAAACTCTAAGAGAAAAGAACATAAATTTATTGATCACAGCTCAAATTACGAGGTAACCCAAGTATTCTTGATGACATGACTAAGTGGACAAGATTTTACACCTAAAAGGGAGACATTGCAATGTGGTTGTACTTGGGAAGCATTAGGTTAATAGGCAAGGCATATGAACCTTAGATCATGAAGAAACCTAAGTTAGGATAGACAAAGCATCAAATCCTCTGAAGCTATTGTCAATCACATAGCTAGGTCATGGGATCAACAGCTTAGTGGTTATTCCTACATGCTAAGTTCTCAAAACTAGTGATTTAGAAATGTCATCTAGCATAGAACGACCTGTAGGTAGTTCAAGCATAACTTATTTGCAGACACCAGAAGGTCCCTACAAGACTCAGTTGGACTATATTAAAACCAACCGATTAGGTGCTCGCATCTATGAGGATGGTCTACAAAGATCTATTGTCCAACTCAAAAACTCTGACCAACCCTTCGGACTTGAACACCTAGTGGTCAAATTCGAAGAGGGTTCTTATATTGATAAGCAAGGAACCATGTATGTGGTTACCAGTTTACCTAATAGGAAAGATGAGTTCGGAATTGTCATTCCAAAGAATGAGATAGGAGACCTAGAACAAGGAAACATAGGACGAGAACCTCAAACACCTCATGGCAAATCCATCTTGACTAGAATCATCAAGCTAGAATGGACCCCACAAGATAACAAAATCATTGAACTCTTCTTGAAAAGGGATACAGATGAAGGCTTTTGGAGATCTAAACCAAATCAACCTAACAAAGCAGGCAAACTCACAATATACAAATTTAAGGACCCTGAGATACCAGGTAAAGTTGTCTATTTAGATAACACTTCGAAGAAAATGTACATAGTGACGGAGCATGGTAGGCATGCATACACTTGGAAAGGAGAATTGATTTTCCCTCCACCAAGATCTAATGCGTCCTATGGCCAACAAGGAGTGGGATCATCTCAATTTCAGGGTACCCACAAGGGGAGAACTAGAGAAAGACCTGAAGTGAGTTTTTCACACCCATTAAGAAGAGATCGAATAGGATTAGAAAGTGACAGAACCAATCAAGAGAGGCATAGAGGTCCAAGACATCAAAGAGGCATGGATGAGTTTCCCCTGCCAAGATCAAGAGAACGGCCTAGGATCTTGAGGCCTACTTAACTGCTTAAGCCCGTGAAGAACTACTTCAATGGCACTGAAGATCCATATGACCATGTAGCTGAGTTTAGACAAGTGTTAAGAGCTGAACAAGTTGATGACTTATTCACCAAGTATAATGCCTTTGGTCTAACTCTCAAAAATATTGCCTTGACATGGTTTCAACCACTATATCAAGGACAATTCAGGAATATAGACTAGTTGCTAGAAGCTTTCATTACTGAATTCTCCAATGGTCATATTAGGCACAATGCCTCCTCCCTAATACATAGTTTCAAAACAGACACCACAAGAAACTATCCAACTAGTGGGAAAAATACGTAGACAATACATGGAAAGGTGTCCTATTCTAGAGATACCCACAATAGTCAAACAAGTGGCATTGTTCTTGGATGGCTCCCTAAGTGCCAAGTTGAGGTCCTATGTGTACCTGAAGGAACCCAGATCCATAGATCAATGTGTGTGCATTTGTATCAACATAGAGGATAATTTGGGTGCAAGTTAGAGCTTTTAGAGATCTATAAAGACTCAAACAGTGCTATGCATTTCACTTCTAAACCAACTACTTCAATATATGAGTTGTCATAAAAAGTGGCCCCAAAATTTGGAGTTTCAAGCATACCCCTAGGATGGTCGCAGTGAAAGGATGTTACCACTGTGGAGGAGACCACATGGCTAATGTTTGTCCAATTATGGCTTAACCCTAAGGAAACCCTAATAGCCAATGTTGCACCATTCAGAGAAGATACACAAACCATATTGCACAAGATTGTCCTTAAAACAAGAAAGTGGTTAGGCAGAATTATCCACAGCCATATCAACAACAAGGGAGATACCAAAACCCATACCAAAGGCAACAATACTTTACGACCCAACAACCATATCAACCTCCATACCAAGGTCAGTGAAGACCTCAAACTCTGCTAGGCCAATAGCCTCCACCCCTAGCCAATGTCATCCTAGTCAAGTATGCATCACATGAGGATAACTTGAGTAGAGTCCTAGTGCCTACACCACTACTGATTTCATAAAGTGATCCAAATGCTCAAAGCTTTGACTCCACGCATGTAGATAGTCCACCTGCCTACTACATGGATTCATCAAAGCACACTGGTATTAACCCTTACAAAAACCCTATTGAACCTAGTTGGTATCTTGAGTATTCGAATGTGATGTACACAAACCCTAATGCTAGGCCCCAACCAAGATAGATGAGACCCCAAGCACCTAGAGGCCCATGCTATAGGTGTCAAGGTGATCACTTCATTCAAGATTTCCCAATCCCTACACCAGGAAAACTTCATTTAGTAACCATTCTAGGATTTTGTCGAGATTGCGGTAAGGAACACCTCTTATAGGATTGCCCAAAGAATCCAACCAATGCACAGAAAGTCACACCGATGAATGTTATTGGCTTGGTCATAAACTCTAGTGGGAGTACAATAATGAAAAGCCCCATGCAAGTAGTAACTAGAGCTCGATCCCTACAACAAAATCAAGGCATAGGTAAAGAGAAGAGCCCAGACAATAGTGAGATTGAGAGCATAACTAAAAAAATAATGAGAGCTTGGAAAGATAGTCGTGAGAGAATGAAGAGATGATGGACAAAAAAGACGAGTGAACTCAAAGAGAGATTAAGAGAAGCTAAAGCTAAACTGATAGAGATCGCATCTCAACTGCACTCGCACAACCCATGTCCCTCATTACACCAAAACCATCCCATTGAGCCACCACCCAAAGTAGGTTCAGTCCTAGCAGATCCTACTCCGGAAGATCTTGATATGATGTTCAAGGCATATCAGGCCAAAATCCAAGAAGGGCCAAATGTGGCAGAATTAGATAAATGTTATCCTAGAGCCGACTTAGAAATTGAAAGGACTAAGCTATGTGCAAAAATGGTGGAATTGTCTTAGACCATGTTCGAGGCTAGCTGTCTTTTCATATGCACTAACTCAGCCAAGGCACAATTGAGCCTTGATGGATTGCTAGAGAGACTACAAGAGATAATAGACAAATCTGGGAAGTCAACTACATCAAAAATAAGTAACCAAGGCAGCGAGAAAATAAGTTTGCCTCCCAAGGAAGCTTATGTTCCTAATTCCACTAATTTGGAAATTACTTCTTTTGTAAAACAATATTCATGAGAGTTTTTACGAGAGATTTAAGAGGAGAAATGGGCAAAGGAGAGAACTCTATTTATGGAGAACCAAAATATGCTCAAACTAGCAAACAATTAGACTTCAAATCCAACTCCCTATAGGAATTTCCTCAATTCACAAGTCCATGGGAGTCTAAGTCTATCCAAATGAGAGCCCTTAATATCATGATAATGATGGAGAGTGTTAATCTCCAAAAGAACAACCTACTCTTGAATTTAGAACACCTCTATATCAAGAGTAAGTCAAAACCTTCACTAATTTAAGCTATCAATGACCAAATATCAATTTCTTGACTAAACTGTGAAGAAGGAATTTCCTCAGAAAGTCTGCTGCATAGATCTTGCTCATTGACTGAGTAAATGTGTAAAGTTTTTTTATGAAACTTTGCACAAGGTGTCGCCTAAAGATTGTGCACCTTCTCCAAGTCAAATTACTTCAAAAGGTTCAGTAGATCTTGAGAAATCTACTTACCAAGTCAGCTATGTCTAAATCTGCACTTCTGAGAAGTCGATTTGGACACCCCTAACTTCTTAACTTTAATTCTCTCAGTATAGAATCCGTTTAAGCAAATGCTTTTAGCCACGAGTAGCTTACCTTCCAACTTAAAGATTAAGTGCTTACTTGCACAAAACTTTAAACTGTGGAGTGAGAAATGATCAAATCATTAAGATCGAAATTTGCGCCTGTTTCAAGAACCAGTGAGTATCTTCTCACATGTAAATGTTCCTACACACAATTCTCTTAGCATGATCACAATTAGACTCTCAAACTCTAGCCATAGATTGATTAACTATGGACTTAGATATCTCCAAAAGGAATTCACAAAAGATCTATCACACAGGGAGAAAACACAGAAACATCGGGCGCAACTTTTCCTTCTATTTCTCAGAAGTTTTACAACTGAGTGAGGATGGAGAATTCAACTCACTTCACATATGTCTAATGACATTTTCTACTTCTCAATACACTATTCTCATGATCTCCTATTGTCTCTCCTTGTCTTCTCTCTTGCCCCGACATTTTCAAAAGTATTTATAGGCAATTATGTACAAGCTTATATCAAAACATAAGTATAAGTAACCTATGTCTTAACTAATGTACATATGTGTACATGTCTTTCACTCTGTGAATGTATCCATCTTCTTTGCTTCAAAACTTGATCTCATCTCCATCCTTTGTCCTTCAAATCTTCAATTGGTGATTGGTCTGCACCAACAGCTCCCCCTCAATCATCAATTGAGGTTTCTCTTATCTTCTTTATCCCTGCCATGTCTTTAAACTTCTGTAGCTTTGGTCCATCCAAGCTCTTTGTAAGCATATCAGCTATCTGATCTTTTGTTGAAGTATGTATGACTTCAATCTCTTTATCCATCACCTTTTCTCTTAGAAAGTGATACTGTATCTCAATGTGTTTAGTCCTGGCATGAAAAACAGGATTAGCAGCTAGATATAATGAACTCATGTTATCACCATAAATGATAGGTATGCTCTGTATAGTATCAAAACTCTTCATGAGAGTTTTAAGCCAAATCACTTCTTTTGCAGCTTCAACCATGCCTTTGTATTCTGCTTCTGTAGATGACAAAGCAACTGTATGTTGCTTCTTTGAGCACCAGGAGATTAGCTTATCTCCTACATAACACATGTATCCATAGGTTGACCTTCTATCATCTGGATTACCTGCCCAATCTGCATCACTATAGATCTTGATGTTTGTATCTTATGTAAACCCATAATACAAACCTTCTTTGAGTGTACCCTTAATGTACCTCAACACTCTTTGACCTGCAATCCAATGCTCTTTCCTAGGACAATGCATGAATTGAGACAAAACTCCAACTGCATATGATAAATCAGGTCTAGTTAAAGTAGCATAGATAAGACTACCAACCAAACTCTGATATTGTCTCATGTCCTTGAATTCTTCACCTCCAAATTTACTCAATTTGTGATTCACCTCCATGGGTGTAGGTGCTACCCTGCAATCATCCATTTTAAACTTGATTAACAAGTTCTTCAAATACCTTTCTTGGGTCACAAATACTCCATGTTGAGTATATGTAATCTCCATGCCCAAGAAGTATGACAAGTCTCCCAAGTCACTTATTTTGAACTCCTTTTCCATTTGCTTCTTTAGTCTTTGTATTCCTTCCTCATCTGTACCTGTAAGTATGATATCATCAACATATATGCACATGTAAATAAACCCATCATCACTTGCTTTGACAAGCAAGCTACTATCTGCTTTAGACACCTGAAATCCAAGTTCTTTCAAGAACTTTACAAGTCTATAATTCCATGCCCTTGGGGCCTGCTTCAAGCCATACAAAGCTCTCTTAAGCTTGCACACATAATCTGGATACCTTTTATCTCTGAACCCTTGAGGTTGCTCCATGAACACATCATCTGAAATATAACCATTCAAAAAAGCATTTTTTACATCTAGTTGACATAACTTCCAACCTTTACATGCAGCAATAGCTATAAGTGTCCTGATAGTTGTCATCTTTGCCACAGGACTATAAGTCTCATCATAGTCAACACCATATGTCTGAGCAAACCCTTTGACAATAAGTCTAGCTTTGTACCTAGACACATTTCCATCTGCAAATCTTTTTGTCTTATAAACCCACTTACATCCAATGATCTTCTGACTATTTGGTTTTGGAACCAAATCCCATGTTTGATTCTCCAACAATGCATCATATTCTTCCCGCATAGCTTTCTCCCAAATTTCTTTACCTTTTGCCTCTTCATATGTAGAAGGATCTTCATCTGCTTTAATCATGTAAGCATAATCTTTGGTAGCCAAAAATGAAGTATCATAGCTATACCTTGTAGGTTGCCATTTGTTTCTTGTAGACCTCCTAAGTTCTCCACTTCTTGAAGTTTCTGGTTCTTCATATTCAGGATCAAATCTTGGTGTTTCTTCCACTTCAACCTGCACTTCATTATTCTCTTCTTCATCAATTATTTGAACCTTTGACTTACCTTTCCTTTGGCTCACAATCTCTTCATCATCTGTATTAATATTGATAGTCCCTGCATACCAAGTACCTTGCTCATCAAATGTAACATCTTTTGATACAAGAAAATGTTTTGTGGATGGATTCCACAACCTGTATCCCATCTGCTTATCATCATAACCAATAAACACATATTTTTCAGCTTTAGGTTCCAATTTGTGCCTTAATTGTGATGGCACATATGCATAGGCCAAACATCCAAATACTTTGCAATGGTCTAGTGTAGGTCTCTTACCCCACCATGCCTCATAAGCTGTCATTCCCTGCAAAGCTTTACATGGTAACCTATTGACCAAATAAGTAGCTGTATTTACAGCCTCAGCCCACAAATAATTTGGGCAATTTTTCTCCTTCATCATGGACCTTGCAAACTCAACAAGAGTTCTATTTCTCCTTTCTGCTACACCATTTTGTTGAGGAGAGTACCTGTAAGTAACCTCTCTTTTTATACCTGCATCCCACAAGTAATCACTGAATTCATTAGAGAAATACTCTCCCCCTCCATCTGACCTTAGTCTTTTCAACTTATGTCCTGTAATTCTTTCTGCATATGCATGATAGTGTTTAAATGTATTAAACACTTCTGACTTATCTTTGATCACATAAATAGTGATCCATCTAGTAGCATCATCAACATAAATCACATAATATCTTGACCCATTTATACTAAAATCCTTTGATGGTCCCCACACATCTGTATGTACCAACTCAAGCTTCTCTGAGTACATAAAACCATGCTTGGAGTAGGAATGCTTATGAGCCTTACCTAATTGACATGCCTCACATCTGTATGTCATATGTTGACCTACAACATTAGGCAAACCAAACACTGAACCATTGTTAATCATGTCTCTAATACCTCTTTCATTGAAATGTCCAAGCCTCTTATGCCAAAGATCTAACTCAGAGATCTTATGTCCTCCATATGTGAACATGGCATGTCCAATATTACCTTGAATCTTCAATGTGAACAATCTTCCTTCTTTCTTCCCTGAAACAATTTGTTTATACCCATTGCTAGGGTCTTCCACAAACACTCCTTCATTAGTGAACCTTACTTCATAACCTTTTTCCACAATTTGTCCTACACTTATCAAATTCTTAGGAATTGTAGGAACATACAAGACCTTACTCAATAAGGTGCTACCATCCTTGGCCTTCACTGATCCAATTGACTTCACATTGTGCTTTGTGTTGTCACCTGTTTGAACAACATGATTAGATACCTTATTCTCCAAATCAGTCATCAAGGCTATATTACCACTCAGGTGATTGCTACACCCTGAATCAATGTAGAAGACTCTTTGATCTTCACTCTGCCTTTCACAAGTTGCATTCATTATCAATGTTGAATCTTCCTTTTGATCTGAAGCATAATTGTAGGAGGTGTTGTTATATTGTTGACTTTGGAAACCTCTACCTTCATTTCTTCCAAAGTAACCTCTACTACTTCTGCCTCTGAAATTACCTCTTTGATTTCTGCCACCTCTTCCTCTTGCATTATAGTTTTGACTATATCCATTATTACTCTGATTATTATGCCAACAATCATTAGCTAAATGATTTGTCTTACCACAAATCCAACAAGCTTTGCCTCCATCTTTGTTGTTTCTGCCTCTTCCTCTACCTTTGCCACCTCCTCTACCTCTTAGGAAGTTGGCTTGACTAGTTGTACCTTCATCTTCACCTGCTTGTTGCTTTCCTTTGTTAGCTTTCTTCTTGTCCTTTGAGTACATTGCATGACCTGTACTTTTGTCACCATCTCCTTTAACATCCTGCTCAAATGTTAGCATATGACCTAGCAACTGATTTAAATCAGGAGTGAAATGATCAAGTGATAATTCTGTAGACAAAATGAATGGCTTCCATTTGTCATCACCTCTTAAACCTGTAAGAATTTGCCTTACCAATTTATCCTCCTCAATGTCTTCATCAACAGCTCCTAGAGCATCTGCAATATCTTTCATTCTTGTCACATAGTCTGAAATGGATTGAGAAGCCTTCTTCTTAAAGGTGGTAAACTCTGCCCATAAGGATGCCTTCCTTGACTTAGTAGTATTCTGGAAATGCTCCTCCAAAGCATTCCAAATATCAGTTGCACTTTCAAGACCTCGAATATGAGGTAACAAGTAATCATTGACTGCCATATATATAATGCTCCTAGCTTGAGCATCTTTCTTCATCCAATTTTTCAAATCTGCTAACTCTTCCCTAGTTGGAACACTAGGATCTCTGAACTGTGGCTTCTCTTCTTCTCCTGTGGTGTAAGCTATTAAATCTTTGCTCATAAGATGAGCTTCCATCCTCATTGACCATGCAGGATAGTTTTCCCTATCCAATTTCTCTATCTGTAGAGAATCTCCCATCTTGTGTCGGCCTGTGTATTGAAATCTTCAAGCTTTATGAATAATATATGTACCTTTACTTCAAATTAGAGTCCTTTTGTCTTTCTTGATGTCGTATGGTCTCCTCCTCAAGCTTTGCCTTCAAGCTTCCACCTTTTAGTTCTTCAGTTGTTGAATTTCTTGAATCTGCAGCAGTCGGGATCCTCCTTTCCTTGATTTTGATGTTTCCTGCTCTGATACCACTGATGGAGAGTGTTAATCTCCAAAAGAACAACCTACTCTTGAATTTAGAACACCTCTATATCAAGAGTAAGTCAAAACCTTCACTAATTTAAGCTATCAATGACCAAATATCAATTTCTTGACTAAACTGTGAAGAAGGAATTTCCTCAGAAAGTCTGCTGCATAGATCTTGCTCATTGACTGAGTAAATGTGTAAAGTTTTTTGATGAAACTTTGCACAAGGTGTCGCCTAAAGATTGCGCACCTTCTCCAAGTCAAATTACTTCAAAAGGTTCAGTAGATCTTGAGAAATCTACTTACCAAGTCAGCTATGTCTAAATCTACACTTCTGAGAAGTCGATTTGGACACCCCTAACTTCTTAACTTTAATTCTCTCAGTATAGAATCCGTTTAAGCAAATGCTTTTAGCCACGAGTAGCTTACCTTCCAACTTAAAGATTAAGTGCTTACTTGCACAAAACTTTAAACTGTGGAGTGAGAAATGATCAACTCATTAAGATCAAAATTTGTGCCTGTTTCAAGAACCAGTGAGTATCTTCTCACATGTAAATGTTCCTACACACAATTCTCTTAGCATGATCACAATTAGACTCTCAAACTCTAGCCATAGATTGATTAAATATGGACTTAGATATCTCCAAAAGGAATTCACAAAAGATCTATCACACAGGGAGAAAACACAGAAACATCGGGTGCAACTTTTCCTTCTATTTCTCAGAAGTTTTACAACTGAGTGAGGATGGAGAATTCAACTCACTTCACATATGTCTAATGACATTTTCTACTTCTCAATACACTATTCTCATGATCTCCTATTGTTTCTCCTTGTCTTCTCTCTTGCCCCGACATTTTCAAAAGTATTTATAGGCAATTATGTACAAGCTTATATCAAAACATAAGTATAAGTAACCTATGTCTTAACTAATGTACATATGTGTACATGTCTTTCACTCTGTGAATGTATCCATCTTCTTTGCCTCAAAACTTGATCTCATCTCCATCCTTTGTCCTTCAAATCTTCAATTGGTGATTGGTCTGCACCAACAGATAAGAGATGCGTATTCATTCATACCTAGGAACATAAACGTGGTAAAGAACACTAAGCTACAATGTCACCTCACCTTAGAGGAGCTATTGAAAGTGAGACCTGAATTGTGGAAGCATATAGCCAATCAAATGTTAGAACTAACCAAGCCATCCTCTCTGGTAGTGTTGCAGAGCTAAGAAGAGCAAAGATGTAGAGAAAAAGAATGGCCCCAAAATTTTTCCGATTTGGATACTTAATTTTTGTATTATAGTCATTTTATAATATTTTTCTGATGTAAATGCACTAGAGGAGTCCTCTAGATGCATACCCCTAGAGATTTATATCTTTACCCTTGTAAATTAGTAGGAGTTTAGTCTCTTAGTTAATAAAGTGCCGGTCTCTTGTGTGAAAGGACCATTTTTAGGGCACATGTATATAAGTCATTTTGTGACTCTTTGTAGGTACTTTTTTGCCATTGTGAGAATCAAGAGCACAGAATTTCGAATTTGTGTCCTCTCCTCTCTATATCTTCTTCTTGGTGAGCTTGTATGCATGTGTGATGCTTGGAAAGAGTGCTGAGAAGTGTTGTCTATCCATGAAAGTGCTAGTTTGTTGTAGATAAGGTTGGTGAAGTATAGGAACTACTGAAGTGTAGGAAGATCATTCCCGTGACTCAGTATTTTGCTCATAACTTGAAGCACGAGTGTCAAAATTGAGTGAAAAGACCACCGTTGGATGCGACTTCTTGAGAGCTTCGAAAAAAACCCCTATTTGCTATATTTAGAGGTCGAAGCTGAGAGAAAAGCTTGATTTACTATTGACTACTATTCCAAGTGTCGCGACACCATAGCTGACCTTGAAAACTTGAATATGATGGATTTATAATTATTTGTACTTTGTGAAACTTCATTTGCATTGACCATTATTTGAATGCATGTCTTCATACACTCGGCTAGGTCTTGATACTCATTGTATTGATAATTAAAGCGTGAGTCCCCACTATATGCACTTGAGGGGGATTGAGGTATAGTCTCTTTCTCCACAAGTCTCTAAGTCAGTACTTAGGTACACACGTTTTTGGCGCCATTGCCGGGGAGAGTCAAATCAAACCGAGGCATTCGTGTGATGGTGAAAATCTCTTAGCATTGAAGTGAGTAGAGGAGTTGCGAAATTCTCTTCTTTGGTAAGTCACTCTCATCCGTGCTTACTACTTCTCACTCTTGAAGTGTGTGTGGTGAGTTGATAGTCTAGAGAAGTGAGTAGAGAGGGACCTTAGAGTAGGTAAGAGTAGGTAAGTGAGTAGGTTAGGGAGATAGGTGTAATTTTGACACCCCTTCACTTTAGTCTTTTCTTTTCAAGTACCTTTTCAGAAGTATAAAAACCAAAAAATATCAAAGCACTTCACTTCAGTTGTGCAAATGCAAGTATCGTGAGCGTTGGATGTCAGAGATCACGGGTGGAGACTGGAGAGTTTGGGGCAACGCATAGCACGTGAGGGTGTAGAAGAACTTGAGAATAGCTTTCAAGGTGAGCACATCAAATCCCTACTCTCAACATCCACTTAAGTCAAAGCAACATAGCAAAATGACATGCGGGAAGTGTCATGAAGGGTTATCCAGGGGTTGAGAAAATTTTTTCAATGATTCAGGCACTTGAGAGGGGGGGAGACAAGCTCTAGGATCACCCACAATAAACTGAAAGTCAAATTTACTTGTGTAAAACTTGAAAAATTGCAAGTGTCGTGATCTCCCACGATTGAGTGTTGCGACATTCAGGTGTCGTGACTTCCCGTGGTTGAGTGTCGTGATATTTACCCTTGTCGAGTATCACGATTGTCTCATGACATCTGGCAAGTAATGTGAGTGCTTCGTGACATTTGACGAGTGTTGAGTATCACGATTGTCTCAGGACATCTGGCAAGTATCCTGAGTGCTTCACAACATTTGACGAGTGTCGAGTATCACGATTATCTCATGACATCTGGCAAGTATCGTGAGTGCTTCGTGACATTTGATGAGTGTCGACTATTGCGACTGTCAAGTATCACGATTCTGAGTGCTTCGGGACATTTGACAAGTGTCGAGTATCGCACATCTGGCAAGTATCGTGAGTGCTTCGTGACATTTGATGAGTGTCGAGTATCACGATTGTCTTGCGACATCTCGCAAGTATCGTGAGTGCTTCGTGACATTTGACGAGTGTCGAGTATTGTGATTGTCTCGTGACATCTGGTGAATGTCGAGTGTCGTGGAGACTTGAGTAGCGATATTCATCCTGTGTTGAGTGGCGCGTGTTGAGTCTGTGTCAGGTGTTGTGCAAGGAGATTTTTAGAGACTTGAGTGGGAAATTCCAACTCAACAAAAAAAAATATACAAGTCTGAGTTTAGCAAAGAGCATTAAGAGCTAGGGGATAGTTTAAAAACAATTAGAGCTCTTAAGTGAATGAACCTAAGATCTGGAAGAATCTTAGGAAGCTGAAGAAGTGTAATCTCTTCTGTGGGAAGTGTAGTTGAACTGAGTATTCATTCGCATTACTCTGAAACCTTGAGTGAGTCTAAGGAGGAAATCCTCATGGCCTCAAAAGACATGCAGAATTATGTACCAATATTTGGCATGATGTCAATTATTGAGGGAGAATATCGAACGTCTTTAGAATATCTGAGCACAAATCAACACAGTTTACCCATCTACCTATATGGACTAAACACATCAGTGGCTAGGCTGAAGAAAGCTACAAATGCTTACATAGTGCCTATGCCTGCTGTTAAGTATGCGGGAGGATTCTATATGGATAAAAGACAGATTCTGTATGCAGTCACAGAGCATCCTGAAAACATCAACGAACAAAGGGAAGAGAGCAATACCCACAACCTGAATGAAGAAGGACATGAGGAACAAGTATCTACCCCTAGAGGGAAGTCCATTGTAACTCGGGTTTGGAGAGGGGACCTAATTCCCCAAGACAATTCCCTGACGGATGTCTATCTGGTCAATGGAATGGAGTATCTACTTAAAACCAACTCTTCGCTGTGGGAAGAAGCTACCAATCCAGCCACCATTTATGAGTTACAAGACCCTGAAAACCCCACTCATTTACATACTTGGACAAGAATCAGAGAAGATACTGGCCCATAACGGAATTAGAAAGAGCAAGGTTGAAATATCAGAACATTCCAGTATTCCCACCTAGGGATCAAGCCACAACTTCGCTGTCTTTGGAGTTAACAGATGTCTCCTTAGTACATGAAAGTAGTGGTTGAATAGCATCTTCCACAACAACATCACGGCTAACCAAAATGTGTTTAGTCTGTGGATGATATAGATGATAGCCTTTGCTTTCAAAATTCTACCCAACAAAAAATACATGTCACTACTTTATCATCCAATTTCTTGCATTGTTGTTCAGGCACTAATGCATATGCCAAATAACCAAAAGTGTGCAGGTGAGCAACAGATGGCTTGTGACCATGCCAAGCCTCATATTAAGTGATAGAATACAATGCTTTAGTGGGACAATTGTTAAGTACATATGATGCACACATAACAACCTCAAGCCAGAAACTATGTGGTAAAGTCTGACTCTTGACCATACACCTCGCCATCTCCATGAGTGATATGTTCTTCCGTTGAGCAACTCCATTCTGTTGAGGTGTATACAGCATTGTACACTAATGTTCTATCCCACGTTCAGCTAGAAATGCATTAAAGTCAGAAGACATATATTCCCCCCTCGATCACAATGGAGGGTGCCTATTTTACATGCTGACATATTTTCAGCCAAAACCAGAAACTGTTTGAAGCACATAAACACTTTGGACTTTGCTTCCAATGGATATACCCATGCATGCCTGGAAAAATCATCGATGAAAGTCATGAAGTAAAGATAGTTCCCAAAAGAGGGTGTCTGCATAGGACCATAGACATCTTTATGAACAAGCTACAATTTCTAAGAGCTCAAACTAAACCATCTTTTGCGAATGAGGAATGCGGCATTTTACCCAAAATATAGCCTTGACATACATGTTTACTACATGCCTCAAGTTTGGGCAGAGAGGACACCATTTCATATTTTTGTAGGTGTAGCAAACTAACAAAATTTAGATAACCAAAGTGTACATGCCAAAGCTTTGCATCTGACATAGCCTGAGAATCATGTACTACACATGCCAAATCATTCATAGATTTTTCATAGTTTATGAGCTTATACAATGCACAACATAAAATGCTAGAAGCAATAATCATGTTGCCATTCGACAGATCATGAACTGTACATCTATCATCAACAAATTTCACAACCAAGCCAATCTTGACTAAACCTGAAATTGATAACAAATTCTTCTTGATTCCTGGCACAAATAAAGCATCCGACAATGTAAAAGAACTATCATTAGCAGTAGTCTGAATGATCTTACCAACTCCCATGACAAGATAAGAGGAGTTGTTGGTGCATGTGACAGTATTCCCTATAGGATCAGGCTTGATTGAAGTGAAGAAACTACGCTGCAAGGTAATATGTTTGGTTGCCCTACTATCAAAGTACCAAACATTTCAGTCTACCACAGCCATACACTATTCAGGGGAAGATGGGTCGAAATTGCAAACAGTAGTAAACACCCATTCTTCATTCTGCACTAGATTAGCAGACTCTGTTTTTGGTGTAGAGGCCTTTGCAACAACCATTCCAAGCTCTTTTTTCTTTGCCTCTTTAGCAACTAGTTTTGGACAGCTCTTTATGACAAGGTTGGTGGCTTTAAGTCTTTCAACAAGGGAGTTTTCCTGGAGCTTTCCTCTTTATGTTTGCTATCATTTGCTTTACAGTATTTGAAAAACAATTCCTGTTTTTCTGTTTTCTTCTCGTCTCTGTCATCCTTCTTTGATTGTGCAAAATTAACAGACTTTTGCTTACTAGTAGAAGAGCTCCATTTACCTTTGCCCTTCTAACTAGCCAGGACAACTTGATCTGCAACATGCATAATGGACCTATTCTGCGTAGATTGATGTTCCGACAACATAATAAAGAGTAACTCCTCAAATGTTAAGGCATTCGGATTGCATTTCATCATCAAATGAAGAGTGGAAGCAAAGCTCTGATATGAATCAAGAAGACCATTCAGAACAGTCTGCACAAGTGAACTGTCAGGTAAGACTTCATCATCAGAAATCAATTGTTCCTTCAAATCTTTGATCTTTGTCGAAAAATTATCAATGGAATCACCTTCATTCATGTGCTCACTCTCCAACTGTTTTTGGAGATAAGCAACACAAGCCTCATTCCTTGCCTGATATAAAGTGTTAAGTGTATTTTAAGCACCCTTAGCTATTCTACAAGAGCAAATCTGAGGAATAATGGCACGTTCGATAGACAAGGCTATCAATGCATGTGTCTGAGCATCTCTGCCATCCCATTGAATTTGCTCTACAGTAGGTGTAGCAGGAATCGCAGCATGATTAGGAACATGAAGAATATCGTCGTCATTAATGCCATCTGCATCACCTTCAACAACTGTGTTTGCAGGTGTAATAGGACATTTTTCAACACCATGCACAATATTCCACAGTCCTTTTGCAACCAATACATGATGCATCATATAAGCCCATAATGGGTAAGCGGTACCATCCAACTTATTCTCAATAGCCAAGATACGGAATACATCACTGCTTTTAGTCATGGCCACTGAATAAAATACCCTGATGTAGAAAATTGATTGTATCTCAAAAAGTTGAACAGAACTACCCTGTCAAGTTTTGCTAAACATGTAGCAAACTTTTTGATTGTATCTCAAAAAGTTGAACAGAACTACCCTGTCAAGTTTTGCTAAACAGATGATTATACTGGTGAACTGAAACCTATATATATCTTTGGCACAAAAAGATGAAATAGCCTACACAAGTGTTGCGATAGTGCATTAAAAGGTCAAAACGAGCTCAGATCGTGATTTTGACACCATATAGCAAAGCTATTTTGATCTCCTAATCACCTTGAGTATGCTCAACAAATTTCATGTGATTCTGAGATTGCAACCGAAGGGGTGTCAACTACACCCTAGATGAATCAATGACCTGCTCTGATACCAATTGTTGGAGTTCAAGGTCTACGGAAGCACGTGAACAACACAAGGAAGAAGAAGAAGCTTGGAGCACAACACACAATACTGAATGTATTACCACTAGAATGTACAAAGATAAGTAACCCATTAGGGCAATAGGTGTATATACAAGATTGGGGGGAAAAATCTCCAAAAGAGGGAAAAAAGTGTCCGAGTAGTCCTAGTGTGCTCACACACATCACTACCTAAATATATCAACATCATGATGTTGTTTATCGAACCAATTCTTATCATGTAATTACATATTTTTTATCTCGCTTGGATAATGGTGAACCCCTAGTTAGTATTAAATATTCCTTCCCTGATGGAGAGCTTTTTCAAGTTACCAAAGTAGATAGCTCCACCACTGGTGACATGATGTGGTATGAGGAAATGATGTCCTTCTTGGCAACTAGCATTCTCCTTACCCGTCTACATTCCACAACCCAAAAGAAGTTAGCATTGTGTAGTTGACAATTCTCCATGATTTTAGATCAAGTATATTTTCATAATTTGATGGGTGTTTGGCTGCATTGTGCTCCCCCACATGAGGTGCTCACAGTTATTTCTAAAGCACGTGATGGCCCCACAAGTGGACATTTGAGAGTGGATTTAACAATCCAAAAGACTTTTTCCAATGACTTATGGTGGCCTATTATGCAAAAGGATGTTTGTGTGTATGTATGGCTATGTGACCCTTGCCAATGCACTAGAGAACTTTGTGCAGTTCATTGATTCCCTCTTCAACCTATTCTTCCTTTAGAACCATTTCAAAAATGGGGATCATATTGTATTGTTCCTCTCACTACAAGAATAATGGGGGCATCTTGATGTCCTCGGTTGAAAAAAAAAAGCAAGCATCATCGCTTATGCGATGCTTCTTTTAAAAAGCATGGCATAAGGGACATCCAAGAAAAAAAGCCAAAAAAATAAATTAGGGGTGTTGCATATGTGATGCCTAACATTGCTCATGCGACGCTCATGCCAAGCATCACTAGACGCATTGAAACCTAGCGATGCTTATAGTGACGTAGGCAAACACCCTGTGATGCTTTTGTGTCACATAAGCGAGGGTCAAAACATCGACTGAAGAGACTGAAGAGCAAAGAGTGACCCTGAGCAAGTGGGTCTAGAGGTAGGTACACACACACATACATACACACATATGCATACACATACATGCACATACACACACATATGCATACACACACATATATACATACATATATATACACATATACACACATACATACACATACATACACACATATACATACACACAAATACACCCACACATACATCCACACATATACACAAACATACACACACATACACACATATGCATACACATATACATATATATATATACACACACATACATACACACATATACATACACATATATACACATATACACACACATATGCATATAGATACACATATACACATAGACAGGTACATACAAACATATACACACCCACATATACACACATACATACCCACATATACACACACATATATACACACACACACATATACATACACATATACACACACACATACATACACACATATACACACACACATACATACACACATATACATACACACATGTTCACACACATACATACACACATATACACACACATACATACACACATATACACAAACATACACACATATACACACACATACACACATATACACACACATATATACACACATATACATAGGCATATATATACACACACACATATACACACACATACACACATATACATACACATACATACATGTATATACACATATACACACACATATACATATATATACACATATACACACACATATATGTACAGACATATACACACACATATACACACACATACATACACACATATACACATACACATATACACATGCAGATCTGCATACATATATAAACATATACACACACACATACATACAAATATATACACAAACACATACATACACACATATACACACACATACACATATAGATACTTGCACATGTACATACACACACATAGACACACATATATACACTCACATGCATACATACACATGCATACACACATATGCTTACACACACATACATACACACACATACATACACATGCATACACACATATGCTTACACACACATACATACACACACATGCACATACATAGACACACATGCATACACACACATACATACACACGTATTCACGCACAAATATACATATACATACACACACATATATATACACACACATAGAGACACACACATACACATACACACACATAGAGAGACACACATACACATATATACACATGCATACACACATATATGCATATAAAAACACACATACAAACACTATACATACATACACATACACATACATACATAGACATATACACACACATATACGCATGTATCCACACGTATACATACACGCACATACACATACTATACATACATGTGCATACACACACATAGATACATACACACACATAGAGACACACACATACATACATACACATACACACACATACATACATATGCATAAATAATGCACACGCATATGAATACATACATACATGCATACACATGTACACACCCACATACACATATACACACATACACTCACATATGCACCTACATACACATACACACACATATACATACACATACACACACATATACATACACATACACACACATACACCCATATACACACACATACACATACATATACAAACATATATGCTTACACACACATACACATAGATGTATACATACTATACATACATGTGCATACACACACATACACATACATGTATACATACTATACATACACGTGCATACACACACATACACACATGTATACATACACACACATAGAGACACACACATACACATACACATACATAGATACATATGCATAAATAATGCACATGCATATGAATACATACATACATACATGCATACACATATACACACATACATACACTCACATACACACCTACATACACATACACACATATACATACATACATATACATACACCCATATACACACATATATACGTACACACACATACACATATATGCATAGACACACATATACACATGTATACATACACATATACGCACACATACATATGTATACACACATATACATACACACATACACACTATACATACTTATGCATACACACGCATACACACACATACACATACACATATAGATATTTGCACATACACATGTATACATACATACACATATAGATACACTCACATTACACACACAAAGATACTCACATACACACACACACATACACATGCATACACACAAACGTACACACGTATACATATATAAAAGTACACATACATATGCATACACACACATGCACATGTATACATACACGTATACACACACATACATACGTATACACATATACATACACACATACACACTATACATACATATGCATACATGTAGCTCAATGATGAGTAGCACCTCCTTTAATGTCAATCCGGGAAGACGTGAGGATGGTATGAAGACCTCGAGCAAGTGGCGGCACAAGTGCGTGAGTGAGAAGCACACAAGCATGCACACACATACACACACACGCGCACACACGGCAAGACAAAGAGAGAGAAACAATGGAGTTCTTTAGATTACTTTCACAAGCTCTTACAAGTTCGTTTCAATTACAATCTAGCCTCAAAAATGAGCTCTCTAGCTCTTTTTATAGTTTTTGACTAGCTTTGGCCCTGTCCAGACCTAGTGTCCGGCCTAGTTAAAAATTAGGTTCCAGGGCTTATTTGAGAGCTCAAACGAAGTCTAAAAATTATGAAATTTGGTACGATAGTACTTCTAATACTCCTCAAGCTCGAGGACTCCTCGGCTTGCACAAAATGGAGTCTATTCTACCAAAAACGGGATTTACAATGTTTGTGTAGTGATTAAAATCACTTGAGTTGTACATAACCCATGGGAAAAAATGATCTGGCCTTGTTGCCGTATTGTGCATGATTCCTCTGTTGCTTTGTGTGCCAACACTCCCCCCTTCCTAGCGTCTGTCGCCCCTGACAGACCTTTGTTCTCGCGGGTGGTCGATGTAATATTGGATGACATTGGTGGCCAGTTCATGTTCTCCTATCCTTAAGCCTCTTGCTAGATCGGCTTCCAATGCCTCCCAATTTATTGCACCGGGGGTCTCTGGTTGCGGGGTGGTGTAGTACTCTGAATACATTGCTTGTTCACAAGCAAACAGTTGAAGCAGATGTGTCGGCTTTGGTGCGAAAATCTCCGAGTGATACTCCCAGAAACCTGATCTGAACATTTCTTCGAAGGTCTGTTTGTAGCAGGCGGGGAGGTATTTGATGCGCGCATGCCAAGCGTAAGCCACACGGATACTGGGGGTGGTGCTCATGTCATACACCAAGTCGTAATTTCCATTGCTAAACCCCGGAAGACGTACCTGTGGTGCGGCTGCATTTCTAAAGGTCTTCAGCACTACTTGCATCATATCTAAGATTTTGAGCATCATTTGCGCTGCTACATCTGGCATGGGCTTCAAGCGCGGCATCCAGTGGCGAATGGTTCCCATCATATATGCTACCGATGGTGGTCCTTGTGGTGGCGCGATGTACGGGTAGTTCAGCCATTCCTTGCATTGCGCATTGTTCTGTACCTTGATATTAAATGCCTTCCACGACCTGCGGCGGGGGACTGGGCCGTAGCATGGGTTGTACAGGAGGTGCAACGGCGCGTTGTTCCATGTGCATAGCATTTCCGGATAGGTCTCTAAAAGTTTCTGCCGCCATGTTGGTTGACGAATCTTGCCTTTTCGCACCTCTGGAGGAAGGTCTTTGGGTTGAAATTGGGTCGCAAAAGTAGGAATCTGACCCGTGACTCTTTGTATTTCTGCATTATAATCAGCCAAGATAATATAATACGGCCTGTATTGGAGTTCCGATGAAAGAATCAGGCGTCTCGATGACAAGTTCTTGAAGTAAGCTGATTGTAACACAGTCTCCTCTATGACCCTCATGGCCTGATTTTGCACTACGGTGCGCTCTTCATGCGAAGTCCCTATTTCCTCTACTTGTCGTAACCATGGCGGCCGTGGTGCCTCGAACGTGTCCTGCGCTTCTTCTGTTTGGTGGCCTCCTGGGAATGGTTGCGGATCATATTCTTCATCAAACGTTTGTTCCACAGGAATTTGCACAACTTCTTCGTCCGTGGGAGCCTCCGGAGGGGACGATGGTCTCTCATATTGTAGTAGGCGTGTTTGCAATTCAGTTACCTGTTCCTGGAGATCTTTTATGGCCTCTGCGTTGAGAAGCGAAGCCGCAGAGGGGGTGGTTGGAGGGGCAGCTGTTGGTCCTTGTTGGTGTTCCTGCTTCAGTTGTCCTAGCTCCTCCGATAGCTTATCATGTGCTTCGAGCAGCATGGCATAATCTTCCAATATAATCTTGATATTATCGGGGGTCACTGCTTGAAACTTGGATGGGCTGATGGGTGCCCCCGGTGTGCTCTCAATAGCTGCCTCCAGGTTCTCTTGATTTTGTATTTGCAGACGTCTGTTCTCTTCCTGAGCAGCCGCAAGATGACGTTTAAGTAGCGCCATATTTCGCTGAAGTTTTGAGTTGTGTTCCAGCTGTGTCCGTAGGTGACCTTCTACCACCTGCACTGCTTCCTGATCTACGTTCTGTAGCTGTACCTCCAATCTATTATGGGCTTCTTGGAGGGTTTGGAACTGTATGTGGAGGCGAGCGTTCTCCTCTTCTAGTGCCGCAAAGCGGTGCTGTAGGGTCTCTGAGTGCTCGTGCAGGCGTTCGTTTTGTTGCTGGAGCTGAATGTAATCTGTTCTTAAATTTGATATACAAGCCATCATGGTGTCCAATGCATTACCTATAGATGAGTGGGGGGTGTTTACCGTGGACGATGCATGGGAAGGGAATTGGGGAAGGGAGACAGTGAATGATGTGTCTACGAAAGTTGTGTGTGTGGGTGAAATTGGTGGAGGGGGAATGGGAGGAGGTGAACCCGTGGGTGGAGGTGCCGTGGGTGGTGAAATGTCCATACCTTCAGGAGTGGGTGTTAGTGTGGGGCCTGCCATATACATTGGTATGGTAGGTGGTGTGTGTGTGGAAGTGGTGAATAGATGTGAAGTGGGGTGGGGAGCTGAAAAGACAGGGAATGGTTGAGAGCCTGGTTGAAAAGCCCTAGCAAAGAGGTCATGGAGGGATTGTAGGAATGGAGAGAGGGATGTCGGGGGTTGAGGTCGTAAATTTGAGGAGGGCTGAAAGGGTTGCGTGGTAGCAGGGAAGCCCATGAATGTGGATCTAGGGTCAGGATGACCCGTGGCTGAGGGCGTTGGGGATGGTTGCCCTAGGGCAGGCTCTAGGAGGGGTTCAGCGGATTGTGTAGTGTTGGGGTTTGCTTCGAAGGTTGGATTATCAGTGGTAGAGGATAGGGTGGCACTAGAGATGGGAGTACGGAAGATGAAGGCTGGGTCAGTGGGTTGAGTGGTCGATGGGATTTCCACTGTCTCTGTTCTAGGAGGTGATGGTGGGGAAGTAGGTGGTAGTGGTTCGGTGGACTCCTCATGGGTGGCGGGGTGCTGTTGACTAGCTGTTTGGGAGGTTGGTGTAGTAGTTGGCTCTTCTGCCACTGTAACGGGAATTTGGATATTTTTACCTGAGCGAGGTCGTGTCTGGAACCTTCGTGGGTCATATTGAACTGAAGGCCTCTGAATGGCAGTGCGCACAGCTTCAACAACTCCATATGTTTCTGCCATCAATAAGAGACCTTCCCTGTACTCTGAGTCAACACCCGCTTCTTCCAACAACTGAGTCATAAGTACTCTGCTGCTCTGTTTAGTGAGTAACTGCTGCGATCGCACTCTTTCCATAATCTGATACAGCCTTCGGAGTTCTGCTGTATATGCTGGGGCTTCAGTGGTCTCTTCTTCATACACTTCTTCTTCTTCCGGGTGTCTATGTTGTGGACTTTGCTGAGCGTCACTCCAATGGACATGTCTACCGTCTGTAGACTTTCTTCTTCTTCGTGAGGATGTGCCCTGCTCCTCTGCCTCTGAATAAAACTCCACATCAGAGAATTGTGTGCTTTGTAGGAATGCTTCGAAATCCTGGGGGTCCAGTCCTTCAGCCTCTCCAGTGGCAGCAAATTCGAATTCAGGTGTAACAGGAGGAGCCGATGGGGTAGGTTGTGTCGTAGTGTCAGATTCCGACCTGGGTATCCTAATGGTAAAGGGAGGTACAGTGCCCTCTCTTAATGGTGATGCCTCAGGAGTAGTCAGGACTTCCCTTGTCTGGACACAAGGGATCGCGCCCCTCATGCGTTTGGACTGATGTGTAGACGTCTTGAGCCTTTTAAACATTTGTAATTGTGCCCAAGTTAAGGCACGTTCAATGGGGACATCATAGGCTAGGCATCGGTAAATAATGCGTGTGATCGCACAGCATCCGTTCACCACTAATTTCCTAGAAGCCCGTTTGTTTGCTTCATACAACTGATCTATAATCCACACTGGTAGCTTAATAGGTAACGCACCTGCTTCCGCCAAGTAGAGAGCAAACCAGATCTTCTTGTGTGGTTGCGTGAATCGGTCTTGGCCGGGGAAGGCGAAATGTTGCATGCACATGCGGAGAGGGATGGACACATTTGGGGTGAGTGCTGCCATGTCTTTCAGCTTCACTAGTTTCCTGTCCTTCATGTTGGTGGGAACGAGAGCATCCTTTTCTGTGGGCACATGCGTGCCATGCATATTTAAAGCGTCGCTTACCAACTCCACAGTAAGTTCAAACCTCTTCAACTCGTTGTTGCCCAGCAATGAGGGGAGAACAAATGATCCGGGTTGGTCCTTATCTTCATTAGCTTGTAATGTGGAGACCAAATAGTAACATCGGAGGAGATCGGGTTTAGGTAGTGGGGCTTCAAAATATTCCGCTAACCCTGCTCGTTGCCATATGGTCTGGAGATCTTCGGTGTTCTGTAAAGTCTCGAACTCTTTAGAGAAAAATTGGAATCTCACCCATGATCTGTCATACTCGCATTTAGACTCCCAGATATACTTGGCCTCTCCTAATGGACCGGGCATGCCATTGAACCAATGAGAATTGGCATGGACTCTTTCCGTGATCCCTGTAGGTGGGTCTGGCACCGGGATTTGCTGAAGGTGTTGCATCTCCACTGGTCGTTCAGTCGGGGGCACGTCCACAGGTAGGCTATCCACATCAATTCCTGCAGTAAGTATCCCTACTTGTGAGCCCGAACCTGTCGCTTCTGCCATTTTTCTTCTTGCCTTCTGATTCTGTGAGAATATAGGATCATGTGTTAACATCGTAATGGACAGAATAAATCCGTTGTTGTCCCCGTTACAACATTAACATGAGGTAGATGGTGAGTTAGTGGTTAGTAAGTGCACGAAGACAGTGAGTGTAGTTAATGTTTGTGTATTCCTAGGAGACTAATGTCGTGAGTAAGTGGGGTGAATTTACAATTTGGGGTCGGGGGGTTTATTACAGGTCTTAGACTGCCAAATGCAGTGGATGGGTTTTGCTTTCGGTTTCGTAGAGACTCTAGAGAGCTGTGTCAGTGTCGCTGTTTGGGAATGGGGCCTTTTAGGGACCCACTTATAAGTGATTACATGCATGCTCATGGGTCTTGGTGTGTTCCTAAGTGTTGAGCACGAGGGAATACTGGTTGTACTTGTAGATGGGTTATGCTGCATAGGTTGTGGCCTTGGCGTAACTACTTGTGCCCACAAGCAAGCCTTAGGCACCCAAATTTGTCTAGATTGTGGGCTTGCCTTCATCGACTTCTTGGGCACCCAAATAGATTTTACTTTAGCAGAAGAATTTCTGAAAGACTTCTTATTAGCGTCGTGTTGTTGGTTACTAATAAGAGGCTTTGCCCGTGTAGTTGACGGTGGTGCAACCGGTCGTTCGCCTTTCCGCACCCACACCTGGTTTATTTTCTGGGGCATTCTGCTGCGCAAGTACTTTTGATCTCGGACATAGGTAGTACTCTGCTTCTTCTGCTTGTGATCCGCCTTTGGTTGCTGCCTCCTTCTGGCCTTTGGAAAAGAAGGGAGTTCCGTTGCATCCCTGACTCCTTTTTTGCAAATATCATTCCTCTGCAACACAGGGTTTTGAACAAGAACAGCATGGTCATCTTCATGTGTACCCCTGGAAGGACCAGGAGTCTGTGCCTTTCCTAGTTCCTTGAGTGCTCCATTGTCTAATTCTACTGTAACTCGACTATGATTGACCCAAACCTGGAGAAGTCCACTTCTTAGGTTTAAATTAATTGCTTGGTCATAGATCCAATCTTGACCCAAGACTAGAGGTTCAGTGAGATCCTCATCTTGACACACCAGTACTTTAACTGTCATTGCCTCATCATGAATGTAAAGGGGAAGTTCCGCCTCGCCCATGCAAGGGGTTTCCACTCCTCCCAATCCTATGAGATATGCTTCCACAGGGTGGACAGTTAATTGTAATTCTTGGCAGTAAGACAATTTAACAGCACTAGTGGCTGCTCCTGAGTCAATCAAGGCTCTTACGGTCCTTGCATGCTTTCCTTGTCCTATATCTAAGGTTACGAAAGGACGTCTATCAATTATCCTATGCGAGCTTGTTCCTGCAACTTCACACATGGCTATGGGAAATCCTTGGTCTGCATAGTCATTCGCTCCAGGCTGATCTCTGCCTTGCCTTCGTAATTTCATCCTTCTGATGCGTTCTAAAGCTTCAGCTTGAGCTTCTTCTCGAACTCATTTTTCTTCCTCTTTGCGTTTCTTAGCAGTGTTGAGTCGACTGAGCATTTCCTCCGTGAGGGGTTCTTGATATAACTTGACTCTGCAACCGCTAATATAATTTGGGAGAACATCACCTTCTAATGTGGCCAATTGTACTGCTCCGCTCGCGGAGATCCTATTGATGATCATAGGTCCGTAGCCTCTCTTTTCTAGCTTCCTCGCGTGTTGTTTTAGTGTATAGACTAAGACTAGATCTCCAGCTTTCAAGCCTTTATCCTTCACGTGGGCATCAAAGTATGCCTTCTGTCTCTTCTTGGCTGCATATATCCCTGCAGCAGCTCTCAGTCTTGTTTCTCCTAATCGTTCAAGGTCAAAGATCCTAGAGGAGAGCTCATGACCTGTCCATTCGTGCTCTTGTGCTACTCTCAATGTAGGGATCAGGAAGTCCAAGGGTAGCACAACATTTTGGCCAAATACCATCTGAAAGGGGGTGGCTTGGAGTACCGTTTTGTAGGCAACTCGGTATGCCCAAACAGCATGGTGTAGCTGTTTGTCCCAATCAGAGCGTTTAGTGTTCACTAACTTTGTCAGTACATTGCATAAGATTTTATTAGTGCTCTCAGCTTGTCCATTAGCTTGAGGGTGATACGGGGCAGACTTTTTGTGTATTACCAAGAATTCTTGGAGTAGATTCTCAATCACTTCGTTCAAGAAATGAGTGCCTCTATCACTTACAAGCTCTATAGGTAGCCCGTATCTCGTGAATACATTCTCAAACAAGAATTTGGCAGTTGTTTGAGCATCGTTCTTTGTCGTAGCCTTTACCTCTACCCACTTGGTGAGATAATCTGTTGCCACAATGATGTATTCCGCATGAGAACCTTTAGCTGGGGGATTAATAGGACCTACGAAGTCTATTCCCCACTTAGAGAATGCACGTCCACCCATCATAGGTTTCAGTGGCATCTCATCTTTGCGTATAGGATACTGAGTCCTTTGACAGACATCACACCGTTTCACATAGGTATGTGCATCCATGTGAAGGGTAGGCCACCAGAAGCCCGCAAATAGTATCGCTTTGATCACCCGTTCTGGTCCAAAGTGTCCTCCTGCTACACCTTGGTGAGCAGTTTCCAAGATCTTAAGATATTCACTCTCATGGACACACAATCTCAGGTAACCATCCTTACAGCGTTTGTATAGATTATCACCAATGAGTGAGTAATCCAAGGCTTCTTGTTCTAAACTCCTTTTCCTAGCCAGAGTCATGTCTGGAGGGAATGTGTTTGTCCTCAGGAATGATACTAGTGGTTCGCTCCAATCTGGCACAATGGATACTTGATAGAGAGTGGCATGTTCCACTGGTGGTTTAGTGCAACAGATTGGGCATTCCTTGCACAACTTTTGGACATCATCTTCCATAGTTGGCCAATGCACTCCGAATCTCTTTAGAGTCTGTAAAGTTCGTTGCTTTGAATGGTGTTGCTCTAACGCACCTACATATGCTAATTGCAACCATTTAGCGTACTCATCCTCTTCTACGCAACAAGCCAAGATCCCTTGATCTGTGTGCTTGTACATGCTTCCTGCCATGATGTGGTACTTTTGGGCTTTTACAACCTCTCTATTCCGTGTGTTTACCACTGGATGGTTAGGCCCGTATGTCAAGACTGGTACCAATGGCTTTGCCCACTGCGGTACAACTTCCAAATTAAACAAGTAAGCATCAGGAAGGTCATCTGACACTCCTTGTGGGGCTTCTCCAGATGTGAGTCTAGAGAGATGGTCTGCTCGTAAGTGAGTCCTACCTTTCCTTACCACAACCTCGAAGTCGTATTCCATTAGTAAGAGAAACCATCTTACTAATCTACCTGTATTGCATGGCTTGTTTACTAGGTACAACAATGCCTGATGATCAGTAAAAAATTTAAACTTATTTGCAAGCAAATAGTGTCTAAATTTCTTGACTGCATATACCATGCCTAATCCTTCTCGCTCTGTAGTGGTGTAATTCCGTTCAGCCGCATTCAACTGTCTACTGGCATAGGCAATTGGAAGATCCATACTACCTTCACCAGTAGGTTGTGCAAGCACACATCCAATAGCATAATTGGATGCATCCACGTGAACATGTAATGGCTTATTCCAATCTGGCGTGGTCAAGATTGGTGCTGAACATAATCTTCGTTTAAGTTCTTGGAAGGAATTCTCACATTCATCCGTCCACTCAAAGTTTGTCAAGAGTCCGTACATGGGCTTTGCTATGACAGCATACATGTGGATGAAATGTCGGTAATACCCACAATGCCCCATGAAAGCTTGTACTTCCTTGACATTCTTTGGCCTCGGTAGCTCTGCTATGGCTCTCACTTTTTCTTCGTCTGTAGATATGCCATTCTTTGACACTATGTGTCCTAGAATCTTGCCTTGCCTGACCATAAAAACGCACTTTTCTGGGTTCAGGCAGACTTGATATTCTCTACATTTGTCAAAGATTTGTCTGAGTTCAGGGATATGGGTTTGTCTAATGTTGGAATGAGCACAAAGATCATCAACATAGACTTCTAAACTCTTCCTCAGGAACTCCTTAAACACATGGCACATCAGCCTCTGGAAGGTAGCTGGTGCATTGGTAAGCCCAAATGGCATTACTCTAAAAGCAAAAATGCCCCATTCTGTGGCAAAGGCTGTCTTGTGCTGATCCTCTGGAGCTATGGCTACTTGATTGTAGCCAGAAAATCCATCAAGGAAGCTGTACACTTCCTTGCCTGCCACTCTTTCTAAGAGATGTTCTGTGATGGGAAGCGGATAGTTATCTCGAATCGTGGCGGCATTAACCTTTTTCAAGTTAATGCACACACGCAGCTTGCCATTCTTCTTGGGCACCACCACGATGGGGGATACCCATTCGGTGTGCTCAATTTCGTAGATAAATCCAGCTTCAACCAGTCTATCTATCTCCTCTTTGATCTTAGCAGCGTAATTATCGTTATATGTATAAGGCTTTTGCTTAGAGGGTTTGGCGTCTGAAGTCATGGGGATGGTGTGCGAGCATATGTCCGGGTCAACCCCTTTCAAATCCTTGTAACTCCAAGCGAATACATCTCTGTATTCTCTTAGCAAGGCAATCAATTCGTGCTCTTCTTCTTCTGTCAGGTCATGGCCTATATACGTGCATCTCTCCTCTCCTTCTTCTATAGCCACTACTATTTTCTTGGTGGTTTCTTTGTTATCATAGGCCTCTCCTGATTGTGCCTCCCGTTTAGGCATTCTTATCATGACTCTCCTGTCATCTATCTCATACTTCTTAAAATTTTCGGGGACCTCAAACAAAGATTCTTCCTCTTCTGGTGAGGCTTCTCTCTTCTTTCGTTTCTTCCCTTCTTCCTTCGGGCTCACATGTGTTGCTAATCTTACGTCATTTGTCAGCTCTCCATGCCTCTGGGTTTGAAATTCTACCTCATGGAAGTATTCTTCATCTGATGCAAATGGTGGGTCCATAATGATTGACTCTAGATCGGAGTCACTTGCATCCTCAAATGCATCAGGGCTAGGTTCGCATTCTTCTAGAACTGCCTCTCCCATGATTGGCTCTATGGAGAAGACTGAAATATCATAGCCATCCTCATCACAGTGAGGTGTCCATTGTTCTTCGTTGATGGCTACGTCCATTGTTGCTAAGATTTCTGCCCAACCGTGAGGTTCAAATTCTTCGTCCGGAAAAACTACAGGTGCATAGGCTGGGTCTTGGATTGATCTATGGGTTTCTTTTGCACCTACCTCTCTGGCTTTCTCTCTCTTCTCTTCTTCTACTGCTACCTTGCACCTCCATAAGTGGGTGTCTTCATGCATCCATGAGGATCCAGACCCTATGGAACGCACCGATTCTGTGTCATCTTTAGCTCTATGGATGGGATTCCATTGGATAGGAGGGACATCTCTATGAGAATAATCCTTGAGATTGACTTTGGTCGTAACACCCAAGTGTTGCAAATACAAGGAGTTGGTTCCCCAATCCTGTACCACTTGCAATTGTCGCATAAATGGTCTTCCCAAAATCATCTCATAGGCATGATTTTTGCTGAAGTCACATATAGCAAAGCTATGTTCAAACTCGACACCACAAGTGGTGAGAGTTATTCCTTCTAGCAATCCTAGGGGTCTCTCTATGTGACCATCGGCCATTTGTAACTTCATCTTCGTTGGCCTGAGTGCTGGCTTGCCCCAACGCTTCCATAAGGAGGTGGTGGCAATTGCAACTCCTGCACCTGAGTCCAAAATCGCCTTGGTGGTGTATTCCTGGTAGGTGATGGGAAGATAGGTGTTCCCTTCTTCACCTTCACACATATCTCCTATCTTATCCAAGGGAATTTCTGGCACTGTCCTATGGGATCCTACCTGGGAACGAGATTTTGCTATCTCTGGTACTTGTTTGGCTACATGTTTCCATAATTCAGGTCTAACCTTGAGTAGCTCTTCTAACTTGAGATTACACTGCACGTTAGTGTTCTTCACTACCTCTGTGTTCCTAGGTATGACTGAGTCGTCGTTCCTTACCAAGACTGTGGGTGCTCTCATACATGTGGACTTTGCTTCCCATGGGCCTGTGAAGTGGGGTAGCTCTTGTATGGAATTAGACTCAAAGTCTAATCTCTCGTGAGACTGAACACTCTCATGCTCCCCGTAAATAGATGGGATGTCTTGTGGGAATTGGTCGTGTGCATCGTCCACAAGTTCAAAAGGAGGGGCGACCTCGCTTTCGTTATCCCATTTGTCTTCTTGAATCTCTCGTAGGAAGTCTGGTGCAAACCGATTCATGGAAGAAGAAGTGTCTGGCTCCGTAGAATTGGGCGCATAAGCAACCTGTGAAGGAGGGCTGATTCTATTGTTGACTCTCTCCTCGTTCTCGCAAATGGCTAGAGCACAAGCTTCTTGGGGAGGATTACTTATTCTATTACTTTTCCGAACAGGCTCACACATTCCCTGAGAAGGAATGTAGGCAACCTGTGGAGGTACTTGAGCTTTCGAGGGAGGCTCATCTGCCTTTTGGGGGGGAAGATAAGCTTCTTGAGGAGGCACATGGGCTTCCTGAAGAGGCTGGCTTATCCGTTCTCTTGCCCTTTCCTTCCTTTGAGGGGTAGGTTCCTTTTCTGACTGTGCAATTAGCCGCTCTATTCTTTCTAAGGAGGGGAAACTGTCTGGTTTAGTGGAATTGGCCACATAAACTTCCGATTGGGAATGATTCATGTTTTTGCTTGCTTTTTCTTGGTCTTGATTTTTTTCTTCCTTGTCAGATCTTGCAATTATCCTCTCTAACTTCTCTAGGAATCCATCCAAGTGTAATTGCGTTTTGGCTGAGCCTGAGTAATTGAAAAGGCGACTGGCTTCAAATATAGTCTGAGCCAATGCGACCATTTTCGCGCATAGTTTGGTTCTTTCTATCTCTAGGTCAGCTCTAGGATAGCACTTGTCATGATCCGTGACGTTTGGCCCTTCTTGGATTCTGGCCTGATATGCTTTAAGCATCATGTCTATGTCTTCGGGAGTGGGATCAGCTAATACCGATCCTGTTTGGGGTGGTGGGTGGGTTGCGTGGGCTGTCTTAGAGGGTGAAGGGATGGAGGGTGATGGGGATGGTAGCGGTGGGAATGTGTGAGAGTGCGGTTGAGATGTGATCTCTATGATTTTAGCCTTGGTTTCTCGTAGACTTTCCTCAAGTTCACTCATCTTCTTTGCCCACTGCCTTTTCATGTGTTCGCGGCTATCTCTCCAAGCTCTTGTTCTCTTTTTATTTTGGCTCTCAGTATCGCTAGCATCTGGGCTCTTTTCCTGGCCTACCCCTTGGTTTTGCTGCAATGCCTGAGCCCTAGTGACTACCTGTACTGGTGCAGTGGAAGTGACACTTCCTGAGGAGTCTACCACTAACCCAACAACGTTGATAGGGGTGATTTTTGGCATGCTATTGGGGTTCTTTGGGCAATCTCGTAAGAGATGCTCTTTTCCGCAGTCTTGGCAAAAGCCTTGGATAGTCACGGACTGAGGTTGTGTGGGCGGAGGCAAGGGACAATCACGAATGAAGTGATCCCCCTGACATCGGTAGCATGGTCCTCTAGGAATTGGTGGTCGTACCTGCCTAGGTTGAGGCCTAGAATTGGGGTTCGCATACATGACGTTCGTGTAATCTGACTCCCAACTAGGTTCATTCGGCTCTTCACTATAGTAGGACTCACCATGTTCTGGAGACTGCATGTAGTAAGCCTGGGGGCTATCCACATGGGTAGAATCAAAGCTATGATCACTTGGGTCATTTTCAGAGATCAAGGATGTTACAGGGACTATAGCTCTATTCAGGTTCTCTTCTGCAGCAGTATACTTTACCGGAATCACATTAGCTGGGGCTGGGGGTTGTTGTGCTAGCACAGGCTGAGGCCTTTGTTGGTTTTGATATTGAGGTTGGAAATTTTGTTGTGGCCTGCCATATGGTTGTGGAGGGTACTGGTTCTGGTATCTGCCTTGTTGGTAGGGCTGAGGGTAGGGTTGCCTAACCGCCTGCTTGTTGTATGGGCAATCTTGTGCGGTGTGGTTGGTGTATCTCCGTTCTATGGTGCAGTACTGGCTACTAGGGTTTACTTGGGGTTGAGCCATAATGGGACAGACGTTCGCCATATGGTCACCACCGCATGTATAGCACCTTTTCACAGGAGCAAACCTTGGAATTTGTTTGCTAGTTACTCCTAATTTCTGGGCCACTTTCTCTGCGAGTTCCTCAATTGATGTGGATTGCGTGGAAGAGTGACTAGATGCACTATCTGAATCTTTGTAGATTTTGGAAAGCTCTAGTTCTTCCCCTAGGTTATCTTCAATGTCAATGCACATGCGTACACACTCTTCTATAGTCCTAGGGTCCTTCAGATACACATAGGATCTCAATTTCGTACTCAGCAATCCATCAAGGAATAAGGCTACTTGTTTGGCAGATGTGGGTAGCTCCGAAACAGGACATCTTTCAAGGTATTGCCTAAATCTTCTTCCGGCAAGTCTCACAGTCTCTTGAGGGGTTTGCTTGAAGCTGTGAATCAGTGAGGAGGTGTTGTGTCTTATGCCACTCTTGGAGAACTCAATAATAAATGCTTCTAGGAGTTGGTCTATGCTCCTGAACTGGCGCTCATCCAATGGCTGAAACCATGTAAGTGCCGTATTCCTTAGGGTCAGACCGAAGGCATTGTACTGCGTGAATAGATCCTCAACTTGTTCAGCTCTCAAGACTTGCTTGAACTCCGCCACATGATCATAGGGATCTCCTGTGCCGTCAAAGTAATTCTTCATGGACTTAACTAGCTGGGTGGGTCTCAAAGTTCTTGTGTGCTCTCTAGGCCTCGTCAGAGGGAATCCATCTACATTTCTTTGGTTCCTGTGGGCTCTAAGCATCTCAGGTTCTACCCTATTCGTCTCCGTTCTTGTTCTTTCTCTGCCCACTGGATTGGTAAAACTTACTTCTGGTCTATCTTTACTTCTGTCTCTTTGCATACCATGAGCCTGGGATGTTCCAGCTCTAGGTTGACCATAGGATACATTTGATCTTGGTTGGGGGAAAATGAATTCGCCCTTCCAAGTGTAAGCATGCCTATCATTTTCTGTCACCACAAAGATCCTCTCCGAAGTGTGGTCTAAGTAGGTCACTCTACCTGGGCTATCTGGATCCTTAAACTCATAGATCATGATTGTTCCTATATCAATTGGGTGATCCGGTTTATACCTCCAAAAGGCTTCGTCCGTTTCTCGATTGAGAAGCAAATCTATGCACTTGTTATCTTGGGGGACCCACTCAGGCGTGATAATCCTAGTGAGAACTGATTTACCTCGAGGGGTTCTAGGTTCCACTCCCATGTTTCCTTGTTCCAAGTCACCTAAGTCCGCTTCTGAAATTACATTTCCAAATTCATCTGTCCTATCTGGATGACTGGTGACTACGTATATGGTTCCTTCCTTGTCCAGGTATGCACCGTTTTCAAACTTGACAGCTGGGTGCTCTAGTCCTATGGATTGGTCAGGGTTTTTAATCTGGACCACTGATCTTCCTAGGCCGTCCTCATAGATGCTCGCACCTAATCGGTTGGTCCTAAGGTATTCCAACTGCGTTTTGTAAGGACCTTCCACCCTGTATAAGTAAGGCACTCCTGAACTTCCCGTAGGTCTGTCCATGCCTTGAGACATCTCTGACTCACTGGTCTCAGAGCTAGGGTAGTTCGATTGGTGGCTCAACTGCTGGGCCCAGGACCTAGCAGTGTGGTTGACACTAGCCTCTGAAGATCTAAGGCTTTGTCTCTCTCTTACTAGGTGTCGTCCTGATCTAAGGTTCATATGCCTATCTAAGTAGCCCAATTCTTTGCCCAGAGTACAACCTCATTGTCGATCAATTGGTACCAGTCACTTGATTCTTTTTAGTTATTCCTCGTGTTTAAAGTCTTGTCTGCTATTACGTCGTCAGGAATACTTGAATGTTCTTCGTACTTTCAGGTTGATCGTTCCACGTTAGGTTCTTTCCTTTATGTTGTCGACAGTACAGAGATTAAGTTTTTAGCTTGAACTTGAGTTTTTAGGTAGTCTTCAACTTGATAGTGGCCTATCGTCGCCCTGACTTACTCCTACTTCTAATCGTTCTTAGCCTAAGCTAGGAATTGACGAAGAGGAGTTGAGAATATTCCGACCTTTCTTGCCGAACCTTGCTCTTTAGTGCTCGAGAAGTTGATTCTCAAGCGTGCGCCACACCGTTGCTTGGATACTCTCAGTTGCTTCTCAATAGGCCTGCATAAATCCCAAGATTAGCTCCAAGTAGACCTTTCAATTGACAGACAATTTATTTCAGACACTTTTTTAATGACCCTTGTTCCCCCTTTTGCATTGCTAGGAATTTACTCTAGAGCTCCCTTGGTGTTCCTACCCCTCAGTGTGTCAACTTCCAAATATCCTATCTGAAAATCAACGCGTTATTCTT
>CM035410.1:110387023-110394523 GCA_020310875.1 Ceratopteris richardii
TGTGGAATTACTACCTTTATACTCAACTCAAAACCAATCAATCTTCAAAATGGCATATCAAAATATTAAAACAACAAAAATTCATTATTATGTGCTTAAAAAAAAATAAATTATATCATAAAAATAAAAACTTTTATTACCTGTTTGAACATACGAAACAATATTTTGTAGATACCAACAACGGTTCCTACATACCCAAGTTTGCTATCTATAAAGTTTGTACCTTTTGAGCTAGCACGGGATAGTTGCTTAAAAGAAGCAACAATGCTAGAATCCTCTGTTTTACATAAAGAATTAATAATTTTGATTCTAATATGTTGTCCAAAAGCCAACATATTTGTGAACATTTGAGCCTACAATAAAAATCAAAGCATATGGTTAGGAGAAACTTATATACATATATGTGAACAAATAGAATATTATTAAAATTAAATTACTTTTCTTTCACAACCTATCATTAACTCCCTTTGCTCATCTAAAATTTGTTCATTATTTGCATTCGCTCATTGCATACGAGTATATAGCCAATCCATGAAAGAAGATATATTTGTATTCTCATTACCACCAAGATTACGTCTATATCTTTTGTTTCTCCGTCTTTTACTTGGGAGATTTTGAAGTTCTTGTTCATACTTGCTAACGAAGGCTTGCATGCATTCGCTATAATATGCTACAAAAGTAGAAACATCACTTTTTTCTTGTAATATAAATTGAAATGGAACTCCCTTACCTGATAATACCTCATCTGTTAATTTTGAAGAAGACTCGTTGATCCATGCACATGGAGCTTCTTCATGAACTCTTTCAAGGTATTCATTGACATAGTACATGCACTCCTCAAGCATCCATCCCTTTGCCATAGATCCTTCTGATTTTGCTCTTTGTCGCACATAACCTTTTAACCCATAAATCGCTCGACCCAAAACATCCATCAAGTGTTTACAACACCTGCAATCTCTGTTTCATCCACAAGATGGACTAATAAATGAACTTGAATATCAAAAAAGGATGTTGGAATCTCTTTCTCCATCAAACATACTAGATCCCTGCATTCGTGTTTCTTTTGTGGAATCGAGTCTTTGTCAATGTCTTTTGATGTAATCCACCTATTATTATCATAAATCAAATTATAAAGAAATTATTTCATAAATAAAAGATAACAAATAGTTTTATATATTAAATACAAAAATATGAAAATTACCCTATAAGCAATCCAAGATGATAGATCATGTCCTATACTCCTTTTGTTGTACATACCATTGATAACCAGAGGTAGAATATTCTTTAGAAAGTTATGCCAATCAAGAGTCTTTAACCCAGATAAGCTCCTATCATCCATAGTAAACACCTTTTGGGAAGATGCTCCATATCCTATAGGTGTTCGAATTGATTGAATCCTATTGTTGATAGTTTATATTTCTTTTGTTGTAAGTATCCAAGGAACAGGTGGATAAGTTGTTTCTTGTCAATTTCTATCAAAAATTGGCCATAACTTTGGTTTTGATTTTTACTCCTTTAAATCATTTCTTGATGCTCTTGTTTCTTTTAATCCAAGAAGATGTTGCCATAATGAATAACCAATATTCTTGACTATATGCATGGGATCAAGAAGATGACAGACCTTTAACTCTCTCCAATACTCCAAAGAATACCATATCGACATATTCTCTGCTAGCACCAATTTTCCTTTACCTCTCATCTTTACATTCTCACATCTTCATCATCATTGAAGATTTCAGATTCTGGATCTATAAGAGGCCCATCTGTCCATTTTTTATACAAATCCATAGGTGTCATTGATTTTGGACACTGACCTGTTTCAATCTTTCCATTAAAATGTAACACTTCTCTTTTGCATCTTAATGGATGATCATTAGGCAAGCACCATCGATGTTGAAGATAAATATGTTTATTGAGATTCTTACTATAAACTGATCTCAACCAATCACCACAATAAGGGCAAGCCTTATATCCCTTAGTAGATATTCTTGCATCATGAAAACCATAAAAATATAATTAGATTCGCTCACATATAATTTGATACATATTAAATAAAATAAATAAATAATTACTTGAAGAGATAGCATATCTTGGAAAATCATGTATAATCCAAGCCACAATTCCGCAAACCATAATGTGTCTCTGATTAATGCTTTTCGATACATCAATGACATTAATACCTCTCCATAACTCTTGGAGATCGTCAATGAGAGCAGCAAGATATATATTCATGTCTTTAACTTGTCTTTTTCTCGGGATTAAAGTGAAAGCATTAAATGTTCCTTTTTAATGCTAAGGTATGTCGGGAGATTGTAGTTAATGACTACCACAAGCCATGTTGACCATATACTAAATTTCATCAAAAATGGATTAACCCCATGTAATGCAACTCCTAACTTTAGATTGTGTGGCTCTTGTGAAAAATTATGCCATCTAGAATCAATATGTTGAAAAGATGCACTATCTGCTGGAATTCTCATTACTCCATTAGTACTTTTATGATCAAATCCCCATGTCAAAAGCTTTGATAATTCAGGGCTTTGAAACATATGTTCAATTCGTGGAGCCAATGGAAAATGTCTCAATACCTTTTTTGGGATTTTACCCTCTTCATCCTTATATCGAGGAGATTGAAATTTTGGACATGTCAAAGAGTCTGCATATTCACCTCTATATAAAAGACAATCGTTAAGACATGCATGTATACACTGATAATCTATATCAATATTGTTGATTATATCTTCTTCATTTCATCATGTGATGTAGGGAGAATATTCTTGCTTGGTAAAAACTTTTCAAATAGTAACCTATAAGTTCATGAAAAAAGATAATATGAATGAAAATAAAAATAAATAACTAAATAAATAAAGAATTAAAAGATATAACTTAATAGTGCTGAAATAGATACATTACTCCATCCAAAACAATTTTGAAGATTGAGAATAAGTAAGCTTGCACTTAGTCGTGTCAAGCAACTTCATTCATATATATGTTTTAGACATTCTTCTCGAAGATATTGCTCATTTTTAGAAAGATCAATGCTTTCGCTATCATTTTGATACCAATCCTCAAGAAAACTTACCATGTCATCATCTTCATCATTATCACAAAAATCTTGTACTTTATCTTCTTTTCAATATAGGTCTTTCAATCTTGCATATTCGATAGGATCACTTTTGCATAGCCTCCTCATGGAAGCTTCTGATTAATGAGGTCTTACTGGCAACTGTGAATGGTGTGGTGGAAGATCATCAATGTCATACATAGGAACCTACAAACATGAACAAAAATGATTAGTATTCCATAAATTAATGAAAAGTAAACTTTAAACATAAATTTAAATATGTAAGTTAATTTAAAAAGAGTTTCAATCAATTAAAAAGTTTTCATTGCTCTCTAGCTAAAAGATGCTCTTGGAGGTCTATGCCATCCATGATTCACTCATAATTCATCACCACCATGTAATGAAGTAATAGCATTGACAACTATGTATCTTGCTACATTTCTACTCATGTATGGTGATTCGTGAGTATTTTCACGCTCCTCAAATGTGCAAGTAGTCACTGAACTATTATATCCTCGAGTATTGTTTATTAAACCTGCTATATCTCCATGCGTGTAAGGTCTTCCATCAATTATAATTTCGGCATGTGTAATCCCTCTATTAGCAAGAGAGGCAGCATTCATGCATAATCCATAAGTAGTCATGCTTTGAACATAACGTATAAGTTGATGCCATCTCCCCATCTATATATAGGATCACAAAATGACATAAAAGTGACTTCAGAGTTCAGAGGCACAGACAATCCTCTACAATAAAGAGACCATGACCAGCACTAGTACTAGTGGAGGGAGCAATCATATAACGATTACCCCAAAAGTTAAAAACCTCTCCATCTAAATAAAGTGGTCCTCTATTCCATCCTCCATATCTTCTTCTATCATATGTTTGTACTAGAGGACGATCACAAGTTGGCAATGGGTAATCTTTAGACATTTTAATCTGTAAACCAAGAGGTAGAGGATTTCGAGAAACCTCTACTTGTAATTGATAAACGGCAAGTCCATGATGT
This sequence comes from Ceratopteris richardii, assembly GCA_020310875.1. NCBI lineage: Eukaryota > Viridiplantae > Streptophyta > Polypodiopsida > Polypodiales > Pteridaceae > Ceratopteris > Ceratopteris richardii. Next base: position 110,391,097 of record CM035410.1, read on the forward strand.
GTACGAGGTATATTAGCATTATTAGTAGAAGAATCATCATCATCATCGAGCTAATATTCTTATATATTAAGTATAATTGCGTTTGTATATGATTTTCAATTAAAATAATGACATTAATTTATAGAATCAATACATACCCAAGCTCTATCATGTTGATCAAGAGGTGGTGCATGCTCAAAACTACCATACTCTGCCTTATGTTCAATACATATGACCATGGTCTTCGATACGTACCATAGCAAAAATTACACCAACATATAATGTGCTCTTGATAGTAAAAATCATCATAATTCCTATCGGAGAACACATGCAAAGATGTCATTGCATGGATAGTAGGTGGTGGAGTACCCTCTGATTGATCAAAATCATATTATAATATAACAATAAAATAACATATATCAGTCATGTATGTATCTATCAAATATTAGAATTAAAATTTTGATATACTTACAATAAGTAGTCTTTGCACGATTAGGAGACGGTGGTGGAGTTCCCTCTAATTGATCAAAATCTGATTGTGTAGCATGTATGTGTGTGTGTATGTGTGGATATGTATGTATGTCTAAGTGTATGTGTATGTGTATGTGTATGTGTATGTGTATGTGTATGTGTGTGTATGTGTATGTGTATGTGTATGTGTATGTGTATGTGTATGTGTATGTGTATATGTGTATGTGTATGTGTATGTGTATGTGCATGTGCATGTGCATGTGCATGCGCATGGGCATGCGCATGGGCATGCGCATGGGCATGGGCATGCGCATGGGCATGGGCATGCGCATGGGCATGGGCATGCGCATGCGCATGGGCATGCGCATGCGCATGGGCATGCGCATGGGCATGGGCATGTGCATGCGCATGCGCATGTGCATGTGCATGCGCATGTGCATGTGCATGTGCATGTGCGCGCATGCACGCACGCATGCACGCACGTGCATGTGCGCGCATGCACGCATGTGCATGCGCACGTGCATGTGCATGCGCACGTGCATGTGCATGCGCACGTGCATGTGCATGCGCACGTGCATGTGCATGTGCATGCGCACGTGCATGTGCATGTGCATGTGTATGTGTATGTGTATGTGTATGTGTATGTGTATGTGTATGTGTATGTGTATGTGTATGTGTATGTGTATGTGTATGTGTATGTGTATGTGTATGTGTATGTGTATGTGTATGCATGTATGTATATGTGTATGTATATATATATATATGTGTATATGTATGCATGTATGTGTGTGTATATGTGTATGTGTGTGTATATGTGTATGTGTGGGTATGTATGTATGTGTAAGTGTATGCATATGTGTATGTGTATGCATGTATGTGTGTGTATGTATATGTAAATGTATGTATGTATGTGTAAGTGTATGTATATGTGTATGTGTATGCATGTATATGTATGCATGTATGTGTGTGTATATATGTATGTGTGTGGGTATGTATTTACTATGTATGTGTATGTATGTGTATGTATGTATATGTGTATGTGTATGCATGTATGTATGTGTATATGTGTATGTGTGGGTAAGTATGTATGTGTAAGTGTATGCATATGTGCATGTGTATGCATGTATGTGTGTGTAAATGTATGTATATGTGTATGTGTATACATGTATGTGTGTGTATGTATATGTATGTGTGTGGGTATGTATTTACTATGCATGTGTATGTATGTATGTGTATGTGTATGCATGTATGTGTGTATGTATGGGTATGTATGTATGTGTAAGTTTATGCATATATGGATTTGTATGCATGTATGTGTCTGTGTGTGTATGTAAGTGTATGTATGTATGTGTATGTATGTGTATGTATGTATGTGTAAGTGTATGTATATGTGTATGTGTATGCATGTATGTGTGTGTATATATGTATGTGTGTGGGTATGTATTTACTATGTATGTGTATGTGTGTATATACATGTATTGTGGGTATGTATGTATAAGTGTATGTATAAGTGTATGCATATGTGTATGTGTATGCATGTGTGTGTATGTACATGTAAGTGTATGTATGTATGTGTAAGTGTATGTATATGTGTATGTGTATGCATGTATATGTGTATGTGTGTGGGTATGTATTTACTATGTATGTGTGTGTATATGTATGTATGTGGGTATGTATTTACTATGTATGTGTGTGTGTGTGTGTCTGTATATGCATGTTTAAAAATTTAAAGTTTCTTTTATATTCTGGTTCTTTTCTTTTTTTGAGATTGAAATAACAGGAGATTTTTTATGGTAGAACAAAATAAGAGAAGACCTAACATAGCACGTCAGACGTAGCAGTATTTTTGTAGACAGCTACATCTTTAGGAGTCATTTCCTCAGTATACAAATTAATAGTTTATATTACAATGACTTATAATTTTCATATGTTTTATATTTAATCTATGTTTTTTTTTCGTTAAATAAATGCAAGCGGTTACAAAGAAGAGATTTGAGTCTGGTCATACATCACACTTAGGCCAAATGGGCCATCATGATTTTGTAGCTACATTTGTAAGTATATGTATTATTGAAACTATATTTTTTATTTTAGTTAAGACACTAATCATTAATCTTTTTTATTTGTTTCAATTCAAAGAAAGGATTATGGTCGATATCCTACGAAAAAGGAAATCAATTTCGCTACACATTGTGGATATCGATGTCTCAATGAGTACATGTAAGATCATCCAAATGCTTTTGTGAGTATTAGCAAATTTCATATAATTGTTTTATTTTTATTTATGTTTTATATGTTCTATTTATTTATGTTTATATGTAATACAAAAGTATTATGGAGAGGTAGATATGGATGAGGTGGAAAGACAAACACAGGTGGGACGATCTCGATCGTCACAGAGTGCTCACACCTCTACCCATGATGCCACTATAGATACATCAAATCATGCAGAAGATCATGATGATGAGGATGATCATGACGATCATCATGATGATGAGGACTTACAAGATGATGTGGATGAGGATGATCGTGATGACTGATATATTACATTGGATATATATTTTACATTGATATACCTACTTTTTTTATATCTATATATTTTCTCATTTCAGATATGTTTTCAATTGTGTCTATGGTACTAATTAATGAAAAGTCTTGTTTTAATGATTTTTATTGTTGTTTATATTTAACATGAGATTTACTACTTTAATTATAGTTCATTCATATTATATGTGTGTTTGTGTGTGTATATGTATGTATGTGCATGTAGTTGTGTGTGTATAAAATGTATGTATGCACATCTAGGTATATCTCTATATTTATGTAAGTGTGTCTATATGCATGTATATGTGTGTATCTGTGTGTGTATATATGTGCATATAGATATGTTCTATGCATAGACATGTGTGTATGTGTATGTGTATGTGTATGTGTATGTGTATGTGTATGTGCATGTGCATGTGCATGTGCATGTGCA
>CM035410.1:110399523-110504523 GCA_020310875.1 Ceratopteris richardii
GTAATCACATTTTCTAATTGTTATGTATGTCAGGGGAGCAGTAGATTGTGCCCTCTGACCAAACTAGACAAGATTTTGGAATAATACTTATGATTACAAGATCGCCCATGTAGGCAAAATAATACAAGAATATGTAATTCATACAAGACATCCCACAACTTAGGACTGATAAGTATGGATAACTTGACTAGAGATGATACAAGAGATCCCACAACTTGGGACTGTAGGTATTAAAAAAGGTATTTAGATTACAAGAACTCCCTTCAGGGACATGAACTACATACAAGAAATAACTAGACAAGATCTCGTACTACAAGATTACAAGAGGAGAAGGCTAGATGTCCAAGAACTAAACTAATCAGGGCTAGAACAAGGAACAAGATAGGAAGTGGAATTAGAACTTCGAAAGTACTTACTTGGTCCCCTCCTTGTATAGGTTTCCAAGGGTGGTTCATCAATCCTAGTTACAAATTGATGATGTCATAGATGATGTCATAGGTGATGTCATCAATTTGAAACATGATCTCTAAATATCAAAATTAAGCAAGAAGATAGTTGAACTTAGGGTTTTTGCATGTTTTGGACACAATGGAAGCATTAGTTTCTCCAAATTCTGAACCAATCATGAGATATAGAAGATCACATGGAACATGAGGTTCATGATGGTTTCTTTTGTTCATGACATCACCTCCCCCTCAAGTGACGAGTTCCACGAGGAGCGATCATGTTCTCTAGTCTAGGCTTCATTGGATTTTTCTTATGAAGTTATCGAACCTTGATTGGTGCTCTTTGAAGGTTCTTTGCAAGTTTTCAAGTACGATCACTAATGCCATACCCTTTCCAATGAAGAAGGTACTCCAATATTCCTCTGGATATTCTCAAATATAGGACATGCTCGACTGACTTTGAATGCTTCATGATCATCAATCTCGATAGGTGGTGAAGGTCTAGGTCTCCCCCCCTCAATGGTGAAATCTGATATGGTTCCAACATGGACACATGGAACACTCAATGTATTCTCATGGTACTTGATAACTGGAAACCTCAGTTCTTGAATCAATTCCTATTGTAGTAGAACCCCACAAACTGGTAGAGTTGCAAAAACAAGTCCAAGAATTAGAAGCCAGACTCCTCCAGTATGAGCAACATCCTTCACCACCTGAAGTACGAGCACTTGAGGAGATAGTGGAAATTCCTATCAAAGAAACCTTTGAAGAACCCTACGAACCACAACCCATACCTAGTGGAATAGTCATTGAAGAAGCTCAAGAAACATATGAGGCCCCCATACCATAATGGATGAGGCAAGTAGAAGAAATCAGGCACATGCATGATGACAAAGTGGCAATCTAGATTAAAACCATGGCAAATATAGAAGATACAATGTTATGTTTAGAATACTTCCAAAATCTTTCTCATTGACACATAATCAACACTTATGAGCTGCAATATAAGCCATATTTTGTGCTCTTAGCCAACTAAAATGTCAAAATCAAGCATGTCACCAACAAGGATCCCACCTTTGCGACAGAATTCCAACATGACATCGTTCTAGAGAGAGCACAAAGAGGGAATATCTTTCAGCCAAACTAACATCGATATTTATTAGAGACCTATCATGAAATGATGCACACATGGTCCACTGCCCCCATGCACATTATATACAGCCCATGCTATGAACCATTATCGACACAAAGATCATGGCCATCTTTTGCAATCAAGGTCAAGAATAATCTAGGGTGTTTAGACTAGCTCAGCTACTCTTATTTTGCTCCACCTCAGGGACCACCAATTGTGGCATATATGATTTCAATTATTTTCCATTGGACCCAATGTCTCAAGGACATGCCTCACATTGTGGCCCAGATGACCATGAAGATATTCTAGTTAATGACAGTGGTCTTCAAGACATTTCGAAAGGTGAAAGCTCCATATATCTCATCATCGGGCTTCAATGAAGAAAATTATGATTTGGTCTATGACATGAGCACTAGACCCTTTATCCAGACTATCTATGCTTGGCATGGTTGTATCAAGTATTTACCGGCGTGTTATAAATAGACTTTCATGGAGATGTTCTCAACAAGCTTTTGGGAATACTACTCATAGAGAAAAACCAACCCTAATTCACCAGAATCATTGTCACTCTAGTACAATGGTGAGTACCATCGTGAGGAGATACACCTCGTAATTGTCAATCCATGGAGATGTGAGGGTTGTATGATAATCATGATCAAGTGGAATGCAAGTGCATGAGTGAAAAGCACACTAGCATGCACACACACACACACAGATATATATATATATATATATATATATATATATATATATATATATATATATATATATATATATATATATATATATATATATATATATATATATATATATATATATATATATATATATATATATACACACACACACACACACAAAGCAAGACAAAGAGGGATAATGACATCTTGTATTTCTCTAATTCCAAGATACAATCAAGTTCATACAAGCTCAAATCCCAAACAATCTAACCTCTAGAATGAGCTCTCTAGTCCTTTTTATAGTTTTTAGACTAGTTTTGGCCTAGTTTAAACCTAATCTCCAACCTAGTTAAAATTTAGGTTCCTAGAGTATTTTGGAGGATCAAACGAGGTCCAAAAATTATGAAAATTGATATGTGGCTTCTTCTAGCATGGCTCAATCTCAAGGACTCCTTGGCTCGGACAAGAAGGATTTTGAACCATAGAAAATGAATAATTACAATGGTGTGTAGTGATGAAAATCATTGTTGAATACATGATTGATTTGAAGAAAATGTAGTTGGGCCTATTGGTTGCCAATTCTATGTTGTCTGCTCTATCTACTCAGTCCTCTTTGTTGGTCTCTCTAACTCTCTTACCTTTGGCTCCATTGTCACATGCTACCTTGTCAGCTTAGTCCACCCTAACTGCTAACACTTCCCCCCTCTCTCGCATATGTCATCCCTGATAGATCCTTGTTGGGAAGGATGTTCTGTGTACTATTGTACAACATGTGCTACAAGTTCATGTTCTTTCAGCCACAATCCATATGCAAGATCTATCATGAGTCACTCCTAGTCTATGGCATCTGGGACTTCTGGATGCAGCACCCTTAATTTTTTTGAGTGGATGGCTTGCTCCACAAAAAAAGTTGTAGGAGACGAGTAGGCCTCAAAATGAATACCATCCTTTACACATCTTAACAGTACTCCATTTGAATCTTTGAAATACAAGCTACCTACATAATGTGAAGGTTTCTTGTCTTTTAAATTTATTGGCCTTTCTTGGAGTTAACTTTATGATTTGTACCATGAGTAAGCATTGGTACCAATCCTTCAGCCCAAGAAGGAAACACTTCAAGGTTAAAGAGGTAGGTATCAAAGTTCATCTGCTACTCTAGTTGGTGGCTCCTCATGAGTCATTCTTGATAGATAATTGGCTCTTATGTGTGTATTTCCTTTTTGGACCACTACTTTGAAATCGAACTCCATTAACAGTAGGAACCATCTAACTACCCTCCCCATGTTGCATGGTTTGTTGACAAGTACAACAAGGCTTGGTGATCAACAAAGAACTTGAATATGTTGGCTAGTAGGTACTGTCAAAATTCTTTTATCGCATAGACCATCCCTAATCCTTCTATTTTCGTAGTTTTGTAATTTCTTTTTGCTTGGTTCAATTGTTTGCTTGCGTATGTGATAGGGTGATATTGTTTTCCTTCATCTATGGGTTGTGTCAATATACACCAAATTGCAAAATTGGAAGCATCCACATGACTATGGAATGGCTTATTCCAATCAGGCACTTTGAGTATGGGAGCTAAACTCAATCTCTTTTTCAATTCATTAAAGTCATTTTTATAATATTCACTCCATTCAAAACGATTCAACATTCCATGTATGGTTTCCCAATAATTGCATACATGTGGATAAATCAACTATAATATCCACAATGACCCATAATATCCACAGTCGACCATAATATCCACAATGAACCATAAAGGCTTGTACTTCTATGACATTCTTGAGTCTTGGTAACTCCAGAAATACCTTGATTTTATCTTCATCCATTGAGATACCATTTTTGGAGAGTATATTTCAGAGAATTTTTTCTTGAAGAACCATAAAGACGCTTTTCTCAAGATTCAAACATACCTGGTATTGTCTAGATTTGTCAAATATGTGTCATAGTTCAGATATGTGTTCTGATCTTTGAGATAATTAGGTGCAAAGATCATTGAACTAAACTTCGATACTCTTCCTTAAGGATTCCTTGAAAACATGACACATTAATCTCTGGAAAGTGGTTGATGCCTTGGTTAGAGCAAAAGGCATGACCCTAAAATTATAAATGCCCCATTCAATGGAGAAAATGATTTTATGATGGTCTTCACGAGTGATAGCTACCTAACTGTAGCAAAAACTCCATCAAGAAAGTTGTACACTTCCTTGCTTGCTACTCTTTCCAAAAGATGGTCAATGATCAATAATGGGTAGTTATCTCAAATAGTGGCAACATTAACTCTCTTCAAGTGAGTACAAACCCTAAGTTTTCCATTCTTTGGATAGTACCACCAGTGGAGAGACCCACTCAATGTGCTCAATCACATAAGTGAGTCGTGCAACCATGTGAATTCAAAAGAAAATCAAACATAGATCTAAAATCAATCCTAGCTTAAACTAACAATGTAATGAGATCTGCCATCGATTAACCACCTAAGACAATTAGCAAGACCACCACATGAAAGAGGGAGCAAGTATACACCCATCCAACTCCACCCATATATATATATATATATATATATATATATATATATATATACCTCGAGACCAAGGGAGTGCATATCCTTGGGCTTGTACAAGTGCCCAACCAAGTGTCCCTCATTTGGACACTTTCCCAAGGGTTATCACATGCCTTCTAATTTCCAAGGGCTATTGCATGCCTTCTAAATCAAATGAGGATTATTCTCTCACATACACTCAAGGTGGGGCTTAGAGAAGCTTCTCCCAATACTAAGGTTCCCACACCTTAAGATAAATCAAGACGAAACGTCACAACCATTCGCTTGAGAGCTTATGTGAATAAATACCCCAAGGATTAAAACCAAGGGTTCAACTCAAAGGATCAAGCATGTGCCAAGGTTAAATCAAGGGCTACACCAAGGCTAATATAAATGTTATTTTGACCCTTAGAATCCATATATTTAGCCTTCCAAACCCATGATTTCTATAACAAAACCCCTTTAGGAGAGTGCAAGCCTTCAGGCACTTGATCAATCAAGGCCTTCAAGCTATCCAATTCAAACCATTCTTCTTGTTTGACTTTAGGGTTGTACCTTCCCTAGTTCTACCTTAATGGGCCTTCGAGTTGTGTATCCTAACCATGCTAAGCGTTTAGACTCTTCTTTGTGGAATATGGGGGTCCCATGGGTGTTATGCCTACCTTCATTTGTAGTTTCAATTAATTCAAGCTTAATTGGAAGACTATATCTCATGGCTCACACAAGAGCTATATAAGAAGAATATTAATCTATTAGTGCAAGTAAGGTGGAAGTGATTTTTCTTCCACCTTCACCGCTGTGAAAGACATCTTTTGCTTTTGCCACATCAAATTTAGATCCGTTTTTTGTTCTTCCACTCGTCATTGTTCACACAAGGTGGTGGAAAAAAAGTTCTTTTTCTCTTCCACCCTCTCTATCAAGCAAAAATTATGTGTTAAAGACATGTTTTCTACCATCACAATGTGGACCCAACCCGAGTCTAGTGTACATGATCATTCATCATTTTTTTTTTTTTTGGAATTTGAATATATGTATTAGCTTTTATATGAACATTATTTCTTGGTAATGTGTAATGCCTATTATCATTGACTTTTTGAGATTGCCATGGAACGCCATCATAGGGTCTCAATACACAAGAGCATTATCCATTTAGAGAAAAACTTTATAGTGATCTCCCTTGGGTTCTCTTTCTTCTCTCTAGCAAAATGCATAAATCAATGAAGAAACTCATATGTATGTGATCTCACATGTGCGTCTTGCGAGATAGCATGATGGACTTGAAATGCATTCCCTATGAGAAGATGGACAAACCATCCTTGTTCTCTATACAAGTTTTGCAATAAAATTGCCATACAAATTGAAGTATGGAAACTAGAAGAAAAAGAAAAGAGATGCCATGGAAATATGGCTTCATTAAAATTTTGTATATTTTAATAATGCAAATAGAGGAAATAGTGGATCTTCTTTAAAAAAAGTGGATTCATTAATATAATAAAAACATACTTGTATAAAGATGTAAAAACAAACATTTAATGGGTTGGGTGTAATGATATTAAACATGTTGAATGTTTGGATTGAATTCTTAGTTTTTTTTAAGGAAGTTTGGCCGAAGTTTAATCTCCCTTGGTTTGAATATATTGAAAGAAAAATTGTACAAGTGAAGGGCATAATACCCATGGAACCTCTTGTATCTCACAAAGCAGGGGTTAGATTATTGAAGTAACACTATGAAAGAGCTTCTCAAAGGCATCATGTTTGCACGGCCCGAAGGCATTACAACTAGATGGATAAACTGACCAAATTGACTCACACATGTCCTATAGCCCAGAGGGGCGTTAAACGCACAACCTCTACCTCAAGAAGTAAGAGTTCAACCAACTTGCCTATGATGCACAGACTGAAGTTCGAGGATTCGATATTGCAACTCCACTTGATGTTAAAAAGGGATCCTTAATGTGTGCATCAAATTTAAAGCTAATAAAAAAGAGGTTCAAATATTGAACATGAAGCTCAAGCATTCACAAAAGCACCTTTTTCTTCATCATTGATACAAGGGAGGCTCCATCATGAAACCTATGAAGCTAGAAGACGAGGAAGTGTATGTGCATATGTGTATGAAGTTCCATCAGCAATACGACATTGAAGAACAAAACTCCATATCTGTACATCCGAGCTTAATCTCTAACATGTTTCAGAACTTAAGAGCTTCACTATTTCCTTTTTCATTGAATTCTTTCTATATTCTTGACGCCATTATGTTTCATACAAGTCTCCGAGAGAGCCCCCTCGAACGTATCCTCCTTGGCAAGCAATATCGATATAGCATGTCTGGAACAGAAAAGATCCTAGTAATCAGAGAAGTCCACTTTGGATGAAAAATTCCTCTATAACCATGCAGCATCCCATCATCCCTTTTCTCCTCAGAGGAAACCAAGATCCTACTCTTTTCGTTCTGGTTGTCATCTGAATCTCTCCCTTAAAAACACAAATTGTCTTCAATATTTGCGAAGTTAATAGGAAATCAAGTACTATCCTCTGCTAAAAACATGAGATGCTGCTCCATATATTGTCCTCCCCCGGTCCTTAACATGTGAGGAAGATTCCTCCTTTCTTCGCCCAAAACTTTTCGTGTCAACGTGCCTCCTTCCTCTCATGATCAGTGTCTCTTTCCCTCTTAAGGTCCTTCGATACTTGGTTTCTAATCGGTGCTTCATATTGGTTTAAGCTTATGTGTCGATCTTGAATTCAAATTTTGACCACAAGAGATGGTGCTACTCCTGTCAGAGGTATGTCTCATAGCTTTATGACTCCACCATGACCATCTTCTCAGCCATCCCCTAGTGGCTTTAGTAGTAGATGTGTGCATTTGACACCTCAGTGCGATACAACTGTTGACCCATCTCGTAGGTCAAGGTCATGCTTTGGAGGAGGAGGTTCTAGGAAAGGATCTACAAGTAGCTCTGGAGGAGTTGTGGAAGCAGTGCGACGGACGTTGTGTCACCTACTTCTTCTCCTAGAGCGAGTTCCTCAGATGTAGGTACGCCATGTGGCACACCACATACACCTTGGGGTGTTCATGAGCATGATAACTCCAAGGTGTGTAGTATCTATGATACAGCTCTAGTGATGGATGCGATTGGAAAGGCCATGCATCAGCGTATATGACAGATGTGCTCCATACAGCTTGGACACTCTATCATTTTGAAATGGAGTGAATAAGATAAAGATCATAAAAATTATATCACAGAGATGATCTATCAGGAGTTTCGACCAGCACATGGGCATCCTATTGTTAACTCTGAGTGGATTCAGCAGACCGCACATGAAGTTATGTCCAATTGACGATCTGAGGCTCATGATGCTTTTAGAGCAGGCTTACCAAAGCCTGTATGGTTAGCTGCTGAGGAGTTGGATATGATTCGCGATGAGCAGCAACAGTGTTGTATAATTCATGGGTTCAGAAGGCCAAATGTATGGATTCTAAACGTTAGAATATGATGTATATTTTCCTTCCTTTAGCCCTTGAAATTACCCTTGGAACATGCCTTGAACCTTTGGGTTGAACCCTTGGTTTTATCCCTTAGGGTATTTATTCTTATGAGCTCCCAATTGAATGGTTGGAACCTTAGGCTTGATTTATCCTAAGGTGTGTGAACCTTAGTCTTGGGAGAAGCTTCTCTAGAAGCCACCTTGGATGTACGTGAGAGAAGAATCCTCATTTGAATTAGAAGGCACGTGATAAACCTTGGGAAATTAGAAGGCATGTGATCACCCTTGGGAAAGTGTCCACATGAGGGACACTGGCCAATCTCAAGGACATGAACCCCCTTGGGCTAGAGGTATATATAAAGGTGGAGTTGGATGGGTGGAGACGTGCTCTCTCTTTTACATGTTGGTCTTTGTTGGTTCAATCCTTAGATGGTTAATCCTTAGTAGTTTTGTTGTTATACAACATTGGCCTCAGAGCCAGAGCCATACGAAGCTTTAGCCATGACTTCCGCAAACGTTTGGACTCTATGTTTGGCTCGATGAGTTTTTTCACTCGATACCTTTGGCTCATCCGATTATAAGAGACCAAAATGTCACTCGATACCTTTGGCTCATCCGATTATAAGAGACCAAAATGTCGTCTGGCAGAATGCCAAGTCGGCCAGCCATTGTGTCCATTAGAGGACAATAGAGTAGACACACTGATGCGCATATGTCCGAACAGACAGAAGGTCGCCCACGTGCAAAGTCAACGTGTGAAATTATGAAGAGCGGCACCATGCACTGCTCTCATGTGTTGTATAATAAATAGGTAATGACGCGAGTTTTTTTATGTAGTACTATTTTAAGCAAATTCAGCACATATGGGATATATCCGGATGCGTGCAATTCTTTGCCCTCTCAGCCTCTCGTTATGTTCACGATTTTGGCACACATGGGCTGAATGTTTCATTCTTTGATAATACATATGAGTGTACACTCTTAGTGAGTAATAGGATCCTTTGATAAAGGACTAAGGAGGATAAAGTTGTCAACCAACAACCTCTAATCAGAGTAAACCTTGAAGCTCCAATCGTATGGATAATCAAGAGTATGGAGGTGATGTTTTCATGGCAGTTCAATGAGTGTGCCTTCTTCATCCTCAACTTCAACAAGAGATAGCTTTTAAAGCTAAGTATTTATCTTTTTCTTTAAGTTTAGTATGCATTCGATTCACCATGACATGGAAAGACTGCATGTCCCATAGTACATAGAGTAATTTTAACACCATGGATTCAGGAAAGTATCCGTTTAATTGTTAACATGCATATAATATGCATGGAACTCATTAGGAACTTCATATGCTAGTACAACTACGCATTTGAGTATTCTCACTATTTTGATAAGAGCAAATGCATATTTGAGCATACAATTAAGTATGTAAAATGCCTGAGAAAGGATACTTAAACAAATATTGGAGATTGAGAAGTCATTATGGACCAAGCTAGCAACATTGAAGGTAGCCTCATTATGCAAGAATCAAGGGATGGATGAAGCTATGATGGAGATAAGTATTATTTTCCAAAATTTGTTCATTTTATGTTGCCATGCAAAAAGTAATGCATGTAGAGATCCATTTCAAATGAGTAGGTGAATTCTACATGCTCATTGAATGATGCATACATTGAGTCATTAAAATTTAGCATGCAATGAACTCACCAGCTAAATATTGTTAAAATAGGGACATAGGATGTCCATTACAATATGGCATGAATGCCAATGGAATGCATAGTCATGTATTCATGCATTAAATGGAGTTCCAAGTGTGAATTCCATGGATGCTTTAAGGAGGGGTTCAACCTTTGGACCTTGTGCATGCTAAAGAATCTTCAAATAAAGATGTATGTGTTCTTGACATACATTATGTATACACAGATTCAATCATATATGCAAGGGTTGATGGGACATGAGAGAGAAGTAAGCTCAATAAGTTTAAGGTTTAAGCTAGGAAATGACTTCTTTGTGTGAAGTCAAAAGCATAAAAGCTTAATGGTATATTGATGTTATGTAAATCAATAACCATTAACTTTTATGCTTTTTATATGTTGACTTAATCCAAAAGCCAACAAAATTTAACTTAGGAAGAGGAACTTTAAGCTTTCAGTCCTACTTAAGGGCCTCCAAGTTCCATAATACCCATGGCATGCCTGATCAGCAACGCAAAGCACTTAAGCTTCAAATTCAACAAGTTTCTCTTCTTATTAAACTATAAATGGTAGTAATAAGAACTTGGATTGAAAAATTCAAAGGAGAAACTAGAACCCTAAACGAGACCCCACACACATGGAGTAATTTTTTATCGTGAACAATGATAAGAAGTTCATAAGATCTTCAACATCTGATCATTGAGGACAATGATCACACTAAAAGGGGGAAGAGAATGTCATAAAATGACATAATAGGGAAAAAATGGTTGAACCATTTCACCCTTTTGAAGTGTTCACTTCTTCGCGAACAAGTTTCTCCTGTTATTCACAAGAAGTATGATCCACTTGGAACTTTAAAAGAGTTGCTTTAGGAGTACTTTTGGAGAAAAAGAGAATAAAGGGTTGTAAGATACCCTAAAAACCACTACTCCAAAATATGTCCTATGAACAAGCAACAACTTTCCAATATGATTAAGAATATGAAAATTTGGCCAAGTCAATGATTGGCCTATTACTATTTACTTTAAGACAGATGCACAACTATGTCAAAAGATAATATATAGTATAGAAATACTAGCTCTATTATCATATGACATAGACAAGGATACTTTGATTGCATCGGATTCAAGAAATAGTTATATGAAGCCTCAATCTTCAAAGTCTTATCAAGAATAAACGACGACTTAGTAAGGGTACAACTTACAAAGATTTTGATGGTACTTTGAGGAACAAAGTTTTCATAATAAGACTAAGATGGACAAAACCTTCTTAGTAAGTGATCCCTGAGTAACAACTAAAGTTATCTGCACTAACATGAGATTGTAAATTGGATGGTATGGGACGTCTAGGTTTACAATATCACTTAAGTGGGTTCAATGGTATGGGACACTGAGCTTAAAGATAATGGAAGCTTAAGCTCAAGGATATTTAAGAGCTTTTTCAATCAAGGATTTAGCATAAATGAACCTCCCATTTGGATAGGAAATTAAATGAAGATCAATTTCCTACAGTTTTCGAGGACGAAAACTCCTTAAAGGGTGGAAGAAAGGCATCATCAATATGATACTTCTAAGCAAAAGATATTCCTTAACTCTTTCATGAAAATTAAAAAGCACATTGGATGTCCAAGTACCTAAGTGTGTTTGAGTTAAATCTCAAACAAAGTAAGAGCCAGAGATGCAAGGAGGGAATTCATTGAAGAATTCCAATTTGGCAAGTAAACTAATGTAAGCTAGCCAAAGACTTGAGCATACTCAGGGTATGGTACTTGAGAATGGGTAAAGATGGATTCAAAGTTTGGATCAGTAAGCATGACAACTTTCTTAAGTCAAAAGGGGTGACATATAATTGTTGATCCTTAAAAAGAGAATAGTTAATGGTTTGAGGAACATCAACATGATGTTGAAGACTTAAGCTAGGATATCAACTCATGAAGGTATGAGTTGAAGATCCCAAGAAAATCCCATGGGTAAATATCATTGAAAAAGAGATCTAAAGGAGAAAAGACTTGATCTTATCTCATGTTAAATTAGCTAGAGGAATTTTGAGAAAGCCAAGTGACCTAACTTGGTCAATTATACCAAATCCTTTATGGTTGGATAATCCAAGAGGCCTACATTGGTCAAAAAGACCAAACCCTTTTATAGTTTGATACCAAGTAAAGTTCAAAGGTCAACCTAAAGAATTAATTGGCATTAAATTTAGAAACCTTAGTCTTTGCTCTCATGAAAATGATGCCAAGGAGTTCGAAGATGGAATTCATGATCATGTTAAATGATCAAAGAGCATTGAAAAGATAAGGGGAAAGAATGTGGAAAGGTTAAGGATGTAGTTCTATGGATTGGAGGAAGAACTCCCTGGTATGGGATAGTGAGAACTAATTCCCATTGAGAGTTTTCTCTAATGGCCAAAGAGAAAATAGACTCAAGATCCAATAGGAAACATCGGGATACGCCTTAAAGATAAGACCATTTAGATTAGGGTCTTAGGTTCATTATGAGGTGTAGAAATGTACCTCCTTGAAGCAATTTAATACACCTAGTTGTATGAACAAAAGGGTGAATAGAATGAACATGAAATTTACCCTAGAAAAGGATATCCTTTATCCTCTTAAGCAGATACATTTTTCTTAATAAGATGCATAGCCAAATTTTATATGGCACAATAAATTTGGATAAGTCAGAGGGTAAAAGAAGTTTGGAGTTTACCAAGTTAAACTCCAAAAGCGAAGTCAGCCTATTCAAGTATACTAACCTTGAATAAAAGGATGATCTGTAAAAGATTGTCTTTTCAATCTTTGGTGTGAGCGAATGATTCAAGAATTTTCACTAAGTTCCTAGCAAGATCTTGGATATGATGCCTAGAAAGAGGCATCTTTCTCGCAAGATCTTGGAACTAAAAGAAAATCTTGAATCATTTCACTCCATCCAAATAGATAGAAGATTTAGAAGGTATCTTGATGGCTTGATTATTTTGAAGATTTGAAGGAATTTGTTTAGTAAGCTTTGTTTCTCTTTGCAAAAGCTTTGGTGACCTTTGAGGTTAGTATACATAACTATCTGAGGTATGAAACAACGTCAGTTCAAGATAGTTACTACTGATTCTCTTTGGAAGAACTTGCAAATCTAAATGGAACAAAGAACTGGGTAGAAAGGTCTACCAACTAATTCTAATTCCTAAGAGAAATGATTTTAGTCTTTGGATCAATAAAGTCTTGAAGATCATAGATTTTCCAAAGGGATTAAAATCTATTCCGAGAATTAATCTAGAGAAAATCAAAGATGATCAGGATAGGGATCCAATTGTAGACATGAACTTTCAAATTTGGGTATATTTTCATTCGGAATACTTGAATCTTATGTTTCAAGAAAACCTAGATGATTATTTCTCCTCATTTTATTGAGCATGTTTAGACCCACTTTGCTAAGTTCATACCTTTAGCTAAGTCCTATCAAATACAAATAAAGTATATTTGTATTTGAAAAGGACTATAAAAAGAATAAGTTAAGTTCAGAATATCTGAAGATTCCTCTCCTTTCTATTTAAAGTGGAAGATGAATCTAATTTCTGGCTCTTTCAAGATAGAGATAGGATCTCTATTACATACTCCTAAGAAATATGCATTTCTAGGGAAGTACAAAGTGTATTGAAATGTATTATTTCATGGAGCTAAATGTTTGTGAAAGTGCCAAAAGAAAAGGACCACCAAAGAACTCCACCCATTTCACTAGTCCATAGGTACAAGGCATGCATGTACATTCGGGTGGACTAAGGGAAAGTGATTTGGGCAGGCATCTTGATTCATTTTCTTTTAAATTAAGGTAGGGATTAGCCCTTATCTGATTACTGGAAATGAATCTATAGAGAGAGATGACCATGCTCAGAGTATTGATCATGGTGCATGGGGGAATACTCCACATACTATACCTACACACATTTTCGAGGACGAAAATGTTAAAGGGGGGAAGAATGTTGTATAATTAATGGGTTCAGGAGGCCAAATGTATGGATTCTAAAGGTTAGAATATGATGTACATTTGCCTTGCTTTAGCCCTTGAAATTACCCTTGGAACATGCCTTGAACCTTTGGGTTGAACCCTTGGTTTTATCCCTTAGGGTATTTATTCTTATGAGCTTCCAATTGACTGCTGGAACCTTAGGCTTGATTTATCCGAAGGTGTGTGAACCTTAGTCTTGGGAGAAGCTTCTCTAGAAGCCACCTTGGGTGTACATGAGAGAAGAATCCTCATTTGATTTAGAAGGCATGCGATAGACCTTGGAAAATTAGAAGGCATGTGACCACCCTTGGGAAAGTGTCCACATGAGGGACATTGGCCAATCTCAAGGACATGCATGCCCTTGGGCTAGAGGTATATATATGGGTGGAGTTGGATGGGTGGAGACGTGCTCTCTCTTTTACATGTTGGTCTACGTTAGTTCAATCCTTAGATGGTTAATCCTTAGTAGTTTTGTTGTTATACAACAAGCAGACTCATGACCTATATCGTCAACAGCGAGATGCCACAGCCAAACGTCTAGATACAATCGGACCGTCACATTTGGGCAGCAACGGATATAACACTATGCATCACGAATTTGTAAGTATTATTTGGTTTATTGAATTTGTTTGTGTTAAGCATGTAATGTATGTTCATCTAATGTTCTGCATTGCAGGAGTTGGCAGTGGGTCATTCTCCAACACGAACAGAGGAGGCTTATGGATATAATCGTGGATTGGTTGCACTATTGGAGGACTTGGAGGGATGCAGTGCGGTCGTTTCATGGGAGCATCTGTGATGAGATGATGAACTTAGAAAATTGGTTTTTACTTGTTGTTTGCAAATATCATGTCAATTTATCTCATTTCATGAATGTTCTTTATTGTAGGACTGTTGATATAGATGTTTCGATCCTTCTATGCATGTGTATGATAGTGATGTGCCACAATTTTGTATTTGGCTCATATATGACAATGGTTTGCCACACTCTTGTACATGCTTCATTTATGAAATATATAAGTTTTTTTGTACATGGTTCATTCTGGTCATCTCTTTTGTGTCCGATAGTATTTTGCTTTGTGAAATCATGTTTTGATTGCCATTAGAGTACACATCACATGTAATCTGTTTTTTTTGGGCAGAGTGTATTGTCTTCTGTTACACAACATCATGGTAATGTTTCTACAGCAAGAGACAACACACTTTGCCCAAAAAACAATTTGCAGATATGATCATCAATATGCGCGATGGTATTTCTAGCATGGTCGAAGGTATGTCCGACAGCGCATCGATATGGGCATCGGTATAGGCGTCGAAAATTTTGATGCACATATCGACGTACATACTGATGCCTATACCGGCATCCATACCGGCTTTTTGCTTCCGAAGCCTATGCTGACCCTTACACCAGCGTCGGGGCAAAATCACGCCCTGTGTATTTGCCGCAATAGAAGCCTCGGTATACTCTTGATATGTTGTAGTGTTCATGGACTTGTGGCAACCTCTCATAGACAACAAAAAGTCGATCCTTATGTGGAAAGTTATCCATCGGGGATTTTGTACCAATGCCAAAGCTAATAAAATCTACAGGGCCCTACAGGGCCCCTCAATGGTAGAGAAGACATTGGTTACCTCTTCTTGAGAGATTAAGCTTCGACCAAACTTCTTTTTATATTTATATATATATATATTTATTCATTAGCGTGACAAACTATTTTTTTTACAATTTTCACGCTCCTTCCCGAGGGCATGCACGACCGGATTCGTTAGTTTTTCATTGTTTGAACTGAAACAATGCATTTTTCAGTGTGAACTCAGTCTAAGCATCCTACACTCTAGGGAGCAGAGATACGCGAGTTCAACTCCTACCAGCTTGGGTGGTACGTTGATCCTCCCAATGATGCAGCTGACATGCGCTCTTAGGTCCTTACCTTCTTTCAGTGCTATGCCAGATGGTTTCATCCAGAAAGGGGCGAGTTATCTGGATGGGCACTCTCCGTGCTGCAGTCGGAAAAAGAGTTTCGCATGCGCTGCTTTTACTCCCGAACGGAAAGCCCTTGAAGAATCCTTTGCCCAGCTCGTGGAAATGAATCCTAAAATCAATGACGAAGTAGGTCCTGGTCGCATATTAATATATGTGTTTGTGTGTGTGTGTGAGAGAGAGAGAGAGAGAGAGAGAGAGAGAGAGAGAGAGAGAGAGAGAGAGAGAGAGAGAGACAGAGAATTTTTATTTCCTTGGTGTATGCGAGACATCTTATCTCTCTCCCGAGTCCTTATCTCAATCTTCCAGTTTTGAACTAGACCCCATTACGCAGTTTTGAGTTAGCAGCTCCAGGATACAAGTTCGTTCTTATTTTCTTTCCTTCGCCAGATTGTTCCCAATCATGTGAGTGGAACCCGTTTCCTTGGGCTTGGGTTAAAAAAAATAGGATTCTCATTCTGACTCCAATTCTGTTAACTGTTTTACACTTTTGTTAGCGCAGTAAAAAAATGAATCCTTATCAAGCTGTGTTCCGTTGATACGTTTCAACAAACAAGTTTTTGTGAGGCTACGTGCCAGTATCATGATTTCAACTTTGTTGACATGACATTTTTTATGTTTCCTCATTTCTTAGTTTGGTTCTCATTTAGTATTTCCCTTTCACATTCACCTAGATGTGCGTGATTGCATCTCCCTTGGATTAAATGCCCAAATTTTTCTGATTTGCAACTTTAGGCTAATTATTAAGTTTCAATAAAAAGTACATTGTGTGGTTTTGTATGGATTCTATTCTTGCAGGAGTGGCAAAGGCAGAGAAGAAGAGAATCTGAAGAGCTTAAAATCAAAAGAGAGCAAGAGGATAAGGAGGAAGAGCAAAAAACGGAAGATTACAAGACAATAAGTCAGAGAATGGAGGGTTATGATGAAGAGGAGGTCAAAGCAGCTAAAGCACTTGTTGCAAGCTTCATTAGTGCTGGTGATGAAGTAGAAGAGGCAAGTATCTTGCCATTAAGGCAGAACACTCCAGTTGTTATAAGTCCTTCTCTTCTTTTCCGTAATATAGATGTAGTATCCATTCTTTCATAGCCAATCTGATAAAATATGGGCTATATTTTAGTCCATGTAAGGTTACTAAGAAATCCATTTGCAGAAATTCGTGGCTACACGTAGTATCTACCTGTAATAGATCATAATACATAAATTGGCTGAACGAGATTCACCAAATTACCTTTGCAAGGAGAAACCTTCCATTTTTGATGGTGAAATGGTGGATTTTTTTTTCTTGGTGTCACATCCTTAAAATGATCCATGCATTTAAGGTCTGAAGTGTAAAACGTGATTTTCATGTATAGCCTTTTCTTAGATGTGCACTTTTGTTGATAGAAATCTGGTTGGCGAATTTGTTTACAAATCGGGGGACGTCATATGATCCAATGAGTATAATGGTTATTGATTGTATTGTACTCTGTCCTATGAGCTATTATGTCTATGGCTTGCAATTATTTTGTACTAAAGTGTTTGAATTTTCCTTGAACAAATGCAGACATGCATGCTTGTATGTGTTTAATGATGTATTCATGTGCGTGTGTATTCATGTGCGTGTGCAGGTGTGAGTACAAGTGTAGGTGTAGGTGTGGGTGTGGGGTACAAGTGTATGTATAGGTGTGGGTGTGGGGTATGAGTGTAAGTTAGGTGTGGATGTGGGGTATGAGTGTAGGTGTAGGTGTGGAAGTGGGTACGAGTGTGGGTGTAGGCATAAGTGTACTCTGGAGGTGTACCTGTGTATTTTTATATGTACGTATAGGTGTGAATGTGCATGTATGTAATGTTTGTATGTGTGCATGTATGCATGATCAACCTTATATTTGATTGCTTGGTAGGCAAGTCAATGGAAGTCATTGACAGATGTACAGTTGATGATCTCTCAAATGGCGACATGATTATTGCTTCTGGCATTTTATGTCGTGGGCTCTATAAGCTCATAGACTATGAAAAATCTGTGAATGATTTGGCATGCGCATACATGATTCTCAGGCTACTTCAGATGCAAAGGTCATCTGAATTTTGCTAGTTTGCTATGCCTGTAGAAATTTGAAATGGTGTCCTCTTTGCCCAAACTTGAGGCACTCTGTAAATATATATGTGAAGGCTGTAGCTGTATTTTAGGCAAACTGCAGCGTTCCTCTTTCCCAAAAGATGGTTTAGTTCAAGCTACTCAGAAATTGAAGCTTGTTCATAATGATGTCTGTGGTCCTATGCAAACACCTTCTTTTGAGAACTATCTTTACTTCGTGACTTTCATCGATGATTTTTCCAGGCATGCATAGGTATATCCATTGAAAGCAAAGTCCGAAGTGTTTATGTGCTTCAAACAATTTTTGGTTTTGGTTGAAAATCTGTCAGCATATATAATGGACACTCTCCGTTCTGATCGAGGAGGGGAATATATGTCTTTTAAATTTAATGCATTTTTGGCTGAACTTGGGATAAAACATCAGTGTACAGTGCCGTATACACCTCACCTTAACAAAATGGAGTTGTTGAACAAAAGAACAGGTCACTCATGGAGATTGCGAGGTGTATGTATGGTCAAGAGTGAGGCTTTACCACATAGTTTCTGGCTTGAGACCGTTATGTGTGCAGCATATGTACTTAACCGATATCCCACTAAAGCATTGTAGTCTATCACTCCATATGAGGCTGGGCATGGTCGTAAGCCATCTCTTGGTCACATGTGTGTTTTTGGTTGTCTTTCATATGCATTAGTGCCTGAACAACATCGCAGGAAATTGGATGATAAGGAGTAAAATGTATTTTTGTTGGGTACTGTTTTAAAAGCAAAGGCCATCGTCTGTATCATCCACAGACTAAACGCATTCTGGTTAGCCATGATGTTGCTTTTTGTGGAAGATGCCATTCAGCCATTACTTTTCATGTACTAAGGAGACATTTCTTAGCTCCAAAGACATGTATGCTACTTTGCTTCCTCTTTTTAGAGGTGGACAGTCTAGTGCTGGTCCTAATGAGGCAACTTCTCAGCCTTTACACGTTTCATGTGATGATGCAGATCATTCCATTTCTGATGTAGATTTACATGATGCACTTGTTGACGAGAGAGCTTATATTGAGGAGGCAAAAACTATGCCAACATGGCTAGTGTAGACTTTGCGTGACAGCAAATTAGATGCACCTCTGTCATATCATACTCGTTCAGGCTCTCATAGTGCCTCTTTTGCATTAGATTACTATGCTATGGCTGCCTCTAGTCTCTCTGATGAGACTAGACTGAGCCTGTTTCGTTTGATGAAGCACAAAATTTTGAACATTGGATTGCTGCAATGCAATTTGAATACGATGCTATCATGAAAAATGGTGCTTGGTCTTTATATGACTTGCATTGTGGCAAGAAGGCCATTGGCACTAAGTGGGTATACAAGCTGAAGCGTAAACCCGATGGAACAATTGACAGGTATAAGGCTAGGCTTGTTGCAAAGGGTTATGCATAGGAAAAAGGCATTGATTTTGATGAGACCTTTGCACCTACATGCCGAATGACTAGTGTTTGTAGCATCTGTGCACTTGCAGCTCATCATGGTTGGAATGTACATCAATTGTGGTTGGAATGTACATCAATTGTGGTGGGGATAAAGGTCCCAAGGACTCTCCTTTTGTATATTTTGACTCTTCCACGTGAAAGCTCTCTTCGAGAGCTTTCCAGACATATTTTTGTTATTTTTTTTGGACCCCAAATTGGGGAGTTATAGGCATTTACATTATTTTTATGACTTTTGGTCATTGGCCATGTGTGAACATGCCCAAATGACCTAAAAGTCACTTATCAATAAGACTTGGTCCCAAATCTCTCGTAACTTGATTGGGACTTCTTCAACTTCAGCTTCTCCATCTTCTTCTCCAAATTTCTGTGCAGGTTTCTCTCTCTACTTTCTCTCTCCTCACGCAGCAGCTCACTCCCTTGGCGTTTGGAGCAACCGAGCACACCACGACGTAGCTCTCCGCGGCCTCTTTCAATTGGTATCAGAGCTTTGAGCTGGTCCACCGCGACAAAGTTGCTCAAAGTGCTTTTCTACTTCAGCTTATGTTAAGCTGAAGGTGTTTTCTTGCATTTGGGAGAATTTCATTGCGAAAAACCTTCTTTTTTCGCGATAAAAGTGCTGTTTTTGGAGGATTACTTCAGCCCGGAGAAAAGCTGAAGCAAATTTTGTGCTTTTTAGAGAGTTTCATCGCGACGAGTCTCTTCTATTCTTCCTTTTGTATCCCCACAGGTCATTTTCAGGATCCACATTGCTGATTTTTTCATCTACAGGTCTTTTGTGGCAGAAATTCTCTCTCATTTGAAGTGGGAGGACATCTACAAAGTTTGAGGAAGTGCATACTTGCTGGAAACTTATTATAGCAGGTCATTTCT
This sequence comes from Ceratopteris richardii, assembly GCA_020310875.1. Lineage (NCBI taxonomy): Eukaryota > Viridiplantae > Streptophyta > Polypodiopsida > Polypodiales > Pteridaceae > Ceratopteris > Ceratopteris richardii. The sequence continues at coordinate 110,419,897 of CM035410.1, forward strand.
CTGATTTTACAGGTCATTTTGCCCCAAAAATTGGGGCTTTTGTGAAAACAAGCACCCATTGACTTGGTTTTGCATCTATTTAGGCCTTTGTTGTTGAAAAACAACAAATTGTTGTTTTTAATGCAATTACAGCTTACTAGAATTTTCTGAAATTTTCTGCAGAAAATTTCAGAAATTGATTTTTGCAAGTTTTGAATAGTTTTTGGGCTTAATTTCTGAGCTATAGTCTCGTAAGGTAATTGTGCACAGGACAACAGGTGAATTTTACCTTTCTTGGTGAAATTTTGAAGCTCTTAGTGAGCAAACATTACCTCTACCTCCTCTGATGTCAAAAGCTTGTTTGAGATCAAGAGGTTTGAAGGTAATGGTTTCGATTTGTGGAAAGAGAGAATGTTTGGCATCCTCTTTCTTAAAACCACAACCCGGGACCGATAGGTATGGAAAACTGGATTAGAGATATACAGGAGATCCCACAACCCGGGATTGTGAGTATGAAACAAGATATTTCGATTACAAGAACTCCCTTCTAGGAGATGAACTGGATACAAGAAGGAACTCGACAAGATCTCATACTATGAGATTACAAGAGGACAAGACAGGATGTCCAAGAACTAGAGTAGACAAGACTGGAACAAGGAACAAGACAAGAACAGGAACTGGAAAGATCATCTCTCCCATGACGAGTGATGAAAACTTTGTGAAGAGAGAATTCCTTGCACTAACTTTCGATAACAGATATCATTCTTGTGAAACACGTGCGTAAAAGACCTTTCCTCACTCTCAAGCATCTATGAATGTCTATGTATATGTAACAAAAACGGGTGAGAGAAGGTTTTTGGAAATCTAAGGAGGAGAAAGCACAGAAAATATTTAGGACTTTGGGCCGCTAGTGACAAACTTCACTATAAATTTGGCTTTATCTAGGATGGCTCTTACCCATGGAATTCCCTGTATGTCTTCCATGAGTAGATCTAAGCTATGTGATGCATAAGGTGTCCATTTGATTTTGGGATACATATCCTCAACCATACGCCGCATGGACACACAGTTAGACACATTGTCCGTCATAACTTGCACCACATTTTCACTCCCCAAATCCTCAATGGCTTTTTGAACATGTGAAAATATGAACTGACCAGTAACCACTGTGCGAGGTGCATGTGCAAGTGCAGATATGACACGTAGGAACATCATGCTCTTGCATGAGGAGACAAGAATGTTGTAAACATTCCTCTTCCTCATGTAAGATCAACCATCATATAGACTAGAGGAACCATACTTTTCCCATGAGCTCCTCAATGACAACATCTCTATCTCAACTAATATTTTTTGTTTGGAGAGCTCAGAGGTTACACGTATGCGTAGTTGAAAAAATTTGTGAATTTTGGGTCAAAATAAAATTCGTAAAATTTGTAAAATTAGTTTGCAATTTAATTCGTGGTGCATGAATTTCATTACTTTTTTTTTCAAATTTTCCGAGATCTACTCTGTTTTTTGCTTGTTCCTTAGAGTTCCTTTAAACTTTTATCTTACTTCTCCTTTTGCAAAGCATCTACTATACTTGAGAGTTCAAATATTTGTCCATACCTTTTCACACATATGTACCACCTCTAGAGGAGCTTGAGCTTGATTGTTGCTCTCTTTCGGAAACGCCTTCCTTTGCTTCTTTCTTATCATGCAAGTTTCACATGGTTCTCATGAATATGAAAATGCAAGTAAATGTGCTACCATCCCATTTCTTTGCATCTCTTTGAGAACGGCAAATCAAAGATGTCCAAAACGTTTATGCCAAAGTCTACTTGTGTCTTCGTCTTTTGGAGCACTGAGGGCACTTAACTCATACAAGTTAACTTTTTGCACTCCTTTTCCTACAATATTGCCTATTCCATCGAAAATTTCTGCACCTCTTTTTTGAAATGTACTTTGAGACCACAATTTTTTATGGTAGAAACTAATAGCTTTTTTTTATTTTTTTAATTTTTTATTTTTTAAGTGCGGAAACATACGAAAGATTATAGAGTTTTCTCTCAATACTAGTGGAAGAAACAAAGAGATGGTTCCTTCCCCTTTCACTGGACATTTGGAGTCATTTTCAACCACTACATCGATGGGTCTCTATACAGGCATTAAGGAACTATACCAGTCCTTCTTGTTGGTCATGTGACGAGATGCTCCACTATCTATTATCCAAGGTCCATCCACGAGTTTTGGGAAGATGTACGTACCTTCGTTATGGAAATCCATAGTTCAAGTTCTGTGTTATTTGCCGATTCCTTGTTCTTCCATGTGGATTTGAGAATATTGGTTCTCTCATCAGCTTGCTTCTTCTTGCAATCCTTAATGGCATGAACCTTCTTCTTGCAATAGAAACAACTTCTAGTGCCTATTATTCAAACACATTTCTTCTTCCAAAAGAATTGAAGAAAACTCTTCAAAGGTAAGAAGTGAGAGCCTTACATGAGTGTTAAGAGGAGTTACGAGCCCATCATATTTTGCACGAAGAATTCGGGAAGACCTAAGAGCCAGTTCTTCAGGGGTTATCAAAACACCAACAATAGCCAATGGATCTTGTAAATGTTTGATTCACTTGATGAAGTCTTCAGCCTTCTTCGACTTAGAGTGCTTCCCATTTGCTAATTGAATCTCAAGTTTTTGAATCAGAGTGATTCTTGGTCTCATATTGGCGAGCCAATGTGCCCAAAGCTTCATGTGCTTTCGTAATGGCACATAGCGCATCTGCATCTTGCCTCTTTCAAGCTCGAAGAAGATCTTGATCAGGCTGGATTGTCACTTGAGGATTTCATGGATTTTCCATCAGAATCGGCTTTGGATTAGGCCCTGTTGGCCCATGGCATTATCCAACAATTCATAAGAGTCCAAAATTGCCGAAATTTTGAACTTCCGGAGTGTGTAATTTGTTCCATCAAACTTCCCTATTTCTCTTTAGGGTTGCATGCTGTTGCACAAACTTGCATATTGCTGTTTTTTCTTGGCTGTGCACACTCTTTTTTTCTTATGGAGATCGAAGCCTGGGACAAGTAGTAGATGGTCCCATAAACCTTTAACTTTCTTTCTTGGAGATGCTCAGCCATGGGACTATGGAGTAGCACATAGTTTTGGATAGTGTTTTGCGAGAGCTGTCTTTTGTTTTATATCAGATAGATGTCGCAGGAGCATAGAGTCTGCGACAGCCCCTAAAAATGTGCTTTTGGTACATGAATTTCTGTATGCCTTTTTTACAGACTGTTTATTTCACTTGAGAGATAGCAACTCATGAATGGTTTGGGGCTAGTTGCACTTTATTTCATCTTGATATATATACTTTCTAATGTTTGTTTTTGTTACATATGCAGAAAATTCAAGAAGCAGGAGAGAAGGGTGAACTCACAAAGATTGTCCTTCTGGTTATATATAATCGGCTTGAGCTTGCTCGTCATGATGTACATACTCTTGGAAAATGTTTTAATGTTTACTCTTGAAAAAAGGGTCACAACCTTTAATGTTTCATGATGGAGAACCAATGCAGCATTAGTGTTTCAATGTTCTCCACTATTAACCTTTTCTCTTTTGTTTTTGGGGTATTCTCAGAATGAGAAGCATGTGATTCAGGCTCTTGATTTGCTTTACAGGCGGATAGAGGTGTGCTTATTTTCCTAATTCATACTTTGTGTCTCCTTAATGTTTTTGTCCTCCTTTTTGTTCTTTTAAAAATCAACTGCTTTGCTTCAATTCATTTTTAAGCTCAAGATGATGATTGTATGCATTTGCACTGGCTTCTAATATTGTCTATGGTAATCACATGTGATGCAGATTAATATCGCATGTGGTTGATGACCCCATGATTTTTGCATGAATTTCCAGATTTCGAAAGGCAGGCTGATATAGAACTTTCTTAGGCTTTGGTTACTGTGTGAATCTCAGGTTCTTTCAGAAAATAATCTGGAACCCATTCACAACACTCCTGTCATGCAAACTGATCATCCCAACCCATAAATCTGCGGCAATATTGCTGCTCTTGTTGCAAATCTGTTGATAGAATCATATTATTCCATGGTCTTGTCTTGGTTTCCTCGCAGTGTCTGCAGTAGGGAATTGTGATCCTTATTCCAAGGGCCTTCCTGAATTCACTTTCTTTCCTGGTCAGGCGGAGATTCTGAGAAGGGAAGCATCCCCTGCCATGCAATATTTGGACGAGCTGCTCAATCTACATGATGGCACAAACCATGAAGATTGGCTTCGGAGGTGCAGACAGTCTATGCTCAACACTTTCCCTCGTGAAGATGCATTTTCTTTTCTGGCACCACAAGGCCTCGATCTAGAGAATGTGAGTGTTTCTTTTTAGAAGAATCATGATGTTGTGAGGATGCATTTTTTACAGCATTGAAATGCTTTGGCTTGTGCTCTTTCATATAAAAGAGGGGTAAATTGTGTGTAAGAGTTTCTGAGTTCTCTTTTCATACCCTTTTGATTGTCTATATTGGAGTGCAACTGCATGAAGTATTGATTAGTATGATGCTGGTACTATTTATCTTTCATTCTTGTAACGAAAAATAAGAAGGTTCTCATATGTACCATCACCCTAGGGCCTATTGTCTAAATAAAGTACTGTTAAGGTGCCAAAAAGAAATCATGTCCCTAACATTGGAACTAGGGAGTAATCTTTCTTCTCATCCTGCTGGGAAGAAGGGCTCGTTGAATAATCTTTTATTGGATTTAATATAGTGAGGAGCCTTCCTTTCTGCTTTACTTGAGAGTGTATACACACACTTCAAAATTGTTGCCGTAATAATCATTAATTTTCAGTAAAAACATTGGAGTCCTTGGATTGGAGATGCTTGATGCAAGTAACCTCATAGGTATATTTTTGGAGGGCTTTTCTTTGCAAGATAGCTGATGTGTGCATGTAATGTGCTTCCTTTAGCATAGACTCTGCATCATTACTCATGGGCAATGTCTAACTCAGAGTCACACATACTTGATAATTTAATATTTTTTTGGGGGGTTGGGCATGCACTTAACTTCTGCGAATAAACATATAATGTGTGGGTCTTTTGCTACATTTTTTGAATGTTAATATGCTGTTGTCTAGGTCATGATGCAGTGAAAAGGGTTGGTAGGTTGATTATCAATCACATATGTATGATCCTATTGGAAATGAGAGATTTAAATTGATATTCAATTGTTTGAATTGTTTTTAGATCCATAATAAGAATTGTCATTTTTATCCCTTTGAAGATTTTGTTTTGTTTTGTTTTGTTTTTTTTTTTTTTGTATATTTTAAATCACATAAAGTGTACACATCAAACAAATGTCTGAATATTGCACAAATTAACAAAAATCTTGCACAAACGTCACAATACTCAAAAAATGAAAACTTACATCATCCCATTTATTGCATTGAGAACTCATTGATAGAGCAACCATCATGTGAAGTCATCAATGATCATTTATGATTAAGTTAAGCATATACATTTGTGAGTCGTGGCTTCATACATGAAACACCATCCAAACATCATAGTCAAAAGTTAGGACTCATACGACATGAGACTCGTGCGGAGGATGATTTTCTTGCTTTTAGGAATGAGACCCACCACTTTGGTAGACCGATAGTAGAGCTTCAAGAGACTAAGATCAAACCTGTATGATGGTGGGAGAAATATGGTGGACTGTGGATGGGCTATTAGATATACTCAATACTCCATTAACTAACTACAAATGATCCATGATGCTCTAAGTTGTAAGGCCCCCATTATGAGGAGAAGCCAATGTGAGAGCCCATACATTTGTGGAACCCTAACTTCCAAGTTAGATGAGGTCTATGTGTGATTGTTGATGGGAATAAATGATCTTTGTGCCCCGACCCGTAGGATTGAGAAGATAGGGCTTTTGGTCTTGGAGATATTGTCGAATATTATATTCTGTTGATTGTTATGTCTCTCTTGACTATGTTTATTTGGACCAACTCCCATTGTAAAAGCTATATAAGCGTGGCCTATATGAAGCTTTATAAACCATTGTGCACTAGTGAGCCCTTCATCTAGAGTTTGTCTAGGTCACCATCTAAGCTCCATATTGAGAGCGCATGGGTGGACATCACCATCTTAGTACAATTTTTGTAGCTTCATTGCTCTTGGCGATTTGAGAATTTGATTTCTCTATCTTTGAGTCTGCGTCTCACTTTGTTTGTGTTTCTTTGAACTCTGTCCATTGGTCTATTCCACTATGCTATTTTCTTACATCGTATCAGACCTCAAGAGGCTTTGAGTGGTGTAGAAGAAGAAACGCAAAGGTTTCAACAACAAAGGAGAGAAGATACTAAGCATTGCGTCATCATCTACAACTCGGAATTAAGGTGGCTCATCAATAGGAGTAGGTGAAGCACAAGGAGTAGCAATGATGTTGGTCATCCCAACACTGCGGATATGGCCATCATTCTTGACAGAAGGTAAGCTTGATGGTACGAATTACACTGTGTGGAAGTTTAAAATCACTTCTTTTATTGATTCATATGAGCTTTTGGAGACTCTTCTTGGAATTGATCCTGAGCCCCAAGAAACACATGATCTAAATAATCTTCATGGAATGATTCCTCATTCTTAGCTTCTATGTGCTTGAAAACATAGAAATGAAGATGCACTTTGTGCCCTAGTTACAATTCATAAGTACTATTGATAGTGTTCTGACCTGATTCAATATACTATCAATGCTTTTGAAGCATGGAACATAGTGAGAAATCAATATGAAACTCATAACCAGACAAGGACTTAGAACTTGGAGGATCAGCTAGCAACAGAATGGTTTGCTGACGCGGAGACTATAGAGCTGTTCATCACTCTCATAAAGAATGTACACGATCAAATGGAAGGAGCAGGTGTACCAAAGTCAAGTGAGGAGTTAGATTGGAGTGTCTTCGAATCTGTCCACCAAATTTTGATGGTTTGGTAACTTCTATTAATACTCAAATCAGACCTAAATCTCTAATTTTTAAGAATTCAATGCCTTACTCATGGAGGAGGAGCTATGGCTCAAGGCAAGGAATGGAAGCAACAAAGGAGACACTCTATTCATAGCAAATGCCAAAGGAGGCAAAGTGGACTCTTCAAAAGATGGAGACAAAAAGAAGAGCAACAAGAAGAAGTTCAAGAGAGAATGCTTCCACGACAAGAGGAAAAGCCACATAATTCAAGTCTGTTGCATCAAGAAGGCAGAAGAGAAGAATGGTTCTTCAAAAGGTGGCAAGGGCAAGGAGTTTGCAAACACTACAGAAATAGAGTTCAAGTTATTTGTTACAATAGAGGAGGTATGCTCCTCAGTTGAAGATTGAGGAACAAATGACTTATGTGTGGTGGAGAGTGGTGCCTCTTGTCACATGATGAGCAGAAAAGACCTTTGCATTTCTTTCGATGGGGATATTAGAAAGCTTTCAAATGTGTGTATGTTCCATATATCAAATGAAATTTGCTTTCAATAGCTTCTATAATTGATCAAGGTCATGAAGTATCTTTCAACAAGACAAGAGCGAAGATTATGAATAGTAACAACAACATTGTTGGGACTTCCATAAGGAGGAACAACTTTTATGAGTTGTATGCTCTTACAACCACTACAAGCATGGGCACAAGTAAGCTATGGCATGAGAGATTCAGCCATATCGGATATGTTGTACTCAAGGAGATGCATCGAAAGGGTATGCTTGCAAACCTACCATCAATTGTAGACATAAGGAACCATGTGAAGCTTGCAAGGACATAACAAGCTATCCTCTAGAGTTGGTGCATGTTGACTTGTGCAGAAAAATGCCTACACAGGCCTTGGGCGGATCTTCCTACTTCATTTCACTCGTTGATGACTACAGCAAAAAGATGTGGGTGTACTTCCTTCACAATAAGGCCCAAGCTTTTGGTAATGGCTTCAACTTATTGAAACTGAAACAGGGAAGAAGCTGAAGAATTTTAGTACGGATGGCGGTTACATCATTGCAAGTTTGAAGATTTTTGCAAGAATACAGGAATTAAGCATCAACTCAAAGTGGCACATAGCCCTCAACAAAACGGTGTTGGGGAATGTTGGAATCGAACCATCATGGAAATGGTAAGGTGCATGTTGAAGGGAAAGGGTTTGCTAAATCAAATTTGGGTAGAGCCTATCAACACTATTGTCTACATCTTGAATTGAAGTTACACCAAGGCACTTTATGGAAAGATTCCACAAGAGACCTACACTCGTAAAAAGCCATCTATTTCCCATTTCGAAGTATTTGGAAGTGAATGTTATGTACATGTTCGAGATAGGGAGAGAAACAAGCTTCAACCAAAAAGCATGGAATGTATCTTCTTAGGATACAACGAGGATAAAAAGGCTTGCAAGCTTTATGACCTTGAGGCTAAGAAGATCATGGCGAGTCATGAAGTGGTGTTCAAGGAGGAGAAGCCGCATGCAATGGAAGAGGAAAAGAGAGCTTCCACTTTGTCATTAGGCAAAGGGGCAATCCACTATGAACTTGGCCAAAGAGCTATCACTGTTCTACACGAGAAGGGAGCATCATCTTTAGATGATGAGTCTGGTTAATCAACCTGTGCACCCACTTGGAAAAGCCATTGCCACATGAGGTGAGGAAGCTCCATGATTCTGCTAACCCCATCCCACAACCACTAGAATAGGTTGTAGATTGACCAAGGCGATCACATGGAATAGAGGAGACAGGAAGGCACCCATATATTAAATACAACCTTGATGGCTGATCTCATTTAAGAAGAAGCAAAGGAACCAACTAATGTGGAAGAGGCACTCCATGATCCCAATTTCAGGGCTTCTATGCAAACATAGTACAATAATATCATGAAGAATGGAACTTGGGAGCTAGTGGATCGACCCCCTAAGGGCAAAGTCATTGGCATTAAGTGGGTCTGGAAGCTAAAGTACAAGGCAAAAGCAAGACTTGTTGCATAGGGCTAATAAGAAGTCGAAGGGATCGACTTCTGTGACTTGTTTGCCCCAACTTCTAGGATGACTACTATCCGAGTAGTACTAGATGTGGCTGCGTATAAACGATGGCCAATCGATCACATGGATGTGAAATGAGCGTTCGTGAATGGAGACCCTAAGGAGGATGTATATGTGTCTCAACCACGAGGCTTTGAGGCTCCTCATTCAGAGAACAAGGTATATAAACTGACGAAGGCATTATATGGGCTAAAACAAGCCCCAAGAGCATTGTGCCAATGGATGGATAAGTATCTCTTGGAGCTAGGTTTTAAAAGATGTGCTTTATGCTAACTTGTATGTTCTAAAGAGAGGAGGGAAGACAATTGTGATTGTACTCTACGTAGATGACCTCGTGATTACAAGAAATGATTATGCTCTTCTTCAACGAACAGAAGGTGCTCTGAGTTCAAAAATTGAAATGACAGGTTTAGGCTTAATGCATTAGTGCTTATACTTTGAAGTGTGGTAGGAATCAGGGAATATTTTCATCTCTTAATAGAAGTATGCAAGATAGATTTTGAAGGCATTGGACATGGAGGATTGTAAGGAGATTTCTACACCTATGGAGGTCAATACAAAATTATCTATTGAAGATAGTTCATCTCGAGTGATTATTGGAAGATACAGGAAATTAGTTGGAAGTTTCATCTACATGTGCAATAGGAAACCAGATATATTCTATGTTGTTGGAGTGGTAAGCATGTTCTTTAATAAGCCTTGCCGAACTCATTGGAAGGCAAGTATGTGGATACTCTGGTATGTGAAAGGAAACATTGATTATGGTATTCTTTATGAGGAAGGATGATCTCTGGTTTGATATTGTGATCCAGATTGGGTAGGAGATATTGATACTAAAAAATCAATATTTGGATATTGCTTTTCTTTAGGATCTAGGATTTTCTCTTGGATCAGTAAGAAGCAACCAACTATAGCATTATCTCCTATTGAAGCCAAGTACAAAGCGGCATGTGTTGTAACATGTGAAGCAGTATGGTTGGGAGGATCCTATGGCACAAAGGAATAGAAGGACACGAGGCTACAAGGCTGAAGCGTGATAACCAAAGTTGCATGGCCATTGCCAAAAATCCTATTTTCTATGCACGTACCAAGCACATAGAAATTTAGTATCACTATGTGCATGAGTTGTTCGAGGACGAGGTCATAGAGATAAGCTATAGTCCAACTGAAGAAAATATCGCAAACCTCTTCACCAAGACTCTTGGGAGAGAGCAACTTCATCGACACTTTCTAAAGCTTGGTATTGGACCAAGGAGGTAGTTCATTGTAGGGTGGGCATTGAGAGGGGGGAAGGGGTGTTAGATATATTCAATACTTCCAAGTGATCACAAATGATCCATGGTGCTCTAAGTTATAAGGCCTCCATTATGAGGAGAATTCATTGTGAGAGCGCAAACATTTGAGAAACCCTATATCCGAAGTTAGATGAGGTCTATGTGTGACGGTTGACCGTTGATGGTAATGGATGAACTTTGTGTGCTTAGCCAGGAGGTTAGGTAGGGCATAAACTTTTGGGCCATTAGGTTGCCATTCAGGGGTGAAAATAGAGGCCTTGTGCTTCCGTGCAGTTTCTCCATAGAACTTTAATCGAGGGAGTGCAGAGGAGGGCTTGCCTCCTTCTACAAGGTCCAGAGTGCCTATCCCCTTGGCCCGTAGGGCCGAGATGGTAGGATTTTTGATTGTGGAGATATTGTTAAGAGAGCAATAGATTGTGTCCTCTGACTAGAGTTGAACAAGATTTCAGAAATATGCTTATGATTACAAAATCACCCATGCAATGAATAATACAAGAATACAAAACTCCCACAAGAAGTCCCACAACCCGGGATTGATAGGTATGGATAACTAGACTAGACAGGATGCAAGACATCCCATTACCTCGAATCGTAGGTATGAAGCAAGATATCTGAATTACAAGAACTCCATTGAGGGAGATGAACTAGGTACAAGAAATAACTTGACAGGATCTCGTACGACGAGATTACAAGATGACAAGACTGGATGTCCAAAATACTAGACTAGACAAGACTAGAACAAGAAATACGACTAGAACCTGAATTGGAACTTGGAAAGTACTTATTTGGAGATTGCAACTCCTTGAGCTCCCAAGACTAGTCTTGGAAAGATGTAGGATATATGTGGCCAAGCCCTCCTTGTATAGGTGTTGAAAGGTAGTTACGAATCGATGATGTCAACCCTGGTTGCAGCGGTACGCGTACCGGATCCATCTTGAGATTCGATTCGTTCGATACTATCCAGTTCGTGCAGGACTGGCTTATTAGGTTTCTTGAAACTCGTGCAAAGTACATTTGAATGGTGATGGTTGAGGGAAAGTTGCCCGCGAGCGTGAGCATTGAGCGAGGAGCGTATGAGGCTGAGCATTGAGTGAGCAATAGCATTGAGCATCAGTCCTTTTAGTGGCTAGCCTCTTCTCACGGTCCATAGCACTCGAGTCTTGAGCTTGCCCGCAGTCCCTCGGTCTAGACCAGCAAGTTGCTGCCCGCATTATTCATTGAGCCCTACTGCCTCTCAAGAGTCCATAGCACCACGGAAGCCTCTTCCCACAAAGAGCCTAGAGGCAAGTTGCAACGCTAATATTAGTGAAGACTCAGCTAGGGAACCTTTGAACTTGATACTCCATATCCATTGCCTTCCATAATCCATTATCCATATTCCATAATACATAATACATAATACATAATCCATTGCCTTCCATAATCCTTCCATACTTGTCACTTCCATAATCCATTAGTTGAAACTTGAAAGTTGTCACTATCATGCCCCGTGCCGTATCAGGTGTATGGGATGCACATACAGCGTGCCATTCATTGGCATCTGGGTCCAATGCATCCCGCATAGAGTTGCAACTAGAGCCCATTAGAATGGGATGGTTTAGAAACTTATTCCTTACGGGCTATTGATGCGAGTCATGCGGGGGTGCGCATCACTGAGGAGTTTATCTTTCAACATAAAAAAACCGCTATTCTTGAGATTGGTGCAGAGTACGTTGTACAAGTTGTAACGGACAATGCTTCAAATTGCAAGAGAATGGGGGATTTAGTTGAGAGAGAATTCCCTAGTATTGTGTGGATCCTATGTGCTGCACATTGCATAGAGCTTCTCTTTGAAGATCTTGCAAAATTGCTATGGCTTGCATCTTTAGTAGCAGATGCAAAACGTATCCTCACATTCACTAGGAAGAACCGTCAGGCCCTAGCTATTTTTCGATTGTATAGTGCACATGACATGATTCGACCTGCAGACACACTCTTTGCATATATCTACTTAGTGTTCCACAGACTCCACATGGTTATGGGCTCTTTGCGTATGACAATTATTGATCGTCGTTGGTTGACCATGTCCACGACGAACACGGATATTGCACGATATGTGCAACGCAAAGTTTTAGATGAAGACTTTTGGACCGAGATCGAGACTATATTGTCTATTTTGAAATACATTTATATAGTCTTACATATACTAGACCAAGAGGGCTCCACTCTTGGTCTAGTGTATCATATGTATACACGTATGTGTCAGGCGATTGCTACATCCAGGGCTTTGATTCCTTCCAGGTATGTTCAATGTTTTTGATTTTGTATAATGGTCATTGATCAATAATCAATTGTTTAATGTATAATTTGTTTTACATTTTTTTCTAGGAGGGAGGATTCACTTCGGTTGATTGATTCACGATGGGTCCACTTATTTAGACCCATTCATGGATTTTCAGCCTTACTATATCCTTTCTTCAAAGGACCCTCATTATGGTCAAAGGGTTTCCTTTGGCTTATGAAGGATCAATATATGGCACATATTTTCACAGAGGAGGAGCAGATAGCATTTGACAGCGAGTTCACGGGGTACATGAGCGATGGCGGGATTGCTTATGGCCGTAGTACGTGTCACTCTCCTATCCACGCTCTCAAGCTCATCATGTAACATGCGGTAGATTTCCTTTTGCTCATCATGAATGTGAGCTGCGACATCCGTGTCTACCTCTACTGTGTAATCAAATAATGTAGGGGAAACCTATAATGGAAACAAATTATAGCATTAGACCAAGGTCCAATTGGCATTGGACAATGACCGTTAAAAAAACATATGTTGAATGTTCAATGTTCATACCTTTTTGGGACCTTCCAACTTCTTTAGGTCTTGTACAAGGCGTAGACTGGCCTTGCAAGAGACCACAGGTTCCAATTGTGACACACTCAATCGATTTCTCAACTTTGTGTGCACAAGTGAGACTAGTTCAGCACTAGCACGGAGGTGTAAGCTACCTACATGATGCAAAGCTAGAGTGATCGACGACAATGATATTGGAGAGTCAGAGGCTCACACACTTCCGACAGTGACTATCAGAGAGCCAGAGTTTGACGATGAAGGAAATGTTATTTCTTTTGGAGACATTCCTTCATCATCTTCATCATCAGAGGGCTTAGACGATTAGATTTATCATTATTTTCATCATTGTATCTTCTTGTCATAGTCCACTTGATATTATATTTTGTAGTCAAGACATGGATGATGTAGTCCACTTGATGTATTATGGACCTTGTTAGTGGGTCACACATGGATGATGATTTGAGATTCATGACATGTTTTTTGGTAATGGATTATGGAAGTGTTGACTCTCCAAATGGAAGATGGAAGATGCTCATTTCTACTTAGTACTTTCTACTTTAAGTCTGAGTACTTTTCATTTTCAAGTTCATTGTGTATGTTTCATTCAATAATCAATTCATAATTTCAATGTTCATGGACAATCATTGTAGACATACTTATGTGATATGAATTAATAAGTTAAATCTGGACTCTAATTTGCATTTTACTTTTTATGTTTTTTGCACATTGCCATTGATCATTGCTCTCAAGTGATTTAAAATTGAAATTTGATACATAGCATGTTACAACCAATGTAAACACCTATATAAGAATACAATCATCAATGTACATAGTACATATATATAATACATATATAGTTATTAGTATGTATGTATATATATAATTTTTACATGTATAAAAAAACCCTAACGTACCTTACAAACCTTACCTCAGGGGTAAAATTCGGTTCACGTACCTTACCCGTACCAAACTTTACGAACCTAACCACCTTGATGGCAACAATTCGAAACAAGACCTTTGGATGTCAAAATCAAGCAAGTAGATCATTGATCTTGGGGGTTTGGAATGTTTTGGACGTGACGGTAGCACTAGTTTCTACACATTATAAACCAATCATGTGATATAGAAAGCCACATTAAACTTAAGGCTAAAAATGGTTTCCTTTGTGTTTATGACATCATTTGCCACCCAAGTAATGAATTCCACGAGGATCGGTTTCGTTGCATTTTTTTATGGAATTTACAAGCCTTGATTAGTACTCTTTAGATCTTCTAGGACTTGAATCCTCACATCTCGTAGTCTTTGTAGAGTTATTGATATGTGGTACTTGAATATGATGATGATGGATATCCATGATGAAACTCGAAAGGGTTTGTAGTATTATGTATACCTGCAGAATCAACTCCATGATTCTTATGATGGGATGTATTCATCTTGACTTTGATGATGATTCTTTTGCTATGGGATGATGAATTCTAATCCCAACTTGTTTCTTTTGCTTAGGGCATTGGAATGCCATATGATCATGATCTCCACAATAAAGGCATAATCCATTGTCTCTTTGATGCTTTCTTTCCCTTGGTGTAAGTCTCCTAACCTTAATAATATCCAATTGCATGGGCTTTGGTTGAGAATTTTCAAAATATATTGCTGAGGGATTGAGGTAGACTTGTATTTCCAATCTTGAATAGAAATCCTCTTCTCTTGTTTTCTCTCAAACAACTTATTATCACACTTGATTTCTTGATTCATGAATTCATTCAAAATATTTACTTTGGGAATGGTTAACATGAGGTCCTTCAGATCGTCACAGAAGCCCTAGCGTAATTGGTTGATAAAATAACCCTCATGTATATTCTTCAGATCAATGGTTGCACATCATGAGTTCTCAAAGATCGATGGTTGAGAAACTTGGGCAAGATTGTCTTCATTCTACAACACATCTTCATCTTGAACTCGGTTGTCCTTGAATATTTGATTCGCACATTGAACTCCTTTCTTGATAGCCTCATCTAAAGTATTTACGTGAGACATAGAGAGCATATGATCCTTTATTTCATCTCCGAGACCAATTTGAAATTGATTAACTAGATATTCTTCTTAATTTGTGGATCCTTGATATAAATTTCTAAAGTCTGATGCAAATTCTGCAACTGAGGGATCACCTTGTTGTAACCTCCTTTCAAAATCTTGGAGTTTTTGATATATATATTTCGAAGTAAATTCGATATTTTTGAGTATGGATATGGAATCTATCATTCTTGACATGGACTTGATGTGGTAGTTTTGCCAAAATGTCAAGGGAGCACTAGATTGTGCCCTTTGACTAGACTTGAACAAGATTTTGGAAATATGCTTCTGATTACAAGATAACCCACATAAGGGAAACAATACAAGAATATAGAATTGTTAAAAGAAGTTCCATAACTGGAGACTGATAGGTATGGATAACTAGACTAGATAGGATGCAAGAGATCCTACAATCGGGGATCATAGGTATGAAGCAAGATATTTGAATTACAAGAACTCCCTTGAGGGAGATGAACAAGGTGCAATAAATAACTCGACAGGATCTCATACTACAAGATTACAAGAGGATGAGACAGGATGTCTAGAATATTAGACTAGACAAAACCAGAAAGGAACAAGACTAGAATTGGCATTTGAACTTGGAAAGTGCTTACTTAGAGATCAGGACTCCTTGAGCTTTCAAGACTGGTATTGGCAAGACTCATAATATATGTGGCTAGGCCCTCCTTATATAGGTGTTCAAGGGCAATACATGCACCCTAGGGACCCCCTTTGTGCTCCACTTTCGAAGGGTTATATATCAGGCTGTACTCTAGGCTTTGAATCTTGGACCTCACAATCCAAGGTCCAAAGTCTTTACAACTACACCATGGATCTCCAACTACCACTACTATTACTATCTCCATCACCACTTCTATGATTATGTTGTAGTACTTATCATGGGTTTGAAGTGATCTCCCCTTTTCAAAATTTAACCAATAAACTAGTGGGGTAATACTCCAACACAATTTCTACCGAGATCCTTGGAAATTGCTAGATAAATTTTGCACAATCGCTTGATTTGTACTTTGGTGACATATTATGGAGTTAATAGAGTTCTTTCTGGTTTTTTATAGCTTGTGAGCCTTGTGGGCAAAGGAGTTTACAAAAGACAAGTTCCAACAAAAGAACCGAATCCACTCTAAGGGTAGTATGTTTGTTAAGCTGACTGGTTTCTTATGTATGCAGTTGAACTTTTCATGATTAAATGCTTTTTGGAATTCATCATGCTAAAGGAGTAGTCTCTTATTATTACTGCAAGTGCTGGATATAGTTAGGGCTGTTGATTGGCTGTTTATTTCCGTACATCCTTGGATCGATCAATAGTATTGGTAGTATGTTTGTTGAGCTGACTGGTTGCTTATGTATGCAATTGAAATTCATGATCAAATGCTTTCTGGGATTCATCATGTTAAAAGAGTAGTTTCTTATTATTAATGCAAGTGCCAGAAATAGTTATTACTATTGATTGGTTCTACATTATCTTACATCCTCGGCCTTCGAGTGAGTCATTTCATGCTTATATATGGAAGAGTTCTTATCCTTGTAAGTTGTAAGCACAGGGTTACCCATTTTCTATCATGTGTGCTGTTAATTTTTCTAATTATCTATATATTGAAAGTGTTATTTTTCATGATTTTCTGTTTTTCCAGCATCATGGACCTATAGACATTCCTATTGAAGATGATATTCTCCTACGAGCTGATTTCATCAGGGAAGTGGATGCCTTCCTTGCAGAGATAGCAGCATCTCAAACAAGCAGTGAACTTTCTGAAGGCCTCGATCCACAATCAGTTGCTATTCTGCTGAGTCAGCAACAGAGAGATAATGCAATACAGCAAGTAAGAGACCTTTTGAAGTTAGCCATAGAATTAAAGTGGTGACCAAGCAGAGTCGTAGGAGTAGCTTATGTTTATTTCATATGGAGTACATTAATGTCCCTTCTTGTAATGTTTGCCTGCAATTCATGGCAACTGGGGCATAACCCTGTAACTATAGCCTTTGGTAAGCTTTGTAGAATAACCAATCAGATACAAAAATTCTGCATCAAAGTATTTGATGGAATTGAAGGTTGCCATATACTTTGAAGTTTCTCTCACCCAAAGTTCTCGTTTTGTTTGCGGTTTTGATCAATTTCCTCAGACCTTGTGTTTGTGATCAGTTTATGCTCAGTAGGACAATTTGGAGAAATACCATTTCATTGTAGTTGAGAATATTGTAATACGAGTATGCTTAATAGATAAGACCTTCTGGCTCAGTGAAAGCTATTATCACAAGAGGGGGCTTCCAATGCCCATGCATACTAGCTTTGAAGTGTCATTGTATGGAAGATTGAATCATTTGTTCTCATGTTGAATTGATTAACTATACAAGGTGATCCAATTCTATTGAACTTGAGGTGACCAAGTCTATGCAAGTGAGCCCCATTACCCATCTGAAATTAAGGTGCTCAAGATGCCCGTGTACATTGGATTTAAAAGTTGGTACAGTTATCAGGAGGTGAGGCCACATGTGCTCATGGTCCATGTATACTTTTATGGAATTGGAAAAAGTTGATTTGCAGCTAGACCACATTCACATTAAGTACTAATTGCAAATCAGGCAAGGTGCACTTGTGCAGACAGTGAGTAGTCACACAAGAATGACCCATGTGTGCTTGAGGCTGCGACAAGTATTATAGGAAGGGAGACACTTGTATACATCGTATATCCACCATGAATCAAGAAATGGTGCATAAAATGACCTCACTGTTCTTGACAAATGGAAGTTCCATAAATGAAGGTCATGCAAAGCATGTAAGTCTTATGAACTATGCATTGTTCTACAGTTATGGTTTGAGCCCTTGGTATACACAATACTTTGTGCTCAGTGAATCACTCTTATTCATGTTATGGACCTCCATGGTGGTGCAGAGCTAGTTGGGCTCAAGTTTCTTGAGTTTCTTAAGCCAAATGGACACACTTAATGTGGTCTCAATTTGTGAAGTTGAGAGTTGTAGTCTTCAAGCTTATTGCCAAGAACATATAATGGCGTTTCCTTTTATAATCAAATGGTTGCTTTTCCTAGATTTATCTAAGTACATGCATTAATCATGTTATTAGATGTATAATTTACATAGTGACAATTTTGTTCAACTCATGCCTCTTGAGCTCATTCCCTTGTGTGTATGCACATCCACCATTTTGTGTCTGAGAGCATGTATTCTTCAGTTTGTGGAGTATGAGAACACTTTACAAGAAAATGCCGAACATATGAGAAGATTAGGGCTTGATACCCCAACACCTTGGGCACATCTCCATCCCGCTTTGAGTTGTTGATGATATTGGAATAGAAGGGGCTTGAAACATATTCACCTTAAAAAAAATTAGTGGGAATGTTGTAATATTTGATGATATTCAAAACAAGGAGTTGACATTACATAGAAATGTGATTGACCAATTTAAAATTTTACTTATGCTTTTTACACTAGTTTTGGCCATATTGGTGGACATTGAAATTCCACAAAGTAGTTCCTTTTCTTGTTTTATACATGGCGATTAAGCATGCATGAATATCTTGTAATCATTTTATGTGGGTATAATTTGTATATCCTTTGTTTCTATTTTCCCCTCGTGCGCAAGGCTTCCTTATGGTCAAGTGTCTCCATTTTTGAGTATTGAGACACACACACACACACACATGTATGCATGCATACAACACTTTTTGTTGGTTTAAATTTTTTCTAAAGGCTTCTTTTTGCTTGTGTGCTAGTTTCCTTATGGTTAGTTGTCTCTATCTTTGAGGTTATGATACATGCATACATGCGTGCATACACACACACACACACACACACACATGCATTTTTTTGAGAGATGTCTCATTTCATATTGTAAAACAACTATAAACTAAATTAGTTGGACTTTAGCCTAATATCAAGCAGACCATTGATATGTTCTCTTTGAAAATCCTTCACATGATTCATGTGTTTGGAAATACAAGCTTTAAAAAACTCGATGGGGAAGCATAAGTGAAGACAATATAAATTTGTTCAGAGGAGATGCAAAAGAGAACACAATGCCAAAATTAAAACACAAGTTAGATGGAATGTGAATTTGATATGGGGGTATAAGAGAGGGAAGTGCTCACATGCACAAGGAGAATAAGAGAATAAGAGAGGAGAGAGAGAGAGAGAGAGAGAGAGAGAGAGAGAGAGAGAGAGAGAGAGAGAGAGAGAGAGAGAGAGAGAGAGAGAGAGAGAGAGAGAGAGAGAGAGAGAGAGAGGATTTGTAAATACTATTCATACATTCCTTATTCTAAGCTCATATTTTTGACATTTACGTGGCTGCCTCATTTCCCACAAATTATGGGCAGGTGTTAAAGAAAAGGCTCAGTAACACCCTAAAGCAGTTAGTGGCTTAAAGGCACAATGGTTTGTTACACAAAGGGTTGAAAGCTCAAGCTTCCACTAGTCCATTAGAAGGCTATATAACATCTCCCATGGAGGGTTTTCAACTCATGATTCCTTGTATGATCAATCAAAGTCTTTTCTCTAGGTCATTTGTTTTTGTATGTCCATATTCCAAAATATTTTTTACATTTTGCATATAATTAGATCTTCTACCACATTTCAAGCAATCAAACCTCACTTTAGTAGAACTACCCATTTTACATATAAATGCGCATTTTAAATGCTCCCATAAAATTCTTCTTAGATAATTGTGATTTTGTAATGGAGCATGTTGGTTCTATACATACTTTATTCAAGATTCCACAAAGCATTATATGTATGAGGCTTCCACTTCTCATTCCCCTCTTAATCTCTAATGAAGCAAGCCACTTTTTGAAATTAGAGAATACCTCATCCTTAGACTTGACAAGATAAAATCAGACTTTTCTAATATTATCATCTATGATAGTGACAAAGTAAAGAGCACCACCTAATGTTCTAGTGGGCATAAGACCACATACATCTATATGAACAAGATCTAATGGCTAAAATGAAGAATCAGTGTGGGTTTTATGCACATTCCTAGTTTGCTTTCTGTATTGATAATGCTCACGATGAAAAATCAAAGAAATATAACATAAATAAGTAGCTAGAATGAGAAAGAATTTCCATTCCACTACGAGATATGTGACCCAAACAACCATGGTATATTCAAGCCATAGGATCTTTAGTGAAAGCTAATAAGTGTTCTTTCTTAGATACAAATAATTGGGGAAGTGAGCCAACTTTTGTTCTTTAGCAATAACCATATTTTCCTTTGAAATGTGAATGGAATGATCATGGAAAATTACATTGTAACCAAGGTCACAAAGCTGACCAAATCACATTAAACTATGTGAAAGCTATGGTAGATGGAATGCATTATGCATGTTAAATTGTGAGCTATAGAGAATTGCACAACTACATCTCCAATGCCAACAACATCACCAAATCTCAATATATCAAGAGACTTTGTTGTTAGAAAATGTGTATTGGAGCAACCTTCCACTAAGGACCTCACCTGCAAGTCTTTTTTGGATGTTCAAAGCTTGGCCAAGAGGCCATTGGAATTGGCCAAAATGGCCAAAATTTGGCAAAAATTATTATTGCATGAAAGATCTATCAATGGTATATAACACATGGGTAGTTGAGAAGAATTTGTTCATCAAAACCTAAACCCTAATGTTTAAATTTGAAGTGAAAAGTAGTTTCAAAGTTGAAGAGAACATCAAAAGTGTAAGATTTGATCTAATAGTTATCAAGACAGCATGTGGCAATTAAAAAAGGTTTTGCAAATCTCGATAGAAATTTTGCAAGATTTCATGAAAACTCGATTTTTAGCTTGTTTATAATTTACAAAGAATGTAAGCAATGACGTACATAAACATAAGGTCTTGGACACTTGAATCTATCACTTGTGGAGCTCATCTCTTGAGCTTGTAGAAAAGAAGGAGATCTCTTCACTTGGAGGAGATGGAGTTATGTCCTCTCCATCATTTTCAAGGTGTGTTGCAACTTGGAGCTTATCTATTTGGAGGAGATAATCTTCAACTTTGGAGATTGTGGAGTTATGGACAACTTGTATATCTTGCATATCACTTCTGTTATCTTGTAACTTCATTCACTTCATGTACTTCATGATGGAAAGTAATGATCATATGTGGAGCATGGATCCTTTTTATCTCTCTAATGTTTTGTCTATTCTCCATCTTGTCTCTATTGTCTGTCTCTATATTAATGGTGCCCCTAAAAATCAAAATTGGTATTAGAGAAAGATAACTTAGAATACATTGGGAATATGGCTGCACGTGGAAGAGTAGAATCATCATGGCAGATGAAGATCAAGCTCATATTTATATTCAGCAAGGAGATGCAAGGGATCATATTTAATGCAGATGTTGAATATATACTTAAAGAGATATACACTCAAAGAGGGATCAGATGAAATTTTGCACATTGCAACTATTATAGCAACAATGAATAGCTCGTATGCTAGTTTTGTTGGATTAAAAAGAATGAGGAAAAATTTTGTATGAGAGAAAGGTAGAGCATGCTTAAGAGAATAAAAGTGCCTTTATGAAATTTTTATGAATCATGGTTTAAGTACCTCGTTTAGGGCTCTATATTTAGTTCACTATAAGAAAATGCCTTGATTTTATTCTCTCTCTAGAATTTCTAAACTTGTAGGGCTCAAAAGTGATACTTGGAGGCAGATTTGGACCTAGGTAATCTCTAACATTATTGTGTAGATTGAAAAATTGAATAAACATTTCTCTCACAAGCTTAAGCTAATTCCACACTATTTTTGAGTTACAAAGCTTGGAAAAGTGCCATTTTTTAGGTACTTAAAAGAAAAAGAAAAAAGAAAAAAAAAAGAAAGAAAAAATAAAGAAAAAAAGAAAAAAAGAAAGAAAAAAGAAAAAAAAAGAGGGATTCTCTATTTCTAATTGAATCCGTGATTTTGATGCTTATGTGTTGTCATGCATAATTACAGACGTCTTCAGATATTTCTTTTTGGTGTTTTTCTTCTATTTTTGCATAGGTATCGCTTAAGAAAGCACTTGACTACTACAAATGCATGCTTTTGCAAAAGTTTTGCAAAGAATCGACTTTCTATAAATTTGGTGTATTGTCCACTCCTTTGGGTGGTGATCTACTTTTTTTCAAGAAGACCTGTGCATCAAGGAGGAAGCTAGAAATTAGAGAATTACCTTATGATTGAAAGTGAGAGTGAGAGTGAGAGTGTGATTGAGAGTGCAAGTGTGAATGAGACTGTGATAGCTCGGGGGTGGTTGGGAGGTAGAGACTTCATCAAGAAGCTATTTTCCAAAGCTATTGTATTGAGTGATTCACATCTATAATATCAAAATTTCTCTTTCTTGGAGTCATATCTTGTCTACTCTTCTACACAAAATTTTCCCTTATCTTGTACAATAATGTGCATTTTTTCTCTCCTTTGCTATTCTTGAGTGATTGGAAGCTTGTGATTAAGGATAGATTATGATTGAGGAAATGCTACAAGTGATATCAGAGCAGAATGGATCCTCGGGAATGATGAAGGGTTTGATGCGAAAATTCTGTGAGAAAGAGGAACTTATTCTGAAGCTTCTTTGAGAATTATGCAAAGAACGAGGCGAAAAGCAACCAAAAGGCCTAAAAAATTTGTTTGTGGAGATGAACAATGAAGTAGATGAAGGTTCGAGATCATCTTTTATGCCTAGAGGAAGACAAAAATGCAATTATGAAGATATGGAGGCAGGTGAGTTTGCCCTTAACCAAGTGTTCAAGAAGGCAAAATTGAACGATTTTTATGGTGAGAAGAAGAGTAACAAAGATCTGGAGGCATGGATTGGAGAGTTAGAATATTTTTTTGATCTTCGACAATTTAGTGAGACGTCAAAGGCCAAGATTAGGATCCTACACCTGCGTGGCATCACAAAGCTATGGTGGAAGTCCTATATGCAGACTCGAATGCATTCTGGTCCGATTCTATGGAAGGAATTTAGAGAGCAAGCAGAAAAACACTATTGTTCTCCACACTACCATGTGGAGAAGAAGATGGAGTTCTACAATTTTGACAACACAAAAGTGACAAGCATAGCTTGTATGTTAATGAGTACAAACAGAAGTTCCTATGTCTTCACAAATATGCAAATGTAGAAAATCTTTTGAAAGAATATGCAGATGTATTTCCAGAAGACTTGCCTGGTATACCTCCACACATGCACATTGACCACACCATTGACTTATATATTGGGAGTGAACCATATTCTAGAGCACCCTATAGATTTAACATAGATGAATTAAAGGAGCTTAAGATTCCATTAAATGATCTTTTGGAGAAAGGCTTGATAAGAACAAGTGTTTCACCTTGGGGTGCACTTGTTTTATTTGAGAAGAAGAAAGATGGCTCCTATAGATTATGTATTGACTATATGGGTTTGAATAAAAAAAATTAAAAATAAGTACCCAATCCCTCACATAGAGGACTTATTATTTCAATTAAGTGGAGCAACTGTAGTCACTAAGATTGACTTAAGATTTGGATATCATCAAATTAGGATCAGAACAGAGGTTATACCCAAGACAACTTTTGGAACACATTATGGTCACTACGAGTTTATGGTTTTACCTTTTGGATTAAAAAAATGCTCCTGCCACATTTATGTGCTTGATGAACAATGTTTTTCATGATTACCTAGATGAATTCATCATAGTATTTCTTGATGTTATATTTGTATAGTTTAAAGGTGATCCTGAGCATGCTGTACATCTCAAGAAGACTTTGCAAACTCTTAGAGAACACAAACTGTATGATAAGAAGAGTAAATGTTTCTTTGCTAAGGAAAAACTTGTGTATCTAGGAAGAGTCATATCTAAAGAGGGAATTCATATAGACCAAGAGAAATGAAAACAATAGTTGATTGGCCAATTCATAAACTATAAGGGATGTTAGAAGTTTTCTAGGATTGGTGCAACATGAAAGAGCACATAAAGGATATCTCTAAGATAGCTACTCCCCTCACAATATTGACTAGAAAGAATGCAGGATTTATGTGGAGTGATGGATTGTCATAAATCATTTGAAACATTGAAACAAAAAGTTGTTGACAATTGTGTTTTGAAAATACCAAAAATGGGAAAACCTTTTGTGGTTGTATTGTTGGAGTTAGACGTCTACGGAAGCACGCAAACAATACGAGGAAGAAGAAGAATCTTGGAGCACAACACACAATACTGACTGTATTACCACTAGAATGGACAAAGATAAGTAACCCGTTAGGGCAATAGGCATATATACAAGTCAAGGGAAAAAACCTCCTAAAGAGGGAAAAAAGTGCCCCGATGGTCCTAGTATGTTCACACACATCATTACCTAAATATATCAACAAATCCCCCCTAGGAGTGATGCCGTGAACAAGGAGCTAGCAGTCATGTATAAGGAAGTGCCAAGCTATGTGGAATCAATCCAAAAAAGGAAGTAAGCCGAAAGCTTTGTTGATAGCTTCAAACTTCTCCCTAGGAAGAGCCTTTGTGAAAAGGTCTGCAATGTTCTCTTGCGTGGGTACATATGCCAAAGTGACCTCCGTAGTAGAGAACCTCTCCCTGACATAATGATAATGCACCTCAATGTGCTTAGTGTGAGCATGGAACACAGGGTTCCTCACGACTCCAATGCGCTCGAACTGTCAATGAAGATGGTGGTGGCAAAAGACTGACCAACACCCAAATCAACCATAAGGTGTTTGAGCCACACACACTTAATAGTCGTTGTGAAAGCTTCCCTATATTCAGCCTCACAACTCGAAGTGGCCACAGTAGGATTCTTCTTGCTCAACCAAGATATGCATGAGCTACCAAGCATGAAGCAAAATCGACTAGTGGACACATGAGTGTCATAGCAACCAGCCCAATCAGAGTAAAAAAAAGCATGCAAATCTAGCGGTAGTGATCCCCCCCTTGGGATAAGACAACCCAAGTAGCCGAGTACCACTCAAGTAGCAAAAGATGCACTTAACTGCCTGCCAATGCTTGACACCTGGGCAATGCATAGACTTTCTCATGTGTGAGACAACAAACTGAATGTTTGACCAAGTAATGCATAAGTAATCAAGCATCCAATAGCCTGCTGATAGAGAACAACATCAAATGCATCTCTAGGATCATAAAGACTCAATCGTAAGCCTATCTCCATAGGACTGGTAATAGGTTTATAGTCTTAAAGGCCAAAACACTGTAATAATGTGTCAATATATTTTGTTTGACACAAAGCTACTCCGCCATCAACTTGCATAAAGTGAATGCCCAAATAATGATGCAAATGCCTCAAATCAGACATCTCAAATGAGGCATGCAAATCAGCTGTAAAATTAGTAATATGCTTCTCATGAGGAACAGTGAGTAGCATGTCATCAACATACACAACAATGATCAGAAGCACATTATTAGCATGCTTAACATATAAGGTGCTTTCAATTGGACTGTTCTCAAAACCATGTATAATCAGATAGGCATGTATCTTTTCATACCAAGCATGTGGTGCTTGCTTTAAATCATATAATGCCTTCTTTAACCTGCACACCTGGTTTTCATCCCTTTCTGCACAAAGCCAGGGGGCTGAAAAACATACAGTTCTTCATGCAAGTCACCACTCAGAAATGTTGTTTTAATGTCCAATTGATGTAGATTCCAACCATGATGAGCTGCAAGTGCATAGATGCTACATTCCGCATGTAGGTGCAAAGTTTTCATCAAAATGAATGCCTCTTTCCTGTGCATAACCCTTTGCAACACGCCTGGCCTTATACCTATCAATTGTTCCATGAGGTTTATGCTTCATATTGTATACCCACTTAGTGCCAATGGCCTTCTTTCTAGGAGGCAAGTCACATAAAGACTAGGTACCATTTTTCATGATAGCATCATATTTAGATTGCATTGCAGCTCCAATATTCAGAATTTTGTGCTTCATCAAACAAAACTCGCTCAATCGCATCACAGAGACTAGAGGCAGCCATAGCATAACGATTTGATGCAAAAGATGCACTATGAGAGCCTGAACGAGTATGGCATGATAAAGGTGCATCTAATTTGCTGTCATGCGAATTCTGCACTAGCCATTTTTGCATAGTTTTTGCCTCCTCATATATCAGCTCTCTCATCAACAAGTGCATCATGCAAATCTACATCAGAAATGGAATGTACATCATCACATGAAACCTATAAAGGCAGAGAAGTTTCCTGAATAGGACTAGCACTAGACTTTCCACATATAAAAAGAGGAAGCAAAG
The DNA here is from genome assembly GCA_020310875.1 of Ceratopteris richardii. NCBI lineage: Eukaryota > Viridiplantae > Streptophyta > Polypodiopsida > Polypodiales > Pteridaceae > Ceratopteris > Ceratopteris richardii. The sequence goes on from CM035410.1 coordinate 110,446,354, forward strand.
TATCATACATGTCTTTGGAGCTAACAGATGTCTCCTTCGTTCATGAAAGTAAAGGCTGAATAGCATCATCCACAAAAACAACATCATGGCTAACCAAAATGCATTTATTTTGTGTATGATACAGATGATAGACTTTGCTTTCAGAACTATACCAAAAAAAATTCATTTTACTTCTTTATCATCCAATTTCCTACGATGTTGTTCAGGCACTAATGCCTATGCCAGACAACAAAAAACACGCAAATGAGCAATAGATGGTTCCAAAAATTGTTTGAAGCACATAAACACTTCGGACTTTGCTTTCAATGGATATACACATGCATGCCTGGAAAAATCATCAATTAAAGTCAGGAAGTAAAGATAGTTTCCAAAAGAGGGTGTCTGCATAGGACTACAAACATCACAAGGAACAAGCTACAATTTTTGAGTAGCTCAAACGTGAACTATTTTTCAGAAAGGAGGAATGCTGCATTTTGCCCAAAATGAAGCCTTCACAGACATGTTTTTTGGGTGCCTCAAGTTTGGACAAAGAGGACACCATTTCAGATTTCTATAGGCGTAGCAAACTAGCAAAATTCAGATGACGAAAGCATGCATGCCAAAGCTTTGCATCTGACATAGCCTGAGAATAATGTACTGTACATGCTGAATAATTCATAGATTTTTCATAGTCTATGAGCTTATACATCCCACAACATAAAATGCTAGAAGCAATAATCATGTTACCATTTGACAGATCATGAACTGTACATCTGTCATCAACAAATTTCACAACCAAGCCAATCTTGGCTAATGGAGAAATTGATAACATATTTTTCTTGATTCCTGGCACAAATAAAGCATTTGACAAAGTGAGAGAACTACCATCAATAGTAGTCAAAATGATCTTAACACCTCCCATGATAGGATAAGAGGAGTTGTTGGTGCATGTGACAATATTCCCTGTAGGGACAAGCTCGAGTGAAGTTATGAAACCGTGCTATGAGGTAATATGTTTGGTTGCCCCACTATCAAAGTACCAAAGATCTGAGTCTACTGCAGACATACACTGTTAAGGAGAAGATGGGTCAAAATTGCAAATAGTAGTAAACACCCATTCTTCATTCTGCACGTGATCGTTTCCTTTACAACACTTACAAAAGAATTTCAGCTTTTCTGATTTCTTCTCATCTTTGACTTGCTTCTTCAAATGCGCAACATTTGCAGATTTCTGCTTACTAGTAGATGAGCTCCATTTACCTTTGCCCTTATGACGAGCGAGGAAAGCTTGATCTGCAACACACATAATGGACCTTATCTGCCTAGATTGATCTTCTTGCAACAAACAGAGGCTAACTCCTCAAATGACAAGGCATTTGGATTTAACAAAGAGTAGAAGCAAAACTCAGATATGAATTAGGAAGACTACTCAGAACGCTCTGCACAAATGAGCTATCTGGTATAGCTTCATCAGCAAAAATCAACTGTTCCTTCAAGTCTTTGATCTTTGTTAGAAAACTATCCAAAGAATCATCTTCATTCATATGCTCACTCTCCAATTGTTTTTGGAGGTAAGCTATACGAGCCTCATTCCTAGCCTGGTAAAATGTGGTTAGTCTATCCCAAGCATCCTTAGATATTCTACAAGAGCGAATGTGAGGAATAATGGCATGTTTGACAAACAAGGCTATGAATGCATGTGCTTGAGCATCTCTACCATCCCAACAAATTTTCTCTGTAGTAGGTGCAATAGAAACCGTAGCATGAATAGGAATCTGAAGAATATCAGCATCTTTAACACCATCTACATCAGCTTCAATACCTATATTTGGAGGTGTAATAGGACGTTTTTCAACACCCTTCACAATGTTGCATAGTCCTTTTGCAACCAATACATTTCACATCATATAAGCCCAAAATGGGTTGGTACCGTCCAACTTATCCTCAATAGCCAACATACGTAATACATCACTGCTTTCAGCCATGACCACTGACTAAAATACTATGATGTAGAAAAATGACTATATGTGAAAAAGTTGAACAGAATTACCCTGATGAGTTCCGCTAAACCTATAGCAGACTTCGAGATGCTTATACCGGCAAACCGAAACCTGTATATATCTTTGGCAAAAAAAGACGAAATAGCCTGCACAAGCATTGTGATAGTGTAGGGAAAGACTAAGGTTCACATTATCTTCAAAAAGTTTTGGGCCCTCAAAGCTTCATTCTTTGCTTTCCAAGCCTATTTTCTGAAGAATTTTTGGGGTGCTTTTTGGGGCCATTTTGGAGTACTTTCATGCTTAGTTCTCTCCACAGAGGTTCAAGAGCATCAAGAAGAGTATTCTTTGTACTTGTTTGACAACAAATGTTCACCTTTTGGGATGTGTTTTCAACCACACTAGTTAATCTATATGTTTCTTGAAAGGTTTTAGTTGTGGTGGAAGCAACCACTACAAGTCTATGCAGGTTTTTTGAGCCTAAAGAACTGAGTTGACAGACACTTGCAGGTGTTGTTGGCTAGTGTTTGGGCCAGTGAACTCAGATTTTTAGTGCCATTTTACTACATATATTGAGCACATATGCACTATGTTGATATATTTAGGTAGTGATGTGTGTGAACACTCTAGGACCACCGGGGTACTTTTTTCCCTCTTTAGGAGGTTTTTTTTCCCCCGGCTTGTATATACGCCTATTGCCCTAATGGGCTACTTATCTTTGTACATTCTCTAGTAATACATTCAGTATTGTGTGTGTGCTCCAAGCTTCTGTTGGAAGTGAGGTAGGCCCTTAGGATCATGTCACAGGTCCATGGTTCCATAGTTCCAATCATGTACAACATTAATTCCAGCAATCTTCCATATTGACAAAACATGAACATTCCACAACTTAATCATACAGATGATGAGATAAAGATAGAGAAAGAATAGACGACATGTGTAAGGTGTTATGTAAGCCATCGCTTACTCATAGTATCATATATACCAATGTTCAATGTACAATGTGGGAGCAAAATTCTCAACCATTCTATGTGATGAGAAATAGATGAATGAGTGAATGTACAATGTAACAAACATATTCAGATGTGTGGGCAGTAATCTGAATATACATGAGATGTGTGACCTAATAGGTTATAGAAGAGTGAATATGAGTGACTGAAAGAGGAAGAATCAGTGTGAAACTGATGGTCAACAAATCTACATCTAAACTTAGGCTATGGAAGACCCTAAGTCAGATACGTGTGTGAAAAGATCACATACTTATAAAGTAGCATAGAATGCTAACAAGATTGTTGCCGGAAATCCTCAAACTCATGTGAACACACCTTCTCAAACACCTCATAAAAATATGCATAAAGCATATAAGTATTGATTCTCTTGTACCTATGCCGAATAGGACTCCTCCTGATATGAACGCCACAACCTCCATAAACTTCAAGTAGTACCTGTGTGCATAAAGAGAATATGTACCTGAATACTTAACATAAGATGTGAATCTTATGTTAATCATCATCTAATGTCTTTGAAGTAGCCCGACATCTTCTTGTAGAAGACAATCTTCAACCTAATATCTTCCTGTAGAAGATAATCTTCAAAATCATGTAGATGGTCCCATCCAATGTCTTTGAAGTAGCCAGACATCTTCTTGTAGAAGATAATCTTCAACCTAACATCTTCTTGTAGAAGATGATCTTCAAATACATCATGTATGGGCGATCCTCACCATCAAGCTGCTAATAATCAAGTCTTCTTGCCATGAACAAGAGATGACCTCCTCTTAGAGTGTGAGCACACCCTTCATCTTCTCCAAGAAGAATCACCAAGAAGAACTCCATAGCTGCTCCTCAACATGCTTCAAGTTAGCACCATGGCTGCCCCATGTGCTAGAAGAAACACCACCTCTACTGAGGTCCAAGCTCCAAAGCTTGTGTTGAAATTGGTGAAGGATGAAATACTCTTCTTATATAGTTTTGTGTAACTTTGAAAAGCTCATAATAAAGCTAATAAAGCTACGATCTGTGATCTCCAATAAAGCATGATCGCTACGCGAATAGTCTTCCGCGTTCGCTGTTTGTTTTGCTTTTATTGAGTTGAAAAGCATGATATCAAAAGGATTATATATCTCCGTGTTGCTGGCGACGAGATTTGATCCCGGGTGGCTGCGTTGGAAGAGTAAAGGCGTAGCCACGCACACTAGCGCCTTTTGGATGTAGAGAGTACTAAATATCCATTATATCTAGTAGCGCCCGTGGATTCTTGGATTAAAGACTATTCAAGATGTCTACACATGTTCTTCTTATTAAGAAAGATTCATCAACTTGGACCAATGGGACATTCTTTCCAACAATCCCCCCTGCAATGTCATATTGGTACAATCTGAACTGAATCTGCAAACTGTCACAAACTGCAAACTATCACAAGCTTCAAGCTTGTACTCCAGCACTTCAGAAAAAATCTTTTTCCTTCAAGAAAACTTGAACTTGCTGAATATGAACCATAATAATTGAGAGAATATGCAAACTAGATATCCAATAGTGTACACATCAAGCAATCACTGCTCAACAAATGTAGCATGAACTGTCTCTCCACCTGCTATCTCCTGTCTTCAAAAACCTGAAAACATACACTAGGATCCATATATTTGCATTTTCCTTCCAAAAAGGTTTCTCAACGTACTTCTGTTGCGTCATGTAAATACACTAAACAAGAACTGAATCCTGGAACCTGTGACTGACAACTCACAACTTAGTGTATTATGAACACTGCTGGTTCATCTCTGACTATACTCAACTCAATATGAGTAAAAAAATATATGATGTCATCATGTCTTCATCCTTTAAATCCTTCATACCTCTTTCCTTTAGAACTTGGTATAAACATATATGTGCGCATGTTTGAAATATACCTTTTTGAAATATCAAGTTTCTCTTCAATAGAACTCTGGAACCTTCTCCTGAACAGGAACATCCTAACAGGAACTTTCTCCAAACATTCTTCTTCTTCCTTCTTCTTTCAAAGCTGGAACATAAAGAGAACCTGACAAAGGAAATATAGGAATACCTGAAATAGGAATACCTGTAGGTATGACTCTGCATTCTTTAACATATGGCTTGAAAATAAATCTTCATGTTTCATCACCCCCCTGGATGACTTAACACTAGTGTCCAGTATTCTTCAAATATATCAGACTTTATGAATTGTGGAACATCTTCCTTCTTCAATAAATCTGATCTTTAGTAATTCATACTTGTATCTGAAACAAAATTTTAGGATCCATAATCTTCTGTAACATAACAAGTATCTTCTTTTTCTCTGCAACACAAATCTGATAGAATCTGAAACTTTGACTTACTTCTTCCAATGCTAAGAACCTTACCAAACAAAGGATAGACAACTGACTCATAAATGTTCAAGATCATACAAGATCAATGATCTCTCCTGTGTAGAATCTGCTCTCATCAAACCTTCATGACTGAATGTTTGATTTACTTCCTGAATGTCTCCAAGTGTCCATGCTTCTTACAAATTTGTAAAACTTTTCTTCAAAAAAATCCTTCAAGGAATCTGTAACTCCTTACTTGAAACATAAGTGGACAAACTTCTCACCTTGAGAACTCCAAAAGCTACAAGTTTGATACTTCATAACTTTCATATTTTACCCGGGTGAAATGTGATAGTACCTGCTTGATTTTCTTTTGGCTAACTCCACTTTTCAATCAAGTATTAGGATCTGATGGAACACCTTTTTGAATACAAACATGTATCCAAAAAACTAGACAATCATAAAAAGTAGATTCTACAACTGACTGGTACATCAACAAGCTAAATTTTCTCAAGTTTTTGAAAATACTGAATATACTGAATATGAGGTAACCTTTTCCAAACATAAAACCTCAACCCAAGTCTTCAACATCTGCTACAAAACTCTTTTACCTCAAGAGTTAGATAAAGAAGAAATATACTTCTCTGCAACTTGTCATATACCAAGTAGCTCTGTATTGACACTCCAAGAATTCTTTGGGGAACATATAAGATGCCCGCTTAAAATTTTCAACTTATATATAACTCATACATATGAGTTAAAACATACAAGTTGTCTTCAAAATCTGCTGCTTTTCTTTCTCTCAATGCAATTCTTTGTCAAATCTACTAAATTATGACCAAGTGTAATGCAAAACAAGAAATTGCTTCTTCTTTAAACAAGATGTTCTCGTAGACTTGTCTTTGGGTGTAGAGGATAACATAGGAAAAGTATATGGAAAGTATATGAGAAAAGGAAGCCTTACTTTTCTTTTGGAAATGATGGACTTTCTTCTTCTGCATCTTTCTTCCACCTGATGATGTCAACATCTTCAAACTTCTATTTCTTACCTTTTGTTCTCTTCATCTTGAAGTAGCAAACACTCTTGACCTCTTCAAATGAACTTTTCTCTTCCTCTAATGCTAAGAGTAAGAGATAAAACAAACATGGTATACAAATGGAAGTGAATATAGAAACATGTTTTATCATCTCCTCATATCTCTGAATCAAAATGTTGTTTCAAATGTTTGAAACGACTAAATTCACCAATCTTTTGTCTGAATGATGAATTACCCTTCTAGAGTTACCTTCTCTAGATACATTTGTACTTGGATATGCAACCAACTTACAACAGAAAATTGGCTGAAAACAAAAAACTCATCCCATCTTCGCATTTGTCTTCTTAGATAAGCTTTCGTGCCATGAAAGAGATCTCTCAAAACTCTCTAGAAAAACCTCTAGATACCTGTTTTGATGTAGCCTTTAATTTTCAAATGATGAAAGCGTATAAAAGCATTCCTTGAATTTCTTCAAATCTCTTCATAACTACTCTTCTAAGACATGACCTGCAAATGATAATCTGATAGTAGAAACTGATACTTGTGATTTGATGTTGATCTGATTCCTTCATCTTCTCTAAACCATTGTTCTTCCTTGAATTTGAAGTAGTCTTCTCTTCATCAATTCTAGGTCTTCAAATAATACTTTTGTAAAGTATTTGCATACTCTTCCAAAAACATTCGGCTGCTAACAGATCATCAACTTCATACTCCACACTGATGAATACACATGTAACTGAATTGTCTAATTCTCAAATCTCTACTCATCTAGATTAAGTGTGTATGTCAAATGTCAAATGTTAGAAGATGCTTTCAAATCATATGTTGTAAATCTGGAATTCTGGGAACCTGAGAATATGAATGAGCCTTAATGCATTGATGCCAAAGATCTAAAGCATTGAAACCAAAACCTTAGTGCTCTGATACCAAATGTTGGAAGTGAGGTAGGCCCTTGGGCTCATGTCACAGGTCCATGGTTCCATAGTTCCAATCATGTACAACATTAATTCCAGCAATCTTCCATATTGACAAAACATGAACATTCCACAACTTAATCATACAGATGATGAGATAAAGATAGAGAAAGAATAGACGACATGTGTAAGGTGTTATGTAAGCCATCGCTTACTCATAGTATCATATATACCAATGTTCAATGCACAATGTGGGAGCAAAATTCTCAACCATTCTATGTGATGAGAAATAGATGAATGAGTGAATGTACAATGTAACAAACATATTCAGATGTGTGGGCAGTAATCTGAATATACATGAGATGTGTGACCTAATAGGTTATAGAAGAGTGAATATGAGTGACTGAAAGAGGAAGAATCAGTGTGAAACTGATGGTCAACAAACCTACATCTAAACTTAGGCTATGGAAGACCCTAAGTCAGATACGTGTGTGAAAAGATCACATACTTATAAAGTAGCATAGAATGCTAACAAGATTGTTGCCGGAAATCCTCAAACTCATGTGAACACACCTTCTCAAACACCTCATAAAAATATGCATAAAGCATATAAGTATTGATTCTCTTGTACCTATGCCGAATAGGACTCCTCCTGATATGAACGCCACAACCTCCATAAACTTCAAGTAGTACCTGTGTGCATAAAGAGAATATGTACCAGAATACTTAACATAAGATGTGAATCTTATGTTAATCATCATCTAATGTCTTTGAAGTAGCCCGACATCTTCTTGTAGAATACAATCTTCAACCTAATATCTTCTTGTAGAAGATAATCTTCAAAATCATGTAGATGGTCCCATCCAATGTCTTTGAAGTAGCAAGACATCTTCTTGTAGAAGATAATCTTCAACCTAACATCTTCTTGTAGAAGATGATCTTCAAATACATCATGTAGATGGGTGATCCTTACCATCAAGCTGCTAATAATCAAGTCTTCTTGCCATGAACAAGAGATGACCTCCTCTTAGAGTGTGAGCACACCCTTCATCTTCTCCAAGAAGAATCACCAAGAAGAACTCCATAGCTGCTCCTCAACATGCTTCAAGTTAGCACCATGGCTGCCCCATGTGCTAGAAGAAATACCACCTCTACTGAGGTCCAAGCTCCAAAGCTTGTGTTGAAATTGGTGAAGGATGAAAGATAATGAGGCCAATACTCTTCTTATATAGTTTTGTGTAACTTTGAAAATCTCATAATAAAGCTAATAAAGCTACGATCTGCGATCTCCAATAAAGCATGATCGCTACGCGAATAGTCTTCCGCGTTCGCTGTTTGTTTTGCTTTTATTGAGTTGAAAAGCATGATGTCAAAAGGATTATATATCTCAGTGTTGCTGGCGACGAGATTTGATCCCGGGTGGCTGCGTTGGAAGAGTAAAGGCGTAGCCACGCACACTAGCGCCTTTTGGATGTAGAGAGTACTAAATATCCATTATATCTAGTAGCGCCCGTGGATTCTTGGATTAAAGACTATTCAAGATGTCTACACATGTTCTTCTTATTAAGAAAGATTCATCAACTTGGACCAATGGGACATTCTTTCCAACAATCCCCCCTGCAATGTCATATTGGTACAATCGGAACTGAATCTACAAACTGTCACAAACTGCAAACTATCACAAGCTTCAAGCTTGTACTCCAGCACTTCAGAAAAAATCTTTTTCCTTCAAGAAAACTTGAACTTACTGAATATGAACCATAATAATTGAGAAAATATGCAAACTAGATATCCAATAGTGTACACATCAAGCAATCACTGCTCAACAAATGTAGCATGAACTGTCTCTGCACCTGCTATCTCCTGTCTTCAAAAACCTGAAAACATACACTAGGATCCATATATTTGCATTTTCCTTCCAAAAAGGTTTCTCAACGTACTTCTGCTGCGTCATGTAAATACACTAAATAAGAACTGAATCCTGGAACCTGTGACTGACAACTCACAACTTAGTGTATTATGAACACTGCTGGTTCATCTCTGACTCTACTCAACTCAATATGAGTAAAAAAATCTATGATGTCATCATGTCTTCATCCTTTAAATCCTTCATACCTCTTTCCTTTAGAACTTGGTATAAACATATATGTGCGCATGTCTGAAATATACCTTTTTGAAATATCAAGTTTCTCTTCAATAGAACTCTGGAACCTTCTCCTGAACAGGAACATCCTAACAGGAACTTTCTCCAAACATTCTTCTTCTTCCTTCTTCTTTCAAAGCTGGAACATAAAGAGAACCTGACAAAGGAAATATAGGAATACCTGAAATAGGAATACCTATAGGTATGACTCTACATTCTTTTACATATGGCTTGAAAATAAATCTTCATGTTTCATCACCCCCCTGGATGACTTAACACTAGTGTCCAGTATTCTTCAAATATATCAGACTTTATGAATTGTGGAACGTCTTCCTTCTTCAATAAATCTGATCTTTAGTAATTCATACTTGTATCTGAAACAAAAGTTTAGGATCCATAATCTTCTGTAACATAACAGGTATCTTCTTTTTCTCTGCAACACAAATCTGATAGAATCTGAAACTTTGACTTACTTCTTCCAATGCTAAGAACCTTACCAAACAAAGGATAGACAACTGACTCATAAATGTTCAAGATCATACAAGATCAATGATCTCTCCTGTGTAGAATCTGCTCTCATCAAACCTTCATGACTGAATGTTTGATTTACTTCTTGAATGTCTCCAAGTGTCCATGCTTCTTACAAATTTGTAAAACTTTTCTTCAAAAAAATCCTTCAAGGAATCTGTAACTCCTTACTTGAAACATAAGTGGACAAACTTCTCACCTTGAGAACTCCAAAAGCTACAAGTTTGATACTTCATAACTTTCATATTTTACCCGGGTGAAATGTGATAGTACCTGCTTGATTTTCTTTTGGCTAACTCCACTTTTCAATCAAGTATTAGGATTTGATGGAACACCTTTTTGAATACAAACATGTATCCAAAAAACTAGACAATCATAAAAAGTAGATTCTACAACTGACTGGTACATCAACAAGGTAAATTTTCTGAAGTTTCTGAAAATACTGAATATACTGAATATGAGGTAACCTTTTCCAAACATAAAACCTCAACCCAAGTCTTCAACATCTGCTACAAAACTCTTTTACCTCAAGAGTTAGATAAAGAAGAAATATACTTCTCTGCAACTTGTCATATACCAAGTAGCTCTGTATTGACACTCCAAGAATTCTTTGAGGGAACATATAAGATGCCCGCTTAAAATTTTCAACTTATATATAACTCATACATATGAGTTAAAACATACAAGTTGTGTTCAAAATCTGCTGCTTTTCTTTCTCTCAATGCAATTCTTTGTCAAATCTACTAAATTATGACCAAGTGTAATGCAAAACAAGAAACTGCTTCTTCTTTAAACAAGATGTTCTCGTAGACTTGTCTTGGGGTGTAGAGGATAAAATAGGAAAAGTATATGAGAAAAGGAAGCCTTACTTTTCTTTTGGAAATGATGGACTTTCTTCTTCTGCATCTTTCTTCCACCTGATGATGTCAACATCTTCAAACTTCTATTTCTTACCTTTTGTTCTCTTCATCTTGAAGTAGCAAACACTCTTGACCTCTTCAAATGAACTTTTCTCTTCCTCTAATGCTAAGAGTAAGAGATAAAACAAACATGGTATAGAAATGGAAGTGAATATAGAAACATGTTTTATCATCTCCTCATATCTCTGAATCAAAATGTTGTTTCAAATGTCTGAAACGACTAAATTCACCAATCTTTTGTCTGAATGATGAATTACCCTTCTAGAGTTACCTTCTCTAGATACATTTGTACTTGGATATGCAACCAACTTACAACAGAAAATTGGCTGAAAACAAAAAACTCATCCCATCTTCGCATTTGTCTTCTTAGATAAGCTTTCGTGCCATGAAAGAGATCTCTCAAAACTCTCTAGAAAAACCTCTAGATACCTGTTTTGATGTAGCCTTTAATTTTCAAATGATGAAAGCGTATAAAAGCATTCCTTGAATTTCTTCAAATCTCTTCATAACTACTCTTCTAAGACATGACCTGCAAATGATAATCTGATAGTAGAAACTGATACTTGTGATTTGATGTTGATCTGATTCCTTCATCTTCTCTAAACCATTGTTCTTCCTTGAATTTGAAGTAGTCTTCTCTTCATCAATTCTAGGTCTTCAAATAATACTTTTGTAAAGTATTTGCATACTCTTCCAAAAATATTCGGCTGCTAACAGATCATCAACTTCATACTCCACACTGATGAATACACATGTAACTGAATTGTCTAATTCTCAAATCTCTACTCATCTAGATTAAGTGTGTATGTCAAATGTCAAATGTTAGAAGATGCTTTCAAATCATATGTTGTAAATCTGGAATTCTGGGAACCTGAGAATATGAATGAGCCTTAATGCATTGATGCCAAAGATCTAAAGCATTGAAACCAAAACCTTAGTGCTCTGATACCAAATGTTGGAAGTGAGGTAGGCCCTTGGGCTCATGTCACAGGTCCATGGTTCCATAGTTCCAATCATGTACAACATTAATTCCAGCAATCTTCCATATTGACAAAACATGAACATTCCACAACTTAATCATACAGATGATGAGATAAAGATAGAGAAAGAATAGACGACATGTGTAAGGTGTTATGTAAGCCATCGCTTACTCATAGTATCATATATACCAATGTTCAATGTACAATGTGGGAGCAAAATTCTCAACCATTCTATGTGATGAGAAATAGATGAATGAGTGAATGTACAATGTAACAAACATATTCAGATGTGTGGGCAGTAATCTGAATATACATGAGATGTGTGACCTAATAGGTTATAGAAGAGTGAATATGAGTGACTGAAAGAGGAAGAATCAGTGTGAAACTGATGGTCAACAAACCTACATCTAAACTTATGCTATGGAAGACCCTAAGTCAGATACGTGTGTGAAAAGATCACATACTTATAAAGTAGCATAGAATGCTAACAAGATTGTTGCCGGAAATCCTCAAACTCATGTGAACACACCTTCTCAAACACCTCATAAAAATATGCATAAAGCATATAAGTATTGATTCTCTTGTACCTATGCCGAATAGGACTCCTCCTGATATGAACGCCACAACCTCCATAAACTTCAAGTAGTACCTGTGTGCATAAAGAGAATATGTACCTGAATACTTAACATAAGATGTGAATCTTATGTTAATCATCATCTAATGTCTTTGAAGTAGCCCGACATCTTCTTGTAGAAGACAATCTTCAACCTAATATCTTCCTGTAGAAGATAATCTTCAAAATCATGTAGATGGTCCCATCCAATGTCTTTGAAGTAGCCAGACATCTTCTTGTAGAAGATAATCTTCAACCTAACATCTTCTTGTAGAAGATGATCTTCAAATACATCATGTAGATGGGCGATCCTTACCATCAAGCTGCTAATAATCAAGTCTTCTTGCCATGAACAAGAGATGACCTCCTCTTAGAGTGTGAGCACACCCTTCATCTTCTCCAAGAAGAATCACCAAGAAGAACTCCATAGCTGCTCCTCAACATGCTTCAAGTTAGCACCATGGCTGCCCCATGTGCTAGAAGAAACACCACCTCTACTGAGGTCCAAGCTCCAAAGCTTGTGTTGAAATTGGTGAAGGATGAAAGATAGTGAGGCCATTACTCTTCTTATATAGTTTTGTGTAACTTTGAAAAGCTCATAATAAATCTAATAAAGCTACGATCTGCGATCTCCAATAAAGCATGATCGCTACGCGAATAGTCTTCCGCGTTCGCTGTTTGTTTTGCTTTTATTGAGTTGAAAAGCATGATATCAAAAGGATTATATATCTCCGTGTTGCTGGTGACGGGATTTGATCCCGGGTGGCTGGGTTGGAAGAGTAATGGCGTAGCCACGCACACTAGCGCCTTTTGGATGTAGAGAGTACTAAATATCCATTATATCTAGTAGCACCCGTGGATTCTTGGATTAAAGACTATTCAAGATGTCTACACATGTTCTTCTTATTAAGAAAGATTCATCAACTTGGACCAATGGGACATTGTTTCCAACAGCTTGTTCTCCTTCCTTGTGTTGTTTGAGTGCTTCCGCAGATGTCTATCTCCAACAATTGGTATCAGAGCAGGTCGTCGCTTCATGTAGGGTGCCATCGACACTCCTCCGTTTGTAGTCTCAAAATCTTAGAACACACTATCGCAGTGCTTGTGCAGGCTATTTTGTCTTTTTGTGCCAAAGGTATATACCAGTTTCTGTTTGCCAGTATAAGCGTCTCGAAGTCTTCTACAGGTCTAGTAGAATTTTTCTCGGCAGTTTCATTCAACTTTTTGAGATATAGTCAATTTTCTGCATCAACCTGAATCAACATACCAGACATTATCATTCGATTTTGAAACACCAACAGACATCGTATTCATCATGTGATGTTGAACCATAAACAGCTTCTCAGAATCATCTGCACTTGTGGATGCATAGTTGTTTTGCTGCCTTCTGTTATTTTGATTCTTCAACCTGCAATCACGTTCAAAGTGTCTAGGTTTACCACAATTCCAGCATCCTTTACTATCATTACCTGAATCATTTCTTTGGAAATTTTTGCGACCTCTTTGACTCCAACTGCCTCGAAACTGTCCTCTTCCTCCTGCATGATTCTATTGTTGACCTTGGTCTTGGTTATTGTTTCCTCTTCCACTTCCAAAACCTCTACCTCTACCTCTTCCTCTGCCAGAGTAGAATACCTGCTCAGAACTGGGCTTTCCTTGGGAGTTTGAATCCTCACCAAGATTCTTTTCTTCAATAATCAGCATAGATACCAAATCAACAAAATTCGGAATATTTTCCCTGGTCTGTATAGAAGTTCTGAACTGCTTATATGCAGCTCCTAAACCACGAAGGCACACTTCCACCTTATCATCATCATCATCTACATTCACGCCCATAGATGCAAGTGACTCACATATGCTTTTGATTTTTAGAGTGTAGTCACTTATCCACATGCTCTTTTTCTCCAATGTATGCAGCTCGTTCTTGAGTTGCAATTTCCGTGCCTTTGTATTGGTCTCGTACAAAGTGACCAAACTGTTCCAAGCCTCTTTTGGAGTCTTGGCATCCTGTATGTGTCCAATCATGCTATCATGTATGCTAACAGATAGCCAATACATTACCTTTCATGCTCCTTGATTCCATTCCTCATATGCTCTTTACTGTTCTGCAGTCCGATTCCTTTCTGGTAACTACGGAGCATTTTCATTCTCTCCTTCGATGTACTTCTAGTAGCCTTTTCCCATCAGGAAATTCGTCATTCTGAATCTCCAAGCATGGAAGTTTTTCTTGTCCAGCTTATCACTCATAAGCTGACTCATTCCATCTGCGTTTGCCATTTCTGCAACAATTCACAACACCGCAACACACTACAAGCAGCACTTCTGCTTGAACACTGTCGCACTATGACGTGATAGTTCGATCTCAGAAAAACACACTTTTCGTGTACCAACAGTATACGGAATTGCTTGAAATTCTGGATCTGGAATATATGAGTGTCGTCGAACATAATGCAAGTTACAGTTTCAGAAACTGACCTGGTTTTTTTGTGGGCCCCACCTTGCGGGCTCGAAACGGAGGTCGAGATGGCTCTGAAACTTCGATCTGACAAAAACAAGTGACCCTAAAGGGATAACTGTCAAAAATATTTTGAGGAGTTCTACCTTCACGCCGATTTTCGTAGCAAACGGAGGCCGTTTGTGAAATCGCATTTTCTCCACGCCTTGCCACGTAGTCTTCACCGTTGCCTTCTCCACGAGCTCTCTACAGCCACGCTGGCTCTGATACCATGTCATGAGGAAGGAGATAAAGAAGAGAGCTCACACACACAATCTCACTCTCAAGGAGAAGCACACACACAAATTGAGACAGGGAAGAATGATCTTCTTCTTCTTCTTCTTCTATTACATAAAAGGAATGTACAAGAATGACCTAAAAAACAAGAATACAACAAGTGCAATATATAAAGACCAGTACATTAGGAAAAACCTAATGTCCACGAATGAGTGAGCTGCAAGAAACAAATGTGCCATCACTCTCGGTAGATAAATCTAATAAAGCTCAATGAAGTATCCCTGACATATACCGGCGTGACCACTATACATGTCAGAGAAATGAAAAACTGATACGTGTCATCCTGGATCATCACATGTTGAGCTTGATATCTCAACATAAATGACCCCATGATTCAAGTGTGATGTTGGGCCTTTTGGATTCTGTTTGGATGAACAGCTTGAAGAAAAGTAGACTGTACTACGAAGGCAGTCTATTGAAGTATTCAAGATGGACTCATAGGACGGCATAGAGATTGAGGAAGAAGATGACTTTCTATGGATATCTGCTAATGAAGAATGGAAGAATTGGCAAGTTCCAATTCATATTTCAATCCCAATGCACTGATTTGTCGAAATGCAATTTAATCAATTTAGGGGGAAAATTGATGATGAACTTGATGTGCATATATGTCTTTTTGATACACAATATGATTTGCTAGTAGGAAATCTGGATGATAGAAGAAAATGTCAGGTGTTCAAGGCTACTCTTGGAGGACAAGCTGCTTGCTAGTTAGAAGAATTTGCTCCCAATCATTTCATATGATGCTTTGAAGACACCATTCTTAAGGCAATTCCAAAAAGCTAAAACTACAAGTCAACTATTTATCACCTTGCAATATGCAATGCAGCAACCGACTCAAATAGTTGTAGAATATGCTTCCCTACTTCTAAGTACTTTGTGACAAATTCTAGAAGTGGAGCACCCTTTCAAAGATGTGGTACATGCATGGTTTATGGATGGTTTGACTCCATTACTAAAAGAAAACAATCTTTCCTTTCCACATTAGATGGTACTAGAATGTTGGTCAGATCATAGATCCTATAGAGCAACTAGAACATCTACCAATCCTATTTGAAAACGTTCACTAGATGCCATACAACAGGTAAAAACCAATATGTTGGTAGTCACTGATTTGTATAGCCATCCATACTGTACAAAAAGTAGGAATATGGGCCATGTAGTGGGTAGTTTTGCATTAAATCAGATGTATTGTGCCATTTATAATCTGATGAATCACACTATAGATCAAAGTAAATATAATACTTGCAATCAAGCCATAGCTACCAGTCACATTCAACCAAAACATGGAAGTTCAAGTTGAGTCTTGCTAGGTTGGATGTGATTCTGCAAACTAAGCATTATGGGGTCTTGCAAACCCTGTACTCGCTAATGGTGGATGTTGCGGTTGCTGCTAGTCAAGTCAACTCGATGGAGATTATTTTTCAATGGTTGAAGAATGAATCACAATGACTATGCCGTCCGACCAAAAAGGTACAACTAAGATAGGTGTATTGTTATCTCTATTGATTCCCGTAGTGTCTCTTCCTACGCCACGAAAGTAGATGAATCAGTTTTTTTATGAGCTCAGAAGTGACTAGTCAAACGACCGATTCAAGATGATAGTGATCCGTTGAATGCTAAGTATAATGGAAACACCAAGAGGACTCGGTTATCGCTACTAAGGCATAACAACATCGGAGAGTTGCCATGAAGTTAAAAAACGATGGTGATAGGAGAAACAACAACAACAAGAGCAACATAAGCAACAAGAGCAACATCAAAAACAACAATGACAAACATGGAAACTTCTAGTATCTCAACCAATGACTTCCGACTATAAATAAATGGATCAGTTCTCATAGACTAGTTAATCTACAAGAACTATTAATTTTCCTACATTTAATAGAAGATGTCCAAATCATTGGAAGATGCCATCGGGTCAAGTTCAACTACTGATGATTGGATGTTCATCCATCATTTATCCTTGGTTCATGAAGGATCTCCATATTCAGTCTATCACAATTGCAGATGCATCTCAATTGTTGGTAGTATATTCCTTACAGATGGAAAAGGATGAAAAATCTCAATATACTATCCATGCACAAATGGAAACAGATGCATGCAAAATTGTTGTTGTTGAGGCAACATAATGGAAAGCTTTTGGATGGCCGTTCCAATATTCCAGAAGAGGAAGTGTAGGCTGTGAAGTCCTGAGTGAACAATTTGGAGATATATATTGAAGAGATTTCAGAAGATCATTAAGAAGTTACAGAACAATTGCAAGTTGTGTAGGATGAGCTAAGGCAAAAAAGAGTTGATAAGGATGATTTGCAGAACAAAATTGCTACTCTACTCACTGAGAAAAACTTTTTCTCTGATCAAGTAGTTTCACTAAAAGAGAATTTGCAAGTCACCTTAGCCAAAATTGAAGGAATCAAAGATTTGTAGAGTCAATTGCAAGGAGCTATGCAACTTATTACAAAAAATACCTCAAATGTTAGCATATAAAGAAGTTAAAATCATTGAGCTTAAACAAAATCAAGCCAATTTATAGATCACAAAAGATCATCAAGAATCTATAGAACAATTGCAAGTTGTGTAGGATGAGCTAAGGTGAGTTAGAGTTGATAAGGATGATTTGCAAAACCAGGTTGCTACTCTACTCACTGAGAAAAACTTTTTCTCTCATCAAGTAGTTTCACTAATAGAGAATTTGCAAGTTTCCTTAGGTAGAATTAAAGAAATCAAAGATTTAGAGAGTTAATTACAAGAAGCTATGTAGCTTATTACAAAAAATACTCAAATGTCCACAAATAAAGAAGTTCAAATCATTGAGCTTAAACAAAATCAGGCTGATTTACAAAAGACCCTAGACAATAAATAGGTTGTAGTGGAAGAAAAGAATACAGAGATTCAATGATTATGGATACAAATTAAAGAAGTTGAGGCCACTACTTGTGATTTTTTGGATAAATTGTCAATCAAATTTTTGGAAGCTAAAGTGAAAGTAGCAGCCTGTAACTCTTATTTAATGGACAATCCTAGCAAGAAGCTTTTCTAGGAAATAATAGTAATGGACAATCCTAACGAGAAGTTTTTCTGGGAAATAACAGATTCTAGAGTAGCTCAACTCCGTGAATTTTTTGATGAATTTTTGTATGTCTTATGTAGAATACAAAATCCACCTTTGGATACCGATGAAATGTAATTTAGTGGGTTCATGTCCACTATGCATTCCAATGTTAGGTTGTCGCTAGTACAACTACCCAAATTTATGTAATTATCCGAATTTTGGTAATTCTTTAAATTTTAATTGTAGATGTACCTAGAACTTCTTAGGAATGTTAACCATCATTCAGGGTTGTAACCGAGTAAGGGAGGTCAAAGTGATACAAACTCATATTCTGTAATAGGGGTGAGAGTGTTAGAAAGAAATCAGAGATAGACAAAGAGTGCAAAAACCAAAAGTAAACTTTGTATATGTTGTATCCTTGCAATGACTATAATACAGAACATTTTTTCTCTGATATATTCTCTGTCATACTATATTCTCTTTTTTATCTATTCGAAATTCTTTTTTTTTTAAAGTAGTGTTTGGAAATGAGATTTAGGGAATCGAAATGCACTGGAAAGTATTTTTGGTAATCCTCATTCCCTGAATCTTATATGTTGTGAAGTAAATACCAGTAAACAATACATAGGAATGGTACTTGGGAGTTATGTGAATTTCCAAAAGAAAAAATGACATTGGTACAAAGTGGGCTTAGAAGATTAAGAGAAAGTCAGATGGTAGCATTGATCGCTACAAAGCTAGACTGGTTGCCAATAGATATGCGGAACAATATGGGATTGACTATGAGGAAACTTTTGCACCTACTTCATGCACGACTACCATTTGTACTATGGTTGGATTGGCTACCCAATGAGGTTGGAAAGAACATCAGTTGGACACAAAAATAGCTTTCTTGAATGGTGATTTGCAAGAAGAGATTTTGAAGCAACCTCCTAGATTTGCCATGAAAGGGAAAGAGAATATAGTTTGTCACGTGCATAAAGCCTTGTATGGTCTCAAGCAAGCTTCCATGCATGGTATGACAAAATCCATAAGTGCTTGATCGCTCTTAGCTTCACATGTAATCCAATTGAAAGCACACTCTATGTACACAAAGATGGGGCTGATCTTATAGTGCTTGTTCTTTTTATTGATGACATACTCTTGACTAGGTCACGTGATGCAAAACTTGACATTCTTATGATTGATTTGTGTGTACCTAAGTACCAACTTAGGGACTTGTGGAGAAAAAGACTATACCTCGATCCCCCTCAAGTGCATATAGTGGGGATTCACGCTTTATTTATCAATCCGAGGAGTATCAAAACCTAGCCGAGTGTATGAAGACATGCATTCAAATGATGATCAATGCAAGTGAGCTTCCCAAAGAGTGTAAATAAGTCTAAGTCTATTCTAAACAAGGTTTAGGGATTTGTTGAGATGTCACGATACTTGGAGCAGCAGCCAAAAATAAATCGAGCTTTTCTCTCAGCTCCGAACTTTGAATATAGCAAATAGCAGATTTGTTTCAAAGCTCTCGAGAAGACGCATCCAATGGTAGTCTTTTCACTCAATTCTGACACTTCTACTTCAAGTTATGAACAAAATACTGAGTCGCGGGAATGATCTTCCTACACTTCAGCACTTCCTACACTTCACACACACCTTAACAACAGCAAACAAGCACTTTCATGGATAGGCAACACTTCCAAACACTCTTTTCAAGCATCACACATGCACACAAGCTCACAAAGAAGATGATACAGAGAGGAGAAGACACAAATTCGAAATTCTGTGCTCTTGATTCTCACAATGGCCAAAAGTCTTTACAAAGAGTCACAAATTGACTTATATACATGTGCCCTAAAAATGGTCCTTTCACACAATGGATCGGCACTTTATTCACTAAAAGGTTAATTTCCTACTAATTTACATGGGTAAGCTACTAATCTCCAAGGGTATGCATCTAGAGGACTCCTCTAGTGCATTTACATCGGAAAATATGTTACAAAATGATTATGATACAAAAATAAAGTGTCCAAATCGGAAAAATTTTGGGGCCCATCTTTTTCTCTGCCTTTTGCTCTTCTTAGCTCTGCAACACTCTCCCCCTCTTTGTCTCCGTCGTCCCTTGACAGGCTTTGCTTCTTATCTGTAGCTTGTCTAAGTCTTCCGAATACACACACCCAGTGGTCGAAAAAGCGATAAGGACTATCAGAGAATTTGTTATTTTATCCGAGGTATGTCCTTTGCTTCTGTTTTCCCCTTGGTATTCCTTATATCACATATCTGGGTTGCTGCATTAACTCGGGCTGCCACGCACGCCATCACTGGCTAAGAATGTGATATTCTTAGTCACCCTCTTCAACTTTTCAGCCTCTCCCCTTTCTAGCTTTTGGTCTTCTGATATGTCTTTGTCTTCACACATATGACCCTGTTGAATTGCTTTGAGCTTGTTTATTTTCTGCCATCGCACGCTATCAGTGGGAGGATTATTACCTGCCAAGTATCTTCTTGCACTTCTTCATGGATACTTCCTGGCCCTGGTCCGTCCTTCCCTCCTACGTGCTTTTCCTTGATGTGTGCCCCTGCGGGGCTCTGTGCAGAGATGGGTGTTGCATGCCCCTGCGGGGCTTCTTGCAGAGCTATGTCTTCAGATATAATCCTTTCAGTGAAGCTTCTTTCTTGGTTTTCTTCTTCTTTTCTTCTTGCTAGATTCTCCTTCAACACTGCCCCCTCCTGAACTCTGTCATCTCCAACATGCTTTGGAAGTCGGTGGGAGTATGTTCTGTAAACTTTTTGCTCTGTCTCATTAAGTAGATTAGCTTCATGTATCATAAGTTGCTTCAATCGTTCTGCTTTCACACCATCATGTGGTGGCTATCTGTGATCAGCGAAGAAGCTTAATTCATATGCCACTAATCTTGCATTCAAATTTGATGAAATTTTTAAGAAAATTTCTAAATCAATTTCAAAAAATCTTGTGAGAAAGGCTTCCTTGAAGGTTTGCATATATGTACTTGGTAAAAACATAAGCCTAGAATAATATGCCATTATTGTGGGTCGGCTGGGCATAATAGACAGATCAAAAATGAGGATATGTGTGCCTTGATTAATACCAATGAAATTTAGAAACGTATAAGCCGCGTGCTTGAACACTTTCAAAACTGTAAGTATCATGCTGAGGATTTTATTCGTCATCTTGATAGTTAAATTGGGGACTGTTGCATAACAATGCAGCCAAAATTCAATGGTTTTTATCATGTAATCCTCCGTCGGTAAATAATTATGAGGTGGACTTGGAAGTAGCAGATAATTCAGCCAATGTTTATTGATCGCACCACTCTTTTGCATGTCCAAAAATTCTCTTGCTTCTCTGTGACATGGTGTTGGAAAAAATGAAGGATTTACCTGTAATAAATACAGTGCTGCTTGCCAGTGCACCCGCAAAGTAGGATTTTTCTCCAAAAATTTTCTTCTCCATATAGGTTGTGCAGCTTCAAATTCCTCTTGAGTGTAATTGAATGTATTATCTTTGAAGTACAACAGCTCATCTGGATCCTTCTGTGTTATCTTCTTTATGTATTGCCTTGTTTTCTCTTTCAATAATCCATAAGGAATGTTGAAAGGCTTCATGATCGCATCCAGATCTTTCCCTTTTATTTTGGCCTCTTTCATAACTTTGACCACTTCATTTTCAAAATTTTCTGTCAATCGGGACACCAATAGTGCCCGTTCCTTCTGACCTATTTCTGCAGTATATGGCATGGGATGATCATCACATGGTTCCGCCATCTCCTCGTTTATTGGAGAATGATATATCGGGGGAGATAGAGGACGTACCTCTACCTCGTCAATAGGATTCTCTGGTCGTGGCTCTACTGGTGTCCTGATGTTTGCTTTTTGTTTTGTTTGAGCTTCTAGTTGTATGATACATTTAGTCTTTTCTTTAACTTCTTGGAGGGCTTCCTTGAGCGCGTCTTTAGCTACGAGAAGCTCATTACCGATTTCTGCTACTTGATCTACATTTTCACTGTAGCTCACTACAAGTTTAGCGTTTACATTTTGCAGTTGCTTTTTGAGCTCATTGGTTTTGTTGATATACTTGCATTCCCATTCTTCTTTGAGAGTCTGCTCTTGTCTCAGCAGATTTGCATATTTCTCAATCTGATCTCTCAGTTCCATCTGGTCAGTAGCTGATGTCTCTTGTTTTTCTGTAGGTTGATCATAAAGTAGTGCTTTCATCAGCTCTTTATTCCTGTTGCGTAGATTATCATTTTCCTCCATATATACTTTGAGTTGTGTTTCTAGCAGATTGCTTGTAGCTTTTATCCTCTCTTTGTCCGCTTCACTTGCTTCATGTTGTCTTTGTGGTTCCAGCAGTTGTTCCTGGAGTTTGTGATTCTTCTCCATTAATATAGTGCATTGTCCTTTGACTTCAAGTATTTCTTTTTCTTTTGCTGAAACATCTTGTTGGGCCTGAAGCAGCTCTGCCGACAGTTCCTCACTCATTACTTGAAATTGACTCTTTTCTCGCATGGCCTTGTCATAATCGGCATCTATTTCCATCATCTATTGTTGCATATCCATAGCTGTTTGTATCATCTGCTTGACGATAGGTTTCAATTGAGTAACATCAACATTTAGCCATGTGGTAGGGATGCTAGGTTCTTCACCCGTGGTAACATCTTTCCCTTGTGCCACATGTAACGTAGTATCATGGGGCTGCCGGATATGGAGTTTATCCGAGGCTCAGCCTCCCTGTGGTCAATCTTGCCTTGTTGTGTATCATCAGGGACTTCAATCACGTTTTGCTCCATATTTTGTGGTAAACACCTTTCTTTTTCTATGGGACTTTGTAATTCCTCTTTGACAGGTGGCACTGCATCTTTACGTGTGATTGGAACTTCCTTTATGCTGATTTTTTATCCTTCATTCAATTGAATAAGTTGGGCTTTTTCAGTAGGAGCTTCTTGGTGATGTACCTGTGATTGTTGATTGTCAGGTGTGACTTCGACCTGGTTTATCTCTATCCATTCCTCATTGTTCGTTTTCGTTCTTATGTCAGTGTCAAAGGTATCCTTGTCAAGGCTAGACTCTTCATTTGAACTTGAATCTTCCAATCCCAATTCTTTGTATCTGGAAGGTAACTTTGAAGTATGTTCTTTTTTCTTTTGTTGTTGTCCTTGGCTTGCCTGTCTGTATTGATGTCCTTGTACATTGAGGTTCACTTGGCCTTGCATATATGTATGCGTTTCTTCTAGAGCTGTGGAGAGGTCCCTTTTTGTGATTGGCTGTTGTGTCATAGGAATCTTTGGTAATGTATGTGTCCTCTTTGATTGTGGTGTCTTTTGTGCTGCTTCCTCTCTAATGCATTTAGTCCCTCTCACGGGTTTCTTGGAACTGGTTCCCACTTCTTCAATGGAAATTACTGTTTTCTTTTTCTTTGGAACAGTAGCAGACTTGACATATTGTGCCATTTCTGTTGAGGCTGGCATCAAGCGTAAGCAATCTTTCATTTCGAGAGCCTCATAGGGTCCTGCTCTTATTCGTGCCTGATATGCCTGAATCCACATGGCTAACTCCTCTGGCATGGGGTCTGCTAAAATTGATCCTACCTCTCCTTTTTTATACTTTCCCTTCTGATTTTCTCCTTCAAGTTTCTGTTTTTCTTCTTGACCTTGTTCATTCTTTTCATTCTCCTTCTTTTGTTGTAGTTTCTTTTCCTTTATCATGTCTCTATGATTCTTCCATCTTTGTGTTTGTTTAGTTGTAACACTTTTCCCAGGCTCTTCCGAGTCTTCAACTACTTGAGGTGTAGGTATATTCACTTCTCTGTCGCCTTGATTGTTCTCTTCGGTTTTTTCTGGGATCTCTCTAGCTTTAGCTCTTGTTATTGCTTTCAATGGCACGGTGTACTCCTTATCACTCCCTGACGACTCTATCACTTCTATCACGTTGATTTGCACGTTCGAGTTAACTTTGTTGGGGTTCTTGGGGTAATCCCTAAAAAGGCGTTCTTTACCACAATCACTACAGTATCCTTCCCAAACTCGCTATGGTGGTGGTGGGTTTGGTAATGTACATTCTTTGATAAAATGATCACCTCCGCATCTATAACAGGGTCCTCTAGGTGCAGGTAGTCTATTCATTGGTCGGGAGGGTATGGGTGCTCTGGGAGCTGTGTACATCAATGACACATAATCCTGCTCACATCCGTAAGAACTATCTGGTCTTTCCATACCATAGGCATATGGCTCATACATTTGTCCAAATTCAATTATAGTGCCCTCATATGCAGAATAATTTCCTTGACTATGGTCATAAGATGGGTCATATGGTTCATTACCAACCACTGGCATAGCGAGGACTATTGCTCTCTCAGGGTTCTCTTCCTATCAAGCTATTTTCACTAGGACAACATTTTGAGGGTGGGGTGGTTGTTGACCTAACACTGGTTGTGGTTGAGTGTACCCTTGGTAAGCATAAGGTCGTGGTGCTGGTCCTTGGTGCTTGTCCCTGCTGCTGGTATGTGGGATATCTAAAAGCTTCCCCTCCTTGATCTCTCTGAGGGTATCCATAAGGTCTCATTGGTGGTTGGACTGGTCTTGATTGCCAATTGTAAGGACAGTTTTCTGTGCTGTGATTTGTGTACTTTTGTTCTATGCTACAATAATGCATAGGGCTCGGGACGGGTGGTCTATTGTAAGCATAAGCAGGTGGTGGGACTACTCCCCTAGTGCACAAATGAGAAGGGTGATCACCTCCACAATGCACACACCTCCTAAGCACGGGTACTCTCATTGGGTTGTTGGGGTAGTTCCTTGGCCCTTGAACATTCAATTTCTTTGCTACTAAGTCGGCTATTTCCTCTACATTGTTCTTAGATTTTGATGTGCTACTGGCGGAATCTTCACTTTTCACACTACCATGAGGTATTTTCAAGTCCTCTGCTACGTTGTCCTCTAGGTCAATACATTTTTTCATACATTCTTGCAAAGTTTGACTTCTTTTCACATATACCAGAGATCTTAATGATCCATTCACTAATCCTTCCAAAAACAATGATACCATTTTGTTTTGAGTAGGTCTCTCTTCAATAGGGCATCTATCCACATATTGCTTGAATCTTCCTGTTGCCAATCTCACTGATTCCGTAGGAGCTTGTTTAAAGCTATGGATTAATGAGGAGGAGTTGTTTTTTATTCCAGACTTTGTGAATTCTTCAATTAACTCTTGATAGACTTGTTCCATGTTTTGAAAGTTATTAGGGTCTAATGGTTGGAACCATGCTAATGCCGTGTCTGTAAGGGTTAGCCTAAAAGATTCATATTGGAACAAGAAATCTTCCACTTTTTTGGCTCTGATTACTTGCTTGAATTCAGCTATGTGATTGTAAGGTTCACTGGAGCCATCATAGTGGTTTCCCATGCATTTGGCAACTTGGATAGGAATTAATCTTCTTCCTGGTTCCGGTGCTCTAGGCATTATAGGGAAGACTGGTCTTCCTATCGGTATACCAGGTACTCTTACTACAGGTGGTCTATCTGGGACAGTAATTCTATTCCTTGGTTCAACAGGTGGGTGAGGTTGATAATTAGGATTATTGCCCGATGTCCCGAATTGCACATGTGGTCTGATTGGAATATGCATTTGTTGTGTCTGTCCTGAGTGCTGATATGAATTATCTTGATAAGTTCCTTGGGAGTTCTGTGAAGTAGTGGCTTGATCCCTAGGAGGGAACACTGGGATGTTATGATATTTCAACCCTGCTCTTTCTAACTCCGTTAAAGGCCAGTACCTCCTCTGGTTTTTGTCCAAATACGTGATAATGGTGGGGAGTTCAGGATCTTGTAACTCATAGATGGTGACTGGGTTATTGGCCACTTCCCATAATGAAGAGTGGGCTCTGAGAAGATGTTCCATCCCATTGATCAAATAGACATCCATTAGGGAATCATCTTAAGGAACTAGGTCTCCTCTCCAAACCCTGACGACCGTGGATCTCCCTCTAGGGGTGGTTACCTGCTCTTCATGTCCCTCTTCATTAAGGTTGTGGGCATTGCCTTCTTCCCCTTGTTCATTGATGCTTTCAGGGTGTTCCGTAACTACATACTGAATATCTCTTTTGTCCATATAGAACCCTCCTGCATATTTAACTGCTGGCCTAGGTACTATGTAAGCGTCGGTAGCTTTCTTTAGTCTGGCCACTGATCGGTTTAGCCCATCTAGGTAGATAGGTATCCCGTGTTGGTTGGTGTTCACATATTTTAAAAGATGTCCGATATTCACCCTCAATAATTGACATCATGCCAATTATTGGTACAGAATTCTGCATATCCTCTGAAGCCATGAGAATTTCTTCCTCAGACTCACTCAAGGTTTCAGAATAATGTGAACGACTACTTGGTTCGGGTACACTTCCTACAGAAGAAATCACACTTCTTCGACTCCCTAGGGTTCTTCCGGATCTTAGGTTCATTCAATTGAAGAATTCTAGTCTAATTTAGCCAACCTCCAGCTCCTAGAGTTCTTTACTAAGGGTATGAGTTCTAGGAAATATTTGGTTGACTTAAGACTTACAATGAATCCACGATACACGATACTTGCCCAAAAGAATTCCACGATACTTGATATTTGGCTGATTGGAAAAATGCCACGATACTCGATACTTGACCCACACGATACATGATACTCGACCAACTAGACAGATCATGATACAGGATACTTGACTGGCAGACACGATACACGATACTTGATTGGTAGACACGATACACGATAATTGACTGGCAGATCACAATACACGATACTTGCCCAATATCGTGAGCCAATCAACGATACTCAATACTAGGAACTTCACGATACTCGATCTTCCACAAATGTCGCGAAAAGTAACCTCCACGATACACGATATGTAACAGGTATCGCGATCAAAAATTCACGATACACGATACTCGACTAAGAGAATTTCCACAATAGTCGATACTAGGCAAATATCGTTTTCAATGTCCCACGATACTCGATATTTCAGAAGTATCGCGAGAACTTTCTCGACGATACTCAATATCCACCAGGTATCGTGAAAAGTTCAACGATACACGATGTCCGTCAGGTATCACGAATAGAAATTCAAGATAGATGATATGTGACTAGTATCGTGAGGATCTCTCAGCGATACTCGATATGTGACCAATGTAAGTATCGTGATACTCGACCACAGGAGTTCACGATATCCAGATATTACGATATCTCAATCGTGGGAGAATGCGATACTTGACATTTTTTCAATTTTTAGCAAGTGTCTTTGGATTTTAATTGCATACAAATGTTCCTAGAGCTTATCTACCCTCTCCCCTCAGCCTAAATCACAAAAAGAACTTCTTCACCCCTTAAATCATCTCTCACGATACTTGCCGCAGGCTATTTGACTGTGTTGCTAGATTCCACCAGATTTTATGAGTAGAAGATGGTTATGGTTACCTTGGGAGCTACTCTCCAACTCCTCTATGACCTTTTCTCGTCTGCACAGCTCAAAATCCTTGCTCCCCAATCGCGATAATCGATGTCTAGTGCTCACGATACTTGCTTTGAGACAAATGACTTGTTGAAGACAAATTTTTTTTTGGTTTTTAACTTTTGAAAATTCATCCTCACTAAAAAAGACTAACAAGAACCAAGGTTGAAAGGTACTCTACCTTCCTAACCTACTCCATTCTTCCTCCTACTCTACTCACTCCACTCACTTCCCTAGGCTATCAACTCACTACACACACTCCAAGAGCGAGAAGTAGTAAGTGCGGATGAGTGTGACTTACCAAAGGAGAGAAATTCACAACTCCTCTACTCGCTTCAATGCTAAGAGCTACTTACCATCACATGAATGCCTCGGTTTGATTCGACTTCCCCAGCAACGGCACCAAAAATGTGTGTACCTAAGTACCAACTTAGGGACTTGTGGAGAAAGAGACTATACCTCGATCCCCCTCAAGTGCATATAGTGGGGATTCACGCTTTATTTATCAATCCGAGAAGTATCAAAACCTCGCTGAGTGTATGAAGGCATGCATTCAAATGATGATCAATGCAAGTGAGCTTCCCAAAGAGTGTAAATAAGTCTAAGTCTATTCCAAACAAGGTTCAGGGATCTGTTGAGATGTCACGATACTTGGAGCAGCAGCCAACAGTAAATCAAGCTTTTCTCTCAGCTCCGAACTCCGAATATAGTGAATACTGGGTTCATTTCGAAGCTCTCAAGAAGACGCATCCAATGGTGGTCTTTTCACTCAATTCTGACACTTTTGCTTCAAGTTATGAGCATGGGAATGATCTTCCTACACTTCAGTGCTTCATATACTTCACACACACCTTAACAACAACAAACAAACACTTTCATGGATAGGCAACACTTCCAAACACTCTTTTCAAGCATCACACATGCACACAAGCTCACAAAGAAGATGATACAGAGAGAAGAAGACAAAAATTCGAAATTCTATGCTCTTGATTCTCACAATGGCAAAAAGTCTTTACAAAGAGTCACAAATTGTCTTATATACATGTGCCCTAAAAATGGTCCTTTCACACAATGGACCGGCACTTTATTCACTAAAAGGTTAATTCCCTACTAATTTACATGGGTAAGCTACTAATCTCCAAGGGTATGCATCTAGAGGACTCCTCTAGTGCATTTACATCGGAAAATATGTTACAAAATGATTATGATACAAAAATAAAGTGTCCAAATTGGAAAAATTTTGGGGCCCATCTTTTTCTCTGCCTTTTGCTCTTCTTAGCTCTGCAACAATTTGCAACATACTTTGATGCCACTTATCTTGGTATTTTTAGCTACAATATTGTATCCATTGAGGGGGGAATTGTTACGCGTCTAGCAAAGTATGTTGAAAAACTACTTTAGTGCTTTGACTTTGATGATTGTGAGCTAGTTTCCATAGCAATTGAGATAGGATTTAGGTCCTCAGTTGAGGATTCCAGTTATGTATTTGACACTTCTCTTTATCAGCAAGCTATGGGATGCCTTATATATGCATGCAACACAAGGTTGGATATTTAGTATGCAATTTCCAAGTTTAGTTGATTCATGCATAGCGTTGGAACTAAGCATTGGCAAATGGTGAAATGTGTGTTTATATATCTCAAAGGCACTTTGAGCTTAGGTATTTTTTATGGTAGAGATATTCAGCCATACTTGCATGCTTTTATAGATAGTGATTGGGTTCGTTGTTATGATACTCATGTGTCATAGTGGTAATTGGTTTTTCCTTGGAGACTTATGCATATCTTGGTTGAGTAAGAAGCAACCTACAGTGGCGACATCGAGTTGTGAAGTTGAGTACATAGCAGTTTCATAACTATAGTGGAGTGTATATGTTTGAGATGCCTATTGATGGATCTTTGCATGGAGATTGATGCTACTATACATATTCTCATTGATAGTTAGAGTGCATTGGTTGTTGCACAAAACCTAGTGTTTCATTCACAGACAAAACATATTGAGGTGCATTATCACTATGTGAGAGAGTGCCTTCATGTAGGAGATATTGATTTGGTATATGTGCCTACACAAGATATTGTGGTAGATATATTCACCAAAGCTCTTCCACGAGAAAATTTTGATCCCTTTCACAAAGCTTTAGGCTTATTGCCTAGTGGGGGCTGATTTGTCACTCCCTATATGTGTTCACATCATTTGCTCCAGGGGGGTCTCTTACACTTATGTGTTCCTTGAGTAGCTTTGATGTGAAGCTTTTCCCTATACATGAGAACTTTTTACTCTAGTGCTGGCTAGAGGTTTTCTCTCCATGTTATCACATACATGATTCACTCATATGTGGTGGTACTTTGTACTTATGGATATTATTTAGCTCTTACTTGAGTTTTGTTCATCATCAATAGAGAGGGATATTCTATGCATCCATCTTCTCCATAGGTCTTGTTGCATTTGTGCTCCTTGTGTATGCTTCTTATGTGTCTTTCACACTTCTACACTATAATATATTTAGGTAGTGATGCGTGCAAGCGCACTAGGACCACTGGGGCACTTTTCTCCCTCTTTAGGAGGTTTTTTCTCCCCGGCTTATATATATGCCTATAACCCTAATGGGTCACTTATCTTTGTACATTCTAGTGGTAATACATTCAGTATTGTGTGTTGTGCTCCTTCTTCTTCCTTTTGTTGTTTGCATGCTTTCACAAACCTCAAACTCCAACAATTGGTATCAAAGTAGGTCAACATTTCATCTAGGGCATCATCGACACCCCTCCGATCATAGTCTCAGAATCACACAAAATTTGGTGAGCATACTTAGCATGATTAAGAGATCAAAAGAGCTTCGCATTCTGGTGCCAAAATCATGATCTGAGCTTGTTTCGGCCTTCAAATGCACTATTATAATGCTTGTGTAGACAATTTCATCTGTTTGTGCCAAAGATATATACATGTTTTGGTTTGCTAGTATAAGCATCTTGAAGTTTACTATAGGTTTACTAGAACTCGACAAGGTAGTTTTATTCAACTTTTCGAGATACAATTATTTTTCTCCATAAGGGTATTTTAGTCAGTGGCCATGGCTGAAAGCAGTGATGTATTCCGTATGTTGGCTTTTGAGGATAAGTTGGACAGTACCAATTACCCATTATGGGCTTATATGATGCATCATGTATTGCTTGCAAAAGGATTGTGGAATATTGTGCAGCATGTTGAACAACATCCTATTACACCTACAAACACAGTTGTTGAAGGTGATGTAGATGGCATTCAAGGTGGCGATATTCTACATGTTTCTATTCGTGTTGCGGTTCCTACTGCACCTATTATAGAGCAAATTTTTTGGGATGGCAGAGATGCTCAGGCACATGCATTGATAGCCTTGTCTGTCAAACATGCCATTAATTCCTCACATTCACACTTACAGAGTAGCTAAGGATGCTTAGGATACACTTACCACTTTATACCATGCAAGGAATGAGGCTCGTGTTGCTTACCTCGGAAAACAATTGGAGAGTGAGCACATGAATGAAGGAGATTCCATAGACAGTTTTCTCACAAAGATCAAAGATTTGAAGGAATAGTTGATTTCTACTGATGAAGTCTTGCTTGACAATTCACTTGTGCAGATTGTTCTGAATGGTCTTCTCGATTCATATCAAAGTTTTGCTTCTACTCTTTGTTTGATGATGAAAGGCAATCCAAATGCCTTAACATTCGAGGAGTTAGTCTCTGTTTTGTTGCAAGAAGATCAGTCTAGGCAGAATAGGTCCATTATGCGTGTTGCATATCAAGCTTTCCTGGCTAGTTAGAAGGGCAAAGGTAAATGGAGCTCTTCTACTAGTAAGCAGAAATCTGCTAATTCTACACAATCAAAGAAGGATGCCATAGACAAAAACAAAAAATTAGAAATTGTTTTGTAGATAATGTAAAAGAAATGATCGTGTCATAAAGAGTTGTCCAAAACTAGCTCCTAAAGAGGCTAGAATGGTTGTTGCAGAGGTGCTCTACACCCAAAATAGAGTCTGCTAATCTTGTGCAGAATGAAGAATGGGCATTTACCACTGTTTGTAGTTATGAACCATCTTCTTATGAATAGTGTATGTCTACGGTAAACTTAGATGTTTGGTCTATTATTCATGCCAACACTAACCAAGATTGGTTTGATAGTACAAACTATGGAAAATATGTTAATGATTATGCACGTGTAATGCAATATTTATAGATAATCTTAGATCCAAAACTTTGGCATGCAAATTTTGCTAGTTTGTTACACCAACAAAAAATTGATATGGTTTTTTCTTTGCCTAAACTTGATTCATCATATAAACATGCATGTGAAGACTATATTGTAGCATTCTTCCATTCCTAGAGATAGGACAATAAGAGGTGAGCATAAATTGCAACTTGTTCATAGTAATTTATGTGGTCTTATATAGACACCATCGTTTGAAAGTTACCTATAATTTAGGACTTCTATAAATCATTTTTTTGGGCAAGCAAAGTCCAAAATTTTATGTGCCTTAAATAGTTCTTGTTCATAGTGGAAAATCCATCAACATGTGATGGCCACCTTCATTCTAATTAAGGGGTGTACATATCTTTTGACTTCAATGCATTTCTTGATGAGTGTGGGATAAAACACCAATGTATACTATTTTTGCTAATAGAAAAAAAAAACAAGCCTCTCATGGAAATGGTAAAGGCGTATGATCAAAAGTCAAGGTTGAGGCGATGATGTGTGTTGCACATCAAAGTTTTTTGAACTATCTAAACTTATGATTTTTTTTTTTGGTTTTCAAATTTTTTCACTATGAAATATGGTGATTAATTTCTTTATAATAGTGATAAAGTCCTAATTACGAATAACAACCTCCACCTAAATTTCTTTTTAAATCTATGAATGAATTCTCCATAGATTTCGATTATAGTTTCATTCTCTTAAAGTTTTTTCAACTTTCGTACACATAGCTACATCTTATATAAAGTACATATGAGTTTTCACTTCTTATAACAAGAGCTCCTTAAATTTTATAACAAGAGCCTCCTTAAATTTTATAACAAGACCGTCACCATACACAGTGAGTATAAACATGGTCCAAAAATAAACTATGAATCCTTAAAAGATGGAGAACTTTAAAAGAATCAAAAAATCATAGCACAATATAATTGCTCTTCACTGAACTTGAAAATTTAGATCGAAAGCCTTTCATACCTCACAATGCACTTATCACAACTAGAAGTAACAACAAGAATTTTCTTCATAAGCATTGGAATATGGATGATCCAAATGAACAAAATGTATTGAACTAATTGAACCCAGAGTATCTACATGATCTCGACCAACTAAATATATTGAATTGACAAAACCCACTAAATATCTGCAAGAACCTTAAGATTTTATTGAAATTCAAAAGGATATGAAAGTATA
This sequence comes from Ceratopteris richardii, assembly GCA_020310875.1. NCBI lineage: Eukaryota > Viridiplantae > Streptophyta > Polypodiopsida > Polypodiales > Pteridaceae > Ceratopteris > Ceratopteris richardii. Next base: position 110,479,548 of record CM035410.1, read on the forward strand.
AAAGAATTAAAATTTTCAAACTATCAAAAATATTGAAATGAACCAAAATTTTTATTTATATTTCTACCTTTATGTATCTCTAACTTGCATGTTCATCAATTTGATCTAAAAAAATAAGATCGCTCATTGTGGAGCCTAAAAATAAGCTCTAAAGGCTTCTTTTCTCACAGCATGCATATCACTACTAAAGAAAACATCAAGATCTTCCTTCATGAGCATTCAAACATAAACAAAATTTTCTTTAATATATAACATGTTATATAAAACTTGTACAAACCTACATGTATCATAACAAATTCAATTGAATCCATTCCTTAAATTTCACATATTTCTGTATTTAAACAAAAACAGTCCCATATTGAGAATTTTTCAAAAATTCATAAAAGAAATTTTTGTTCTCATTGCAAATAAATTTATTTTTGTTACGATCTTATATCAATAAAAAGATTGAATGTACACAAGATTATCTTCTCTTTTGTTTTCATACTCTAAAACAACAAGTATGTTGAGAAAAAAACATTGATAATGATAAATGTTTCTTGAGCTTCTCCTTTTTTTTCAATGTTCTTTTAACTATCAAATTTGACCTTTTCTTTGACTTTCAACATTTGCAATATGATATATAGTGATGTATCTCTTTTCAATAGTGATTTCTCACTAGAAGTTATCTGAACTTTTGGTAAACATACCTACATCTTAACTTGACCTTTGTATAAATTCTAGATAAGTTTGCACTTCTTATAACAAAAACTTCCTAAATTTTGTAAATCCAAGTAGTTGAACATCACCATACATTACATAGTGAACGTAAACATGGTCAAAAAATTAAGTGTGAATCTAATGTAAAAATTGAATAATATCTAGTAATCTTTAATAATTGATAAACATATTAGTGTTTAATAATTGATCAACAAGACCTCAAATATATGCAAGTTTTTGCAAGCTCTTTCCTGTCTCCATCTAACAGTACTAAATTTTCTTCTCAAAAACAACATTCTTGAATTGAAAAAATATTTAACATTTCACAAGCTTCTTCAAACCTTATACAATCTCTCATGAACAATATGATTTCTCTTGATAGAAAGAGATATGTGTTCTTAAATATCTTTGAAATTCCATCAGTCTGAACTTGAATCTCTTGATGTATAGCATATTGTCTCTAAGAGTTGATAAGAGATTTTGAAGTAGAAAAAGATGCTTTTTCAATCTCCTTCTAAAAGTTGTATTCATCAAGAAAAGGTAGATTTCATAAAATGGTCTTAATTATATATTAAAAAAAAACATTTTTAGACATAAATTTATGTAAGATATATTTGTGGGAAAATTAAATTTACCATTGATACTCCAACATCTAAAATGGTTGTTTGGTCAAACACACTATCTAAAATCAATTGAAGTAAGTTGAATTGGAATAAATGAAGTAACTAAACTAACTTAATGAATTGGAGAAACTAAGAGTCCTAACAAAACTTCACAGAAACCATTGAACTTGACTGAATTCTAATGACGTGTGCCTTTAGCCACAAAAGTAGCAATAGAATTATGTTGAATATCACAAAGAATCACTAACTTGATACTAAAACTTGATAATAAAAATTGAATACATAACTTCTTTAAAAACTCAAGACCAAGAAGCAAACTAATATCTTGTAATAACATGAGCACCAATAACACAAGCTGGTAACAATAGGATTTCACGGGTCTTGAAATGCACACAAACACCTAGTTCACCTCTAAAAGAACTCATTAAAAAATGTTGGGCTCAAATCTTTAAACAAAACTTGTCTTATGTACACTTTTAATAATATAAAGATAAAGTCTCAACATAATAAATAATCAACAATCATCATAACTAATATAAACTAGGAACATACATTACTAAATAATAAAGTGTTGGTTAAATAACAAATTGATGATTTGATCATTTGAGAAGAAACAATCAAATTGGTTTTGCTAACATATTTTATATGTTGATTTCATCTACCTAGAAATATAAGCATCACTAAATCATAGAAGTGTTGAATTGCAACTATATATATATATATATATATATATATATATATATATATATATATATATATATATATATATATATATATATATATATATATATATATATATATATATATATATATATATATATATATATATATATATATATATATATATATATATATATGTGTGTGTGTGTGTGTGTGTGTGTGTGTGTGTGTGTATGTGTGTGTGTAGTATTAACCAAATTGATTTGCATCAAATACAAACAACTCTAGCATGTGGAAGATTTTGACAAACATGATCCTAATAATGCACGAGACTTATAAAAGCAAAATAACCAAAATGAACAATCATCAAAGGAACCATTACCAAACCAAATAAGACACACACAAAATCAACAATACTAAGAATGTATAGATAACTAACAAAATCAAGTCAATTGGTTAGTTGTTACACTATAGTACAAAAACAACAAAACAGATAAGCACTAACCAAACAAGAAAAAATTGAATAGTAGCTTGAATTGAGTGGCAAGAAGTAACATATTAAATCAAATGTGTAGACTAGAAGCAATATAATATTCCCCAACAGCACAACATAAATATTTTGATGCATGTACAACATCTATTGACACATGTACCATGTATCAAATCCCATTCTTATACCAAAATGCACCTTTACATAAGCTAGATAGCAAGCTTATGAGAAAGATCAACTTGATGCACAACAAATAGAGCAATCAGTAGGCAACAAAAATAAGGGAACCAATTGCATAGGATTGTTTTGAATTAGCAATATTGTCAACATAAAATATACATGTCATACAATTTAGTAGGCCCATTACTAATACCACAGGTCCAAGGTTCCATAGGTCTAGTATCTACAACACAGATTCTAGAAATCTTCCAATATTGACAAAACATGAACATACCACATTTAATCATACAAATGATGAGACAAAGATAGAGAGAGATTAGACAAAATGTGTAAAGTGTTACGTAAACCACTGCTTACTCACACTATCATATATACCAATGTTCAATGTACAATGTGGGAGCAAAACTCTCAACCACTCTATGTGAACAGTAATAGATGGATGAGTGAATGTACAAATGTAACAAACATATTCAGATTTATGGATAGAAATCTGAATATACATGAGATGTGTGACCTGATAGGTTGTAGAAGAGTGAATATGAGTGACAGAAAGAGGAAGGATAAGTCTAAAACTGATAATCACCAAACCCTCATCTGATTTTAGGCTATGGAAGATCCTAAGTCAGATACGTGTGAAAGATCACATACTTACAAAAGTAGCAAAGAATGCTAACAAGTTTGCTGCCAGAAATCCTCAAACTCATATGAACATACCTTCTTAACACCTCATCCAAATATGCATAAAGCATACATGTACTGATTCTCTTGTACCTATGCCGAATAGGACTCCTCCTGATATGAATGCCACTTCCATATGCTTCAAGTAGTACCTGTGTGCATAAAGAGAATATGTACCTGATTCTTAACATAAGATGTGAATCTTATGTTAACCACCATCCAATGTCTTTGAAGTAACCCAAAATCTTCATGTAGAAGACAATCTTCAAATACATCATGTGAATGGCCGATCCACACCACCAAGCTACTAATAGATAAGTCCTCTCCATAAGCAAGAGTCTGAGCACACTCTTCTTCTCCAAGAAGAACTCCATAGCTGCTCCTCAACATGCTCTAAGTTAGCACCATGGCTGCCCCATGTGCTAAGAAGCACCACCTCTATTGAGGGACCAAGCTCCAAATCTTGTGTTGTAATAGGTGAAGGATGATTTGAACAATGAGCCAAGCTCTTGTTATATAGCCTTGATTATCCCATAAAAAGCTCATCAAAAGCTATCACTCGTATAAAGCATATATCATGAATTTGGCGCCATCTACGTTTTGCTTTTCGTAACAAAAAACTCCAAGCAAATTCTTTCGAGATCTGTTATTGCTTCTTATCCAAAAACACTAAAATATTTCTTCGCGTTTTCGCTGCAGTCGACGGGGATCGATCGCGCGTGCCTTCTTTAGGAGGATAACCGTCTATCCACGTGCCCAATGCTTTTTCTTGTACAAAAACTAGTAAAAAAAGCTACTAAACATGGACACTGTGAACTATATGGACCAATAAGACATTGTTTTCCAACAATCCCCCCTGCAATGTCATATTGGTACATACGGAACTGAACTAGATCTTGTAAACTGTCACAAACTTCAAACTTGTACTCCCAAATTGACCTTCAAAACTTTTCTTCAAAAGTCTTCTAAAAAACCAATTTTGACTTTCCTTCAAACTTCAAAAACCGGAACTTGCTGAATATGAACCATAATACCTGAGAAAATATGCAAACTAGATATCCAATAGTGTACTCATCAAGCAATCACTTGCTTGATAACAAATGTAGCAAGTACTGTCTCTGAATCTGCTATCTCCTATCTTCTTAAACCTGAAAACGTACACTAGGATCCACATATTTGCATTTACCTTACGAAAACTTTCTCAACGTACTTCTGTTGCGTCATCTAAATACACTAAACAAAATCAGGAACTGAATCCTGGAACCTGTGACTGACAACTCACAACTTAGTGTATTATGTGTTGAGATATCAAGCTCAACATGTGATGATCCAAGATGACACGTACCAGTTTTTCGTTTCTCTGACATGTATAGTGGTCATACCCATATATGTCAGGGATACTTCATTGAGCTTTATTAGATTTATCTACCGAGAGTGATGGCACATTTGTTTCTTGCCAGCTCACTCATTCGCGGATATTAGGTTTTTCCTTATGTATTGGTCTATATATATTGCACTTGTTGTATTCTTGTTTTTAGGTCATTCTTGTACATTCCTTTTATGTAATAGAAGAAGAAGAAGATCATTCTTCCTTGCCTCAATCTATGTGTGTGCTTCTCCTTAAGAGTGAGAGTGTGTGTGTGAGCTCTCTTCCTTATCTCCTTCCTCGTGACATGGTATCAAAGCCAGCGTGGCTGTAGAGAGCTCGTGGAGAAGGCGACGCTGAAGACTACGTGGCAAGGCGTGGAGAAAATGCGATTTCACAAACGGCCTCCGTTTGCTACGAAAATCGCCGTGAAGGTAGAAGACCTCAAAATATTTTTGTGAGTTATCCCTTAAGGGTCACTCGTTTTTGTCAGATCGAAGTTTCGGAGCCATCTCGACCTTTGTTTCGAGCCCGCAAGGTGGGGCCCACAAAAAACTAGGTCAGTTTCAGAAACTGTAACTTGCGTTGTGTCCGACGACACTCATATATTCCAGATCCAGAATTTCAAGCGATTCCGTGTATTGTTGATACATGAAAAGTGTGTTTTTCTGAGATCAAACTGTCACGTCATAGTGCGATAGTGTTCAAGCAGAAGTGCTGCTTGTAGTGTGTTGCGGTGTTGTGAATTGTTGTAGAAATGGCAAACGCAGATAGAATGAGTCAGCTTATGAGCGATAAGCTGGACAAGAACAACTTCCATGCTTGGAGATTCAGAATGACGAATTTCCTGATGGGAAAAGGCTACTGGAAGTACATCGAAGGAGAGAATGAAAATGCTCCGCAGTTACCAGAAAGGAATCAGACTGCAGATCAGTTAAGAGCATATGAGGAATGGAATCAAGGAGCACGAAAGGTAATGTATTGGCTATCTGTTAGCATACAAGATAGCATCCTATTAAGCATACAGGAAACATAGCATTGTCTATGGAGGACGGGAAGGTAAAACATCTTGCTGATGTGTTGCATGTTCCAAATATAACAAAGAATCTGGTTTCTGTTGGACAAATGGTTGACCAGGGATTACAAGTGAGGTTCAATGCTGATGGATTATGTGTAGAAGAGTACAAGCAGGATGGACGATTAGTTTCCAAAGGAAACAAAGTGGGTAGGATGTTCACCTTAAATGTGAAGATTCTTGAAATGAATGCAGCCATGTTTGCAAAAGGTGCAGGAGTTATTGCAGATATAGAGATATGGCACAAACGGATTGGACATGCAAACTTGCAAAGGCTGAAAATGATGCAGTCAAAGGAGATTGTCCATGGACTACCAAATTTCAAAGTTGCAGAAATGCAAAAGGTATGTGCAGCATGTCAATTTGGTAAACAGTCAAGAGCATCATTTCCACATGACAAGCATGTTAGTGAGAATGTACTAGAAGTAGTACATACAAATGTTTGAGGTCCAGCAAAGACCACATCTATGGGCGGTTGCAGGTTTTATGTTACCGTCATTGATGATCATACACGCAAAGTATGGGTATATTTCATGAAAGAGAAGAGCGAGGTGTTCACTCACTTCTAGAATTTTGAAGCTATGGTGGAAAAGCAGACAGGGAAGTAAATTCAAACATTAAGATCTGATGGAGGAGGTGAATACATGTCAAATGAGTTCAGCAGTTTTCTAAAAAATCATGGAATTCGGCGTCAGTTTTCATGCAGGTACACACCACAACAGAATGGTGTTGCTGAACGCAAAAATAGACATATTGCAGAAATAGCAAGAGCCTTGATGGCTGAGAAGAATATGCCTCACTGTTATTGGGCAGAAGCTGTGCATACTGCTGTATACATCATGAACAGAACTCCGACTGCTGTTGTACATCAAGTTACACCTGAAGAGAAGTTTACAGGTAAAAAGCCAAACTTATCACATCTGAAAGTTTTTGGTTGTATTGCATATGTACATGTTCCAGATGAGTTGAGGACGAAGCTTGATCCGAAAGCAGAAAAATGTGTCTTCATTGGATATTCCCTTGAGCAAAAGGGGTACAAATGTTATAACCCACTCGCACGGCAGGTGAAGGTGAGCAGAGATGTGGTATTTGATGAAATGTCAAGCTTCTATGGAGATGCCAAAGAAGGACTGAATCTTGAACCAAATGACAAAGAAAATGCTAAAAAATCTAGTGCAAAATCTCAAGTTTTGAGTGGACCGGATGCATCACCAAGCAATAGTTCCAACTCAAATCCATGGAGTGGAAGATTGCGTGGAAATTTCAGTCCAGCAAATTCATCAAATACATCCAAGAAAGGTAAAGAAAAGCTTTCTGCTGGTAGTAAAACAGGTGCAGGTTTTGAAGACGTTCATGGAGATTCAAGTGGTTCAGAAAAGAGTATTGATGAGGAACTTAGATTGCCCTCTGTGAAGACTCCAGGAGTAAGAAGGGCACATGCAGATGATACAAGAAGAAGTGACCCAGGACCAAGAAGATCTGGGAGGATGCGTAATTCAGTGCAACGATTGACATATGATAGTTACATGGCTCGCCATTGTGCCTACATGACAAAGGTAATACAAGATGTTGAACCTTCTTGTTTTGAAGATGCAATTGGTAATGCAGATTGGGAAAAAGCTATGGATGAGGAGATGGCTGCACTTTATGGAAATGATACATGGAAGCTGGTTCCATTGCCACAAGGAAAGAAATCCATAGGCTGCAAATGGGTTTACAAGGTAAAGCATAATGCTGATGGTAGCATAAGCAGGTATAAAGCACGATTGGTAGCTAAAGGTTATGCACATACATATGGCATTGATTATGAGGAAACATTCAGCCCTGTAGCTAAAATGTCTACTGTCAGAACACTTGTTGCATTAGCTACAACAAAAGGATGGACTTTGCATCAGATGGATGTGAAGAATGCTTTCCTACATGGTGAGTTACAGGAAGAAGTATATATGGACCAGCCACAAGAATATGAAGATTCAAAGCATCCAGAATATGTTTGCAGGTTGCAAAAGGCTTTGTATGGGCTGAAGCAAGCCCCTCGTGCATGGCATGCAAGGATTGCTGATTACTTAACCAGCATTGGGTTCTCTATGTGTGATGCAGATCACTCACTATATGCAAGGAAGGCTGATGATCGCATCACTATTATGGCTATTTATGTTGATGACCTGATTGTAGGTGGTGATAACGAGGAAAGCATCAAAGAGGTAAAGAAACTTCTTATGCAAGAATTCGACATGAAAGATCTTGGTGTGCTGCACTATTTCTTGGGCATTGAGTTTATACATACAGAAACAGGTATATGGATGTCGCAAAGGCAATATGCCTTGAATATGCTGCAAAAGTATGGTATGGCTGATTGTAAGACAATTTCTATGCCATTAGATCAGAATTTGAAATTGGATACTACATCAGGTGAAGCATTGGAAAATGCTACTATGTATAGGAAAATTGTGGGAAGTCTTATATATCTCACCATTACAAGGCCTGATCTAAGTTATACTATTGGACTTGAAAGTCAGTTTATTCAGGTTCCCAGGAAGCCACATTTGGATGCTCTAAGGCGCACTCTACATTATGTGAGTGCTACTTTGGATTATGCATTGTTTTATGAAGCTGGTGTGGAGTTGCAGGTTCATGGATACACCGATGCAGATTGGGCTGGTAGCACTCCAGATAGAAGATCTACTAGTGGCTTTCTTTTCTCACTTGGAGGTGCAGCTATTACATGGAGCAGCAAGAAGCAACCCACTGTTGCTTTGTCGGGTACAGAGGCCGAGTATAGAGGTGCTGCAATGGAAGCATGTGAGGCATCATGGTTGGAGATGTTACTTGCAGACTTAGGTGTGGAAGTGCAAAAGCCTATCACTATGTATTGTGATAATCTTAGCAGCATACAGTTAGCACGGAACCCTATTTTCCATGCTAGAACAAAGCATATCGAGGTACATTATCACTTCATCGGAGTGAAGGTATTAGGAAGTGATATTGATCTTGTTTATGTGAGAACAGATGAGCAGGTTGCTGATATTTTCACCAAAGCACTTGGAGCTGAGAAGTTAAAGAAGTTTCAAGAGATGCTTGGATTACAGGATATGGCGTTGAGCTTGAGGGGGAGTGTTGAGATATCAAGCTCAACATGTGATGATCCAAGATGACACGTACCAGTTTTTCGTTTCTCTGACATGTATAGTGGTCATACCCATATATGTCAGGGATACTTCATTGAGCTTTATTAGATTTATCTACCGAGAGTGATGGCACATTTGTTTCTTGCCAGCTCACTCATTCGCGGATATTAGGTTTTTCCTTATGTATTGGTCTATATATATTGCACTTGTTGTATTCTTGTTTTTAGGTCATTCTTGTACATTCCTTTTATGTAATAGAAGAAGAAGAAGAAGAAGATCATTCTTCCTTGCCTCAATCTGTGTGTGTGCTTCTCCTTGAGAGTGAGAGTGTGTGTGTGAGCTCTCTTCCTTATCTCCTTCCTCGTGACATTATGAACACTGCTGGTTCATCTCTGCCTATACTCAAGTCAACTAAACTCAATTCAACTGAAATCAACTCATGAGTCTCATCAAAAAATCTCTGATGTCATCATGTCTTCATCCTTGTTCAATCTGTAAGTCTTTCATACTTCTTTCCTTCAAAATCCGGTATAAACATAAATGTGCGCACCTCTAAAGCATACCTCTCTGAAATATCAAGCTTCTCTTCAATAGAACTCTGGAACCTTCTCCTAAACAGGAACATCCTAATAGGAACTTTCTCTAGACATTCTCCTTCTTCCTTCTTCTTTCAAAGTTGGAACATAAAGATAACCTGACAAAGGAAATATAGAAATACTTGGAATTCTTATAGGTATGACTCTGCATTCTTTCACATATATGGCTGAAAATCAGTCTTCATGTTTCATCACCCCCCTGGATGACTGAACACTAGTATCCATTATTCTTCAAATTATATCAGACTTTATGAAATCTGGAATGTCTTCCTTCTTTCAATAAATCTGATCTTCCATGATTTAGCATTGCTACCATATCATCAATACCTGTGTCTTGAAACAAAATATCTGAATCCTTTTATTAGCACTGCAGTTACCAATAGCTTTCACTATTAACTCTTCAACTTCCCATATTGTAGAATAAGGTTAGCTGATCCTAACATAACAAAACCTTGCTGAAAACATTTTAGGATTCATAACCTTCTGCAACATAACAAGTATCTTTTTTTTTCCTCTGCAAGACTAATCTGGTAGAATCTGAATCTTTGACTTACTTCTTCCAATGCTAAGAACTTTTCAAACAAAGGATAGACATCTAAATCATAAATACTCAAGATCTTCAAGACCTTCAAGATCATCCAAGATCATACAAGATCTATCAAGATCATACGAGATCATCCGAGATCAATGATCTCTCCAACAAAATACCTGTGTAGAATCTGCTCTCATCAAACCTTCATGACTGGATGTTTGATTTGTTACTTGAATGTCTCTAAGTGTCCATGCTTCTCACAAAGTTGTAAAACTTTTCTTCAAACAAAGTTTTCCAAGAATTTGCAACTCCTACTTGAAACATAAGTGGACAAACTTCTCACCTTGAGAACTCCAAAAGCTGCAAGTTGATACTTCAAATCTTCATATTCTACCCGGGTGAAATGTGATAGTATCTGCTTGACTTTCTTTGGCTAACTCCACTTCTCAATCAAGTAATAGGATCTAATGGAACACCGTTTTGAATACAAGCATGTATCCAAAAAACAAGATAATCATAGAAAGTAGATTCTTCAACTGACTAGTACATAAAAATTCTGAAAATGAAGTTTTTTGAAAATACTGAATATGAGGTAACTTTTCCAAACACAAAACCTCAACCCAAGTCTCCAACATCTGCTACAAAAAAATCTTTTACCTCAAGAGTTAGATAAAGAAGAAATATACTTCTCTGCAACTTGTCATATACCAAGTAGCTCTGTATTGACACTCCAAGAATTCTTTGAGGGAACATATAATCTGCTTGCTTAAAAAATCTTCAACTAAAACATAACTCATACACATATGAGTCAAAACATATAAGCTGCCTTTCTTTCTCTAAATGCAATTCTTTGTCAAATCTACTAAATCATGACCAAGTATAATGCAAAACAAAAAACTGCTTCTTCTTCATACAAGATGTTCTTGTAGACTTGTCTTTGGGTGTAGAGGATAAAGTAAGAAAAGTATATGGAAAATATGAGAGAAAAGGAAGTCTTAATTTTCTTTTGGAAATATTGGACTTTCTTTTTCTGCATCTTTCTTCCACCTAATGATGTCAACATCTTCAAACTTCTCTTCCATACCTTTTGTTCTCTTCATCTTGAAGTAGCAAGCACTCTTTACTTCTTCAAATGAATTTTTCTCTTCCTCTAGTGCTAAGAGTAAGAGACAAAATAAACATGGTATACAAATGAAAGTGAACATAGAATCATGTTTTATCATCTCCTCATATCTCCTGAATCAAAATTCTATTTCAAATGACTGATATGACTGAATTCACCAACCTTTTGTCTGAATGATGAATTACCTTTCTAGAGTTATTTCTCTAGATAAAATGTGAGCATAAACTTCCAACCAACTTACAACTCAAGATTGGCTGAAAACAAAACTGATGCTCTCCACATTTGTCTTCTTAGATGAGCTTTCTTGCCATGAAAGAGACCTATCAAAACTTTCTAGAAAAACCTCTAGAGACTTGTTTTTATGTAGCCTTTAACTTTCAAATAGTGAAAGCGTATAAAAGAATTCCTTGAATCCTTCAAATCTCTTCATAACTAAGAAGAACTCCATAGCTACTCCTCAACATGCTCCAAGATAGCACCATGGCTGCCCCATGTGCTAAGAAGCACCACCTCTATTGAGGGACCAAGCTCCAAAGCTTGTGTTGTAATAGGTGAAGGATGATTTGAACAATGAGCCAAGCTCTTGTTATATAGCCTTGATTATCCCATGAAAAGCTCATCAAAAGCTATCGCTCGTATAAAGCATATATCGCGAATTTGGCACCGTCTACGTTTTGCTTTTCATAACAAAAAACTCCAAGCGAATTCTTTCGTGATCTGTTATTGCTGCTTATCAAAAACACTAAAAACTTTCTTCGTGTTTTCGCTGCAACTGACGGGGATCGATCTCATGTGCCTTCTTGAGGAGGATAACCATCTATCCACGTGCCCAACGCTTTATTCTTGTACAAGGACTAGTAAGAAAAGCTACTAAACCTGTACACTGTGAACTATATGGACCAATAAGACATTATTTTCCAACAATAATTGCACCAGTGGTTGATATGTGCATGGCTTAAGTGTTGTGTTGATGATTGATATCCCTATGCATTGTTGTGTAGGTGATTTTATGTTGGTTTTAGGACCACAATCAATATAGAAACATAATGGAGAATAGAAAAGACATGAGAGAGAGAGAGAAAAGGAGCCATGCTCCACATATAACATTACATTCCAATATGAAGTATATGAAGTTACAAGATAGCAAAAAGGATCTTCAACAAATACTAGTTGTCCATAATTCCACAATCTCAAAAGTTGAAGATGATCTCCTCCAAACAAATAAGCTCTAAGCTGCTCCACACTTGGTAGATGATAAAGAAAACACAACTCCACCTCTCCAAGTTGAAGGGACCTCATCCTTCTCCACAAGCTCTCCAAAGGTGATGAAACGAATGCCTAAACCTATGTCTTTACGTAGACTAGCACAAACATGCTTTTTCAACTCTTGAAAAACTCAAAAGCAAGGTTTTGTAATTTTTGGAAACCATAATTCTAAAAACTACAAGAACCCTATTTTTTGTTTTTTATCCTTTTTTTTAACTGTTTGGGTCAACAATATATGGCATATTTCTTTTTTCTTTTAAAAATTGCTTTTCATGCATAAAAAGTGTTGTTCACAATAATTATAGAAATTAGTTTTGAGTTTTCTCCATCAATATATTGTCTATTGCCTGAGTCTTTATATATGATTGGATACCTTTCTCTAAGCTCTTCCATGATCTACAATAAAATAATATATACACATCTTTGACCATTTTGTTGACCAACTTTGACCATATGTTGACTTTTCCAAATTCTATGTTTTTGAAATATGTGCACCCCCCTTTGTGGAAGGTTGTTTTTTAGCAATCCCCTCCTAACCTTACACAAGGGGTCTATGCCAAGTAGGTAAACTTTGTTTGTTGACATTTTGAATAGTACCTCTATATATTTTTCACATATCATGTCAAGTATCCACACACACAAAAAAGGACCTTGAACATGAAGAGCACTCCTATACCACAAATCAAAAGGAGAACTCACACATCCCATACTCTTCTCAACCAAGTACTACTTGGAAGGTAGAGACAAACAAAATGATGCAAAAAACTGGATAGTGTATATACTCAAACATACTTTCTCAAGTCTCAAGGTTGGAAGGCCTATCAAGCTAAAGTCATATGCTCTCATCTACACCTATAAAAACATGAAGAGACAAATACAAGAAGGTTGTCCACCTTTAAGGTTTTGAAAGTTGATATATTACCCCTCCTTGCTCACATAAATATTCGTTCATGACCACCAAGTTGAGCATCCCACCTCCCAAAAATATGGTTGAGTGACAAACCTTAAGGAGCACTAGATGGTTGATTAATGGTTGAACATCACTGCACTTTTTGCACATGGTGGCAAATCTCTTTGGTTTTGCAATTATCTACAAAAAAATCAGCATATAACTTTTCAAAAACTATTTAATTGTTTGTGCATCCAGCACAGATTGATTTGACCCCTTCTGGAGTTGACTTCCATTTGTTCATGTACTCAACTTGTACATCAAAACTTACTTGCTGGACTATCTCTTTCCACATGCAAAATATGGATTTGAGCTTCATTTGCATTTTACATGAAGATTTTACTCTTCTACATGCAACCCATTTCTCAATGTATTATACATTGTCCTTCTCTGATACCAATTGTTGATTTTTAAGTCCACAACTAATGTACAGCCACAAAGACAATAGAGATGAAATGGACAACAGACAAGACATGAGAGAGAAATGGATTTGTGCCCCACATATAGCATTACATTCCAATATGAAGCACATGTAAATTACAACATAGCCAAAGGATTTGCAACAAATACAATTTGTCCATAAATCCACAATCTCCAAAGTTGATGATGATCTCCTCCAAATAGATAAGGTACAAGCTGCTTCGCACTCGATAGATGATGAAGAAAACACAACTCAAACTCTCCAAGTTGAAGGGACCCTACTCCTTTTCCATAAGGTTCTCAAAAGTGATGAAAAGAATGTGCAAAGCTATGTCTTTATATAAACTAGTTAAAACATGCTTTTTCAAGTTTGAAAAACTTCAAAAGTAGGGATTCATAATTTTCAAAAACCCTAATTCCAGAAATTACAAAAATCCTAATTTTGGGTGTTTTTTATTATTTTTTTAATGTTTGGGCCAATAATACATGGTACATTGGTTTTTTCTTTTAAAACTTGCTTTTCACACATAAAAAGTGCTTTTCACACTAATTTTAAAATTAGGGTTTGACTCTTCACCATCAACCTATTATCTATTCCCTAAGTGTTATATATGGTCGGATACCTCTCTAAACTCTTTCATAATTCTCAATAAAACAATTTGCACATATTTGACCATTTTGTTGACCAATTTTTGACCATATGTTGAATTTTCCAAATGATAAATTTTTGAAATATGTGCACCTCCCCTTATGCAAGGTTGCTTTTTTAAAATTTTATTAACACATAAGCTCTTCCAATTAGCTGAAGTAAAAAGCAATTCTACTATATAAAAGTTGCCACTAACTAAATCTGGTATATATTTCCTTTTGAAAGGGCCAAATTAGTTGGGTTAAGAATTTGCATGCAAAACTTTGTTAGGGTTTTAATAGAATTTTGAGGGTAAAATACATATTTCCCTACACAAAGTAAAATTTCTAGACAACCCAAACTACACAAAAATACATTTTTCCCTACACAAAGTACCAAAAGAACGTTGAGATGTTCACACTCATTCACCTATCACTGCAAACGCTTTACACAAATGTCTGCCTTAACTTTTGGATTACACATAAAACCTTCCCTTCTTGTTGATGCTATTCTAGTGCCTTATCTATCTCGTATTCTCACAATCTTTTGATGTTCATTTCACCCAAGTCTTTGATGCTTGTATGAATCAAAATTTAATGCATTATCATTATTTCTTTGAAATGATGCACACAAGTGATGTTCAAATATCTTTTATTTCTTCACAAACTAATATTGCATAAATATTCACAAAAATTTTGTGTAAGAAGTTAAAAAAATAACCTAACTTGTTAAGGGAAGTACTTGACATATTTTCTAGCATTACAAGTGTAGGCATATGTCAGCTAGACAACAAGCATAACAATCAAGTGAAATCACAAGATTGAATCGATGGACGACATATGTAGCAATCAATAAGTGACACAAATAATGGAACCAACTGATCAAACTTGTAGTGAATTGACAATGTTGCATAGCACATAAAATAATTGTCAAAGTGGCTCATATGTGCATGTGTATATGCATTTACATATACATATACATATGCATATTGCATATGCATATCCATATACATATAGATGTACATATACGTTTACATTTACATTTAAATATTTCATTTTACATTTTACAAATTGCAAATACATATACACATACACACATATGCATATACATATACACATACACATACTCACACACACACATGCACACACACAGAGTGTGTGTGTGTATGTTTATATATATATATATATATATATACCTCTCTCTCTCTCTCTCTCTCTCTCTATATATATATATATATATATATATATATATATATATATATATATATATATATATATATATATATATATATATATATATATATATATATGTGTGTGTGTGTGTGTGTGTGTGTGTGTGTGTGTGTGTGTATGTATGTGTGTGTATATGTATATATGCAATAATATATATACCTACATATATACATATATGTGCATGTATGTATGCATGTATGTATGTATGTATGTATGTATGTATGTATGTATGTATGTATGTATGTATTGTTGGAGAACTCTAAATCTCCAAAGGCTTGATATATACTGATTTAAGAGAACCTCTATATCAGTTATAGACCAAACTTTACACAAATGTTACTTTGATTTACCAAATCATTCATGAACAATTCTCTGAGTGAGAATTTTCTTTCTTCAAGAAGTCTGCTTCAGATTTAGACTTCATTACCTGCACATATCTTCAAATTTCTTCAATCTAATGATAAACATACCTCCATGCTACCTTTGCGCAATCATATCAACCATTAGTCTTTCAAAAGAATCATTAAAACTTTGATTTGATCTTTAAGATCAAAGATATGTCAGAAACTGTCTTCGTGAACAAGCGACTTTGACATAGTCAACTTCTAAGGTTGATTTCTCACAGCACAAAACCTATTTTGCTAAATGCTTTTAGCCATAGCTTCCTTACCTTCTAACTTAGATTTTGAATGCTCATTCATTAAAAACTTTACACTGTGCAATGATATCCAACCAAAACAATGACACAAAAAAGTGTGTGACTCTGAGAGGTCTACCTGCAGACTTTACATACACATGTTCCTATTGATCATACTCACAACATGAAAGGGATTGGACCATGAAAATTTGAACATAGCTTCATTAGATTCTAGATTAGATGTGAACAAAAGATTTCCTGATCCACATGATTAGGCTGAGAGAAATCAGAGAAAGAATCAATGCTAACTTCTGAAGATGACTCTCTACACATCTACCTCATTGACACTTGGCTTCTAATGACTCTATATTATATTTCTTTACATCATTGTCTTATATACATATGTTTATAGACTCATCCCACATTTATTACATTACTCCTTATCAGCTTAAGGATCATCTATATCCATTTTACAAGAATTCTCAACTAATAATGTACATATGTGTACAAGTTATATTTTTGAGATCTCTTCACTATCTACAATGACTTCTTTGACTTCATTCTGATCTTTGACTTGCTTCAAGCTCTTTATAATCATCAATTTGGGATTGCTTTGTTCCAATAGCTCCCCCTCAATCACTAATTGTGATTATTCAATTCTTTTTTATTCCTGCCATCTCTTTGGATTTCTGTAGCTTAGGTCCATCTAAGCTTTTTGTCAACATATCTGTAACTTGCTCTTTTGTTGGAGTACACAATACTTCAATCTCTTTATCAAGTACTTTTTCTCTCAAGAAATGATACTGAATCTCTATGTGTTTAGTCTTGGCATGAAAAACAGGATTAGTTGCCAAATATAATGAACTCATGTTATCTCCAAAAATAATTGGAGTACTCTGATCAGTTCCAAAACTCTTCAATAAGGTCTTTAACCATATCACTTCTTTTGCAGCCTCTACCATTCCTTTATACTCAGCTTCTGTGGATGACAAAGAAACTGTGTGTTGCTTCTTTGAGCACCAAGAAACTAATTGATCTCCAATATAACAGAGATAACCATGAGTAGACCTTCTATCATCTGAATTACCTGCCCAATATGCATCACTAAACACTTTGTTTCTTGTGTCAGAAGTAAAACCATAATACAAACCTTCAGTTAGAGTTCCCTTGATATATCTGAGTACCCTTTGAGCTGCAATCCAATGAGTCTTCTTTGGACAATGCATAAATTGTGATAACACACCCACTACATATGATAGGTATGGTCTTGTCAAGGTAGCATAGATCAAACTACCTACCAAACTCTGATATTTCTTCATGTCATTAAATTCTTCACCTCCATACGTGCTTAATTTATTATTTACTTCCAATGGTGTGGTTGAAGAATTGCAATCTTCCATGTTGAACTTGACCAGAAGATTCTTCAAGTATCTCTCTTGTGTAACATATACTCCATGTTGAGTATACACAATCTGCATTTCTAAGAAGTAAGATAAGTTTCCTAAATCACTTATCTTAAACTCCTTCTCTATTTGTTTTTTAAGCTCCTTGATTCCTTGAGCATCTATACCTGTGACAATAATTTCATCCACATAAATACACATGTATATATACCCATTTTCACTTGCCTTCACTAGCAAGCTACTATTTGCCTTTGAAGCTTGATATCCACATTCATTCAAGAACTTAACAAGCCTATAATTCCATGCCCTTGGGGGCTGCTTCAAACCATACAAAGCTCTCTTGAGCTTACACACATAATCTGATCCAATTGAATCCATGAAACCCTCTGATTGCTCCATGTATACTTCATCTGCAATATATCCATTCAAAAATTCATTCTTCACATCTAATTGTGACAACTTCCATCCTTTACAAGCAGCAATGGCAATTAGAGATCTAATTGTAGACATCTTAGCAACTAGACTAAAGGTTTCATCATAATCTACCCCATAAGTCTGGGCATAACCTTTAACCACAAGTCTAGCTTTGTATCTAGACACCTCACTGTTTGCAAACCTTTTTGTTTTGTACACCCACTTACATCCAATCACCTTCTGATTCTTTAGTCTTGGCACCAATTCCCATGTCTCATTTTCAAGTAGAGCATCACACTCTTCTTGCATTGCCTTCTCCCAATTCTGTTTACCTTTAGCTTCTTCATATGTGGTTGGATCTTCTTATGTCTTCACAATATAAGCATAATCTTTTGTTGTTAAGAAAGATGTATCATAGCTATACCTGATAGGTTCTTTTCTTTCTCTCAAAGATCTTCTAACCTCTGCACTTCTTGAAGTCTCAGCCAAATTTGTTTCTGGATCAAATCTTGGCCTATCTTCATCATTATCCTGCAATTTACTTTTACACTCAACATCATCAATATTTTCTTCATACACTTTTACTTTGGTCTTCCCTTTCCTTTATATTTCTTCAACATCTGCATAATCATTTGTTGATCTTGTATACCATGTGCTTTGCTCATCAAATGTGACATCTTTTGTAACAAGAAATTGCTTTGTAGATGGACTCCACAATCTGTAACCCATCTGTCTATCATCATACCCAATAAACACATACTTCTCTGCTTTGGGTTCTAGCTTATGTCTTAATTGTGAAGGAACATAAGCATATGCTAAACATCCAAATACCTTACAATGATCAAGAGTAGGTTTCTTACCCCACCATGCTTCATAAGGGGTTTTACCATCCAAAGCTTTACATGGTAACCTATTCACAAGGTATGTTGCAGTGTTTATAGTTTCTGCCCATAAGTAGTTTGAACAATTCTTCTCTTTCATCATTGATCTTGCAAACTCTACAAGAGTTCTATTTCTTCTTTCTGCAACTCCATTCTGTTGAGGGGAGTACCTGCAAGTTACTTCTCTTTTTATACTTGCATTCCACAAATAATTATCAACTCTTTAGAAAAATACTCTCCCCCTCCATCTGATCTCAACCTCTTGAGCTTTTGTCCTGTAATCCTTTCTGCATAAGCATGATAATGCTTGAATATCTTGAACACTTCTGATTTTTCCTTGATTACATAAAGAGTAATCCATCTGGTTGCATCATCAACAAATAACACATAATAGCTGGATCCATTTATGCTATAGTCCCTTGAAGGACCCCACACATCTGTATGAACCAACTCAAGCATGTTTGAGTACTTCTATCCTGATTTATTGTATGAACTTTTGTGTGCTTTACCTAATTGACAAGCTTCACGCTTGTACACCATGTGTTGACCTTCACCATTTGGCAATCCAAGCACTACATTATTCTTTGACATTTCCTTTATGGCTCTCTCATTGAAATGACCTAGCCTTTTATGCCATAGGTCTAACTCAGACATCTTTTGACTTCCATAAGTAAACAATGCATGTCCCACATTACCTTGGACCTTGAGAGTAAAAAGCCTTCCTTCCTTTTTACCTGCAATGATGCTTCTATATCCCTGATTTGAATCTTGCACATAAACAACATCATTTGTGAATCTGACTTCATATCCTTTCTCCACAATTTGTCCTACACTTATAAGATTTTTAGGAATAGTAGGAACATAAAGTACCTAGCTTAAGAGTGTGCTTCCACTCTTTGTCTTCACTGACCCAATGCTTTCCACTTTATGCTTGGTGTTATCTCCTGTTTGAATTGTATGTCCATTAACCTTTGCTTCCATATCAGTCATCAATGATATGTTGCCACTTAGATGATTGCTACATCCTGAGTCAATATAGAGCACCCTTTTATCTTCTCCTATTGCTTCATGTGTTGCATTCAAGATGAGAGTCATGTCATCCTTCTGATCCGATGCATAATTATAGTAATTGTTGTTGTAGGACTGAGATTGAAAACTTCTTCCACCTCCTCTAGCATATGATGTCCTACCACCTCTTCCTCTGAAGTTACCTCTTTGATTTCTGCCTCCTCTACCTCTTTGATTGAAACTTTGATTATGACTTCCACCATTTTGATTGTTATACCAACAATCATTTGCCAAATGATTTTTTCTGCCACAAATCCAATAAGCTTTAGTATTATCTTTGTTCTTACCTCCTCTTCCTTTACCTCTGAAATTCATCTTTCCTTTTGTAAAATTGGCTTGGCTTGAAGTTCCTTCATCATCAGTTGACTACTTCCCTTTGCCATTCTTTTTCTTATCCTTGGAGTACATAGCTTGACTTGCACTCCTATCATTATCTCCCTTAATGTCCTGCTCAAAAGTTAGCATGTGTCCTAGCAATTGATTAAGATCAGGAGTAAAATGATCTAATGACAATTCTATGGACAATATGAAAGGCTTCCATTTCTCATCTCCTCTCATACCTGTAAGTATTTGTCTTACCAACTTATCCTCTTCAATGTCTTCATCTACTACGCTGCAATATCCTTCATCCTTGCCACATAATCAGAAATTGATTTTGAACTCCTTCTGCTTGAAGGTTGTGAACTCATCCCATAATGAGGACTTCCTTGACTTGGTTGTATTTTGGAAATGCTATTCCAAAGCATTCCACACATCTGTCGTGTTGGAGATAGATGTCTGCGGAAGCACGCGAACAACACAAGGAAGAAGAAGAAGCTTGGAGCACAAACACACAATACTGAATGTATTACTAGAGAATGTACAAAGATATGTAGCCCATTAGGGCAATAGGCATATATACAAGCCGGGGGAAAAAAACCTCCTAAAGAGGGAAAAAAGTGCCCCGGTGGTCCTAGTGTGTTCACACACATCACTACCTAAATATATCAACAAATCCCCCCTCGGAGTGATGCGGTGAACAAGGAGTTAGCACTCATGTATAAGGAAGTGCCAAGCTATGTGGAAATCACTCCACAAAAGGAAGTAAGCCCAAAGCTTTGCGGAAAGCTTCAAACTTCTCCCTAGGCAGAGCCTTCATGAAAAGGTCTGCAATGTTCTCCTGCGTGGGCACATATGCCAAGCTGATCTCCCCAGCAAAGAACCTCTCCCTGACATAGTGATAATGCACCTCAATGTGCTTAGTGCGAGCATGGAACACAGGGTTCCTTGCAACTGCCAATGCGCTCTGACTGTCAGTGAAGATGGTGGTGGCAGAAGACTGGCCAACACCCAAATCAGCCATAAGGCGTCTGAGCCACACACACTCAACAGTCGCTGTGAAAGCTGCCCTATATACTCAGCCTCACAACTGGAAGTGGCCAGAGTAGGCTTCTTCTTGCTCAACCAAGATATACATGAGCTACCAAGCATGAAGCAAAAACCACTGGTGGACACACGAGTGTCATAGCAACCAGCCCAATCTGAGTCAGAAAAAGCATGCAAATCTGGCGGTAGTGATCCCCCCTTGGGATAAAAAAAAACCAAGTAGCCGAGTACCACTCAAGTAGCAAAAGATGCGCTTAACCGCCTTCCAATGTGTGACTCCTGGGCAATGCGTAAACCTGCTCATCTGTGAGACAACAAACTGAATATCTGGCCGAGTAATGCATAAGTAAATCAAGCATCCAACAGCCTCTTGATAGAGAACAACATCAAATGCATCTCCAACATCATGAAGACTCAATCGTAAACCTGTCTCCATAGGAGTGGCAATAGGCTTATAGTCTTCAAGGCCAAAATGCTGCAATAATGTGTCAATATATTTTTTTTGACACAAAGCCATTCCACCATCAACTTGAATAAACTGAATGCCCAAATAGTGATGCAAATGTCCCAAATCAGACATCTCAAATGAGGCATGCAAATCAGCCTTGAAATCAGCAATATGCTTCTCAATAGGACCAGTGAGCAGCATGTCGTCAACATAGACAACAATGATCAGAAGCACATCATTAGCACACTTAACATATAAGGTGCTTTCAATTGGACTGTTCTCAAAACCATGTGCAACCAGATAGGCATGTATCTTCTCATACCAAGCACGTGGTGCTTGCTTTAAACCATATAATGCCTTCTTTAACCTGCACACCTAGTTTTCATGTCCTTTCTGCACAAAGCCATGGGGCTGAAAAACATACACTTCTTCATGCAAGTCACCATTTAGAAATGCTATTTTAATGTCCAACTGATGTACATTCCAACCATGATGGGCTGCAAGTGCACAAATGCTTCGAACAGTAGTCATACGGCATGTAGGTGCAAAGGTCTCATCAAAATCAATGCCTCTTTCCTATGCATAACCCTTTGCAACATGCCTAGCCTTATACCTGTCAACTGTACCATCAGGTTTACGCTTCAGCTTGTATACCCACTTAGTGCCAATGGCCTTCTTGCCAGGAGGCAAGTCACATAAAGACCATGTACCATTCTTCATTATAGGATCATATTCAGATTGCATAGTAGCCATCCAATTTTTTGAGTTTTGTGCTTCATCAAAAGAAACAGGCTCATTCTCATCACTGAGACTAGACGCAGCCATAGCATAGCAACCTGATGCAAAGGAGGCACTATGAGAGCCTGAACGAGTACGATATGACAAAGGTGCATCCAATTTGCTATCACGCAAAGTCTGCACGAGCCATTTTGGCATAGTTTTTGCCTCCTCAATATCAGCTCTCTCATCAACAAGTGCATCATGTAAATCTGCATCAGAAATGGAATGATCTGCATTATCATATGAAACCTGCAAAGGCTGAGAAGTTGCCTCATTAGGAACAGCACTAGACTATCCACCTGTAAAAAGAGGCATCAAAGTATCATACATGTCTTTGGAGCTAACAGTTGTCTCCTTAGTACATGAAAGTAATGGCTGAATAGCATCTTCCACAAAGTCAACATCACGGCTAACCAGAATGCATTTAGTCTGTGGATGATACAGATGATAGCCTTTACTTTCAGAACTGTACCCAACAAAAATACATTTTACTGCCTTATCATCCAATTTTCTGCGATGTTGTTCAGGCACTAGTGCATATGCCAAACAACCAAAAACACGCAGATGAGCAACAGATGGCTTGCGGTCATGCCAAGCCTCATATGGAGTGATAGACTGCAGTGCTTTAGTGGGACACCTGTTCAGTACATATGCTGCACACATGATAGCCTCAAGCTAGAAACTATGAGGTAAAGCCTGACTCTTGACCATACACCTCGCCATCTCCATGAGTGACCTGTTCTTTCGTTCAGAAACTCCATTCTATTGAGGTGTATACGGCACTGTACACTAGTGTTTTATCCCACGTTCAGCCAGAAATGCATTAAAATCAGAAGATATATATTTCCCCCCTCGATCAGAACGGAGGGTCCTCATTTTACATGCTGACATATTTTCAGCCAAAACCAAAAACTATTTAAAGCACATGAACACTTCGGACTTTGCTTTGAGTGGATATACCCATGCATGCCTGGAAAAATCATCAATGAAAGTCACGAAGTAAAGGTAATTTCCAAAAGAAGGTGTCTGCATAGGACCATAGACATCACTATGTACAAGCTGCAATTTCTGAGTAGCCCGAATTGAACCATCTTTTGGAAAGGACGAACGCTGCATTTTGCCCAAAATACAGCCTTCACAAACATGTTTTCCAGGTGCCTCAAGTTTGGGCAAAGAGGACACCATTTCATATTTCTGTAGGAGTAGCAAACTAGCAAAATTCAGATGACCAAAGCGTGCATGCCAAAGCTTTGCATCTGACATAGACTGAGAATCATTTACTGCACATGCCAAATCATTTACAGATCTTTCTTAGTCTATGAGCTTATACAGCCCACGACATAAAATGCCAGAAGCAATAATCACATCGCCATTTGAAAGATCATGAACTGTACATCTATCATCAACAAATTTCACAACCAAGCCAATCTTGGCTAATGCAGAAACTGATAACAGATTCTTCTTGATCCCTGGCACAAATAAAGCATCTGATAAGGTGAAAGAACTACCTGATAAGGTGATAAGAGTATTCCCTGTAGGGGCAGACTCGAGTGAAGAGAAGAAACTGCGCTGTGAGGTAATATGTTTGGTTGCCCCACTATCAAAATACCAAACATCTGAGTCTACTGCAGACATGCACTGATCATGAGAAGATGGGTCAAAACTGCAGACAGTAGTAAACGCCCATTCTTCTTCCTGCACAAGATTTGCAGACTCTGTTTTTGGTGTAGAGGCCACTGCAACAACCATTCCAGTCTCTTTCTTCTTTGCCTCTTTTGCAGCCAGTTTTGGACAGTTCTTTATGATATGATCATTCCCTTTACATTACTTATAAAACAATTTCTGCTTTTCTGATTTCTTCTCATATTTATCTTCCTTCTTCGAATATGCAGAATTAGCAGATTTCTGCTTACTAGTTGAAGAGCTCCATTTTCCTTTGCCCTTCTGACTAGCCAGGAAAGCTTGATCTACAACTCGCATAATGGACCTGTTTTGCCTGGACTGATCTTCCTGCAACAGAATAGAGACTAACTCCTCAAATGATAAGGCATTTGGATTGCCTTTCATCATCAACCGAAGAGTAGAAGAAAAACTCTGATATGAATCAGGAAGACCATTCAGAACGGTCTGCACAAGTGAGCTATCTGGTATAACCTCATCAGTAGAAATCAACTGTTCCTTCAAGTCTTTGATCTTCGTTAGGAAACTGTCCATAGAATCACCTTCATTCATGTGCTCACTCTCCAACTGTTTTCGGAGGTAAGCAACACGAGCCTCATTCCTAGCTTGGTACAATGTGGTAAGTGTATCCCAAGCATCCTTAGCTGTTCTGCAA
>CM035410.1:110509523-110532023 GCA_020310875.1 Ceratopteris richardii
ACATGTAGAGAGAGACATCCACATACACACATATATATGCATACACACGCACATAAAGAGACATACACACACATACACATACATGCATACATATGCATACATATGCACATACACACACATATGCACATATAGAGATACACACACATATATACACACACACATGCACACATACACACATACAAACTTACACACACAGAGATACATACACACATATATAAACAAACACATACACACATAGACACATACAGACTTACACACACACATACACACATCCACACACATTTACACACACACATACACATGCATATAGACATATATATACAGATACACACATATATACACACATAGACACACACATATACACACACATAGACACATACACACTTACACAGACACATACACACATCCACACACATTTTTACACATACATACACATGCATAGACACATATATACAGATACACACGTATATACACACAGACACACATAGACACACACACACACAGACACACACACATACACACACATGGACACATACACACATATATATATGCAAAGACAGGCACATAGAGACATACACACATATATATGCATACACACACATAGAGATGCATACACACACATACACATTCATGCATACATAATGCATATGCATATGCATACATACATACTTACATGCATACACACACACACATACACACATGCATACATTTGCATACATAATGCACATGCATATGCATACATACATGCTTACATGCATACACACTCACATATACACCTACATACACATATACACACATACATATGTACACGTATATATATTAATTTCTAACCCATTTTGTATATGAACAGTAATTTGATTTTGTATATGGTTTTTAAATAAAATAATGACATTAGTCCAAATGGATGTGAAAATTGCTTTCTTGCATGGAGATCTTACAGATGAGATCTATATGGAACAACTAGAGGGTTATGTAGTTCATGGCAAGGAAAGTCTAGTTTGTAAGCTTAAAAAGAGCTTGTATGGACTTAAACAGTCCCCTAGACAATGGTACCAAAAGTTTGATGCTTTTATGAAGTCTCAAGGCTTTTCTTGAAGCAATGAGGATCATTGTCTCTACACAAAGAGATGCTCAGATGGCAGCTTGATATGTTTGATACTTTATGTCGATA
Organism: Ceratopteris richardii; assembly: GCA_020310875.1. NCBI lineage: Eukaryota > Viridiplantae > Streptophyta > Polypodiopsida > Polypodiales > Pteridaceae > Ceratopteris > Ceratopteris richardii. Next base: position 110,510,695 of record CM035410.1, read on the forward strand.
ATATGTTGATTGCTGGGAAGTCCTCTTATGACTTGTCAATTCTCAAAAAGAAGTTGAGTCAGACATTTGATATGAAGGATTTGGGGGATGCCAAACATATTCTTGGCATGCGCATTACTCGTGATAGGAGTAAAAGATGCATATACTCGTCACAAAGTGAGTACATATCCAAAGTACTTCACAAATTCAATATGCAGGGTGGAAAGGCATTGAATACCCCTTTACCCACATATGTGAAATTGAGCAAGGATGATTGCCCCAAGTCAGATGAGGAAAAGGAATTCATGACCAAAATTCCCTATCAGTCTGTTGTTGGTAGTATCATGTATGATGTGGTGGCTATGAGACCAGACATTGCATTTGCAGTGGGAGTTGTGAGTAGATATATGTCTAATCCTGGCAAGAAACATTGGGAAGAAGTCAAGATGATTTTGAGATATCTGAGTGGCACTAAGGACAAGTGTCTATGCTTAGGTAGAGGGAAAGCATCCATTATTTGTTGCATAGATTCTGACTATGTTGGTTGTGTAGACAATCGTAAGTTTACATCAAGGTCCATTTTTCATTTTGTTGGAGGTGCTATCTCTTGGAGATCTCGTCGTCAAGAATGTACAACTGTTTCCACCATAGAAGCAGAGTATGTTGCAGCAAGTGAGGCATGTAAGGAAGCATTGTGGTTTTCTCGTCTTGCTTGTGATGTGGGCTTACCTCAGCATGTACCTCATTTGCTCAGTGACAGTGAGAGTGCCATTGCTTTGGCTAAGAATCCGGTCTATCATGCAAAGACCAAGCACATTGAGGTGAGGTATCACTTCATAAGAGATTGCTTAGCCATTGAGCACATTATTCTTGAGAAGGTTCACACTCGAGTTAATGATGCAGATGCTTTGACTTAAGCTCTACCACATGATATCTTTCAACACTGTTGTCTCTTTATGGGGGTTACTTGATTCATGATCTTACAAAGTCACTTGTATACTGTGTAACATGCCCATCAGGTGGGAGGTATATTTTGTATACTTACACTCAGTTATTCATTATCATTCTTTATTTTTTCTCCCATGATTACTTTGGCCATATTGGCTTTTAGTGGGGGATTGTTACATTAGTGTCCATGTGAAAGGCCAAAATAGCCACCAGACACTTCTTTGTATATGTTCTTTAATAAAACATATAGTGGCTTGGTCTGTCACAGACTGTAAGTTCGAGCGCATTTGTAAGAACTAAGAAGTCTGTCTTTGTGCTCCCTGTGTACTGTGTTTTCTGTGTATTTTGTAGTCTCCGAAGTACTGTGTGCAGCCTCAGGAGCTCGGGTTTCTACTCCGAGCATATAATCGTGGAGCTTTTGAGAAGGAGAGCACACTCTGGTGCATCGGCATGGAAACCCTTCAAAATCATCCTTTAGATCTCATTCATACAAATGTGTGTGGTCATATTTAAGTCCTTAGGTGGTTCTCTTTACTTTGTCACTTTCATAGATGATGCTACTAGAAAAGTTTGGCTATATCCTATCAAATCAAAGGATGAGGTATTCCCTACTTTCAGAAAATGCCTTGCTTTAGTTGAGACTGAAAAAGGAACTAAGTTTAAGGCTTTACGTTCGGATAATGGGGGTGAGTATACCTCACATGAATTTAGCCTTTTCTATCAGTCTAGAGGGATTCGTAGAGATTTTACAACTCCTTATACCCCAGTATAAAATGGTGTAGTTGAAAGGATGAATAAAACTATTCAAGATAGAGTAGTTTCTATGTTACATCATGCAAACCTCTCACAAGGCTTTTGGACAGAAGCAGTATTGATTGTGGTTCATGTGATTAACCTTTCACCTAGTGCTGCCAAAGGTTTGAAAGTGGCACAAGAGTTATGGACAAGGAAGCCACCATATTATGATCATCTTCAAGTTTTTGGGTGTGAAGCGTATGTTCATATACCCAAGAATCTTAGACAAAAGTTGGACCATAAGTCAAAGAAATGCATTTTTCTTGGATATGGTCAAGAAGGAAAATTTGGATATCGCTTATGGGATCTTGAAACACGGTCACTACTCAGAAGTAGTGATGTCATTTTCAATGAGTCTAAGATGCATAAACAGCCCATTAAGGAGGTTGAAGTGAGAAGAGTGGTGTTTGAGGATACTAGTCCTCCAGTTAGCATGCATAAAAATGTTGCACATAGGGATGTTCAAGAGAATGTCCGATCATATCAGTCTACACATGTTCCTGTTCTACAACCATTGAGACGCTCTCCACGTGTCTCACATCCACATGATAGATATGTTCCGGGTTTAGATTTTGTTATGCTAACAGATGCCGATGAGCCTTCTTGCTACAAAGAGGCTATGCAGACAGAGGATCATGTCAAGTAGGAGCGTGCCATGAAGAGTGAGTTGGATTCTATTCTCAAGAATGGTACTTGGGATTTAGTACCTTTGCCAAAGGGCAAGAAATCTTTACCATGTAAATGGGTATATAAGTTGAAATTCACATCAGATAGTGCTTCTCCAAAGTATAAAGCACGACTTGTTGCAAAGGGTTTTAGGCAACAACATGGTGTTGATTTCGAGGAAATCTTCACTCCAGTGGTCAAGATGACTACCATATGTATGTTGCTTGGATTCGTTGCAATGGAGCACTTAGAGCTAGTCCAAATGGATGTGAAAACTACTTTCTTGCATGGAGATCTTATAGATGAGATCTATATGGAACAACCAGAAGGTTATGTAGTTCTTGGCAAGGAAAGTCTAGTTTGTAAGCTCAAGAAGAGCCTCTATGGACTTAAATAGTTCCCTAGACAATGGTACCAAAATTTTGATGTTTTTATGAAGTCTCAAGGCTATTCTTGAAGCAATGAGGATCATTGTCTCTACACTAAGAGATGCTCAAGTGTAAGCTTGGTATCTTGATACTTTTTGTCGATGATATGTTGATTGCTGGGAAGTCCTCTTATGACTTGTCAATGCTCAAAAAGGAGTTGAGTCAGACATTTGATATGAAGGATCTGGGGGATGCCAAACATATTCTTGGCATGCACATTACTCGTGATAGGAGTAAAAGATGCATATACTTGTCTCAAAGTGAGTACATATCCAAAGTACTTCACAGGTTCAATGTGCAGGGTGGAAATGCATTGAGTACACCTTTACTCACATATGTGAAATTGAGCAAGGATGATTGCCCCAAATCATATGAGGAAAAGGAATTCATGACCAAAATTCCCTATTAGTCTGTTGTTGGTAGTCTCATGTATGTTATGGTAGCTACGAGACTAGACATTGCATTTGTAGTGGGAGTTGGGAGTAGATATATGTCTAATCTTGGCAAGAAACATTGGGAAGTGGTCGAGAGTATTTTAAGAGGCACTAAGGACAAGTGTCTATGCTTAGGTAGAGGGAAAGCATCCGTTACTGCTTACACAAATTTTGACTATGTTGGTTGTGTAGACAATCGTAAATCTACATCACGGTACATTTTTCATTTTGTTGCAGGTGCTATCTCTTGGAGATCTCGTCTTCAAGAATGTATAGTTGTTTCCACCACAGAAGCAGAGTATGTTGCAACAAGTGAGGCATGTAAGGAAGCATTGTGGCTTTCTCGTCTTGCTTGTGATATGGGTTTACCTCAACATGTATCTCGTTTGCTCAGTGATAGTCAGAGTGCCATTGCTTTGGCTAAGAATCCAATCTATCATGCAAAGACCAAGCACATTGAGGTGAGGTATCACTTCATTAGAGATTGCTTAGCCACTGAGCGCATTATTCTTGAGAAGATTCACACTCGAGATAATGTTGCAGATGCTTTGACTAATGCTCTACCATAGGATAGCTTTTGACACTGTTGATGGGGGTTACTTGATTCATGATCTTACATAGTCACTTGTATACTATGTAACATGCCCATCAGGTGGGAGGTATATTTTGTATACTTACACTCAGGTATTCTTTATCATTCTTTATTTTTCTCCCATAGTTACTTTGGCCATATTGGCCTTTAGTGGGAGATTGCTACCGTTAGTGTCCATGTGAAGGGCCAAATGGCCACCGGACACTTCTTTGTATATGTTTTTTAATAAAACATATAGTGGCTTGGTCAATCACAGATTGTAAGTTTGATCGCATTCGTAAGGCCTAAGAAGTCTGCCTTCAAGCTCCCTCTGTACTGTGTTTTTTTGCATATTCTGCAGCTTTGTGCGGAGTACTATGTCTGGCCCTAAGAGCTCGGTTTTCCACTCTGAGGATATCGTTGTGGATCTCAAGAAGGAGAGCGCACTATGGTGCATTGCCTACTTTAGATGACAAGGTATGCCAAGGTCTATGCCTTGGTTGCCACCTTGGTCGTACGCCTTGGAGAAAGCCTTGGGTGGGTGGGTGGGTGCTCCCTTCGATCGCACAAAAGGAACAAAGATTTTGCATCAAACAACTCTCATGATACTAGTGAAATATTTTGACATCAATGCACCATAGTGTGCTCTTCTTCTTGAGATCTCCATGATGATATCCTCAGAGTAGAAAACTAAGCTCCAGGCGGCACACACAGTACTCCACACAGAGGCTGCAGAATATGTAGAAAAACACAGTACACAAGGAGCACGAACACAAACTTCTTAGGTGTTACAAATCCGATCGAGCATACAATTTGTGGCTAACTAGACCACTATATGTTTTATTAAAGAACATACAAAAGTGTATGGCGGCCATTTGGCCTTTCACATGGACACTAGCAGTAAGACCTCCTCTATATACATGAAAAATCTCTTTGAGATTAAGAGGTTTGAGGGCACCACCTTTAATGTGGAAAGAGAATATGTAGGGTATTCTTTTTCTCAAGGATTGTGAAGGTGCCCTTGTGCAGGTGGAGCCAAAGAGCATGACAGATGATGCATGCATCACTTTGAATAAATATACATTAATATGATTGTCTCTAATGATATTCTTATGGATATAAAAGGCTTGACTACTGCTTATGAGGTGTGGGATAAGATCAAGGCCACTTATGAGAAAACCACTCTTGTACATCAGGTACATTTTAGAGGAAACTTGTTAGCATGTAGCATGGCATCAACATATACAATGATGATCAGAAGTACATCCTCTACACGCTTAACATATAGGGTGCTCTCAATTGGATTGTTCTCAAAACCATTTGCAATCAAGTAGACATGTATCTTTTCATACCAAGCACATGGTGCCTGCTTCAAACCATCTAATGTTTTTTTCATCTAACTGATGTACATTCCAACCACGTTGAATTGCAAGTGCACAAATGCTACAAACAATGGCCATTCCGCATGTGGGAGCAAAGGTCTCATCAAAATCGATTTCTTGAGCATAACCTTTGGCAAGAAGCCTAGCTTTGTACTTGTGAATTTTTGCATCAAGCTTACATGTCATCTTGTATAGCCATTTAGTGCCAATGGCCGTTTTTCTTGGAGGCAAATCACACTAGTCCTAATGAGAAGCATAGTGCTGAATTCAAGAATGATTTGCATGCCTTCTTTGAGATGTCATATTATGGGCATTCGCATCATTATTTGGGTTTGATGGGGAGAATACCTTTGTGCTAAAAAAATATATTGAAATATTATTGCAACATTTTGGCCTTGAATATTGCAAACATATTGCCACTCCTATGGAGACATGTTTACGGTTGAGTCTTCATGATGTTGGAGATGCATTTGATGTTGTTCTCTATCAGCAAGTTGTTGGATGGTTGATTTACCTATGTATAACTATGTATGATATTCAATTTTTTGTCTCTTAGCGAGTTTATGCATTGCCTAGGTGTCAAGCATTAGTAGATGATTAAGCGCATCTTTCACTATTTGAGTGATACCCAAGTATTTGGATTGTTTTATCCCAAAGGGAGATCATTATTGCCAGCTTTACATGATTTTTTGACTTAGACTAGGCTAGCTACTATGACACTCATGTGTCCATCAGTGGTTTTTGATTCGTGCTTGGTAGATCATGCATATCTTGGTTGAGTAAGAAGCAGCCTACTGTGGCCATTTATAGTTGTGATGTTGCTGAGTATAGGGCAACTCTCATAGCAATTGTTAAGTGTGTGGCTCAAATGCCTTTTGGCTGATTTGGGTGTTGCTCAATCTTCTACCACCATATTCATTGATAATTAGAGCATCACCATCTTTACTGATAGTCAAAATGCATTGGTAGTTGCAATGAACCCTCTATTTTATGTTCGCACAAAGCACATTGAGGTGCACATTGGTCAATCTCCTACCATCTTCATTGACAATCATAGCACATTGAAAGTTGCAAGGAACCCTGGGTTTCATGCTCGCACAAAGCACATTGAGGTACACTATCATTATGTTAGGGAGAGATTCTCTGCTGGAGAGATCAGTTTGGCTTATGTGCCCACAGTTGATAATGTTGCAGACCTTTTCACAAAGGCTTTGCCTAACAAGAAGTTTGAAGCTTTTCTCAGAGCTTTTGGCTTACTTCCTTTTGTGGGTTAATCTCATTCCACATAGCTTGGCAATTCCTTATACATGAGTGCCAACTCCTTGATCACACCACCACTCCCAAAGGGGGGATTTGTTGATATATTTTGGCGATGTGTGTGAACACACTTAGGACTGTTGAGGCACTTTTTTCCATCTTCAAGAGGCTTTTTCCTCCAACTTGTATATACACCTATAACCATAATGGGCGACTTATCTTTATACATTCACTTGGTAATACACTTTGTATTGTGTTATGCTCTATGCTTCTACTTATTTTTGGAGTTGTTTGTGTGCTAATTCCACAGACCTTGAACTCCAACAGAGGAAAGTGGTTCAACAAATATGGCTAGAGGTAGAAGAGAGAAGAAATGTGGAATGGTATAAATAAATAGAAGCAAAAGCAAAGGGAAGGGTGATGTGAATTGCTACCAATGTGGTACAAAAGGTCACAAAAACCTAGATAGTAAGTACTACAAAGAAAAGTTAGAAAGAAAGAAGGACACAGGTGAACAAAAAAAGAAAGATACTAAGAATGAGGAACAATATAACTCTAAGACAAAGGAAAGGAGAAGGCCAATATGGCTTCTAGTGTAGTCATTGAGGAGTTACCTGATATGGAGGACATTCTATGTACTACTATATCAACTAATGATGCATATGTACATGATGCTTCCACTCTATGCCATGCACATGACATGTAGATTACTAAAGGTGGTCTCATTGATGCCTTGCTTACAGTGCCCTTTCACAGACTTTGATTGTGGATTCAGGTGCACCATTTCGTGTGACTCCTATCAAGGAGTGTTTTGATACTTTTCATGCAAGAAATCATGGCCATGTGTTACCTTGGAAACAATCATGTATGATTCATTGATGTATTGTTACTATGCACTTGTCTTTGAGTGATGCCAAAGAGCTGATTTTGCATAATGTGATTATGTACCAGGCATCAAAAAGGGTTTACTATTAGTTCAACTAATGAATATGCATGTATATAGCACTTTCTTTGAAAAAGGCTCTTATAAGATAGTGAAAGGATCAAGGTTGATTGTAAAAGGTACAAAGAAAGGTACACTTTATTGCTTGCATGGAAAATCCTTGTTCGGTAGATTTATTGCTTTGGCCAATATTACTTCTCACGTGGAATTATGGCATAAAAGGCTTGGAAACATGAGCCAAAAGGTCCTTGACACATTATGTAATCTTGACAAGTTTGATGCTAATGGCACAAAACTTGAATTTGTAACGAATGTCAATATGATAAGCAAGTGAAGAATTCCTACTACTAGGGTGCCTCTCGTAAGTCTAATGTGCTTGATCTTGTTCTTTGATGTTTGTAGGATTCCCACCAAATTTATGAGGGGTGCTCCTTATTTTGTTTCTTTTGTTGGTGGCTGCTCTAGGAAGCTTTATGTTTACTTGTTGAAATCTAAGGATGAAGCCTTTGCTTCATTTAACAAATTTCATGCATTTGTGACCACTCAAATAGGTAGAAAGCTGAAATTTTTATGCATAGATAGTGGAGGTGAGTTACAAGCATTGAAATGAATAGATTTTTTGAATATATTGGTATTAAGAGGGATCTAACATTCCCATACATCCCCTCTTTTAATGGTGTGGATGAAAGGTATACTAGGTTGAGATGCATGTTGTCCATAGTTAATCTCCCTCATGGATTTTGGGAGAGGCACTCAAAATTATGGTTCATGTTTTCAATCAATCTCCCCACGTCCTTAAGGTTTGGTTAGACAAACTTGCTTCATATGACCACCTATGCATCTTTAATTGTCATGTTTTTGTGCATATAAGGCCCAAATTGAGGAGGAAGCTAGATGGAAATTCCAAGAAATGCATCTTCATGGGTTATGTGGATGAAGGTGAAATGGGCTATAGGATATGGCTACCTCAACTCAATAAATCTATAGCTGAGATGTTGTATTCAATGAGGCAAGGCTACTCAAAAACAATTGTGCCTCTAAAGATGACCATAAAAGATTCAAACTTTAGAATGTACAACTACCAGTTAGATCTTATTTGAACCCTTGGGATGCACCAAATAGGACTAGAAATGACAATAAGCCAATGATAATTGAGCCAAAGGATGTTTGACAACAAATTGAGGCTCTTGAAGGGCATCAACAACCACCTTTCATGTGTGAAAAGAAGGCTAGAAATTATGTATAACAACCCATTAACAATGAGAAAGTTGTTATACCTCCTAATGTAGATCTATTTCCATAGAATGTGGATCATTTGATAAGATGATCAACATGTTCTAGGAGGCTTCTGAATATATGAACCCCCTATACATTATATTATGTTGTTAGATGAGGGTGAGCCTCTCACTTATAAAAAGGCAAAGCTATCTGAGCAGAAGAAGAAGTGGGTTAGCCATGCAGGAAGAGATAAAGGCTTTGCACGTAAATGGTACTTGGGACTTGATTGAGTTGCCTAAAGGTAGGAAGGCCATTCCTAACAAGTGGGTTTACAAAATCAAGGCTATGGATGGCAAATTCAAGTACAAGGCAAGGTTGATTGATAAGGGGTATACCTAGAAAGAGGGCATTGATTTCCAAGAAGTGTTCTCTTGAATGGTTAAAATGACCAGATTACATGTGTTATTTGCTCTCCTAGCTACCTTCGATTTGGATTTATTCCAAATGGGTATTAATACATCCTTTTTGCATGGAAAATTATATGAGGAGTTGTACATGTAATAATAGAAAGGATATGCCATTCTTAGAAAAGAGCATCTGGTATGCAAGCTGAAACGAAGTTTATATGGTGTGACACAATCACCTTAGGGACCCATGTGATGCAAGGTACACATTTCACCTTGTGTTTTAGTTACTCCCTTGAACTTGGAGGTATATTATTGGAGGGGTTGGTTGGGTGAATACGTGCATCTCTTTCCCTAGAGTGTCCTTTCTAGTTAGTTAGTTGATTTATTAGGTTGTTTTTGGAGGCTATGGTTTTTCCACAACTAGAGGGCATAATCAAAAGGGAAACACGAAAGAACTAACTTCAATTCCAAATAAAGTAAACCCAAACTATAACCCAAATTGCAACATTAGTCTAAAAATAAATCATAAAAAAATATATACAACATTGTATGATTACGAGCCTTATAATTGATTCTAGGGATTAAAGGGGCAAGGGTTATGAATGCTTGGGAGATAAGAGCATAGGCAACCAATTCTTCCCCATTCTAAGACATTTTTAAAACTAGATTGTCGAAAGTCAATGAGAAATAAGATAGAGTCTCACTATAAAATATCTCATGGGATCAATCAAAATTATGATTGAAGCATGGAAAAGCACCAAAGACTTAGGAAGATTTTGATCCAATTCTAAAATAAAATGAACAAATAAATTAAAAAAATAATAGCCAAGAGATGAACATATCCAATATGCTTTCTTGCAAAGAATCTTAGTAAATAGCTAGGAAAGCCAAAAATTCCACCTTTTTTTGGCCAATTATTGAAATTTAGAAGAATTATGATAGAACGTCCTTTATATTTGGAGCATATGGTCAACTAAAAACAATTCAAAAATGTATTTAAAAGTAAATAATCCATAAAATTTGGCAATTGTGTGTGTAAACCACCAACATGACTACATTACCAGGCTATCAAGAACCTATCTAACCTACATCTCCTAGAAAAGGCTAGGTATGTCTTCCATCTACACCACCAAAAGGACCCCAACATCAAGATGTATCTCCAATAGGAAAATCTCACCATGATCCTATTGTATGCAAGAAAGGGGATTTGAACCGATGAACTATCATCTAGGGGTTTGATGGGCTAACCATATGCCCCAAAATCCATGGTTGAGGGTTTCTTCCTAATCCTCCCTCTAAGGGTGTTGTTCAATTTTTTTTGTCACTTTATGATATTCTTCTCCCCTTGGTTGATCATTGTCCTCAATGATATGCACTTATATCCGTCTAGCTTGAATGATCAACCCTTGAACTCCATAGGTATCCTAATAGCTTCACATTTCTTGACCAAATTTATAGAATTGGAATGTTTGTTTTGAGAGCTTTCCAATTGTACCTAATACGTCTTGATTTGGCCTACAAAATGGGAGATTCACTCCAATCTTTTTTGGGAATAATTTTGAGAATGTTGCACCCCTTTGTAACTTTTTAGATGCAAGAGTACCCAAGTGCCTTCTTTGAAGGCCATTAGATGCCCATGAACTTTATGAATCCATCCACCTTGCCCAAGCTGACTTCCTAGGATCTGGATAACAATGTTGTATCCAAGAGAGGGGATTTGAACTCATGACCCACTAGCTATGAATTCAATGGGCTAAGCACATGCCCCATAAGCTATGGTTGAGGATTACTCCCTAATCATCCCTTTTTAAGGTGCAGTTCAACCATTTCCTTCCTATCACTTTATGACACACCTCTCATGCATGTATAATGATTAAGAAGAAAATTTTAAAATCATCATGTTCAATCTATCTCTTTAATTTATTATGAATAACTTGCATGAAAGGAAGGCATTGTTTGACCATGTAGTAATCAAAATTCAGTAATTTCCAAGGAACCTATAAGCTAAATTAATGGATGTAAAAAGTTCAACAATTTGAATACCCATTAATAAAAAATATCACAATATCAATGTATACGTTGGTATAAAATGATCTATGAAAAAACTTCAAACAAGTATGCCTCAAAATATCAAAAAACAATTTCTAAAATATAATGCAAAGCTATGTTGATCTATTCCCAAGCTAAAAAAATAGGATGCAAAGCAACACACATATGAATCAAAGTATGTCCAGATACCATGTCTTTCATTCTTGGATCACCAATGAACCGTATAGCTTAGTGGTAGAAAACTACCATTTATGTGAGTATGAATGAAGATGATAATAAGATGGATGACCTCCTAAGTAGTCTTTCCATGATCCTTCACTAATAGTTCCTTCCTTGTGCATATCCAATGGTGCCTATGATGATTTTGATGAAAATGATGATAAGGAAATGACAACTGGATTCCAAAGTCCATGATTTGATCATCACCTTAGAGTAGCCATATATGGCACATAACATAACTAAAAATGGGCTATGTATGCTTGATGCATCCATGTATGGAACTTGCTTTCATACCAATAAAGGGGAGCATTTTTGTTACTCATACAATGTGCTTTCTTCATGCAATACAACCTAGATGGTGTCCCTAATAAACCAAAAATATTTGCAAAAAATACATAGAAAATCTACTTCAAAGAAATAAAGCCCCCCTAATAAGGAAAATGATGGTTCCAATGAACCTACTTGCTTCATAAAATTGTTTATGAAAACGTACTAATATCTTCATCTCCATCTTTTAACAATAATCATTGGGTTAGACCATTCTTTTTCCTCTCCTTTAAAATTACTCTTGATCTTGATCACCTTCCTCTCTCTATCCAATACATGTTATGTACATCTCATGATTTTATCACAAATTGGGCTCAAATGCATAACATAATCTTAATGTTTGAGTGCATATGGGATGACTATGAAACTCATCAACAATAATCAGGAACTTTGAAAATCTTTAGGCTTTGTCTTATAAAATTAGGCTTGAACAAGCTTAGCATGATTTTGAGACTTGAATGAGCTTAGGAGGCCTTAACTCGCACAATCTTGAGGCTCAAGCAAGTTCAAGATGATCTTGAGGATCTTGCTTGCCTTGATTGTAATAAAGTAAGTCTATGATCTAGGGATCCGATGGTTTCACAGATCTGGAATCGGATACCGTTTGGTCACTAGTCTGAAGGACCAAAGATCTCAAGAGTAGACTCAAGCATAAGTCATGTGCTCTCATATTCAAGTAATCCACTTAGCCTAGTGGTTAAGTCTCATGGTTGTGAAGGAGGAGGTCTTGGGTTCAATCCCCATGGGGAGCATGGGGAGAGAGTTTTGCTCAAGATGCTCTAGGGCCTTCTAACTCAAGTTAACGTGAGTTAACTTGAGACCAGTGGACTTAACTCAAGAGGCGAGTACACCAACCACTAGTGGACTCTAGTGAAAGGTATGAAAGGAGTGGTGGAGATCGCACATGCACTTGTGGACTCTAGTTACATTTGTGGTCCTCATTGATTCAAGCAGCTATATATACAGGCATAAGGTTGGGAGGAGAGTCATCTCTTGTTGAGGGTTCGAGGTTCAACACAACATCAAATTAAAGAAAAAACAGAAATACTTGTTTTTTCCTATTTGGCACTGCTCTACATACGCAGAGATTTCCACCGAAAATTGAATTTAGTTATCCACAGGAATTTCACCGAAATGTCTCGTTCCGGTGCCTTCTACTGTGTCACATTTACTCTGTCACTTGTTCAGATACCACCTTCCAAGATTTATAGCTTCTTACACACTCACAGTCATATGAATTATGTTGCGCCTCTGTGTAGACTACTTGAATCTCTCATTAAACTTAACAGAGAAGATTTGAAGAAGTACAGAGAAGAACTACTGTTTTGTAAAACATTTGCTGTTCATTTCCTTTGGTAAACATGAGTATCGCGCATATAGATTTTTACATGTATAAGAACTTCATAGATTTCATACTGGAGCATTCATCACAAAGTTACATCAGATACGAAAGTCATAGTCATTTCTGTGAAGACAGACTTTCTCCGGTCCTCCCAAATCCTTGTCAGAAGAACTTCTTCTTTTCCACTGTAGTGGCGCTGCTTCCTCTCACCAAGTCTGCTTCTCTTCTCAAGACTTCTACCTCCTTCTTGTGGTGGTTGCGCTCTCTCTTCCCGTGACTTCTTTCTCCTTACGGTTTTTCACGAACTCCTTTCTTGTAACTTCCCCTTTACTTGCGATGTGTCCTTTTTAATCTCATCGTAGCCGTCTTTTTCTTTTCCTTTTTATTTTATTTTATCAGATCTCCCTACCTTCAACACCTGGCACAGCCCGGTGGGTAATTTTGTCAAAAATTAGACTCGAATTTGACAATCCCTTGATTATATAAAATTATCTCTCGTGACTGTTTGGAAATCTGCTCTTCCTCCGCCCTAATCTTCTCATTCTGCAAATTATCAACATCTTCCGCTGCACCATCCTGCTTTTCTCAAAAATCTGCATCAAATATTTCCACCTTTTCTTCTAATTTCCTTTTCAACAATTGTTCCCGCAATTCTGCAATTATTTGTATCTGCTCCTCGATCTGTCTCTCTTGCTTTGAAATTATACCTACTAAATCTTTTTCATGTTCTGAAACAAAACATGTCTCCTTTGTTCCTATTTGCCAAATGACTACTGTTCGTAGCATTTGTGCACTTGCAGCTCATCATGGTTGGAATTTACATCATTTGGACATTAAAACTGCATTTTTGAATGCTGACTTGCATGAAGAAGTGTATGTTTTTCAGCCCCATGGCTTTGTGCAGAAAGGGCATGAAAATGAGGTGTGCAGGTTAAAGAAGGCATTATATGGTTTAAAGCAAGCACCACATGCTTGGTATGAAAAGATACATGCCTATCTGATCGCACATGGTTTTGAGAACAGTCCAACTAAAAGCACCTTATATGTTAAGCGTGGTAATGATGTGCTTCCAATCATTGTGGTGTATGTTGATGACATGTTGCTCACTAATCCTCATGAGAAGCATATGGTTGATTTCAAGGCTGATTTACATGTCTCATTTGAGATGTCTGATTTGGGGCATTTGCATCATTATTTGGGCATTCAATTTCTGCACATTGATGGTGGAATGGTTTTGTGTCAAATGAAATATATTGACACATTCTTGTAGTGTTTTGGCCTTGAAGACTATAAACCTATTGCCACCCTATGGAGATAGGTTTACGATTGAGTCTTCATGATGCTGGAGATGCATTTGATGTTGTTATCTATCAGCAAGCTATTAGATGCTTGATTTACTTATGCATTACTCGACCAGATATTCAGTTTGTTGTCTCACATATGAGCATGCTCATGCATTGCCCAAGTGTCAAGCATTGGTAGGCGGTTAAGGGCATCCTTTGCTACTTGAGTGGTACCCGACTACTTGGGTTGTTTTATCCAAAGGGGGGATCACTACCACCATATTTGCATGCTTTTTGTGACTCTCACTAGGCTCGTTGCTATGACACTCGTGTGTCCACTAGTGGTTTTTGCTTCATGCTTAGTAGCTCATGCATATCTTGGTCGAGCAAGGAGCAGCCTACTGTGGCCACTTCTAGTTGTGAGGCTAAGTATAGGACTGTTGAGTGTGTGTGGCTCAGACACCTTATGGTTGATTTGGGTGTTGGTCAGTCTTCTGCCACCACTATCTTCACTGATAGTTAGAGCACATTGGTAGTTGCAAGGAACCTTGTGTTCCATGCTTGCAGTAAGCACATTGAGGTGCATTATCATTATGTCAGGGAGAGGTTCTCTGTTGGAGAGATCACCTTGGCATATGTGCCCATGAAGGAGAACATTGCAAACCTTTTCACAAAGGCTCTGCCTAGGGAGAAGTTTGAAGCTTTCTGCAAAGCTTTGGGCTTACTTCCTTTTTTGGATTGATTCCACATCTCTTCTTATACATGAGTGTGAGCTTGTTGTTCACCACATCACTCCCAGGGGGAATTTGTTTATATATTTAAGTAGTGATGTGTGTGAATACACTAGGACCACCCGGGCACTTTTTTCCCTCCTTAGGAGGTTTTTTTCCCCCGGCTTGTATGTATGCCTATATCTATAATGGGTTACTTATCTTTGTACATTCTAGTGGTAATACATTCAGTATTGTGTGTTGTGCTCCAAGCTTCTTCTTCTTCCTTGTGTTGTTTGCGTGCTTCCACAGACGTCTAACTCCAACAGCTAACTGTAGGACTAGTATCCTCAAACACTACTCTTCTCACTTCAACCTCCTTAATGGGTTGTTTATGCATCTTAGAATCATTGAAAATGAGATCACTACTTTTGATCACTGACCTTGTTTCAAGATCCCATAAGCGATATCCAAATCGTCCTTCTCGAGCATATCCAAGAAAAATGCATTTCTTTGACTTATGGTCCAACTTTTATCTAAGATTCTTGGGTATATGAACATATGCTTCACATCCAAAAACTCAAAGATGATCATAATATGGTGGCTTCCCTATCCATAACTCTTGTGCCACTTTCAGACCTTTGGTAGTACTAGGTGAAAGGTTAATCGCATGAATTGCATTCAATACTACTTCTGTCGAAAAACTTGTGAAAGGTTTGCATGATGCAACATAGAGACTACTCTATCCTGAATAGTTCTATTCATCCTTTCACATACACCATTCTATACTGGGGTATAAGGAGCTCTAAAATCTCTACAAATTCCTCTAGACTAGCAGACAAGGATGAATTCATGTGAGGTATCCTCACCCCCATTATCTGAATGTAAATCTTTGAGCTTAGTTCCTTTTTCAGTCTCAACTGAAGCAAGCCATTTTTCGAAAGTAGGGAATACCTCATCCTTTGATTTGATAGGATATACCCAAACTTTTCTAGTAGCATCATCTATGAAAGTGGAAAAGTAAAGAGAACCACCTAATGACCTTATGGGCATACAACCATGCCAAATACGAGCCATAGACTATTCAATAACAACTAGCAAGTGTTCTTCCTGTGATACAAATAAAGGATAAAGTGAGCCAACTTTGCTTCCTTTTGCAAAGTTGGCTCACTTTATCCTTTGATATGCAAAAGGGCTAAGCATAGAAGACCACCTTGTAACCAAGGTCATCAAGTTGACCAACTTACATCAAACTGCATGACATGGCATACATTATGCATAGTAAATTTTGAACCATCAATGAATTGCACAACCACATCTCCAATCCCCACAACTTCACACTGGTAATAGTCACCAAGTCTCACGGTACCAAGAGACTTTGTTGAATAATAGAGAATCATTCTTTATGAAAAGAAGCACCCGAATCTACCAGCCACACGTGGGAAAGAGAATCACCCATAAGAGCCTCAGTTGGCACAGTACAATCAAGTGTCAACATATCAGCATCATCAGAAATAGCATTAATTTCTGCAATCTTCACAATTGAAGTAGATGGTGCAGGTAATTGTTTAACATGCCCATCAACATTATGTCCTTCACCTTTAGCATTCTTTAATGCATAATAGTCTTTCTTCATGTGTCCTTTCCTATGACAATAATGGCATTCGACATCCCTCTTCCTTGATTTACTTCTACTCTTATTCTGTTGACCATTCTTTTCCTTGTTCTTGCTCCTACCACGTCGCTAATTATTTCCTTGGTAAGAATCACAAACATTATATGCATCTCCACTCTGAGTACCAACCATAGATTTTCTATGAATCTCCTCAGTCAAGAGTGCCCCACATATGTCATCATAAACCAGTTTACCACTAGGTGCACTATTGCTAATAGCTGTGCAAAATGTAGCCCATGATGATGGCAAGGTGCATAGCAACAAGACTGCTTTCATTTCATTATCCATGTCCATTTTCTGAGCCTCTAACTGGGAGAATATAGCATCAAACTCATTCAGATGAGGAGCAACATTGTTTGTATCCTTCATTTGAAGATCATATAACTTTCTCATCAAGTACACTTTGTTTGATGTCGTTTCTTTTTCATATGTATTGCATAACTTCTTCCAAAGCTCCTCTGCACTTTCACAGTCCAATATTGTAAAGTAAACATTATCTGCCAGGTGCAATAAAATGGTAGACCTCGCCATTTCATCTAACTCATCCCAATCATCTTCATCCATGTCAGCAGGCTTCTTTGAGATTCCATTTACTGGCTTCCATTGCCTCCTCTAAATCAACACATCTTTAATTTGATTCTTCCATAGAGCAAAGCTTGTGCCATCAAATTTTTGGATCTCAAAATTGTCTTTACCCTGCAAGTTATAGCTCCTCCTCGGAACACTGGCACTAGACCCAGATCCACCAGACATGCCTGAGACCTCTTATGCCATGATGGTAGAGAAATAAATAGAATGATAATGGAGCTAGAAGAGTCCAAAACCCCACTAAGGCTCAAAGAAGGATGACCAAGTGTTAGATTCTAGGAGACAATTCAGCCATCTTCCCAAAAAAATGAATTAATGACAAATAATAACCAACCAAAAAGAGTATGTGAGAATAAATGTGCTCACACCAATAAATGTATCAAGGAGTAAATCGACCACTATCTAGTTGACAAAACCAAAATCCTAGAAAAATTTTGCCAAAGTATCCTCTGCAAAATGAGCATATGACTATTGTAAAATCTCATAAAACTACAAGTACTAACATGTTTTACTTGCATAGTGAATCACTCACTCCACTGCATGTAATCAATTCCCTGAAAGAAGCCAACAAAAGGCTTATCGAGCACCTATGAACAACTATCATACATCTCCTATGGCGAGGCTGAGTAAGTTTTCCACCTGCATCACCGAAGAGACCCTGACATCTAGGTGTCTCCGAATTAAGAAAACCTCACCACGAACCTCTTTATCAAACATAAAAGAATTTATGCAAAAACGTAACCACTATATCAATGACCACATGGACATACATGAGCAGTATCCATAGAAGTGTACATAGTGTGTATGTGCTCAATATATGCAGTAAAATGGAACTGAAAGGCTAAATTCACTGCTCAAACACTGGCCAATAACACCAGTAAGTGTCTGTCAACTCTGTTTTTTAGGCTCAAAAAACCTGCATAGACTTGCGGTGGCTACTCCCACCACAACTAAAACCTTTCAAGAAACTTGTGGACTAACTAGTGTGGCTGAAAACATAGCCCCAAAAGGTGAATTCTTGTCAACAAAATACAAAGAACACTCTTCTCCATGTTCTTGGACCTCTGTGAAGAGAACTATCCACAAAACTACTCCAAAATGGCTGCAAAAACACCTGAAAAATGCTTCAAAAATAGGTTTTGAAAACAAAGAATGAAGCTTTGAGGACCCAACACTTGTTGAAGATAATGTCAACCTTAGTCTTTCCCCTTCTTCAAGCACCACAAGAGTGTAGCTTAGTGGAAAGAGATTTGCATGATTAAGCGAGCTCCGGGGGGAATAGTACTGGGATGGTAGACCTCTCGGGAAGTACCGAGAACCTCTGTCTTCCTTGATCGTTGAGGTCCTCCCTCACAGGTAGCCAATGATGCCATCGGTGACTTTGGTGACTCGGATGACAAGGTATGTCAAGGTCTATGCTTTGGTCGCTGCATGTGTGTGTGTACACACACACATATATACATATACACACACAGATACAATCATACATACATACACACATGTTGGAGTTTGAGGTTTGTGAACAGCACAAGGAAGAAGAAGAAGCTTGGTGCACAACACACAATACTGAATGTAGTACCACTAGAATGTACAAAGGTTAGTAACTCGTTAGGGCAGCAGAAGTATATACAAGCCGGGGGTAAAAGACCTCCTAAAGAGGGAAAAAAGTGCCCCGATGGTCCTAGAGTGTTCACACACATTACTACCTAAATATATGAACAAATCCCCCTTGGGAGTGATGCGTTGAACAAGGAGCTCGCACTCATGTATAAGGAAGTGCCAAGCTATGTGGAATCAATCCACAAAAGGAAGTAAGCCCAAAGATTTGCAGAAAGCTTCAAACTTCTCCCTAGGCAGAGCCTTCATGAAAAGTTCTGCAATGTTCTCCTGCATGGACACATATGCCAAGCTCATCTCTCCAGCAAAGAACCTCTCCCTGACATAATGATAATGCACCTCAATGTGCTTAGTGCGAGTATGGAACACAGGGTTCCTCACAACTACCAATGTGCTCTGACTGTCAATGAAGATGGTGGTGTCAAAAGACTAACCAACACCCAAATCAGCCATAAGGCATCTGAGCCACACACACTCAAGAGTCGTTGTGAAAGCTACCCTATACTCAACCTCACAATTGGAAGTGGCCATAGTAGGTTGATTCTTGCTCAAACAAGATATACATGAGCTAGCAAGCATGAAGCAAAAGCCACTAGCGGACACACGAGTGTCATAGAAACTAGCCCAATCAGAGTCAGAAAAAGCATGTAAAGCTGGTGGTAGTGATCCCCCTTGGGATAAAACAATCCAAGTAGTTGGGTACCACTCAAGTAGCGAAAGATGTGCTTAACCATCTGCCAATGCTTGACACCTAGGCAATGCATAAACATGCTCATCTGTGAGATAGAAAATTGAATATCTTGCCAAGTAATGCATAAGTAAATCAAGCATCCAACATCCTGCTAATAGAAAATAGCATCAAATGCATCTCCAGCATCATGAAGACTCAATCATAAGCATCATATTGTGATTGCATAGAAGCCATCCAATTTTCAGAGTTTAGTGCTTCATCAAAGGAAACATGCTCATTCTCATCACAGACTAGATGCAACCATAGAATAGCAATTTGATGCAAAAGAGGCACTATGAGAGCTTGAACGAGTATGATATGATAGAGACGCATCTAATTTGCTATCATGCAAAGTCTGCACCAACCATTTTGGCATAGTTTTTGCCTCCTCGATATCATCTCTCTCATCAACAAGTGCATCATGTAAATCTGCATCAGAAATGGAATGATCTACATCATCCCATGAAACCTACAAAGGCTAATAAGTTATCTCATTAGGATCAGCACTAGACTATCCACATGTAAAAAGAGGCAGCAAAGTAGCCTACATGTCTTTGGAGCTAACACATGTCTCCTTAGTACATGAAAGTAAAGGCTGAATAGCATCTTCCACAAAAACAATGTCACAGCTAACCAAAATGTGTTTAGTCTATGGATGATACAGACGATAGCATTTTCTTTTAGAACCGTACCCAACAAAAATACATTTTACTGCTTTATCATCTGATTTCCTGCAATGTTGTTCAGGCACTAATGCATATGCTAGACAACCAAAAACACATAGATGAGCGACAGATGGCTTAAAACCATTTCAAGCCTCATATGGAGTGATAGACTGCAGCGCTTTAGTGGGACACCTGTTAAGTTCATATGGTGCATACATAACAGCCTCAAGCCAGAAACTATATGGTAAAGCCTGACTCTTGACCATATAGCTCACCATCTCCATGAGTGACCTATTCTTCCATTCAACAACTCCATTTTGTTGAGGTGTATATGGCACTATACACTAATATTTTATCCCACATTCAGCCAAAAAATGCATTGAAGTCAGAAGACATATATTTCCCCCCTCGATCAGAACAGAGGGTGCCCATTTACATGCTGACAGATTTTCAGCCAAAACCAAAAACTGTTTGAAGCACATAAACACTTCGGACTTTGCTTTGAGTGAATATACCCATGCATGTCTCGAAAAATCATCAATGAAAGTTAGGAACGCTACATTTTGCCCAAAATACAGCCTTCACAGACATGGTTTCCAGATGCCTCAAGTTTGGGAAAAGAGGACACCATTTCACATTTCTAGAGGCATAGCAAACTAGCAAAATTCAGATGATCAAAGCGTGCATGTCAAAGCTTTGCATCTTGGCTAATGCAAAAACTGATTAAAAATTTTTCTTGATCTGTGGCACAAATAAAGCATCTGACAATGTAAAAGAACTACCATCAGCAATAGTCAGAATGATCTTACCAACTCCCATGACAGGATAAGAGGAGTTGTTGGCACATGTGATAGTATTTCTTGTAGGGGCATGCTCAAGTGAAGTGAAGAAACTGAACTACGAGGTAATATGTTTGGTTGCCCCACTATCAAAGTGCCAAACATCTGAGTCTACTATAGGCATACACTGCTCATGAGAAGATGGGTCACAACTACAAACAATAGTAAACACCCATTCTTAATTTTGCACAAGATTAGTAGACTCTATTTTTGGTGTAGAAGCCTCTGCAATATCCATTCCAACCTCTTTTTTCGTT
>CM035410.1:110542023-110552023 GCA_020310875.1 Ceratopteris richardii
ATGAAGGAAAATTGCATAATAACAATAATAGAACATGATGAAATCCCTCAGTAGTAAATGGTATCCACAAGAGACTCGGGAGGCCACATAAGATCTCGTGGAGGAAAACAACAAAAATGCAACTGAAAGATGTTGTAAACCCTGGTCCCCGAGATACAGAAATATTGATAATCACAAGGGAGCTCATATATGGTGGTATGCCTGGGGGGGATAAGAGGAAAATGATAGAAAATGTCAGGTAAGTCAAAGATATGTATTGAATTTTTACAGAGCAAATCAGTACCTGAAACTGGATCTTAGATGCAAGGAAGAATGCCTCAACAAAGAACATCTTAAACAGGGCACTCACCAGTCCCCAAACAAAAACATTCATTAATTAACCAGCAAAGCATTCTACTGGGCTTAGTTAACTCAGCCATAAATCATTATGTAACTTTGAATGTCCCTAAAGCTGAAACAAATAGGTTACACCCTAACATAGACCCAAACAGCCTTCATTCAAGAGCAACTAAAGAACATTGTGATGGGTAGTGCACATTTCATGGCTGAATTCCCTGAATCCCGATGAAAACAAATGAAGATGGGTAAAAGAGAAAGGCCAAGTAAACCAAAAAAATGTCATGAGACTTACAAGAACCACTCGTGGCTCCACACATCCAGCATTAACTTTTTTCTCTTTAGAAATGCATACATGGATTACCCCTTGTACATGTTAGCCAATTAGCTGATGGGACAAGGGCTACAATATGGGAATCCTGTGAAAGCACCATTATTATTATGTAAATTACTGGAAGGGCTAAGCGGCTCTCAGAGGCTTAGGACAGCCTGAGAGTGTCCCAGGAACCTACCACAAGGGCAGCCTAGGGCCAACCTTTCCATGGTGAAAACCAGGCCCCAGGGCAGCCATCCTTTGCCACCCTTGGAGGTGGCAAAGGGCTGAAAAACAAGCTCTGTTGGGCCTGACACAGATGGAACTTACCCCTTAAAGGGGATCATGCAGGGGTTAGGGACAGTGGCTGCCCTTTTGGGCGGCCACCTTGATCCAGCAGAGGTGGCACCCCCCCTTACAGAGGCCAGAAGCTATCAGTAGCACGAACCAGAGAGTGATGAGTTTCATCCTAAGGTGGTTAAGCACCAGCCCAATCGGGCAGTGCTGTTCCAAGGAGGCTACGGCCCAGTTGGGCAGAAAAATTCCAGCAGCCCAGTAAGGCGGTGTGTTTTCGAGGAGGATCTCAAGCCTGACAGGTGGGTAGACCTGGAAAATAGCCAGGCAAATGGAGAAGCTGGATGGCTGATTTTTGGGGGGTATAAGTTTAGTAAGAAATTATTAGGTAGGTACGAGTTTCAGAAAATCAAAGCTTAAAATCCCCCCACACAAATCTGTTTTGAAAATGTGCTTGCATCCAAGATTGCTATTTTAGGTCCCTAAAATATATTCCTTAAATTTAAGAGGTGCCTAAACTTTAGGGGAGGTAACTTAATTTTTATGAAGGTTAGTAAAAATATAAAGGGGATGCCAAAAAAATAGTAGAGGCAAATAGATACTCTTTTTAGGGTGACCGCACAACTATATAAGGACTGCTTGCTTATTTCTGAAGCCGTCAAACATTGGTCTAAAGAGACCACTCCATGTGTGTGGGACAAGGGCAGCCATAGCCAAGGTCCCAAGCTCGGGGGATATCCTAAGGTATTCAATGGTAATGGGGATGAATGTTGCATGATGGCCACATGGCGGCACTAGACCATTCCAGAGCATTACTATTTTGGATGCAAGAGGATATATTGGATGGGAGGAGAGTGGCACACACATCATTTACAGGTCTTCATTTTCCAAGTCTGACGAGAGTTTCTAGCTGAATCTCACATTTGGTAATCAGAGCTTGATTGGGAAGTTGGAGAGGTGAAATTCCTTGGAATTTTTGCGTGGATTTGATCAGCCGCCTCAGAAATGGAGCCAACTCATCATCGTTGTCCTCAAGGAAGAGGCATTGCATGAAGTCGCTGCCGCCGTGAGCTTGGTCTGAGAGTTTAATTCAAAACAGAAGGGAGTTTTGAACCCCCTCCCCTGAGAGGAGCCTCAGCCTCCAAAGGAGGTCTCATGCAAAGCTCGGCGCCCAACACAGCAAGTTGTTCGCACAGACCCTGCCCGTGCCTGCCCGGAGAAGCATTCAGACTGCCCACGCTCAGGACGAGCTGCCGCCGGGGGGGGGGGGAGGGAGAGAGAGAGAGAGAGAGAGAGAGAGAGAGAGAGAGAGAGAGAGAGAGAGAGAGAGAGAGAGAGAGACAGAGAGAGAGAGAGAGAGAGAGAGAAAAAGAGAGAAAGTCATATTAATGTCTTCTGGAGGCCAAACTTGGCCTATGAGACAAAAAACCATGTACAAGTGTAGTAACCCTGTGTAGAGGATGAAATGAAATAAAAGGTATATCGCGACACAGATATATATGAGGCTGGAAAAGGATGGGAAGACGTGGCTCTGAGTCCGCGGATAGTGGCCACCTAATACATGGGGGACATGTGAGTAAAAGTGTGAGTAAAACACCCTAGCTACTGGCGAATGGGTGGGGGTGGGTGTAGTATGTGGTACATCGGGGGTGGTATGAGTGCCTTGCGTGGTCGGCGCCGTGCTCTCTGTGCTGTTGCCTGGTGGAGCGTGAGCCCTATGGATGGACCTGTCTGATGTAGCTCAGCTCGCTGAAAAAACTGGGTAATGGTCTGCTGCGTACTCACTCGTGGCTGATGTGTGGGCTGGAGTGACCGATCTCGCCTCTCGTATGCTTCCGCGAGGAAGCGTCCCAAGCGTCGCTGATCTCCAATAGTCATGCATAAAGGGAGTGACTCCTCTATCTGGAGCTGTGCTCGTAGGTCTAAGTATGCTGGGCATCTGATAACAAAATGCTCCTCACTCTCTACCTCTATCTCGCATACTGGGCACCACCTCTCCTCACGGGGGACTCCCCTGGATCGACCCCTCTCAATCTCAAGCTGATGTGATGAAACCCGGAGCTGCCCAATGACGACTCGAAGGTGGTGGGGTAGATATGTCTGCATGTATCTCGGAATCTCGATGAAGCCCTTGTTCGATATATGTAGAAAATGCCGGTAATAGAGCATTTTCGGTGGCAATGTACCCCTAGGGCTCACCCACGTCCTCTGTATGTATGTATGCCATATCTCCTGACGAATGATCCTATTCCTCTCTTGATGAGAGAGCGAGTAGGTGGGTGCATGTGAGTCGTACGGTAGTGGTGGTAGCCTATGTCAAAGCCATGGTGGGCCAGCCAGTCTCGTGTCTGTGCATACCATGAGGAGGTGTCGCCTGCTAATGCCATGTCCCGTGATGCCTGGAAAGCCCGATAAGCAATGCGCTCTATATCCATGCTTCGGAGTCTGTGTAATAGGCATAGAATAGTGCCTCAACTAGCATCGGTGGTGCAACGAGCTCTGCTCTAATGATATCATGTGGTACTGGAGGCTTGCTGCGGATAAGTCTAGAAATCATGAGGATCTGTGGCCTCTCTAATGATGTCCATACTGATGTGGCTAATCCTGGTCCCTATATCGCTGCCCCATACATGAGTGCTGGTGTAACCAAAGTGTCGAAGAGCCACCCCTTTGTGCAGGGCTCATGAAAATATGCCTGGTGGCACTGTCTCTCCATCCAAGGCAAGTGCTGCATACCCACGTGTGATGCGGTCACGTGCAGTCTGAGACATAGAGAAGACCCCTGATGCTGCTGTAAATGTCACTCCCAAGTAAACATATGATCCGACCACCTCAATCGGTCCATCCGCTGCTGTGAGCAAACTATGTCTGCGTACCTGTGCTGATGTATGAAAGATCATGACCTTGGTTTTACCAAGGTTCACAGATAATCCTCTGTGTGTGCAAAAGTCATCTAGGCCATGTAGATGATGTTGTAGGCCTTCTGCAGACTCTGAAACCAGTACAATATCATCAGCGTATAAAAGAATATGGACAGTGGACCCACGTACCTCAATGCCATCACCCCCCTGCTGCTGTATGTAGTCCACTATCTCATCAATGTAGAGACCAAAGAGGGTGGGTGAAAGAGGGCATCCTTGCTTCACCCCGATAGTGCTAGCAAGTGGATGAGATAAGCCCCCCGAACATCTGACTCTGCCAGATACTCTCTCGTATAAGGCATAGATCCCCCATATCATCTCCTCTGGAGCTCCGATATCAAGTAGTCGTCTGAAGAGTCGTCTCCTTGGAACGGTGTCAAATGCTTTGCGGAAGTCCACAAAGCAGCAATATAATCTCCTCTTCCTCACCCTTGCCTGGTCGATCAAGCATCTCAGAGTGAAGATGTGGTCAATGGTAGAGTAATCTCGTCTGAAGCCGGCCTGTCCTGGAGCCCTGATACCCTTACTCTCAACGAGAGTACTCAACTCTGTCTCCAGTACCGCCCCATATAACTTGGCCAATATAGGGCCAATCATGATCGTCCGGTATGTAGCTGGATCCATAGTATCTCCTGACTTATGAATGGGCACTATGGTGTGCTCGGTCCATGAGTCAGGGAACCCTTCAACCAGTGCACGGTTGAAGAGGTGGGCAATGAGCGATGCAAGAGTCGTGCCTCCGTAGATGAGGTGCTCAGCCTGTAAACCGAAAAGGTCATGGGCCCTGCCATGCTGTAGACGGGCAATAGCACGTCCCACCATAATGGGTGTAAAGAAGTCAGATGTAGTAGGACGTGAGCTCTGTGGTCTGGGAATGGGGGGCTGATCTGGGATCTCGTATAGGCTCTGTGCATAGCTATGCCAAGTGCTCGGGTCTCGGATGGGTGTATGCTGTCTCCTCTCTCTCAAATGTCGCCATGCCACTGCACTGTCTCGACTCATGAGTAAATGATAAATATCCGAGTACTGTCTCTCCTCCCAATCTCGCCGTTTGCGGCGAGTAAGGCTCTGCATGCGACACTGTGCCTGTGTGTGTGTAATATCCCCTCTATGATCTAAGATGCGTAGGTGCTTCCGTAGCTCGCGGCAATCTACATCATACCAGCTGTTCTAAGGCATGGAACCCGTGCATGCAGGGTGTGCGGTGTGGGAAACTGCAGAGAGATGAGTCGTTGAGTCGTGTAGGATGGTGGTAAACTGTGATGTAAGTGTGTCCAAGGGTCTTCCTATAATATGGATCCGGCTCTGTATCTCCTTTCTAAATACGATGGCCACCCCTCCCGACCCTCGCGCAGTACTCTGTCTCGTCGTGGTGCGGAATGTAGATTCCCAATGAAAACCTGCAATGCATGGTAGACCTCTCTCTGGGCTCTCGTGTGTCTCTGTGATGCATGCAAAGTCATGTGATGCGAGGATCTCCTCGAGTCTGTCTGGTCGTGTCCAGAGTGCCCCGTTGCAGTTCCACACTGCCCCTCTGAGTGGTGTCTCCTGGTGTGGTGTTGTCTCATAGGCCGGGTGGCCCTATTTGATAGGGCGTCCATCTATGAAGACCTTACCATCACGGAAAAAAGGCCTTCCTCCCCTCTCGTCGTGCCTGTAGTATCTGTGGCATGCAAGTGCGTCAGTGTGCCACCTGCATCCGCGTGAGGTCCTCGTCCATGTAGAGGGGGTTGTCGGGTAGTCCACGCAGTACTGATCGACGTCTAAAGAAGGCGGTCCGTGCCTCGTCGGAGCTCATCTTAAGGATGAGTGCTCGCGAACGCGATGTATCTCGCCCCACCCTCCAAGCACCTGTGAAGGGCATGCTCTCGTATCCAAGTCGACGACAAATGTCAGTGGAATCTGCCTCTGGTGATGTTCCTTCGGGTAGGCCCGTAATCCGAATGTGTAGTCTTCGAGTGTGTCGAAGCCTCTCCTCCTCAAGTGTCTCCTGGACTCGTGTGAGCTCTTCTTTCTGCACATCTTCCCTAACTTCCTTCTTAACCCTTTTATGTACTGCTTCCACCCACGACTCTCGAGTGGATTCTACCTCAGTTTGGATTTCCTTCTTTATTTCTTCTTTTTGAGTGTCTCCACATTGGAGATCTCCCCCTCTTCTTTCAGGTGCGCATAGGCTGTCCTCCAAGTGTCTCGTTCTTCTGTGAGAGTTTTTACTTGTTCTTCGAGTCCTTTGACTTTATCCATTACTTGTTCTTCGAGTCCTTTGAACTTTTCCATCATTTTTCGTATCTCCATATTGAGGTTGCGGTCTGCTTCCTTTTTGGCCTCTTTGAGGGCTTTAGCGATAAGTTCATCCACTTCCCTTCGATCCATGGGAGCCATTTCAAAGATTAGGTTTAGGGTTCGGACTAGAGAGAGAGAGAGAGAAAGGTGATGGGCTGAGGAGGTAACGAGCTAGGAATGAGGAGCTAAGGTACTTACGAAGTGAACATATGGATAGAAACACAAAAAGGAAAAAACATAAACATAAAGATAAAGGTTCATCTTTACGAAACCCTAAAGTGAGAAGCCCACGGACGCTTACATCTCAGAGAGACCTAATGGGAGAAGTGAGCAGAGATTAGCATGCCCGAAAACCAGAACCCTAATGTGCGTCTGAAACCCTAATCGTGTGATGCACACAGTGCAGAGCCTTCGTGATTGAAACCCTAATACGCGTGAGATGGTGGGCAGTAGGGGATTTCGGGCATGTAGTAGGGAACGACGGGCAGATGGCACAGGGCAGGTTCGCGAGAGGGCAGAGATGGCTTGGGGCGGGTTTACGAGAGGGAAGAGATGGCGAGGGCCATGCAGAGCAGAGCGCGCCGAGAGGGAGAGCCGACAGACGCTGCTTCGTGAGGGCGCTCGGAGCTGCAGAGGGGCGAGGGTGCTCGGAGCTGCAGGCTGCAGACGCGACAGGGGCGCTGGGCGACAGGTTAGGGTTAGGGTTCGCACAGCAGATCAGCGAGCAGATTCTTTTCAGATTCTTGTCACAGAGAAAGAGAGAGAGGTGTGTTGGGATACTTGGTCGGCATGTGCTCCTGTGGAATCAAGCGAGTGAGAGAGAGAGAGAGAGAGCTCACCTCCTCCTCTCAAGAAATGAAAGTAAGCAAGCACTAGAAGCATATTTGAGCTCGATTTTGGCGCTCTAGGCTACATATGTGGGATAAAAGTCAATCTGCATGCACTCGTGCTTGAATGGAACTCTACAGAGGCCGAATTCGAAGTGATTTTTTGACTTCCATAGCCAAAGCTTGCTTACTATAGCCTTTGTGACTAGCCGCCTCTACTCAAATGGGTATATCTCACTCATATGCTATCCAAATTGAGTGATTTCACTCTCTTTAGATTCCTTGCTGAGAGATCTATCCATTGACTGGCATAAGCCATCATTTGAACCCACCTTCAGACCTGCATAGAGCTCCAAAGTTGGCTGTTCAACAACGAAGACCCCCATACAAACACCTTTTCGACGCAATAACCATCAAGATACTCTTGGAGACTCAAGAGGAGTGTGAATTGACCATTTCCAGCACCTACACACACCTGCACACAAAGTTTTGGACTCCATGTTAAGTTTTCTTGTCAATTTTTATGCATTCTTGCTCTTTTCATGCATTGTTGTGCACGTAGAACAAGCATAATGCATAACATATATAGCATATGGTTGATTAAAGGCTTGTTCAGCTTTGCATTCTGCATGAAAGTAGTATGTTAGTGCTTGATCTTGCAAGTACAATCAAGAAGTTATATGAACTCTAAGCGTTCTTATTTATTATACGGTGCCGCAAGCATGAAGTTTTCTACAAGGGCATGTAGTGCCCTTTGGTTTCATTGTGTATATCTTGTGCCTTAGTTTGGAAGTGTGTGTAGTGCACTTAGGTTTTTTTTTTTTTTTTTTTTTTTTTTTTTTCTTTTTTCCATTTCAATTTCTTGCCGAAATGCTATCAAAATTTTTGAAAGTTAGCATGCATATGCATAAAAAGTAAGCAAAGCATACTAAAAGTTTCTTTTTCTATCATTTCTTTATGCAAAAGCTTGTGATTAATTCATTTCCGCTGCCACTTTGTTATCTTAGGTGTACATAAAGCACACAAACTTATTTATTATAGATTAAAAAAGTGATAAAATAAAATAAAACATAAAACATAAAAAGGGACCTTTACTTTATCCTAGTATGGAATCATGTCACCAGTTGTGACTCACACACTCATGGCTGAACATACCTAAGATCCTATAGAGACCACGAGTGCTAGGATAACACACTTCGAGAGCGCACTTCATGATATCTCGGATCACGTGTGTGGCTCGAAGAAAGAGGAAGTTGTGCGAGAGACAGACCTGCCAAGAATGGAGTTAGATGCTCCAAGCGAGCATCAAATTCCAAAGATTCCTAGAGAGGCCATACTAATT
Source organism: Ceratopteris richardii (assembly GCA_020310875.1). Taxonomy (NCBI): domain Eukaryota; kingdom Viridiplantae; phylum Streptophyta; class Polypodiopsida; order Polypodiales; family Pteridaceae; genus Ceratopteris; species Ceratopteris richardii. The sequence continues at coordinate 110,550,340 of CM035410.1, forward strand.
AGAGAGGCCCGATGGCAGCTTGAGGTCCTTAAGATGCCAAGATATCACGGCTCTACTACTGCTAGGACTGTTGATGTTGTTGAGCAATGGCTCACCAAGTGGGAGAAGTGCTTCCATTTATGCCATATCGTGGGCGATAGGCATAAAATTCGGCAGGCCACATATAATCTCATGGATGTTGCCCACAGGTGGTGGCATAAGATAGAGCAAGACAAGAAAGAGCCCACGACATGGGAGCAATTTAAAGTCTTGTTCTATAATAATTTTGTACCGCCTGACGAGAGGTCTAGAGCACTAGACACTTGGTTTGTCATCGATCAGCAAAACCAAACCGTTCAAGAGTACGCACATAAGTATAGAGAGGTACTTCTCAAAGTACCTGACTCTATCCGAGAGTTTCTCCAAGTCCACAAGTTCGTCTTGGGTCTTAGAGAAACCATTCAATCTTTAGTTAGGAAGGAGAGGTGTCACTCTTTGGCACATGCCATAGAGATGGCTCTAGTTTATGAGGATGGTCACAGGGGCATAGGCTCGTAGGGTCAGAGATCCTCATGGACTAAGATGAGTCGACCCTTTTCCACGTCCACTCCTGGCTCGATCAGTGCACATGCTCAGAAAGAGGCTAAGCAGGTGCACATGATAAGACAATTTCAAGAGGAAAAAGAAAAGTGTCTGCTCTGGCCGAGAGGGCGTACAATAAGTCTATCCTTACCCCTCAACAGAAAGAGAAGGCAATGAAGGAAGGATTGTGCTACGGATGTCTAAGAGAGAACCTTTACAAGGATTGTCCTAAGAAGAAAAAGATAGCAACTACCATGGCCATCAATCCTACACAAGCAAGAAGTAATGGAAATGAGGATTTCGGTGATTCCCCATCCTAGATATCATCTCCCATAGTGGCCGTGACGGTCACGAAGAAGGCTCCTACTATGCTAGACATTGCGCTTTCGCCAGTGGCACAGAAAGGATACCAGTAAAAAGTGGCATGCTAGGAAACGGCCTGTCCTCATAGGATTTGCTTCACATGTGTATCAGTTTGAGCATGAGAGGAGGCGACTATTGATCCGTGGAGAGCCAGATTGGTAACTGCCACCAAGTTGCTCAAGGTCGATTGTAAGTATGTTTACTTTCTTTATTTTGTGTATTCATCGTGTGTAGTGATAGATTCATGCAATCATGGGAACTCCAGTTGGATTGTTCAAGTACTTTCAAATAAAGTAAGAGCAGAATTCCAAGAGTTGTTTTTGAAAGAATTACCTTCGGGTTTACCTCCTTGCAGGAACATTGAGCATTGAATCGAATTGGTACCAAAAGTGAGTCCGACCGCTCAACCATCATTTCGAATGAGCTTGTAGGAGGAGAATGAATTCCGCAAGCTCGTGGACGAGTACTTGCAAAAAGGGTTGATAAGACCCAGCTATTTGCCCTTTGCAGCACCTGATCTTCTAGTCAAGAAGAAAGATGGATCTTATAGGATGTGTCAACTACAGAGCACTCCATAAGATTACCATCAAGTAGAGATATCCCATGCCCAAGATAGATGATCTCTTAGATGCTCTAGGTTGTAGGCCTCCGCATACCTTGACTTCAAACTATTCGTTTGGGAGTTATACTCCACCTTTTTTGATGTTTTTTGTTTCTAAAGCATGCTATGCAGAGTCTACTTTCAGAATATATGATTAGT
>CM035410.1:110557023-110722023 GCA_020310875.1 Ceratopteris richardii
AACTAAAACTCTGTATAACTAATTCAAACTTCTAAGATCTAAACTTGTTGTGAGTCAAGTACTTGATGACTCATGACTTTAACTTCTGAATGATATATTTCAACAGATATTTGAAGCATTTCTTTACCTTTAAGAGAAATAAGCTAGATTCTCAAAAATATCGAAAGAATATCAAAAACATCATCCAACTGCAGGATAGTAGTGTGGGAATTACCATCAATGTGTCGACCCACTGAGGTTCTGTTGATGAGTTTTTACTAAAACAATGCTTCACTTGAGACTAAGTTCAAGTCACATTCAGTCTTTTTGACTTCTTATCATGAATGCAATATTTGAAGCATTTCTTTGAGTCAAAAGAGTGAATTTACCAAGTTATACTAGGAACTTGGTACTTGACTTAGTCAATCAAATCCTTGGTTCAAAAGATCAACTGAAAATCAAAGTCTAACTTTTTTTTTCAGAAATTTATCAAATATTTCTAATCGATAACACTTAAGCTTGAAGTGTTCTAAGAAGATCTTGGAAGTTACTTACTTCATATCTTCAATTTCCTTGAAGTTATTTTGAAGTAAGGTCAAGTCTAACTTCAAAATCCATTCTCAGACTAGAAGATAATTATCATCCACGGTCCGATGTCCCATACCATCTTTCCTACACCAATCTGAGTATAAAATCTGGTGTCCCATACCACCCTATTTTATATTCACATTAATGTGTGCATGATATTTATCCTAAAGTCTAAACAAGTCTTCTTTACTAGGGTTTTCAAATAAAAATCAATTAGAATTCCAAGTACTTGAATTTTCTCAAATTCAAGTCAAATTGGTTTATTCTTGACCAATTTTGTAGTGACAAGAGCTTTGGACTTCTTGTCTTTAGATTCCTTTCTTACAAATGCTTTAGGTACCTACCCGGGGGACTTTATATAGGAATATCTCTACTGCCTAAGTCTAAAGCATCCGCTCATGCTCTCTGGATTTGTACCAAAAATCCCTTAAAGGATAGGTAAAAATTATGTTTTATCTTCCACAGACTTAATTATCATTGACACGGTTGCAGACTACATACTTGGAATATTTACTCTGTTCAAATTGGAACAGCTTACTAATTTGATTGCCAATACTTGGGCAAAATTCACAATGGTTCCAATCGCAATTATCTTGGACAACCGTAGCCAAGATTGATCAAGTCTTTTTGATCATGTGATAATAATAAAGACTTTATCTTTATCATTAAGATCTCTTGAGCTTTTCTAAGCTTTTTGGCTTACCTGCAGGATTTTTTAGAGATCTTGTCCTAACTTAAGTCCAAGCATACAGTGAGGTCTCTCAGATTCCAAAGTTAAGAATCTTTGATATACCTCTAGGTTATATCACTATTTGGACTTAAGTACCAATACTTGAGGTTTGGAATTGCTAGGGAACTACTTACTAACTAAAAAGTATGAAGAACTTCATTCTTAATACTTGGAAGAATGTTATTCTTCAAAGACTTGAGATTCCTTTTAGGGAATCAAATATCTTGAGCAAATGATTCATCTTGGAATCTTTTGCAATGTTGGAAGGATATTTGAAAGAATATCCAGAAGATTTACTGATTCAATTGTATTCATTTCTTGAGTATCAAACTAGAGACTAAGTATCACCTTTTGGATATGGTTTTCCCATACCACTATGAAAGTTTACACTTGAACTTTTATTTATGTGATATTGACTCCTATTCTTGAGTTTGATACAAGATTCATTATTATTGGTCAATCTTGAGATGTTACTAGAGTCCTTTAAACATATTTCACTAATCAAAATTATGTTTAAAGTCCAAGCATCTATTGATTATTGATCCAATAGTAATGCAACTATGAACACATAACTTTGAACTTTATAGCTTAATTTAGGAAAAGTTCATGGATTGGAGATCCATTTCTTGGAACTTTTTTCTATTCCTAAATGAAAAGTTCACACTTACTTCAAGTCATTAGGAACTTATCTTAGTTCCTAAAGATTGCTTAGCTTTAGGAAATAACTTAATTTCCAAAGATTTCTTTGCTTGGGTCTCTTCAAGGCTTTACCACTTGAAGCTAATCTTTTAGGAAAGAACTTGTTTCCTAAATTGCCTTTAGGAAATATCGTGATTTCCTAAGATATGAAAATAATTTGAATCATTTCATTAATTGTCATGACTTTAGGAAATTACTTGATTCCTAAAGATCAATTAATATTTATCTTGGTTTCTCTTTTAAGCCTTGAGTTAGCTTAAATAGAATCAAGCAAGTTTCCTTCAAAAGTTTTTGCGTCGATTAAAGACCTTGCATCATGCCTCGAGATGCATTTCTGGAAACTAACATCTCTAAATACTAGAGTTCCAGGGATTCTAGAAGTTCAATACATCTTCTTTCATCAGTGTTTGATGAATATTAAAGTATTAAACCTTCCAAATTTTATTGAACTTACAAGTTTCAACAGAAACTTCCTTACTTGGGTGCATGAACATGAACATCCAAAAACAACTAAATCCACGTTAGTTGCTAAGAATGCATAGGTTTCTTCCCAAACTTAGACTGAGCATGCACATTGGAAAGTATCTCTATTTTCTTGGCATCTTAATGACAAGAAAAAAATGAATACTTACTTTCAACATGCTTTCTTTTCCTCAAAAAGACTCCTACTAAGTGGTACCTATGTATCACTTTTTGGAAAAAATAGACTAGATACTTAGTTGCATGATAGTCAAGATCTTTGCAACTAGGTAATTTTCTATTTTTCCCAACTAGCTAAGTCAAGTTAGAAAAAGAAAGGAACGAAAGTATACTTGTTCAGCTACTTACCAAAAGATCATGCATATGCACATGCATCTACCTCCATGCAAATGCATGTATACAAATGCCCATTCTCGGGTGCAAATGCATGTGAGTACATGCAAGTGTAATGAACTTAAGCAAATCTCAAGCTTATTAGGTATGCAAACAAGCATCCATGCAAAAACAACATGCTTGCTATTCTGGCAAAAGGTAACTATTCAAGTGCATGAATTGGAGAATTAACTACCTTTCCCAAGCAAGTGCGAACTTGATGTGCATAAAACATTCTTTTATGCACAAATAATCTTTTCATTTTTGTGCATGAATGGAAATAGCATTTTCAATTGCATACCGAAAACTGAAGAGTACTTTGTATATTTTACCAAAGGAAATGAACAGCAGATGTTTTACAAAACAGTAGTTCTTCTCTGTACTTCTTCAAATCTTCTCTGTTAAGTTTAATGAGAGATTCAAGTAGTCTACATAGAGGTGCAACGTAATTCATATGACTGTGAGTGTGTAAGAAGCTATAAATCTTGGAAGGTGGTATCTGAACAAGTGACAGAGTAAATCTGACACAGTAGAAGGCACCGGAACGAAATATTTCGGTGAAATTCCTGTGGATAACTAAATGCAATTTTCGGTGGAAATCTCTGTGTATGTAGAGCAGTGCCAAATAGGAAAAAACAAGTATTTCTGTTTGTTCTTTAATTTGATGTTGTGTTGAACCTCGAACCCTCAACACAATTGGCGATCCTACTGTACGGCTGACGCAACCTCAAGAAATGCATGAGGGGCAGGCGCAACCGTCTTGGTAAAGTATATTTTACAAGGGCACAGGCAAGAGCAGTGAATGTGGAGACATCTTCAGATTTTTACGAGTGGTACGAGGCCGAGGAGCAGGAAGCTCTGGGCACTGACGAGGAACAGGGGGAAACAGGTGCAGCAGAGGTAAGGTTAGTGGGCGCATACTTGGAGCATTATTCCTCACAGAAGCAACTGTAGGGGTAAGAAGACGACTCCAGTTCGATCCACTTGCAGGGGCGACCGGTCAAAAAACTAGGTGCACACCTCAACCACAGCCAATGGCTCAACCACCTCCTAATCCTAAAGTCAAAGCCACTCATTTTAGTGGAACCTCTAAGGAAGATGCTGATTGCCATGTGGCTCAATTCAACATAAAATGGACAGCGAATGGATATCCAGCCATGTACGGTGATGATATTAAACTTCAACAGTTTGCAGCCACGTTGGAAGGACAAGCTATGAGCTGGTTCAGTCAATATGGCATTGCTCATTTTGCCACATATGATGATTTAAAAATAGCATTCTTGCAACGATTTAGAAAAGAAAAGACGCCTTCCGATGTATTAAGGAAGTTGAGGGCTATCAGACAAAAGACCATGCTAGTGGAAGACTATGCTCAAAAGTTCCGAACTTTAATGGAAAGGTTGCAAGGTAATGAACGACCTTTTTGAAAGGATTAAGGAGCACAATAAGACATGCGGTGGCCAGTGTGGACATTGCAAATGGTTTTGATGTGTTAGTATTAGCAGCAGCGCGGGTTGAAAGAAGGTTTGGACGAGCCAAAAAGAAGCAGTCTAACTCTGGTTCAGAGGTTGAATCGGATTCAGCTACGGAGTCGGGCAAGAGTTCCAGTGATTCTGACACTGATGACTATGATGATGAAATAGTGAAGACAAAGCATCGTAAGCATAAAGCTAAGCACAGTAAAGAGGAGGAATGGATTAATAAGTTAAAGAGACATGAGTATTCTATACTAGCTCCAAAGGAGAAACGATTTTGTGATATCTGTGACAAAGAGGGACATACAACAACTCAGTGTTGGTATAACCCTAAGCATAGAGGGCAAAGTTCTCGGCAAGACAATAGAAATTTAAATGACGTAGCGGCCAATCAGGCTATTCCCATCCCAGGGCAAGGTAATTTTCCGAGACAGCAGCAAGGGAGACCCCCATGGAGAGATCAAGGCAATTAGCAATGGAATAACCAGCAAGGCAATCACCAAGGTCGACCACCAAGGGTAATGCCTTGTGGGTATTGTGCAGCTCCTGATCATTGGATAGGGCCGAACTGTCCTTTGTGGGTAAAGCATCGTGAAGAAAGAGGTATACCTGTCATTCGGTATAATCAGCATAATCAACAGGGACAACATCAACAACAGGGGCAGTAGGCGGCTCAGGCGAATGCAATGCTGATAGAATGGCCAGAGCAAACGGATAGAGCCCATGATGCACCCGGTACTTCTGACCGAATGCACGTTGAGAAGACTAACCAATGGCAGTGTGATTGTAAACAATGTGGGAAAGGTAAAGAAGTCAAAGTGTTGGCAGTGACAAGATCAAGGAATAAAGGCCCTATTGATTGGCAGGGACAAAGACGAATTCGAGACCAGGTTTTGAAGCAGGTTTGAGATGAGTCTTCTAATCAGGCGATGGGTGGAGGTCAGACTGAGCAACAACAGGGTGTGAAATTGATGCCTCCCATCAAGGAGCAGGATAAGGCGCCGGATCAGCAAAGCTTGGCAAATGATTGGTTTGATGAAATCATTAGCTCCCCACTATAGTTGTCCTTGGATCAACTGTTATCCTTGGTACCGATGTTTCGAGAGAAATTGTTGAAAAAGCTACTTGGGTATCATGTAGAGCCCGAAGTTAGATCGATCCCTTCTATCTCGGCTAACAGTATTGATCCAACAGACGTGGATCTTGTAGTACCAGTCATTCAGGTGTAGTACAACCACCGGCGATTTGCAAAAGTGTTACTTGATGGAGGATCAGGAGTAAACATATTACCTGAGCATATTTTCATTGAAATGGGAAGAGGGGTATTGGCTCCAGCACCGTTTCAGGTAAAAATGGCGGATCAAACACGAGTACAGCCAGTTGGCATTTTAAAGCAACAACAAATTATTATTTCCGGCATGACATTTATGGTTAATTTTGTGGTCATCCGAATGTCTGAGTCCGCATATCCGTATGAAATGTTGTTGGGGAGACCTTGGTTTCGGCTTGCCAAAGTCAAGCAGGATTGGGGCTTGAATGTAGTAATGATTACCAAGGGTAAAAAGCAGGTGACGATTCCTATGCGTGGACGAAAAAATATGTCGGTATAGGAAAAACCACTTATGGCTCAGACCATTAACTTGGCGGATGAGATTGAAGATGATGAAGAGGAAAAGTTTTTGCAAGCAAACCCAACGGTGGTGCCGGTATTAGAAGTCGATGTTGAAGGAGTATTAAGTAAGGATTATAGTGGTGGGTTGAAAGTAGAAGAGCCAGTTCCGGGTGAACAGGTGGCAGGTGCCTATTTACAAAAGATGTTTGACCAACGTATGGACATTCCGGTGCAGCAGCAGATGGAACACCAGGAGGAAGAGATAATTACGCGGGTGGAAAGGATGTACGATCAGAAATATGCAGGTTCTATGCGGGTGAAGGAGGAGGAGCTTCAAGAGGTTAATTTAGGAACAGAAGCTGAACCCAAGATGGTGCGGATTGGTAAAACATTGGAAGGACAGTTTAAGGAGGATCTTATTTGTCTGCTTAAAGAGTATGTAGATGTGTTTGCTTGGGATTATACTCAAGTAAAAGGCATAGATCCGCAGTTGCATCAACACAGGATTAATTTGAAGGCGGATGCAGTACCTGTGGCGCAACAAAGATATAGAATAAATCCTAACTTTGCTAAACAAGTGAAGGAAGAGATTGATAAATTGTTGGCAGTTGGATTTATCAAACCAGTGAATCAGGTCACTTGGCTATCTCCTATCATAGTGGTCCCTAAAAAGAATGGGAAGCTCCGAATTTGTGTTGATTATAGAAAGTTAAATGTGGCAACTATTACAGACCCGTTTCCTATGCCGTTTTGTGATGCAGTGGTGGATGCGGTAGCAGGCCATGAAATGTATAGTTTTTTGGATGGATTTTCTGGTTATAATCAGATCAGTGTGGCTGAGGAGGATCAGCACAAAACAACATTTATTACAGAATTTGGAGCTTATGTGTTTATGGTCATGAGTTTTGGCTTGAAGAATGGACCACCATCGTTCAATTATGTGGCCCATAAGGTGTTTGAACCTTATCTACAGGACTTTATGCAGGTATTTGTCGATGATTTTCGGTTTTTGGTGAAATGATTAAGCACTTACTACACCCGAAAGCATGTTTTTAAAGATGTCGGCAGTTTAGGATGGTATTGAATCCATTTAAAAGTGTGATTGCGGTCAGAAGTGGTATTTTATTGGGCCATGTTATATCACAAGCAGGAATGGCTATTGATATTAAGAAAATTGAAGCTATACGTACAGCTAAAGCACTGACTAATGTAAAAGAAGTAATGCGGTTTGTGGGTCAAATCAAGTGGCATTCCAAATATTTAAGATATTTAGCAAACATTTCCTTACCACTAACGCATTTGACCAAGAAGGATGTTCCGTTTATGTGGGCTGATGCTCAAGAGAAAGCATTTTAGTTGTTAAAAAAGATGGTATCGGTAGCACCCATATTACAACCACCTGATTGGTCAGTACCTTTTCACATATTTGTGGATGCATCGGATGTGGCCGTAGGAGCAGTTTTGATGCAGCAGAAAGACAAAAGATGGTATAGACCTATATATTATGCCAGTAGGGTATTGGCTGCGGCTGAAAGAAATTATCCGGTGACAGAAAGAGAAGCTTTGGCGATGGTATATGCCCTTAACAAGTTTCGACGTTATTTGTTGGGCAATAAAGTTGTTTTTCATGTGGATCATCAGGCTTTGGTTTACTTAATCAAGAAGCCCTTATTGACAGGCAGATTAGCCAGGTGGATGCTTTTGTTACAGGAATTTGATTTTGTGATTGTGCATACTCCGGGGAAAGAGCATGCGATGGCAGATTATTTTAGTCGATTGGAATCAGGCGAAACACCCACCGGTGCACTTGATGTATTTCCGGATGCTGAGTTGTTTACGACGCACGTAGTGGAGGTAGATTCGTGGTATGAGCAGTTATTAATTTTCCTGATGGAGGGTGTATTACCACAATACTTTACACCTGATCAGAGGAGGAAGTTTGCCCTTAAAAGTAGGCCGTATTTGGTCATAGCATGGGCATTATACAAGAAGGGCGTGGATCAGGTTATCAGGAGATGTGTACCAAACTATGAACAAGTAGCTGTTTTACAGGAAGCACATTCCGGTTCTGTAGGAGGTCATTTGTCAGGTGATATTACAGGAAAGAAAGTATTACAAGCTGGGTTGTGGTGGCCAACGGTGTTTAAAGATGCGCATGAATATGCCAAAGGATGTGTGATTTGCCAAAGGTTAGGCCAACCTAATAACTCTGACCGGATGACTGATCATCCGGTACTACCACTGGATCCTTTCCAAAAATGGGGCATGGATTTTGTGGGGCCTATTAAACCTACCACTCAGCGCAGTAATAGATACATATTGGTGGCAACTGACTATTGTACAAAATGGGTGGAGGCAATGGCATTGAAAGATAATAAGGCAGCAAGTGTGGCAAAATTTCTTTATCGTAATATTATGACCAGGTTTGGGTGTCCGGTTGAGTTAGTGAGTGACCGAGGTACTCATTTTTTGAATGAGGTGATCTCAGAATTAACAAAGATTCATTTGATCATGCATAAAAAGACTACAGCTTATCATCCTCAAGCGGATGGGCAGGCAGAAAGTACGAATAAAACTCTAATGCGTATTCTTAAAAAGTTAGTGCATGATCAGAAAAATTGGGATTTGTTTCTTGATTCAGCTTTATGGTCATTCAGAACAACATTTAAAGTGACAACAGGTATGACACCTTTCCGATTGGTATATGGAATGGAGGCAGTAGTACCTATAAAGTTTGTAGTTCCTAGTTTGCAGATTACGGCAGAGAAGATGTCACCGGAGTTATCGGTTAAACACAGGAGTAAATACCTTTTACAGATTGAGGAGGATCGTTTGATAAGTGCATATATTACAGAGGTGATTCAAAAGCGGCGACAAGCTTGGGTAAATAGGAATGTGAAGTTTAAGTTATTTAAGAAGGTGATTGGGTGATGGTGTATAATTCTAAGCTAGGACCCCATCCAGGAAAGCTTACATTGAGATACAAGGGCCCATACAAGATTGTGCAAGATTTGGGTCAAGGCACTTTTCGAGTGGCAGATGTGTTTGGCACATGGATGGACAAGCCAATAAATGGATTTAGGCTGAAATTATTTCAAGGGAAGCCGCCACATTTGGACTGGTTATCTGCTAATATGGTGCAAGTTGTTTATAATCCAGAACAACACTTCAGCAATGTTTGTGATCATCGCAGTAAAAGAGTTTATTTCTCTACATTTTTATCAGTGGTACAGTGTTTTTTGACCTCGTGTTGGTCTAAAACTACATTAAGTAAATTTTTACGATTACAATGGAAAATAGGTTTATAGTTGCAGTTCAACAGTGAGTTTCGGGTTAGCTCAGGACCAATGATGGATGATGCAGTATTGTTAAATCAGGGTATACAAACTAAGGAATATTCTTGGTCTGTAAGTAATAATGTGCTGGAAATCAGTATACTTCGTATTTCGAGTCAGCAGCTCCAGAAGCAGCAGCGGCATCGAGGGGAATATGAAAAGAAACCTAGTGTTCGACCAATGATTATCTTGCAAAGTACAATTTGTCAGAATTGTATGATTGGAAGCTTTTGCATCATAAGATGTAGTATTGAGGAATTTAAATATCAATTTGGTATTCTTGAAGTACGAATGTTTGTTCTGTTCCATGATTATTCTAGCACGCGTAGAAGATTTGTTAAGTGGATTATTGATATGTGGGGCAATCGATTGTGGATGATTTTTATGATAATCCATGCTACAATATTATTGAGTCGCATGAAGTGTTACGTGCGTAAGTACGATCATCATTACAGTAAGTGGCAGTTCAAGCAGTTGCACTTGTGGAAAGAATATTTTCAGTTCTACTTAAAGGTTTCCAGGATAACACTTTTTCCTGCATCTTCTGTATTAGTGCTTGAAGTAGGAGTCATGAGAGGGTGTATGAGGAAGAGAGAAGTGGTAGTGCGAAAGGAAGATACAGCAATGGAGGAGAGTGATAGCTCGTTGCAGGAGGATGAAGATGAGATATCAACACCATCTACAATGACTAAGGGTGTGCGAACACTTATGGGGTCATTCATAGATTTTAAAGTCGACGAGGATACACAGTCTGCTCTGAATGAGAATTGGCTCAGAGGGATTGGATTATTACAGTTCGCTATGTTGCCATGGGAGCACTGGAGATGCAATTATGAGGCAAAGGGCTAGCTGGAAATCATGCGGAAGATGAAGGGTCAGTTATCATGTCAGGTAAAATTTTCACCGGAATTACTTGCAGAAGTATTTCAATTACCTATATACGAGGATATAGTCATTCCAAAATGTTTGGAGGAAGCTTTGAAGAAAGACTTTGGAACCCGAGAAGGTAGACGGAAGTACTATATGATGAAGAATGCAAGCTATATTCGAAGGGAGAAGCTAAAATGGTATTTGGAAAGATTATGTTTTATCATTAAATATGATTCTATGTCCAAGGAAAATTTTGCACCTCTGGCCTATGCAGAGGCAGGTGGAAGAGTAAGTTGGGCCCATTGGGTGTATGATCACCTACATATTGAGATCTTCGTCGATGATAGGCGTAAAACGCAAACCAATAGTCAATTATCAGCATATTTAGCTGCCTTATTCGAGTTTGTGCAGTTAGTCGAAGGTCAGAAGATCGTGTGGCCTAAGGAGATCAATTTTTGTGGTCATCAAGTGATGAGTCGAGAGCAGGACCAGTTAGAAGCGAAAGAGGTAATGGATAGACCTTCAGAGACGTCGGAGGATCTTCTTCGTGCTGGTTATATTGCACAAGAGGAGGAATCGGCTAGTCAGATTATTCAACCTGATATACGAGAAACAGGAATACAGGAAGATATTTTGTTGCAGGTGCAAGATAGTGTAGAGCATCTGATAGCATTCGAAACTATTTTTAGATTGTCTAGAAAAAGAAGAGTGGAGGAACAATTACAAGCACTGGATGAAAAAATTTTGAAGGATGTTAATACTTTAGATTATGATGTGCTTGGCATGAAGAAGAGGTTGCAGGAAGTTTCGGACTTTTTAGTTTTTCAAGAGGAAAAATTGTTTCGGCATGAACAAAAAAAAGTATTTATTAATGAGAATGATTATCAGTCTTTGCAGGAGAAGACTAACAAACTTCAGGAAGCATTGGATAAAAAGGTATGTATGTTGGAGGAATTGCAGAATGATAGGTTGCAATATGCGATAGAATTGTCTAGTGCGAAGAAGTCTATGCATGATTATGAAGAATGGCAGAAGTATTTGCAAGCGCAGATTCAAAAAGAAATGACGGATTTTTCAGTGTTAAATGCTACTTTGCAGACGGAACAGGTAGTTATTCAATCACGATTACAAGTCTTGCAGGAATTAGAGAAGCAGATATTAAAAGAGCAAGATGTAGAGTTAGAGGCTATGTTGGTGACGAAGTTGGATATAAGCTTATTGAAGCAACAACTGAATAAATATGTTCAGGATATTTGGAATTGTTCCATCAGGCTTATGTTTTAGTGCCAATGGCCTTTTTTCCATGAGGAAAATCACATAAATACTAGGTACCATTCTTCATAATAACATCATATTTTGATTGCATAACAGCCATCCAATTTTTTGAATTTTGTACTTCTTCAAAAGAAACAAGCTCATTCTCATCACAAAGACAAGAGGAAACCATTGCATAGAAATGTGATGCAAAGAATGACATGATAGTGGTGATCTAATAAGCTATCTCTCAAAGTATGCACAAGCCATTTAGGCATAGCTTTTACCTCCTCTATATCAGCTCTCTCATCAACAAGTGCATCATGTAAATTTGCATTAGAAATGGGATGATCTGCATCATCTTATGGAACCTCTAAAGGATAAAAAATTTCCTCATTTTGACCAACACTTGATTGTCCACCTATAAAAAGTGGCAGCAAAGTTGTTGGAGGAGATGGTGAACACCTTCCAGAGATGAGATGGTGCTACAAATTCCTGTTACATACTAGCCAAAACTGAGTTGATAAGTGTAAAGTAGACCTCTTTAGCTTTCTATGAAGCCCAAATGATTACCCAAGTACTTTGGAAGATGATCCTCAAATTATTGGATCAAAACAGATAACTTGGACTTTTCACTATGAACCAAAACTTGCTATTTTGGTCACCACACCTGCTCAGGAAACTGAACAATACTCCAAATCACTGAAAAGGATCAAGTACACATTCAGAAATAGATAAGAGAAGCTCACTATTTTGAGTAGTATGTGACTGAGTAGAAGAGATGAGACATGGAAAGATTATATGTATTAATGCACATAAATTACATTGACATTGGCAATGAATGATTGCACAATGTGAGGGCAATAGAAGATCTATTGTGATCTCAATATGCCACGCAAATTCCTCTAAAATGTCTGCTATATCTATCTTTTTCCATGTGAGTAGATAGTCCTCTTTTATAGCCTTTTGTTGGAGCCAAGATTCAAGTTTGAATTCGAATCTTTACCTAAAAGTGTTCCAAGATTTAGGACTTGATTTTCCAAAAATCCTCACCAAATAATTTGTGGAAAGATTCTCCTATGAACTCGTAATTGGAAGTGATTCCACATATGCACTTTTACAAGGAGTAAAAATCAAACTTTTACAAGAGATCATTCATGTGCTAATACATGAATGAACATATGAACTTTAGGATAAGTGACCAAGCATTTAGGCTTGGAGTAATTGCACCAACAGCCCCCCCTCAAGCCTAATATACTTGGGCTTCAACTCTCTTTAATCTCGTGTAATCCAATCATCATCTTGAACCTGTTCAATTTAGTTCCATCCCTAAAGATTTAGTTAGAATATCTCCACATTGCAAATTTGTTGATACATAGGACAATTGTATGTCCTTGCTAAGTAGCTTCTCTCTCACATAATGATAATGCACTTCAATGTGCTTAGTCCTTGCATGATATACAAGATTAGCAACGAAATGTAGTGAGCTAGTATTATCTCCAAAGATCATTGGAGTGTATGTATGTAGTCCCAAGTCTGAGTAGAGTAGCTTTAACCACATTTCCTCTTGTGTTACATTTGCAAGGCCCCTATATTCAACTTCATTTGATGACAATGCCACAGTTGGTTATTTCTTTGATGAACATGAAATCAACTTAGACCTTGCAAATGATAAGTAGCTAGAGGTGCTCCTCCTATCATCTTTTGAGCTAGCCCAATCTGCATTAGAGTATATCTTGATATCCAAGTCAGATGTAAATGGATAAAATAGCCTTTCATTTATGGTACCCTTCAAGTACTTTAAGATCGTTTTGGAAGATTCTATGTGAGGTTTTCTTGGTGTATGCATGAATTGACTCAATGTACTCACCCCATAGCATATATCCACTCTTGTTAGGGTTGCATAATTGAGACTCCGAACAAGACTTTGATAACCTGTAATGTCTTCAAGCAGCTCTCCTTCATAAGCACTAAGTTTGTGATTCAATTCCATGGGTGTGCTTGTAATTTTTGCATTTTCCATTTTGTACTTGACTAGTAGTAGTGAAAACACCAGAATCTGTATAAAAAATCTCTAAACCAAGAAAATATGTAAGCAACCCAAGATCATTGATCTTGAACTCCTCCTTCATCTGGGTTTTTATCTTCTTGATGCCTTTGGCATCATTTCTTGTAATGATAATGTCATCCACATAAACACATAGATAAATAACCTCTGAATTAGTCTTCTTAATGAACAATGAAGAATTTTCCTTGCTTGCAACAAAACGTTGGTCCTGCAAGTATGCAACCAACCTATGGTTCCAAGATCTAGGAGCTTGCTTTAAACCATATAGTGTCGTCCTTGATTTACATACATAATCAGGTTTGTCTTTGTCTTCATATCCTGGTGGTTGACCCATGTAGACCTCTTCAGAGATCCATCCATTAAAGAATGCATTTTGAACATCTAATTGGTACAAGTTCCAATTCTTTGAAGCAGCAATACTTATTAAAACTCTGATAGTTGGCATCTTGGCTACAGGTGAGAAGGTCTCCTTGTAATCCACTCCATGGGTTTGAGCAAACCCCTTTGCTTTTAGCCTTGCTTTATACCTATTTATTGTGCCATGTGAATTCTTTTTCACTTTGTAAATCCACATGGATCCTATTATCTTCATAATGGTTTTTTGGGAACCAAATCCCAAGTGCTATTCTCTTGAAGTGATTCAATTTCCTCCCGCATAGCCTCTCTCCATTCTTCTTCCTTGTTGCCTTCCTCAAATGAAGATGGTTCCTCCGACATAAATTCTTTAGCTATGTATATAGAATGCTGACTAGTGATGTGTCATAGCCATACCTTACAAGTTTCTTGCTTTCCCTTTGAGATCTTGTAAGTTCTTGATTGGATGACTTTGGAATGTCTTCCAATATTTTGAGCTTTACTTTTCCCTTGGACTTCCAAGCTTTGAATTCTTCAAAATCAATTTGTTCTTCATCTTGTGAGTTGACATCCTCTGATGTACGTGGTTCTTCTTTGGTCAGATTTGGAAAATCATTCTCCAAATCATAGGATAGCTTTATGTTCTTGCAACCATCCTCAAATCAAGAGTTATTTTCGTCAAATACCATATCCGTACTAACTATAAATCCTTTGTTAGTGGGATTATATAATCTATATCCTTTTTTATTCTGATCATAGTCAATAAATATGCATCTTTTAGCTTTTGGATCAAGCTTTCCCCTAATCTGTGAGGGCATGTGTGTATAAGAAATGCACCCAAAGATCTTACAATGATCTAAAGAAGGTCTCCTGCCATTTCACGCCTCATAAGGTTTCATACCATCCAGAGACTTGGATGGAAGCCTATTGATTAGGTAAGTGGCTGTGGAAACAACCTCTACCCATAGGTAAGGCAGTTTTTTATCATTCAACATTGATCTTGTAGCCGCTACTATTAATCTATTTCTTATCTCTACCACTCCATTCTGTTTAGGAGTGTACCTTTGTTGACAGGATGCGGGAAGAAGCAAGTATGGACACACATGAAGATCTAGCACTGAGGCAACCCTCATTTTTTTCAAAACCCCCACATCATTCTAAAGTGATTCTCATCACTACGAACCCTTGTAAATATCATTTCACCTTTTTGTAGCTCCATTTTGTACAAGCCGAGGAGTCCTCGAGCTTGGGGAGCCTTAGATGTAGTTGCCTGTCAATTTTCATAATTTTTAGATCTCGTTTGGGCCCTCAAATAAGCCCCGGAACCTAATTTTTAACTAGGCCGGACACTAGGTCTGAACAGGGCCAAAGCTAGTCAAGAACTATAAATAGAGCTAGAGAGCTCATTTTGGGGGTTAGCTTCTTGTAGTTTGAGCTTGTATGAGAACTTTCTTGCAATAGAAGTGATTCCATTGTCTTACTCTCTTTGTTCTTACTGTGTGTGCGCGTGTGTGTGTATGTGTGTGCATGCTTGTGTGCTTCTCACTCACGCACTTGTGCTTCCACTTGCTCGTGGTCTTCATACCATCCTCATGTCTTCCCGGATTGACATTAAAGGAGGTGCTACTCATCACTGAGCTACACCAAATTTTGGCGCCGTTGCCGGGGATCGAGCTTTGAGGACGAGCGTGTGATGGTAAGACGTAGAGAGGACGCGTTGGAATGGTAAGTAGTAGGTAAATTTCTGATTTTTCTCCATCTCCATCTTCATCTTCACCTCCTTCTCCATCTCCACCTCCACCTCCTTCCCCACTACATATCCCCTCTTCCTTTTCTTTCCCTCATTTGTTGTGTGCGAGTTTGAGAGAGAGCGATCGTGAGTGCTTGTATTTGTGCGTTTTTTGCATGTTTCTTGCAGGTGGCAGCTCCATCATCATCTCCAGCAAGCTCAGCAGGTACAGAAATTGTCTGCACAGTTCCCGAGGCGTTGAGCTCGAGCTATCGCGACACTCCGAAAATCTCGACTTCTCACGATTCTGAGTGCACCACGGCATTGCGCAGGCCTAGAGCTCCTAGGAACCCTAGATAGAACAGGAAAATTCACCATATCCTGAGCTATCGCGACACCCCAAGGTATCGCGACACCCCGTGAGCTATCGCGACACCCCAAGGTATCGCGACACCCCGTGAGCTATCGCGACACCCCAAGGTATCGCGACACCCCGTGAGCTATCGCGACACCCCAAGGTATCGCGACACCCCGTGAGCTATCGCGACACCCCAAGGTATCGTGACACTTCGAGCTATCGCGACACCCCAAGGTATCGCGACACTCCGAGCTATCGCGACACTCCAAGGTATCGCGACACTCCGAGCTATCGCGACACCCCAAGGTATCGCGACACTCCGAGCTATCGCGACACCCCAAGGTATCGCGACACTCCGAGCTATCGCGACACTTCGAGGTATCGCGACACTCCGAGCTATCGCGACACTTCGAGGTATCGCGACACTCCCAGCTATCGCGACACCCCGACCCGACCTATCGCGATACCCGGCCATTAACGCATGAAAAATGAGAGTTAATTTTTGAGTGAATGAAAGGGTAGTTGAGCTTGAATTTTGACATATTGGTATAACTTAGAACCTTGGTAGGGGGCAAAAGGCATAGAAACCAGAGATAGGTGGGACTAAGTGATTCTCAGAGACAGGGGGTACAGTGAGCTACCCAAGGGGGTTAAAATTATTGAAGCGGGTCTTTCAAATACTTGTGGCAATAAAGCTATACTAACTGGTGAGTTTTTGCAGGAACTTTGTGGGCACTCAAGGCAATCAAAGCAAGCTAGCAAGGGTGAGTACCGGGCCTGGGAGAAGGCTTCCTGGGCTTGCATAGCTGTCGGGTCAACCAGCTGATTGAGGTTGGAAGATCTCATAACCCTCCTTTGTCAATTCCTAGCCTAGGCTAAGTACGACTTAGGTGTGGTAATGAACTAGGGCAACGTTAGGCACGAATTAAGTCCAAGAGAATTAATCAACCAAGTGCAAGAAAATAAATAGGTCTTAAGTGCGAAAACACTAAGGGACAAAAAGGTAAACGGGAATCGATCACTCATCAAGTGCGGAAATTCATTTAAGTACTCCTGACGACGCAATTTCAGACAAGACCATAAACATACTATTCAACTAAAAAGAACAAAGTGATTGGTGCAAAATCAGCCTGCAACGAGAGTGTGCTTGGGTTCCAGGGGGTGAATAAATCAGGCTTATGAACCTTAGATCAGGCAGACACTTAGGCCGAGACAGACAAAGCCTCAGATCTTCTGAAGCTAGTGTCAATCACACTGCCAGGTCTTGGGCCCAGCAGTTGAGTGATTACCCATACACTGCCAGATCAGAAACAAGTGATTCTGAGATGTCCTATCACATGGAGAGATCAGTAGGTAGTTCAGGGTTGGCTTACCTAGAGAAGCCAGAAGGGCCTTATAAGACGCAATTGGAATATATCAGGACGAATCGTCTAGGTGCTCGCATCTACGAAGACGGACTGAGAAGATCGGTGGTCCAGATTAAGAACCCCGATCAAACCCATGGATTAGACCACCCGGTAGTCAAGTTTGAGAATGGAGCATACCTAGATAAAGAGGGGACTATGTATGTAGTCACCACTCTTCCTGATAGAACTGATGAGTTTGGAAATGTGATTGCGGAGACCGACATGGGTGACATAGAGCAAGGGAACTTAGAGAGAGAGCCAAGAACCCCCCGTGGTAAGTCTGTCTTGACCAGAATCATGACTCCTGAGTGGATTCCACAAGATAACAAAAGCATAGATCTGCTTTTAAATCGGGAAACCGATGAGGCTTTTTGGAGATATAGAACTTCTCAACCTCAGGAGGGGAATACCCTCACGATCTACGAGTTTAAAGACCCCGATAGTCCAGGCCAAGTAACCTACCTAGACACTGCATCAGAGAGAATCTTCGTGGTCACTGAGCAGGGCAGACATGCCTACACTTGGAAGGGTGAATTTGTTTTTCCCCGACCAAGGTCTAATGTGTCCTTTGGTCATCAAGGAGCTGGGACCTCCCAAGCTCATGGCGCTCAAAGAGATAGAGGTAGAGACAAACCTGAGGTAAGTTTTGTCAACTCCCTGGGAAGAGAAAGAACGGGAACAGAAAGGAATAGAGTAGAACCTGAGAGACATAGAACCCCATGGAATCACCGGGACATTGATGATTTTCCTTTGCCAAGGCCGAGAGAACACACTAGGACCCTACGACCAACCCAACTTGTGAAGTCCATGAAGAATTATTTCGATGGCACGGGAGACCCTTATGACCATGTGGCAGAATTTCGACAAGTGTTGAAAGCTGAACAAGTGGAGGACCTATTCACACAATATAATGCTTTCGGTCTGACCCTTAGGAACACTGCCCTTACGTGGTTCCAACCACTGAATGAGAGGCATTTCAGAAACATAGACCAACTCTTGGAGGCATTTATTGTGGAGTTTTCTAAGAGTGGAATCAGGCATAACACCTCCTCACTAATTCATAGCTTCAAACAAACACCTCAAGAGACGGTCAGACTAGCTGGAAGAAGATTTAGACAGTACCTGGAGAGATGTCCTATGCCGGAGTTACCCACACCAGCCAAACAAGTGGCCTTGTTCCTAGACGGATTATTGAGCACTAAGCTCAGGTCATATGTGTACCTGAAGGACCCTAGAACGATAGAGGAGTGCGTGCGCATGTGCATAGACATTGAGGACAATCTAGGTGAGGAGTTAGAACTATCAAAAATCTATAAGGATTTTGACAGCTCTAGTAAACCGACATCTGGTCAATCCACATCCATCGAGGAACTTGCAGAGAAGGTAGCCCAAAAACTAGGTGTCTCTAGCAAGCAAATTCCAAGATTTGCCCCAGTTAAGCGGTGTTACAATTGTGGCGGTGAACATATGGCAAGTGTATGCCCCATTATGGCCCAACCTCAGGTGAATCCTAGTAGCCAGTACTGCACCATAGAGCGCAGGTACACCAATCACACGGCACAAGACTGCCCATATAACAAACAAACTGTTAGGCAAAATTATCCTCAGCCATATCCACAACATGGTAGGTACCAGAATCAGTACCCATCACCACAATACAACAGACCACAACAAACTTATCAGCCACCTTATCAAGGGCAGCAGAGACCTCAACCAGTCCTAGTGCAGCAACCCCCTGCTCCAACCAATGTGATCCCAGTGAAATATGCATCTATTGAAGAAAGTCCGAATAGAGCCATAGTTCCAGTCACCCCATTGCTATCAGACAGTGATCCAAGTGACCATAGTTTGGACTCCACACATATTGATAGCCCACAGGCTTACTACATGCAGTCACCCGAGCATAACGAGTCATACTACTATGAGGACCCAAGTGAAAATAGTGGGGAACCGGAGTATTCTAATGTCATGTACACAAACCCCAACTCTAGACCTCAACCTAGGCAGATACGACCTCCATTTCCTAGAGGACCATGCTTCAGATGTCAGGGAGATCACCTTATACGTGATTGTCCACTGCCTGCCCCCACACAGCCTCAACCAATAACCATTCAGGGCTTCTGTCAAGACTGCGGGAAAGAACATCTCCTACGAGATTGCCCAAAGAACCCTAATAACATGCCTAAAATCACTCCTATCAATGTTGTTGGGTTAGTTGTAGACTCCACAGGGAGTGTGACTTCCACTGCACCTGTGCAGGTGATCACAAGAGCCCAGGCACTTCAACGACACCAAGATGTTGTTCAGGAAAAGAGCCCCGAGGTGAGTGCAACAGAGAGCATACCCAAAAAGAGGACTAGCGCCTGGAGGGATAGTCGTGAAAGAATGAAGAGACAATGGGCAAAAAAGATAAATGAACTTGAAGAAAGCGTGAGGGAAACCAAGGCAAAAATCACAGAAATCACAGCTCAACCGCACTCCCACACACTTCCACCACTACCATCCCCATCACCCTCCATTTCTCCACCCTCTAACACACCCCTCGTAACCCACCCACCACCCCGAGTAGGATCAGTATTAGCTGACCCCACTCCTGAAGGCTTGGACATGATGTTTAAAGCCTACCAGGCTCGACTTCAAGAAGGGCCAACAGCTGTAAACCTAGACAGAAGTTACCCTAGAGCCGACTTAGAGATTGAACGGATGAAGATGTGCATGAAACTGGTAGAACAAGCTCAAGCTATACTTGAGACTAGCCAAAAGTTCAATCAGACGAACTCTGTCAAGCCGGATTTGCATTTCCAAGGCTTACTAGAAAGATTAGAGCAGTTGGTAAACAAATCACAAGTTTCTTTACCTCCTCAGGCTCAACCAGTTATTGAAAGAGGAAGCTCACCACACATGGTAGCTTATGTTCCTAATTCTACGGATGCTGGAATACCTCCTTCAATACAACAGTATTCTCCAGAGTTCTTGCGGGAAATACAAGAAGAGAAATGGGCCAAAGAGAAGGGTGATTCCCCTCCCATTTCGGAGATTGATGATCTTCGTGATCAATTTCCCCAAGACATTCCCTCTATCTATGGGGATCAAGCAGAGCAACAAGAGGATGAGAGATTAGATTTTGAACCTAACTCTTTACGAGAGTTGCCTCAGTTCACAGGCCCCTGGGAATCTGAATCTCTCCAGATCAGAGCTCCCACGATATTGGTAAGAAATGAAGACTCAGTGATTCCCAGGAACACTGATGTTGTGAAGAACACTAAGGTTCAATGTCACCTCACTGTAGAGGAACTCCTCAAGGCAAGACCGGAGCTCTGGAATCATGTGAAGGATCAGGTCCCAGAACTTGATTCCAATGCACCAAAATTAAGCGCTAAACAAAAGGTACCCGAGGTACCTCTCGACAAGATAGGAGACATGAGTGAAGGTGAAGAAGGTAACACTTATCTTCCGATCACCTATCAAGGTTACACAACCAAAGCAATTGTGGATTCGGGGGCGGGTGTTGCTATTGCGACTACCTCCCTGTGGAAGCGATGGGGCAAACCCACCTTAAGACCAACGAGAATGAAACTTCAAATGGCAGATGGTCATTTTGAAAGACCTCTCGGATTGCTTGAAGGGATAACTCTAACCACTTGTGGTGTAGAGTTTGAACATATGTTTGCCATATGTGACTTTGAGAAGAATAATGTTTACGAGATGATCCTAGGAAGACCCTTCCTACGACAATTACAAATAGTACAAGATTGGGGAACCAACTCCTTGTACTTACAGCACTTAGGGGTCACCACCAAGGTCAATCTGAAGGATCACACCTTCAGAGATGTACCACCCCTACAGTGGAATCCTATCCACAAAGCGAAAGAAGACTCTATCTCCGTGCATTCTGGAAGTTCACCTGAACCATCCTGGTTGCATGAAGATACTCACTTGTGGATGTGCAAGGTCGCGGAGGAAGAGGAAAAGCACCGAAAAGCGAGAGAAGAAGGAGCTCCCCCAGGAGATAGACCAATAAAAGACCCAGCCTATACTCCGATGATATTTCCTGATGAGGAATTTGAGCCTCATGGTTGGGCAGAAATCTTAGCTACCATGGACATTGCAGTCAATGAGGAACAATGGACACCCCATTGCGATGAGGAGGGTTACGATATTTCAGTGTTCATGTGTCAGCCCTTGTTGGAAGAGTGTGAGAAATACTCACCACCTCCATCAGATCTGAGCCTCTTCAACCTTTTACTTGTTTGATTCTCAACCAATGCCAAATACTTCTTGAAACAAGTGAAGACGTCATCTTTATGCTTCATAAAATAAAGTATTGTCCACCTAATATAGTCATCTATGAATGAAACATAATACCTTGACCTTGAAATTGATGGCTTTCTTCTAGGACCCAATTAGCAAATTTTTGCTCACTAGTAGAAGAGCTCCATTTACCTTTGCCCTTCTAACTAGCCAAGAAAGCTTGATCTGCAATAGCATAATGGACTTATTGTGCCTAAAATGATCTTTCTGCAATAGAACAAATACTAACTCCTCAAATGTTAAGGTACTTGGATTGCCTTTCATCATCAAATAAAGAGTAGAATCAAAACTTTGATATGAATCGAGAAGACCATTCAGAATAGTTTGCACAAGTGAACTGTCAGGCAAGAGCTCATCACCAGAAATCAACTGTTCCTTCAAATCTTTGATCTTTGTCAAAAAATGTCCATGGAATCTCCTTCATTCATGTGCTCACTCTCCAATTGTTTTCGGAGGTAAGCAATACAAGCCTCATTCCTTTCCTGGTATAAAGTGGTAAGTGTGTCCCAAGCATCCTTAACTACTTTGCAAGAGCAAATGTGAGGAACAATGGCATGTTTGATAGATAAGGCTATCAATGCATGTGCCTAAGCATCTCTACTATACCAATGAATTTGCTATGCAGTAGGTGTGGCAAGAACTGCAACATGAACAAGAACATGAAGAATATTGCCATTTTCAATGCCGGCTACATCACCTTTAGCAACTGTGTTTGCAGCTATAATAGGACTCTTTTCAACACCCTACACAATATTCCACAGTCTTTTTGCAACCAATACATGATGCATCCTATAAGTCCAGAATGGGTAATTGGTACTATCCGACTTATCCTCAACAGCCAACATATGAAATACATCAATGCTTTCAGCCATGGCCACTGACTAAAATACCTTGATGGAGAAAAATGATTGTATCTAAAAAAGTTGAACAAAACTACCCTATCGAGTTTTGCTTAACTTGTAGCAGGCTTTGAGATGCTTATATTGGAAAACCAAAACCTATATATATCTTTGGCAGAAAAAGATGAAAGTACCTACACAAGCACTGTGAATAATGTATTTGAAGGAAGAAACAAGCTCAGATCGCGATTTTGACACCACATAGCAAAGTTGTTTTGAACTCCTAATCACCTTAAGTATGCTCACCAATTTTCATGTGATTCTGAGACTCTGGCCAGAGACGTGTTGACGATGCCCTAGATGGAGCGATAACCTTCTCTGATACCAATTGTTGGAGTTTGAGGTATGTGGAAGCATGTGAATAGCACAAGGAAGAAGAAGAAGAAGAAGAAGAAGCTTGGAGCATAACACACAATACTGAATGTATTACCACTAGAATGTACGAAGATAAGTGACCCATTAGGGTTATAGGCATATACACAAGTGGGGGGGGGGAAAAACCTCCTAAAGAGGGAAAAAAGTGCCCCACTGGTCCTAGTGTTTCCACACGCATCATTACGTAAATATATCAACAACACACACACAAACACACACACAGAGTAGAGAGAGAGAAGCCTTCCATGATTGATCTAAAACTTGATAGCCTACTTTGACCTACAAATCTTGATTTGACCTAATTTTTAGTCATTAATCCATTTTTTGAGTTTTATATATTTTCAAAAAGCTTGAATGATTAGACACATTGATTTTAAGATATGAAAATTTGAAGTTGATCTTGGGTCAAGAGCGAGGTTTCAAGAACTTTTGGCCCCGAGGGGGATGAGAAGAGTTTAAGGAAATATCATTTTATCTTGACTTCTCTAGGGAGGCATTGAGAATATTTTGGAAATCATGACATCATTCTTCTCTTAGGGCACCTAGAGCTCAAAACTTACCCACCATTACTTGATTTTTGTTGGCTCACAAGACTCCCAAGATAACTCCTTAGTGGAAATATAGTTTGGTTCAAAATCAAGTGAATCCTTCTGGTGTTTCTACAGTCCCCAAAGCAAGGGATAGTTGATGTACAAATACATGAATTGAAAAGCCTCCTCATAGGAGACACAATATTTGTAGATGAGGAAGGATGGAACTATTTCCCTCTCCCTCCATGCTATGAAAATTTGTACTCTTATCAATGGAGACCTAATTTTTAGAATGGTGTACCAAACATTCTTGTAAAAGGCCCTCAAAATCAAGAAGAACCATCTAATGACCAAGCACTAGAATTTTTAGAGCCCAATTTAACCACCCAAAAGCTAGGTCTAGGTAGACATTTCACACCTGCTAAAGTAGCAAGATTGGTAAGTGATGTCTTTTATGGGAGTAATGATTCTAGACTCCATGAGGCTGAATTCCACCAGCTAGTTAGAACTGAGCAGGTGGAGAATTTCTTCACGCAATATCATTCATTTGCCCTAACTTGAAAAGGACCTGCCATGAGATGGTTTCAAACACTAAATTGTGAGGACTTCAAGAACATTGATGAACTTTTGCAATCATTCATCAACAAATTTAGGCCCACTTGAGTTGGATATGATGCACGCAAGATATTTTGCATTTTAAGAAAAGCTCCAATGAATCTGTGAGGGAAGCCATGTGAAGATTTAGGTATTACATGGAACACTGCCTCCAATTACCCTATGATGAGAAGTAGACCATACTTTTTGTGGATGGCCTAAACAAGGCCAAATTGAGAGCAGGTCTCTTTTGCATGGGTCCCACTTTGTTAAAGATTTCATGATCAATGCATCACAATGGATGACAATTTAGGCCTCCCTCTCGTTAAGAAAAAAACTCAAAGACAAGGGAAAGGACCAACTACAATCCACCTTAGGACACCCCACTAAAGAGGAATTAGGAAATATGATTGTAAACACTTATAACTAGGGGAAAATGTTCCATGCCTTCAAAGATTTCATAGATTGGTTATACTAGAAATATCAATAGAACCCATGAAACCAAACCCCACCTCACATGGTAGAGAAATCACCTAGTCTTATGTCTCCAAATCCTTGTAGACCACACTTAGATTCTCTTTGTGGATTTCTTGCCTTGCCTACCCTAGAGCCTAAGAAAGTGGAGTATCTGTATTAATACTTAGAGCTTTATCATTTAAATCCACATGGTAGTTTACGTCAAGCATACAATTTGCTACGAGTCTTACCTCAGAGACCATATAGGTGCAATTCCAAAGTTCCATGAGTCCAAGTAACCAAAATGCAATTCAAAACATACCTAGATACAAAAATCTAGAGGGTACAAGAGATCAAGTCTTGGCATCCCAACAACTACCACAAGTAGTACTCCAAATAAACTCACTATAACCCATAGTTCCCCTACCTCCTCATTGTAATGGATGTGTAGTAGATAATCTATTCAAAGACTACCCATATCACCCTAACATAACTCGATGAAATAATCCAATGAGTGTAGGGAACCTTACATTTGAAGAAGAAAAATCCACATTAGACACATCACCCACAATTATCCCACAACGTCAAGTGAAAGAGCAAGGAATTTAGGTAAATCTGGATAAGCTTGTTGGGGATCAACCACCTTGGAGAGATCCACTTCAAATGACCCCAACACGTCCATCAATTGTGCAGAGAACAAGATGCTGCTATAATTGTGGAATCACCCATTTGGTTCAAAGATTGTCCAAACAGTTCAAGAAGAGTAATAGTAGTCTCCCATGTTACCCTTATGTGTTCTTCGAGTAGCTTTGATGTCAACCATTCCCTAAACATGGACACTTTTACTCTAGTGTTGGTTAGAGGTTTTTTCCCATGTAACCACATATACATGATATAATCATATGTGGTGGAACTTTGTATGTAGGAATTCACTTATAGCCCTCACCTCATTCATTCTCATACTATCGATCATCTATCCATTGAGAGCTCTTCTAGTCATCACATGTCTCTTTGCTTTGATCTTCTTCTTTGCTCTTATGTGTACTTCTATGCATGCTTCCTCACTTGCTCATACACCCAACAGTGGTATTAGAGCAACTTCAGCTCCTTTTTACCTATTGCTTTTTTTGCAACATCTTTGCATGCACTTTTAATAGTGTAAATCGGTTCTCAAGCATAAACATTAATAGGGGGTCCACTAGGCTTTTACCCCCTTTCAAAGCCATTTGTGTAGGCAAATTTGCCATCAGAGTACACTTCATGAGCTGCGTTTCAGCTTGCATATCAGCTTTGTTGAAGTTCATATCTTGCTACTTTTGAGTTGTCGGTGCAATGACAAGCAAGAATGACTTGTTTGGCATGCTTCAAGCTAAGGATAAGCTTGATGGGACCAAATATTCAATGTGCTCTTACATGATGAAGCATGTTCTTGTTGCAAAGTAACTACATAAGATGATGGAAGATATCAACAAGCAACCTGGTGATTCTTCTACTGCATAACCCCTCGTCATAGATTCAAGATCTTCTTCAAGTACAATGACCATGACTTCTCTAGCTACACAAGAGAAACTTAGATGGGAAAATCTTGATATATGCACACATAGGATACCACTAACACAAAGCCACCCAAATAAAGACCTTGCATGTACAATTTTGTGTACTCATCCAAAATCAAAGAGGATATTGATAAACTTTTGGAAGTCGTGTTTATCTATGAGATAGAACATACAGAATGGCTATCTCCTATGGTGGTTATCCAAAAGAAGAACAACAATCTACCAATAGCAAAAAGATCAAAGCCACGATCCGTGATAATTACCCCTTACCTACCAATGACCATCTACTCGAAAGGGTGACAGATCATGAAATTTATAGCTTCTTGGATGGCTTCTCAAGCTATAATTAGGTAGCCACTGATCTTGAGGACAAGCATAAGACAACCTTTGCTACCAAATGGGGCATCTTTGCATTTTGCATCATGCCTTTTGGCTTAACCAATGCCCTAGAAACCTTCCAATGCTTGATGTGTCACGTGTTGAAAGAGTTTATTCGGAAGTTATTAGAAGTGTACTTAGATGACCTATGTCATATGCAAAGCAATGCATCATTCATAATCTCATTTGAGCTCAATATTTGCAAAATGTAGGCAATATTGTGTGTGTTTCAATCTGAAGAAGTGTGTCCTCATGGTGCACCAAGGTAAAATTTTGGGACACATTTTCTCCATAAATGGCATTTCAACATATGACTACAAGATCAAAGTCGTCATAGATCTACCCAGACAAAAGAATACTAAGGAATTTCAAACCTTTATTGGCCATTGCGGTTATTATAGGTGGTTCACTTATATGTATGCAATAATATTCAAACCATTGTTTGGGCTATTGAGCAAATTTGAATGGATGGAAGATTGTTAGAAAGCATTCCAAGAGCTAAAAATTCATTTTATTTCAGCACCAAGATTGTTAGAAAGCATTCCAAGATCTAAAAATTCATTTCAGTTCAGCCTTTAACCTGTTAAAGAGGGTCATGTTGAGGTTTCCATGAATTGGAAGACATCCAAATGTTGGAATCTCTTTGTTGATGTAGGTGGACGGCATACTCTAACCTCTTCATAGGTGATGTATCCTAGTGGACTTATATGTGATTGATAGGCCTAGTTTGCTTCCTTGGTTACTTGGGTATATGAAGTGATGAATTCATGCAATTTTTTGATAATTTGATTAATTTGTTGACAATGGTTTGACACTCATAGTCTCCATTGGTAAAATAGACTTCGACGAATTTTTCAAAGATCTCAATTTTTAACCATCCATAAGCTAATTTTACCCCCTCTTTTTCTTCTTGTTATAATCATATCAACCTACACACAATGAGATTGAAATTTTTTCATTGGTCATTATTGTTCATCTGCTCAGTTTTCTTGTAAAACTCTACCAAAATTTTCCTAGAATTCAACATAATTATATTTTCAAAGTTTCAATGTTGTTTGGTCTTTTCTAGCTTCATCAACATTCCAATGAATTATTTATCATCATGACATGAGAGGTTTTGAGTACATCTATTGGATCATGGTCTAGTGCAAGTGGATCCAAAAAGATTCATATAACTTGCAAGGGAAATACCACTTTTATATTCACAAGTTTGATGCCACCAACTTCTCTTTATGGAAGATAATATTCTTGATATCTTGATTGAGAGAAGGAAGTGGAACTTAGTTGGTGTCCCTACACAACAATGTATTCATATGGATGATGATGATTGCAAGGAATTTGATCATATGGCCATATCTACAGTTTGTTTACACCTTGTAGATAGTTTCTACTTCACTATTCTAGACTATGAAATGCTAGAGGAGGTTTCAAAAAATATTTGAGACACTTCTGAGAAAGAGAATTCTTCCAAAAAAGTCTATTTGATGATGAAACTCTATGACTTGTGCATGAAAGACACATATAGTTTTGTTGCTCATTTAAATGAGTTTGATGCACTTTTTTTTTTGTTTTCAACCTCAAAATATTGAAATAGATGATGATATAAAATCGTTTCTCTTGCTATGCACACTTACATCCTCATGGGACATTTTTTGCACATTCATTAGTACCAATGCACATGGTGGAAAGTTTGTTTATAATGAAATTTGTGGTGCACTTCTGAATGAAGATGTTTGCGAGAAGTTTATGGTTGCTACACATAGTGCAGATGCATATAATGTCCATGATTCTAACCAGAGAAAGAGCCAACCCCATGGCATGAGTAAAAATAAAAAATGGAGGCTCAAAAAATGGAGAAGGACAATGAAGTGAAAGGGTTCTTGTTGCGATGCACATTTTCATCATCATGGGATACATTTTGCATAGCTGTTTAGCAATAGTGCACTTGGTCGTAAACTAGTCTATGATTAAATATGTGGAGCACTCTTGAGTGAGGAGATCGATAGAGAGTCTATGGTTGGCACTCAGAGTGGATATCACATAATGTTTGTGATGCTTACCAAGGAAAGAATTAACAATATGGAAGGAGCAAGAAAAAGGAAAAGAATGATCAACAAAATAAGGGTAGAAGTAAATCAACGAAGAGGGGTATCAAGTGCCATTATTTTCATAAGAAAGGACATATGAAGAAAGATTGCTTGTGAGATAGTTACATGCCCCATCCCCTTCAACTCTGAAGATAAAAAAAATTAATGTTATTTTTTATGATGCTGACGTGTTGAAACTTGACAATCTGTGTGCACTGAGTGCTCTTATGGTTGATTCTCTTTCCCATACATGGCTGTTAGATTCTTGTGCTTCTTTCCATGTGACACCTAGAAAATGGTTCCCTACTTATTCAGAAAAATCTCTTAGTATCATGAGACTTGGTGGCTCTTACTAGTGTGACATTGTAGAGATTGGAGATGTGGTTGTGCAATTCATTGATGGTTCAAAATTCACTATGCAATAATGTATGCCATGTACCTCATTCATCACACAATTTGATGTTAGTTATTCAACTTGATGACCTTGGTTACAAAATGGTTTTCTATGCTCACTCGTTTTGCATATCAAAGGAAAATATGGTTATTGCAAAAGGAAGCAAAGTTGGTGTTGGCAGTGGTCAGGGCAGTCAAGGACTTACAAGACAAGGAAGCCAATGAAGAGAATCAGAGCAAAGAGAAGGGCCAAGTAGGCAAAGCAATCAATGGAGATCCGACAAATAGGCCTATCATTTTTCATGAATTAATAATTCCCAAATAGTGATTTTAGTCACTCCACACCATTGTAAATATCATTTTTTATTATTCCTACTCCATTTTGTAGAAGCGGAGGATTCATCGAGCTTGAGGAGTATTAGTAGTATTTATGCACCAATTTTCAGAGCTCGTTTGAGCCTCCAAAATAGTCTTAGAACCTAATTTTTAACTAGGCCGAACACTAGGTCTAGACATGACCAAAGCTAGTCAAAAACTATAAAAAGGGATAGAGAGCTCATTTTTGAGGTTAGCTTGTTGTAGATTTGAACTTGTATGAGAAATCTTTTGCAATAGAAGTTACTCCATTGTCTCTCTCTTTGTTCTTGTCTTGTGTGCACGTGTGTGTGTATGTGTGTGCATGTTTTTGTGCTCCTCACTCACACACTTGTGCCATCACTTGTTCAAGGTCTTCATACCATCCTCACGTCTTCCTGGATTGACATAAAAGGAGGTGCTACTCATCACCGAGCTACACCAAATTTTGGTGCCGTTGCCGGGGATCGAGCTTCGAGGACGAGCGTGTGATGGTAAGATGTAGAGTTGTAACGTTGGCATTATAGGTAATTTCTTTACTTTCCCTTATTTTTCTCTTTCTTAATTTACCATCATCATCCTCACCATCTCCCACCTCCATCACCATCATCGCAAAAATTTCAGTTTTTTGGTCATATCACCTTCCCCCTTCCATTTCCCTCATTTCACTTGTGAGAGAGAGCAAGAGAGCGATCTGTGTGCACTATTTTTGCCTTGCAGGTTTTAGCTGTATCATCATCTCCAGCAAGGTGCGCAGGTACGAAAAAACTATACACAACCTCCGAGACGTTGACCTTTATCGATCGCGATCGACAAAAAACTTGGACATTTGGTAAAACAAAGTGCACCACAACAACACACATGATGAGCACATTCCAAA
Organism: Ceratopteris richardii; assembly: GCA_020310875.1. NCBI lineage: Eukaryota > Viridiplantae > Streptophyta > Polypodiopsida > Polypodiales > Pteridaceae > Ceratopteris > Ceratopteris richardii. Next base: position 110,587,146 of record CM035410.1, read on the forward strand.
TCTCTAATTAAAACTAAAAAATTATGTGATTCTCTGTCAATCGTGATTGACACTGTCAATTGTGACCGACAGTCACAATCGACAGACTCTGTCAATCGCAACCGACAGACTCTGTCAATCCCGATCAACAGACCACGACGGACTGCCACATAGGACTCAATCAATCACGATTGACACCGTCGATGGTGACCGATTGAAATTTCACGATTGATACTAAAACTTGCATGCCCACGTGTCCATCATGATGGACACAACCCTGATTGACTGAAATTATGGCAGATTTTGTAGAAAAAGTGTTGATCGCGATTGACACCATCAATTGTGATTGACATATCCCACGACCGATTCTGTCGATCGCGATTGACACAGTCAATCGCGACTGATGTGTCAATCGCGACTGACAGGCCCCGATGGACACCTCTGTCAATCGCGATTGACAGACCTATCGATCATGATTGACAACCATATTCGACAAATTTTTTAGGGTTTTTTATTCCAAATTTTGGGGTAATTTTGGGCATACTTATCAAGTAATTAGCACTTTGTGAGGTCTCTACACTAGTCATTTGAGAAAAATCCTGTTTGTCTGATAGCCTGTTTGAACCCTGTTTTAACCCCTGAACCATGAACAATAATAACTTCCTCATACGAAATCCGTTTGGAGTGATCTTAGGCTCATTGGAAAGCTAATATGGGGAGTTATAGATAGGGTATTTTGAAGTTGACCATACCTTGGGGTAGGAAAACTGAGGGATCTTTAGGATTTTTTTCCATAAAGGCAACAGGCAATTTGGTTTGTGAGTTACATGAAGGAAAATGGTCTGTTGTGTCAATTGAAGTTAACTCTTGAGCTAACTTTGGAACTTTTACAGGTCCACTAACCAACTAAAAAAGAACCAAGTGACTGATACAAATTGATCTGCAACGAGGTTGTACTTGGGAAAATTGGGGTTGTTGAATCAAGCATATGAACTTTGGATCAAGACGACATCTAGGGAGAGATAGACAAAGCCTTAGGTCTTCAGAGGCTAGTGTCAACCACACTGCTAGGTCTTGGGCCCAGCAATTGAGCAATTATTCACACTACCCTAGCTCTGAAACTAGTGAATCAGAGATGTCTCAAGGTATGGAGCGACCCACAGGAAATTCAAGTGTGGTTTACTTGCAAAAGGTTGAAGGTCCTTACAAGACTCAATTGGAATACCTTAGGACCAACCGATTAGGTGCTTGCATCTATGAGGACGGACTAATAAGAAGATCCATGGTCCAAATTAAAAACCCAGATCAACCCATTGGACTTGAACATCCAACAGTCAAGTTTGAAAATGGTGCATGCCTGGACAAAGAAGGAACCATGTACATAGTCACCAATCACCCAGATAGGACAGACAAATTTGGCAATGTGATCCAAGAAACAGACATAGGTGACATAGAGCAAGGGAACTTAGTTAGAGAGCCTAGAACTCCCGAGGCAAATTAATCCTCACTAGAATTATCATGCCAGAATGGGTCCCCCAGGACAATGATTACGATCTATGAGTTCAAAGATCCTGATAGTCCAGGAAAAGTAACCTATCTAGACAATGCTTCAGAAAGGATCTTTGTGGTCACCAAGCATGGTAGGCATGCCTATACTTGGAAGGGTGAATTTGTTTTTCCCCAACCAAGATCTAATGTCTCTTTTGGTCACCAAGGAGCTGGAACATCCCATGCTCATGGAGCTCAAAGGGATAGGAGTAGAGATAGGCAAGAAGTGAGCTTTGCTAACCCACCAGGAAGAGAAAGAACGAGAACAGAGATAGATAGAGTGGAAATTGAGAGACCTAGAGACCCGAGAAACCAAAGAAATGCTGGTGATTTTCCCTTGCCAAGGCCTAGAGAACACACTAGGACCTTGAGGCTGACCCAGTTGGTTAAGTCCATGAAGAATTGCTTCGACTGCACGAGAGACCCATATGATCATGTGGCCGAGTTTAAGCAAGTCTTGAGGCGGAACAAGTTGAGGACCTATTCACGCAGTACAATGCTTTTGGTCGAACCCTTAGGAACATAGCCCTTACATGGTTTCAACCACTGAATGAGAGGCAGTTCAAGAACATAGACCAACTTCTAGAGGCATTCATTACTGAATTCTCTAAGAGTGGTATACGACATAATACTTCCTCATTGATTCATAGCTTCAAGCAGCACCTCAAGAGATAGTTAGACTTGCAGGAAGAAGGTTTAGGCAATACCTAGAAAGATGTCTTGTTTCGGAGTTACCCACACCAGCCAAACAAGTGGCTTTATTCTTGGATGGATTGCTAAGTACCAAATTGAGATCATTTGTGTACTTAAAGGACACTAGGACCATAGAAGAATGTGTACGCATGTGCATAGACATAGAGGATAATCTAGGTGAGGAGTTGGAGCTTTCAAAAATCTACAAATATTCCGATAGTTTTACCAGCCTCTCTTCCAAACAATCCACATCTATTGAGGAACTCGCAGAGAAGGTAGCTCAGAAATTAGGTGTCTCAAGCAAACAGATACCCCGATTTACCCCAATGAGGCGGTGCTACACGTGAATCCTAGTAGCCAACCCCACGTGAATCCTAGTAGCCAACCCATCATGGCTCAACCCCAAGTGAATCCTAGTAGCCAATAGTGCACAATAGATTGAAGATACACCAACCACACTGCACAAGATTGCCCTTATAATAAACAAACTGTCAGACAAAACTACCCTCAGCCATATCCACAACAGGGCAGATACTAGAACCAATACCCAGCACAACAGTATGCTAGGCCTCAACAAGAAACAAATGGCCATCCGAGGCGCAATCTAGAGCCAAAAGCATGGACCATAGAAAATATATATATATATATATATATATATATATATATATATATATATATATATATATATATATATATATATATATATATATATATATATATATATATTAAGGGGGGCGGATGGTGGGGGTTGGTGGGGGAACGGTGGGGGGTGGGTGGGGGAACGGTGGGGGGTGCGTGGGGGGTGGGCTGGTGGTGGGGGGTGGGTGGGGGAATGGTGGGGGGTGGGTGGGGGGACAGTGGGGGGCGGGTGGGGGAACAGTGGGGGGTGGGTGGGGGAACGATGGGGGGTGGGGTGGGTGGGGGAACAGTGGGGGGTGGGTGGGGGAACAATGGTGGGTGGAGGGGGGAGGGCGGTGGGGGGTGGGGGAACAGTGGGGGGTGGGTGGGTGGGGGGTGGGGGAACAGTGGGGGATGGGTGGGGGAATGGTGGGGGGTGGGTGGGGGAACGGTGGGAGGTGGGTGGGGGAACGGTGGGGGGCGGGTGGTGGGGGTGGGTGGGGGAATAGTGGGGGGTGGGTGGGGGAACGATGGGGGTGGGTGGGGGAACGGTGGGGAGTGGAGGGGAGGGGGCGGTGGGGGTGGGGGGTGGGTGGGGGAAGGGTGGGGGAATGATGGGTGGACGGTGGAGGAACGGTGGGGGGTGGGTGAGGGGTGGGGGGCGGTAGGGGGTGGGTGGGGGAACGGTGGGGGGGAGGGGGGTGGGGGGTGGGTGGGGGAACGGGGGCTCGGGTGAACGGTGGGTGGGGGCGGGGCGGCATTTTTTTTTGCAACGGGAGGTGGGGCCGACGGTTTTTTTTGGGCTTTTTTTTGAAAATATCCAAAATTGGAGAAAACTCCCTAAAAAATCCAAAAAAATTCTCAAAAAATTTTCAAACAATTCCCTACAGGTCTGCCAATTTCCGCACTCAAAACTACAGAGAGCTTCCTTTATTCCTCCAATTTGGCAAGAAAATGACATTTGAGAATGATAAAAAATGCTAGAAAATTTCTAAAAATGCTTGAAAAATTCCCAAAAACATTTTCAAAAATTGTGCTTATCCCCAGGACAATGAAAGGGTTGCTAAATTTGCTAAAAACTCAATGAACAAGCATGAAAATGGATAAAAACTACCAAAACAGAAGCAAAAATGACATGAGAAGGCTATGTACAACCTGGACAGAGTTGGCGATTTCCAGGTGATCCATAATTCTTCAGTTGTGTTGATGATAGGCTTTGAGCCGTGATATATTGACCAGTGGCACGGCCTCTCCTTTTAGCGCCTCTAACTCCACAGCACCCCAATTCAGCATTGTTTTAACTCGATAAGGTCCTTCCTCGTGTGGAAGCCATTTTCCCCTGACTTTGTGTTTGGATTTGAGGTCTATGGAGAAGAAATAACATGCCTAGTTGTAAGTTGTTGTTCCACAGATTCCTATCATGTGCCTCCTTTCTCTTCATATGAGTCTCTATCAATTGTTTTGCAGCATGTAAACGTATCTCCTCCACTTTATGCAGTGCTCCAAGCCTCTAAAAGATACCACAATCTTTCTTTCCTTGCATGAAAGCTACTTTTGATGATCCATGTAGAAATTCAAACGGTTCAATAGGCAATATCCCATAAACTAGTTGGAATGGAGAATATCCAGTAGCTTCTTTGTAAGCTAACGTGTATGCCCATAGGGTACCTTGATAAGCAATGTCCCAGTAAGTGGGTTGTAACATACATTCTTTCCTTAACATGGATTCCTTGTTGGTGGATTCTGCATGTCCATTAGCTCTTGGATAATAGATACAAGAGGTCCTATGTAGAATTTTGTACTTGTTGAAAATTTCCTGTAGGACCTTATTCACAAAATGATTACCTTGGTCTGTACAAAGTTCAAGTGGACATCCAAACCGACAAATGATGCTATTGTAAATGAAATCAGCAACCGTTTGAGCGGTGCAGTCAGGGGAAGCAATAGCTTCAGCCCACTTTGTCGCATAGTCTGTGGCGATCAATACATACTTCTCTGTTTTTGGAATCGACGGAGGATAGATGCACCCTACAAAATCTAGCCCCCACTTTTCAAATGGTTTCCAAGAAGTGGAAATAATCAAGGGGCTATGCCTCTGCTTTGTTGTCTTGGGTCCACACCTCTGACAAACATCACATGCCTTTCCCCGTGCCTCTGCATCTTTGAATAATGTAGGCCACCATAAGCCATCATCAAGGATCCTCTGACTCATAATGTGTCCTGGAAGGTGCCCACCACCTATTCCTTCATGTGCACATCTAAGGACTCCCCTCACTTCTTCTTCTTCCATGCACTTCCTAATCCTGTTATCTTTTCCTTGTCTATATAATTTTCCCTCAATGAAGGAAAAATGTCTTCTTTTGATTAGCAGTCTCTTCCTTTGCACAACACTTGCCTTCTCCGGATACAATCCTGTTTTAATAAAATTCTTGATGTCCTCATACCAACCTTGGGCTTGTATTGCAAACAGATTAGCATCTGGAAAATCATCATTTACTCCAATTGCTTGATCCATCATGTTGATCCTGGATAAATGGTCTGCCATAACATTTTCTTTACCTGGTTTATGGACTACAGAAAAATCAAATTCTTGAAACAACAATAGCCACCTCCATATCCTGCCAGTTGCTTGTGGTTTGTTGAGTAAGTATTTGAGTGATTGTTGATCACTTATAATAACAAATTTTACTCCTGATAAGTAATGACAAAACTTTTGGACAGCAAAAACCATGGCTAAGGCCTCCCTTTCTGTGGTGCTATAATTCCTTTCAACCTTGGTCAAAAATCGACTAACATATTGAATTGGTCTGTCCACTTTAAATTCTTCACTGGGTTGGGTCAAAACTACCCCCACTGCATATGCACTGGCATCTACATGTATATGAAAATTTTTGACCACTCAGGTGTGATCAAAATGGGAGCAGCTACTAACCTTGACCTCAATGTTTGATATGCTTTTTCCTCTTCTTCCTCCCATTTAAAAGGTACTTCCTTTCCTGTAAGCCTAGCCAATGGTCAGGCTATTTCTGCATACATCTTAATAAACCTTTGGTGGTACCCTGTATGTCCTAGAAAACTCTGAATTTCTTTTCGAGATTTAGGTCTAGGTGACTTTAATATAGCTATAATTTTGTCTAGGTCAGGTGCCATATCTTTGGAGGATACCACATGTCCCAGTAGGGTACCTTTAGTCACCTTAAAATGGCATTTATTTGGGTTCAATTTCAACTTTGTTTCTCTACACCTCTTAAGAACTTGTTGTAATTGAAACAGATGCTTTTCTAAACAATCCAATGGAGTCTCTGCAAGAGTACCTGAAAAGGATGAAAAATCATCCATGAAAATTCTGAGAGACTCTAGCAGCAATGGTCCAAAAATGAGATTAACTGTTCGATTGAAAGTAGCTGGCACATTTCTCAGTCCAAATGGCATCTTTAAATATACATAAGTTCCCCAAGGTGTAATGAATGCAGCCTTCTCTTGATCCTCAGGGTGGATGGATATTTGATTATATCCACTAAATCCATCCATGAAGTTGTAAAGAGTATGCCCAGCTACTTCTTCTATGACCTGTTTAGCAAATGGCATTGGAAATCCATCTAGGATGGTGATCTTGTTCAATGCTCTGTCCACACAAATTCTGATCTTGTTAGTGTTTTTCTTTGGAACAATCACCATAGGAGAGAGCCACTCTGAATGCTCTACAGGGATTATAATTCTTGCATCTTCCATTTTCCGAATCTCCAAATAAACAGCTTTAGCATATTTAGGATTCATCCTATAACTCTTACCTCTCACTGGTTTTGCTCCTTCAATGAGAGGGATTTTGTGCTCTCCATAACTAGGTGGTGCTCCCTCCAAATCCTTGTAGTGCCAAGCAAAGATGTCTACAAATGACTTCATGAAAGATTTTACCTTTAAGAGCACCTTCGGAGGATTCCCTATTCATGTGGCTAGTAAAATGGGACGCGGCTGATCCTCATTACCCAATTGAACCTCCTTCACTGGATGCTTGTTTACAATGCTATATAAAAGTCCTTCTTGAGTTACATTGTCCCACATAGCATTAGTAACATAAGCAGGAACATCTTGGATGTCTATTTGCACTTCTTCCTCTTGAATCCACCCTGGAGGGATCTCATGAAGTGGTAGTGAATCCTCTTCTATATTCTTATTCTTACCTTTTGACTCTGAACCTTCCTTTTGGTTGCAATCCACAGAAGTAGCTTCCTCTATATGGTTGTATAAAGGAGATTTCTTTCCCCTTTTGCGATCTTTTGCTAGCTCTCCCAGCCCAACTACTTGAATTTTTTCCTCATTTTCTTCATATGCTTCCTCCCTACTTGAGTTTGGAAAAATCCCATAGCAGACAGATGTGCCTTCTACATGGATCCAAGCCAACATGTTTTCTTCTTCATATAAATTTGCTTCTTCAAATAGATCTGCCTTTGAATTGTCCAATAATTCTTCTTCCATACAAATACCAATTATCTGCATCATGCTGGTATTTCTCTGATTGTCTGGTCCTTCTTCTAAAATTATCTGCTGCAACTCTTTTCCCTCTTGCTTTACCCACATTGTGTCCTTGCTCCATTCATGCAGCACATTGGCATGCCTTAACCAAGGTCTCCCATTTAACAAGGGGAAACTTCCTTCTACTTGTGGCAGCCTTAAAACAACAAAATCCAAGTTAAAGATGGTACCTTGTATCTTGACTGGGACTCCAGAGGCCACTCCCATAGGCCTTACTATGCTTTGGTCTGCCAGTGTTATAGTGAAGTTTGCAGGTCTTCAAGGGTGTAGTCCAATCTTTTTCATGGTATGTTTAGCCATCAAGTTAATGCCAGAACCACCATCCACAATGACTCCTTGAAACTCATGACCTTTGATAGAGACTTTGAGCCGAGGGCTCTTGTAATATGTGAGGGGTGCTTCCCCTACAATTTTATCTTTATGCATAACAGCAGCCTTTTCCACTAAACTTTTTGTGGAAGCCTCATCAATTATCTACAAGAGTTCTGACCTGAATTTCCCATCCATCTTTATTAAATAAAAAATACTAACCTCCTTTTTCATGGACTTGAGTAGTCGTGAAGCTTCTGATTCCTTAAGATCATGGGCTCTAATGGGCTTATCAAACTCCTCATGAGCCCTATTGAATGCATGCCCAGTGGCATCACTGGTACATATGAGATCTCCTTTTTGCCTTGTATCTGCACATGTGGTGGCCTTGTCTTCAGATGTCTCTTTGTCTTTGTTCAATCCATTAAGTCTTGATTCTTGACCTATATCTACTTGAGCCTTCGCTTTGCTCCTTGTCTGCACTGTAAAAGATTCAATTTCTTCTAACTGCACCACCCTCGTAGATGGAGATGGCACATTGACTTGATCTATTATTTCTTCTTTACACACAAAAATCATTTGAATGTGGGGCCCAAATGAAGATGCTTGGTTCTTAGGACAATAGTTAGTATAGTGGTCTCTGGCCTCTAGGCAGTTCCTGCAAGGAGGGGCATTTTCTGGTAGAGTGCACCTACTTTGGTAGTGCCCACATTCTCCACATCTGAAACAAATAATTGGCCTCCTAGGCCCATTTCCAAAGTTATTCCTCTATCTAGGGTTATAATTGTTACCTTGATTGGGTGTAGCCGCCATCACATTTGCTGGTGGTAGGGGTCCTCCTTGTGTCCAATATGTTGTTGCAGGCATTCCTCTTGATTGGCATTCCTAGGCCTCATGACCAGCTTTCCTTCATCGTTAGCAAGTCACACTTAACAGAGGACATTCACTTACTATATGACCTTGCTTACTGCACATGGTACACCAAAGTCCACTCTTGATGCCACCCCCTTTGAGTTCCTGCAACTCCTGTCGCAACTGAGTCAATTCCTCTACTTGGGCTTCCGGCCCTAGTTACAAACTCTGGAAATTTTTCACCTGGACCCAGTCTCAAGTTTTCTAATTCCTCTATGATTATTTCTGTATTATTTCCATGCTAGAATTGAGTTTTGAATGCATCTTTCATTAAGTCCCAAGTGGTAAAATGGTTCTCACCAAACTGGCTGAATAATTTATCTGCTAACCCTTCTAATGTGGCAGGGAAGGAAAGACAAGAAGAAAGATACACACTGGAAGCCTCTGTCGATTGATTATAAGAAGACAAATACAATGGTGATGCACAATACAATCCAATGCTTCTGTGCAAAATCCCATAGAGTGCTCAATCACAAAATACCAAATACCCAAAATACCAAATACCCAAGGGTCTTGTTGTTGCCGTTCTTCTCTGCACCAGACCTCCACCTTCTCCAAGCCTGCACTTGTGCACACCTTGCACCAAGCTTCCAATAAGGGGGAGGGATGGACCCCTGCTGTCGGCATGCGCAAAGGTTCAATGAGACCTTGGGATCCTTGGGGTGAATAGCTTAGCACTTCTCTACACACTTCCTTATTCACTCTTCATGCACACCTTGCACTTCACTTCTCTGCGTTGCACATTGTGTGTCTCTTGCACTTCTCTCTCTTGCCTCACTTAGACTATGCTCACCTTGCTTAGTCCCTCAAGAATATTCCTTGCCTAGATTTGAGTGTCGATTCACATATGCTTCTAACTGCAAAAGTATCTTGGTGCTCACTTTGACGTCCTAAGATTGTCTCCACAAGTGGGCAGCCAATGAATCCCTGTTTTGTCCTGTAGTGACTTTAGATTAAAACAAAAAATATTAATTGGGGACCATACTTTCACTTCTGCGTACGCTGCCGCTTCACATACCTTCACATTTTGCCTTTTAATTCTTCACTTGTGCCCCTAAGACAGACCTGAACCTTCCAAAACACTTTAAAAACACTTTTGAACCTTAGGGAAATTACAGAAATACCTCTGCAACTTGCAACCAACTTTCTACAATTTTACCCTTTGTGGACAATTAATTGTGCACTACCTGTGCACTTTGACACCTGAACTTTGAACACTTTGACTTTGCCCCTGTTGACTTTGACCTTGATCTTGTTGACTTTGACTACTTTGACTTTGATCCTTTTTTACTTTGACTATGGTTGACTTTGATTGTGGTTGACCTTGACCAATATGACTTTTATGGGCTCAACACTAATAGATAGCCAATACATTACCTTTCATGCTCCTTGATTCCATTCCTCATATGCTCTTCACTGTTCTGTAGTCTGATTCCTCTCTGGTAACTACGGAGCATTTTCGTTCTCTCCTTCGATGTACTTCCAGTACCCTTTTGCCATCAGGAAATTCTTCATTCTGAATCTCCAAGCATGGAAGTTGTTCTTGTCTAGCTTATCACTCATAAGTTGACTCATTCCATCTGCGTTTGCCATTTCTGCAGCGATTCACAACACTGCAAAACACTACAAGCAGCACTTCTGCTTGAACATTGTTGCACTATGACGTGACAGTTCGATCTCAAAAAAACATAGTTTTCGTGTATCAATAGTACACGAAATCGCTTGAAATTCCGGATATGAGTGTTTGCCAAACATGACGTAAGTTACAATTTCTGAAACAGACGTGGTTTTTTTGTGGGCCCCACCTTGCAAGCTCAAAATGGAGGTCGAGATGGCTCTAAAACTTTGATCTGACAAAAACGAGTGACCCTAAAGGGATAACTCGTGAAAATATTTTGAGGTCTTCTCCTTCATGTCGATTTTCATAGCAAACGGAGGTCGCTTGTGAATCTCATTTTCTCCACGCCTTGCTGCGTACTCTTCACCATCGCCTTCTCCACGAGCTCTCTACAACCACGTTGGCTCTGATACCATGTCATGAGGAAGGAGATAAGGAAGAGAGCTCACCCACACACTCTCGCAATCAGAGAGAAGCACACACTCAGATTGAGGCAAGGAAGAATGATCTTCTTCTTCTTTTATTACATAAAAAGGAATGTACAAGAATGACCTAAAAACAAGAATACAACAAGTACAATATATAAAGACCAGTACATAAGGAAAAATCTAATGTCCGTGAATGAGTGAGCTGGCAAGAAACAAATGTGCCATCACTCTCGATAGATACAAGCTCAATGAAGTGTCCCTGACATATACCAACGTCACCACTATACATGTCAGAGAAACAAAAAACTGATACGTTTCATCCTGGATCATCACATGTTGAGCTTGATATCTCAACAAACACATCATCATCATGAGAAATAACATTAATTTCTTCAATTTTCAGAGTCCGAGTACATGGGGCAGGTAGTTGTTTAACATGCCCATCAATATTATGTCCTTTACCTAACAGTCTCTCTTCGTGTGTCCTTTCTTATGACAATAATGGCACTCAATATCCCTCTTCCTTGATTTACTTCTACTCTTATTCCATTGACCATTCTTTTCCTTGTTCTTGCTCCTGCCATGTTGCTGATTCTTTCCTTGGTAAGAATCACAAACATTATATTCATCTCCACTCTAAGTTCCAACCATAGATTTTCTACGAATCTCACCACTCAAGAGTGATCCACATATGTCATGATAGACCAGTTTACCACCTGGTGCACTATTGTTGATAGTTGTGCAAAACATATCCCATGATGATGGCAAGGTGCATAACAACAAGACTGCTTTGATTTCATTATCCATATCCATTTTCTGAGTCTATAATTAGGAGAATATAGCATTGAACTCATTTAGATGAGCATCAACACTATCTGTGTCCTTCATGTGAAGGTCATATAACTTTCTCATTAGATACACTTTATTTGATGTCATCTTTTTTTCATATGTATTGCGTAACTTCTTCCAAAGCTCCTCTACACTTTCACAGTCTAATATTGTAAAGCAAACATTATCTACTAGGTGTAATCAAATGTTAGACCTAGCCATTTCATCTAACTCATCCCAATCATCTTCATCCATGTCAGTGTGCTTCTTTGAGATTCCATTTACTCTCTTCCATTGCCTCCTCTAAATCAGCACATCTTTAATCTAATTCTTCCATAGAACAAAGTTTGTGCCATCAAATTTTTGGATCTCAAAATGGTCTTTGCCCTAAAAGTTATAGCTCCTCCTCGGAACACTAGCACTAAACCCTAATCCACCAGATGTGTCTAAGACCTCTGATGCCATGATGGTAGGGAACTAAATAAAATGATAATGTGGCTAGAAGAGTCCAAACATCATTAAGGCTCAAAGAAGGATGAACAAGTATTAGATTCTGGGAGAGAATTCAACAAAGTTCTTAGAAAAATGAATTAATAAACAATAATGATCAATAAAAAGGATTATTCGAGAATAAATGTGCTCACACCAATAAGTGTATCAAGGAGTAAATCGACCACTGAATAGTTGATAAAAGCAAAAAATCTTGAAAAAGTTTGGTAAAGTATCCTCTCCAAAATGAGCAAATGACTAGTATCAAAATCTCATAGAACTTCAAATATTGACATGTTTACCTGCATAGTGAATCACTGACTCCATTGCATATAATGAGTTACCTAAAAGAAGACAACTAAGCTTGTCGAGCACCTATGAACAACTATCATATATCTCTTATGGTGAGGCTCTGTAAGTCTTCCACCTGCATCACTGAAGAGACCCCAACATCTGTGTGTCTTCCAGTTGAGAAAACCTCACCATGAACCTCTTTATCAAGTGTAAAAGTCTTTATGTAAAAATATAACCGCTATATCAATGACCACATGGATGTACATAAGCGCTGCCCAAAAAAGCATACATAGTGTGTTGGAGATAGACGTCTGCGGAAGCACTCGAACAACACAAGGAAGGAGAAGAAGCTTGGAGCACAACACACAATACTGAATGTATTACTAGAGAATGTACAAAGATAAGTAGCCCATTAGGGCAATAGGCGTATATACAAGCCGGGGGAAAAAAACCTCCTAAAAAGGGAAAAAAGTGCCCCAGTGGTCCTAGAGTGTTCACACACATCACTACCTAAATATATCAACAAATCCCCCCTGGGAGTGATGCGGTGAACAAGTAGCTGGCACTCATGTATAAGGAAGTGCCAAGCTATGTGGAAATCACTCCACAAAAGGAAGTAAGCCCAAAGCTTTGCGGAAAGCTTCAAACTTCTCCCTAGGCAGAGCCTTCGTGAAAAGGTTTGCGATGTTCTCCTACGTGGGCACATGTGCCAAGCTGATCTCCCCAGCAGAGAACCTCTCCCTGACATAATGATAATGCACATCAATGTGCTTAGTGCGAGCATGGAACACAAGGTTCCTCGCAACATTAGCACTCTTAACATATAAGGTGCTTTCAATTGGACTATTCTCAAAACCATGTGCAATCAGATAGGCATGTATCTTTTCATACCAAGCATGTGGTGCTTGCTTTAAACCATATAATGCCTTCTTTAACCTGCACACCTGGTTCTCATGCCCTTTCTGCACAAAGCCACGGGGCTGAAAAACATACACTTCTTCATGCAAGTCACCATTCAGAAATGCATTTTTAATGTCCAACTGATGTACATTCCAACCATGATGGGTTGCAAGTGCACAGATGCTCCGAACAGTAGTCATACGGCATGTAGGTGCAAAGGTCTCATCAAAATCAATGCCTCTTTCCTGTGCATAACCCTTTGCAATAAGCCTAGCCTTATACCTTTCAATTGTACCATCAAGTTTACGCTTCAGCTTGTATACCCACTTAGTGCCAATGGCCTTCTTGCCAGGAGGCAAGTCACATAAAAACCAAGTACCATTCTCCATTATTGCATCATATTCAGATTGCATAGGAGCCATCCAATTTTCTGAATTTTGTGCTTCGTCAAACGAAATAGGCTCAATCTCATCACAAAGACTAGATGCATCCATAGCATAACAATCTGATGCAAAAGAGGCACTATGAGAGCCTGATCGAGTACGATATGACAGAGGTGCATCTAATTTGCTGTCACGCAAGGCCTGCACCAGCCATTTTGGCATAGTTCTTGCCTGCTCAATATCAGCTCTCTCATCAATAAGTGCATCATGTAAATCTGCATCAGAAATGGAATTATCTGCATCATCACATGAAACTTGTAAAGGCTGAGAAGTTGCCTCATTAGGACCAGCACTAGACTTTCCACCTGTAAAAAGAGGCAACAAAGTATCATACATGTCTTTGGAACTAACAAATGTCTCCTTAGTACATGAAAGCAATGGCTGAATAGCATCTTCCACAAAAAAAAACATCATGGCTAACCAGAATGCGTTTAGTCTGTGGATGATATAGATGATAGCCTTTACTTATCAGAACTGTACCCAACAAAAATACATTTTACTACTTTATCATCCAATTTTCTGCGATGTTGTTCAGGCACTAATGCATATGCCAAACAACCAAAAACACGCAGATGAGCAACAGATGGCTTGCGGTCATGCCAAGCCTCATATGGAGTGATAGATTGCAGCGCTTTAGTGGGACACCTGTTCAGTACATATGCTGCACACATGACAGCCCCAAGCCAAAAACTATGTGGTAAAGCCTAACTCTTGACCGTACACCTCACCATCTCCATGAGAGACCTGTTCTTCTGTTCAGCAACTCCATTCTGTTGAGTTGTATACGGCACTATACACTGGTGTTTTATCCCACGTTCAGCCAGAAATGCATTAAAATCACAAGACATATATCCCCCCCCCCTCGACCAGAATGGAGGGTGCCCATTTTACATGCTGACAGATTTTCAGCCAAAACCAAAAACTGTTTGAAGCACATGAACACTTCAGACTTTGCCTTCAATGGATATACCCATGCATCCTTGGAAAAATCATCGATGAAAGTCACGAAGTAGAGATAATTCCCAAAAGAAGGTGTCTGCATAGGACCACAGACATCACTATGTACAAGCTTCAGTTTCTGAGTAGCCCGAACTGAACCATCTTTTGGAAAGGATGAACGTTGCATTTTAGCCAAAATACAGCCTTCACAAACATGTTTTCCAGGTGCCTCAAGTTTAGGCAAAGAGGACACCATTTCAGATTTCTGTAGGCGTAGCAAACTAGCAAAATTCATATGACCAAAGTGTGCATGCCAAAGCTTTGCATCTGACTTAGCCTGAGAATCATTTATTGCACATGCCAAATCATTTCCAGATCTTTCATGGTCGGTGAGATTATACAGCCCACGACATAAAATGCCAGAAGCAATAATCACATCGCCATTTGACAGATCATGAACTGTACACCTGTCATCAACAAATTTTACAACCAAGCCAATCTTGGCTAATGCAGAAACTGATAACAGGTTCTTCTTGATCCATGGCACAAATAAAGCATCTAACAAAGTGAAAGAACTACCATAAGCAGTAGTCAAAATGATCTTACCAACTCCCATAACAGGATAAGAGGAGTTGTTTGCGCATGTAACAGTATTCCCTGTAGGGGCAGGCTCGAGTGAAGAGAAGAAACTGCGCTGTGAGGTAATATGTTTGGTTGTCCCATTGTCAAAATACCAAACATCTGAGTCTACTGCAGACATGCACTGATCATGAGAAGATTGTTGATATATTTAGGTACTGATGTGTGTGAACACTCTAGGACCGTCGGGGCACTTTTTTCCCTCTTTAGGAGGTTTTTTTCCCCTGGCTTGTACATACGCCTATTGCGCTAATGGGCTACTTATCTTTGTACATTCTCTAGTAATACATTCAGTATTGTGTGTTTGTGCTCCAAGCTTCTTCTTCTTCCTTGTGTTGTTTGCGTGCTTCCGCAGACGTCTATCTCCAACAATTGGTATCGGAGCAGGTTGTCGCTTCTTCTAGGGCGCCGTTGACACTCCTCCATTTGCAGTCTTAGATTCGCACGAAATTTGGTGAGCATACTCAGGGTGTGTTCGAGATCAAAACTGCTTCGCTCTGTGGTGCCGAAATCGCGATCTGAGCTCGTTTCGGCCTCCGAACGCACTAACGTAGCGCTTGTGCAGGCTATTTTGTCCTTTTGTGCCAAAGGTATATACCAGTTTTTGTTCGCCAGTTTAAGCGTCTCGAAGTCTGCTACAGGTCTAGCAGAACTCGTCTGGGTAGTTCTGTTCAACTTTTTGAGATACAGTCAATTTTCTGCATCAAGGTATTTTAGTCACCGGCCATGGCTGAAAGCAGTGATGTATTCCGTATGTTGGCTGTTGAGGATAAGTTGGATGGTACCAACTACCCATTATGGGCTTATATGATGCGACATGTACTGGTTGCAAAAGGATTGTGGAACATTGTGCAGGGTGTTGAAAGACGTCCTGTTACACCTGTAACGACAGGTACTGCAAATACAGGTGTTGGAGCTGATGAAGATGGTGTCGAAGATGATATTCCGCAGATTCCTGTTCGTGCTGCTGTTTCTGTTGCACCTACTGCAGAGCAGATTCGTTGGGATGGCAGAGATGCCCAGGCACATGCATTGATAGCTTTGTCTGTCAAACGTGCCATTATCCTCACATTCGCTCTTGTAGAACAGCAAAGGATGCTTGGGATACACTTACCACTTTGTACCAGGCTAGGAATGAGGCTTGTGTTGCTTACCTCCGAAAACAGTTGGAGAGTGAGCACATGAATGAAGGTGATTCTATGGACAGTTTTCTTACAAAGATCAAAGACCTGAAGGAACAATTGATTTCTGCTGATGAGGTTATACCAGATAGCTCACTTGTGCAGACCGTTCTGAATGGTCTTCCTGATTCATATCAGAGTTTTGCCTCTACTCTTCGGTTGATGATGAAAGGCAATCCAAATGCCTTGTCATTTGAGGAATTAGTCTCTGTTCTATTGCAGGAAGATCAGTCCAGGCAGAACAGGTCCATTATGTGTGTTGCAGATCAAGCTTTCCTGGCTAGTCAGAAGGGCAAAGGAAAATGGAGCTCTTCTACTAGTAAGCAGAAATCTGCAAATGCTGCACAATCGAAGAACCAGGATAAAGATGAGAAGAAATCAGAAAAGCAGAAATTGTTCTGCAAGTACTGTAAAGGAAATGATCATATTATAAAGAACTGTCCAAAATTGGCTGCTAAAGAGGCAAAGAAGAAAGAGGCTGGAATGGTTGTTGCAGAGGCCTCTACACCAAAAACAGAGTTTGCAAATCTTGTGCAGGAAGAAGAATGGGTGTTTACTACTGTCTGCAGTTTTGACCCATCTTCTCATGATTAGTGCATGTCTGCAGTAGACTCAGATGTTTGGTACTTTGACAGTGGGACGACCAAACATATTACCTCGCAGCACAGTTTCTTCTCTTCACTCGAGCCTGCCCCTATAGGGAATACTGTCACATGCGCCAATAACTCCTCTTATCCTGTTATGGGAGTTGGTAAGATCATTCTGACTACTGTTGATGGTAGTTCTTTCACTTTGTCAGATGCTTTATTTGTGCCAGGGATAAAAAAGAACCTGTTATCAGTTTTTGCATTAGCCAAGATTGGCTTGGTTGTGAAATTCGTTGATGATAGGTGTATAGTCCATGATCTCTCAAATGGCGATGTGATTATTGCTTCTGGCATTTTATGTCGTGGGCTGTATTAGCTCATAGACTATGAAAGATCTGTGAATGATTCGGCATGTGCAGTTCATGATTCTCAGGCTATGTCAGATGCAAAGCTTTGGTATGCACGCTTTGGTCATCTGAATTTTGCTAGTTTGTTACGCCTACAGAAATCTGAAATGGTGTCCTCTTTGCCCAAACTCGAGGCACCTGGAAAACATGTTTGTGAAGGCTGTATTTTGGGCAAAATGCAGCGTTCTTCCTTTCCAAAAGATGGTTCAGTTCGGGCTACGCAGAAATTGCAGCTTGTACATAGTGATGTCTGTGGTCCTATGAAGACACCATCTTTTGGAAATTACCTTTACTTCGTGACTTTCATTGATGATTTTTCCAGGCATGCATGGGTATATCCACTCAAAGCAAAGTCCGAAGTGTTCATGTGCTTCAAACAGTTTTTGGTTTTGGCTGAAAATCTGTCGGCATGTAAAATGGGCACCCTCCGTTCTGATCGAGGGGGGGAATATATGTCTTCAGATTTTAATGCATTTCTGGCTGAACGTGGGATAAAACACCAGTGTACAGTTCCGTATACACCTCAACAGAATGGAGTTGCTGAACGAAAGAACAGGTCACTCATGGAGATGGCGAGGTGCATGGTCAAAAGTCAGGCTTTACCACATAGTTTCTGGCTTGAGGCTGTCATGTGTGTAGCATATGTACTGAACAGGTGTCCCACTAAAGCGTTGCAGTCTATCACTCCATATGAGGCTTGGCATGACCGCAAGCCATCTGTTGCTCATCTACGTGTTTTTGGTTGTTTGGCATATGCATTAGTGCCTGAACAACATCGCAGAAAATTGGATGATAAGGCAGTAAAATATATTTTTGTTGGGTACAGTTCTGAAAGTAAAGGCTATTGTCTGTATCATCCACAGACTAAACGCATTATGGTTAGCTGTGATGTTGTCTTTGTGGAAGATGCTATTCAGCCATTGCTTTCATGTACTAAGGAGACATCTGTTAGCTCCAATGACATGTATGATACTTTGATGCCTCTTTTTACAGGTGGACAGGCTAGTGCTGGTCCTAATGAGGCAACTTCTCAGCCTTTGCAGGTTTCATATGATGATGTAGATCATTCCATTTCTGATGGAGATTTACATGATGCACTTGTTGATGAGAGAGCTGATATTGAGCAGGCAAAAACTATGCCAAAATGGCTGGTGCAGACTTTGCGTGACAGCAAATTAGATGCACCTTTGTCATATCGTACTCGTTCAAGCTCTCATAGTGCCTCCTTTGCATCAGATTGCTATGCTATGGCTGCATCTAGTCTCTGTGATGAGAATGAGCCTGTTTCTTTTCATGAAGCACAAAATTCAGAAACTTGGATGGCTGCTATGCAATCTGAATATGATGCTATAATGAAGAATGGTACATGGTCTTTATGTGACTTGCCTCCTGGCAAGAAGGCCATTGGCACTAAGTGGGTATACAAGCTGAAGCGTAAACCTGATGGTACAGCTGACAGGTATAAGGCTAGGCTTGTTGCAAAGGGTTATGCACAGGAAAGAGGCATTGATTTTGATGAGACCTTTGCACCTACATGCCGTATGACTACTGTTCTGAGCATTTGTGCACTTGCAACCCATCATGGTTGGAATGTACATCAGTTGGACATTAAAACAGCATTTCTGAATGGTGACTTGCATGAAGAAGTGTATGTTTTTCAGCCCCGTGGCTTTGTGCAGAAAGGGCATGAAAACAAGGTTTGCAGGCTAAAGAAGGCATTATATGGTTTAAAGCAAGCACCACGTGCTTGGTATGAGAAGATACATGCCTATCTGATTGCACATGGTTTTGAGAACAGTCCAATTGAAAGCACCTTATATGTTAAACGTGCTAATGATGTGCTTCTGATCATTGTGTCTATGTTGATGACATGCTGCTCACTGGTCCTATTGAGACACATATTGCTGATTTTAAGGCTGATTTGCATGCCTCATTTGAGATGTCTGATTTGGGGCATTTGCATCACTATTTGGGCATTCAGTTTATGCACGTTGATGGTGGAATGGCTTTGTGTCAAACGAAATATATTGACACATTATTGCAGCGTTTTGGCCTTGAAGACTGTAAGCCTATTGCCACTCCTATGGAGACAGGTTTACGATTGAGTCTTCATGATGCTGGAGATGCATTTGATGTTGTTCTTTATCAGCAGGTTGTTGGATGCTTGATTTACTTATGCATTACTCGGCCAGATATTCAGTTTGCTGTCTCACATATGAGTAGGTTTATGCATTGCCCAAGAGTCATGCATTGGAAAGCGGTTAAGCGCATCTTTCGCTACTTGAGTGGTACTCGGCTACTTGGGTTGTTTTATCCCAAGGGGGGATCACTACCGCCAGATTTGCATGCTTTTTCTGACTCAGATTGGGCTGGTTGCTATGACACTCGTGTGTCCACCAATGGTTTTTGCTTCATGCTTGGTAGCTCATGTATATCTTGGTTGAGCAAGAAGCAGCCTACTGTGGCCACTTCCAGTTGTGAGGCTGAGTATAGGGCAGCTTTCACAGCGACTGTTGAGTGTGTGTGGCTCAGACGCCTTATGGCTGATTTGGGTGTTGGCCAGTCTTCTACCACCACCATCTTCACTGACAGTCAGAGCGCATTGGCAGTTACGAGGAACCCTGTGTTCCATGCTCGCACTAAGCACATTGAGGTGCATTATCACTATGTCAGGGAGAGGTTCTCTGCTGGGGAGATCAGCTTGGCATATGTGCCCACGCAGGAGAACATTGCAGACCTTTTCACGAAGGCTCTGCCTAGGGAGAAGTTTGAAGCTTTCCGCAAAGCTTTGGGCTTACTTCCTTTTGTGGAGTGATTTCCACATAGCTTGGCACTTCCTTATACATGAGTGCCAGATCCTTGTTCACCGCATCACTCCCAAGGGGGATTTGTTGATATGTTTAGGTAGTGATGTGTGTGAACACTCTAGGACCGCCGGGGCACTTTTTTCCCTCTTTAGGAGGTTTTTTTCCCCTGGCTTGTACATACGCCTATTGCCCTAATGGGCTACTTATCTTTGTACATTCTCTAGTAATACATTCAGTATTGTGTATTTGTGCTCCAAGCTTCTTCTTCTTGCTTGTGCTGTTCGCGTGCTTTCGCAGACGTCTATCTCCAACAAAGATGGGTCAGAACTGCAAACAGTAGTAAACACCCATTCTTCTTCTTGCACAAGATTAGCAGACTCTGTTTTTGGTGTACAGGCTTCTGCAACAACCATTCCAGCCTCTTTCTTCTTTGCCTCTTTTGCAACCATTTTTGGACAGTTCTTTATGATGTGATCATTCCCTTTACAGTACTTACAAAACAATTTCTGCTTTTCTGATTTTTTCTCATCTTTGTCTTGGTTCTTTGAATGTGTAGCATTTGCAGATTTCTGCTTACTAGTAGAAGAGCTCCATTTTCCTTTGCCCTTCTGACTAGCCAAGAAAGCTTGATCTGCAACACACATAATGGACTTGTTCTGCCTGGACTGATCTTCCTACAACAGAACAGAGACTAAATCCTCAAATGACAAGGCATTTGGATTGCCTTTCATCATCAACCGAAGAGTAGAAGCAGAACTCTAATATGAATCAAGAAGACCATTCAGAACGGTCTGCACAAGTGAGCTATCTGGTATAACCTCATCAATAGAAATCAACTGTTCCTTCAATTCTTTGATCTTTGTTAGGAAACTGTCCATAGAATCACCTTCATTCATGTGCTCACTCTCCATTGTTTTCGGAGGTAAGCAACACGAGTCTCATTCCTAGCTTGGTACAATGTGGTAAGTGTATCCTAAGCATCCTTAGCTGTTATGCAAGAGTGAATGTGAGGAATAATGGCACGTTTGATAGACAAGGCTATCAAAGCATGTATCTAGGCATCTCTGCCATCCCAATGAATCTGCTCCACAATAGGTGCAGTAGAAACCGAAGCACGAACAAGAATATGCAGAATATCATCATCTTCGACACCTTCTACATCGGCTTCAGTACCTGTAGTTGTAATAGTTGCAGGTGTGATAGGACGTTTTTCGACACCCTGCACAATGTTCCACAGTCCTTTTGCAACCAACACATGTCGCATCATATAAGCCCATAACGAGTAGTTGGCACCATCCAACTTATCCTCAACAGCCAGCAGAATGGTTTAGTAGTTTGCAGAAAATGCCAGTTCCTGGATATGTTGAAACAGGTGATGAGACTACCAAATTTCAAAGTTGCAGAAATGCAAAAGGTATGTGCAGCATGTCAATTTGGTAAACAATCAAGAGCATCATTTCCACATGACAAACATGTTAGTGAGAATGTACTAGAAGTAGTACATACAGATGTTTGGGGTCCAACAAAGACCACATCTATGGGTGGTTGCAGATTTTATGTTACTTTCATTGATGACCATACACACAAAGTATGGGTATATTTCATGAAAGAGAAGAGCGAGGTGTTTACTCACTTCCAGAATTTTAAAGTTATGGTGGAAAAGCAGACAGGGAAGTACATTCAGACATTAAGATATGATGGAGGAGGTGAATACATGTCAAATGAGTTCAGCAGTTTTTAAAAAATCATGGAATTCGGCGTCAATTTTCATGCAGGTACACACCACAACAGAATGGTGTTGCTGAACGCAAAAACAGACATATTGCAGAAATAGCAAGAGCCTTAATGGCTGAGAAGAATATGCCTCATTGTTATTGGGCAGAAGCTATGCATACTGCTGTATACATCATGAACAGAACTTCGACTGCTGCTGTACATCAAGTTACACCTGGAGAGAAGTTTACAGGTAAAAAGCCAAACTTATCACATCTGAAAGTTTTTGGCTGTATTGCATATGTACATGTCATAGATGAATTGAGGACGAAGCTTGATCCAAAAGCAGAAAAGTGTGACTTCATTGGATACTCCCTTGAGCAAAAGGGATATAAATGTTATAACCCACTCACACGACAGGTAAAAGTGAGCAAAGATGTGGTATTTGATGAAATGTCAAGCTTCTATGCAGATGCCAAAGAAGGACTGAGTCTTGAACCAAATGACAAAGAAAATGTTGAAAAATCAAGTGCAAAATCTCAGGTTTTGAGTGGACCAGATGCATCACCAAGCAATAGTTCCAACTCAAATCCACGGAGTGGAAGATTACGTGGGAATTTTAGTCCAGAAAATTCATCAAATACATCCAAGAAAGGTAAAGAAAAGCTTTCTGCTGATCATAAAACATGTGCAGGTTTTGAAGACGTTGATGGAGATTCAAGCGGTCAGAAAAGAGTCTTGATGAGGAACTTGGATTGCCCTCTGTGAAGACTCCAAGAGTAAGAAGGGCACATGCAGATGATACAAGGAGAAGTGACCCAGGACCAAGAAGATCTGGGAAGATGCGTAATGCAGTGCAACGATTGACATATGATAGTTACATGGCTCGCCATTGTGCCTACATGACAAAGGTAATACAAGATGCTGAACCTTCTTGTTTTGAAGATGCAATTGGTAATGCAGATTGGGAAAAAGCTATGGATGAGGAGATGGCTGCACTTTATGGAAATGATACATGGAAGCTGGTTCCATTGCCGCAAGGAAAGAAACCCATAGGCTGTAAATGGGTTTACAAGGTAAAGCATAATGCTGATGGTAGCATAAGCAGGTATAAAGCACGATTGGTAGCTAAAGGATATGCACAAACATATGACATTGATTATGAGGAAACATTCAGCCCTGTAGCTAAAATTTCTACTGTTAGGACACTTGTTGCATTAGCTATAGCAAAAGGATGGACTTTGCATCAAATGGATGTGAAGAATGCTTTCCTACATGGTGAGTTACAGGAAGAAGTGTATATGGACCAGCCACAAGGATATGAAGATTCAAAGCATCCAAAATATGTTTGCAGGTTGCAAAAGGCTTTGTATGGGTTGAAGCAGGCTCCGCGTGCATGGCATGCAAGGATTGCTGATTACTTAAACAGCATTGGGTTTTCTATGTGTGATGCAGATCACTCACTATATGCAAGGAAGGCTGATGATGGCATCACTATTGTGGCTATTTATGTTGATGACCTGATTGTAGGTGGTGATAATGAAGAAAGCATCAAAGAGGTAAAGAAAATTTTTATGTAGGAATTCGACATGAGAGATCTTGGTGTGCTGCGCTATTTCTTGGGCATTGAGTTTATACGTACAGAAACATGTATATGGATGTTGCAAAGGCAGTATGCCTTGAATATGCTGCAAAAGTATGGTATGGCTGATTCTAAGCCAATTTCTATGCCTTTAGATCAGAATTTGAAATTGGATACTACATCAGGTGAAGCATTGGAAAATGCTACTATGTACAGGAAAATTGTGGGAAGTCTTATATATCTTATAATTACAAGGCCTGATTTAAGCTACACTGTTGGACTTGAAAGTCAGTTTATGCAGGTTCCCAAGAAGCCACATTTGGATGCTCTGAGGTGCACTCTACGTTATGTGAGTGCTACTTTGGATTATGCATAGTTTTATGAAGCTGGTGTAGATTTGCAGGTTCATGGATACACCGATGCATATTGGGTTGGTAGTACTCGAGATAGAAGATCTACTAGTGGCTTTCTTTTCTCACTTGGAGGTGCAGCTATTACATGGAGCAGTAAGAAGCAACCCTCTGTTGCTTTGTCGAGTACAGAGGCTGAGTATAGAGGTGCTGCAATGGCAGCAGGGAGGCATTATGGCTGGAGATGTTACTTGCAGATTTACGTGTGGAAGTGCAAAAACCTATCACTATCTATTGTGATAATCTTAGCAGCATACAGTTAGCACGAAACCCTATTTTCCATGCTATAACAAAGCATATCAAGGTACATTATCACTTCATCAGAGAGAATGTATTAGCAGGTGATATTGATCTTGTTTATGTGAGAACAGATGAGCACGTTGCTGATATTTTCATCAAAGCACTTGGAGCTGAGAAGTTGAAGAAGTTTCGGAAGATGCTTGGATTACAGGATATGGCATTGAGCTTGAGGGGGAGTGTTGAGATATCAAGCTCAACATGTGATGATCCAGGATGACACATACTAGTTTTTCGTTTCTTTGACATGTATAGTGGTCACGCCGGTATATGTCAGGGATGCTTCATTGAGCTTTATTAGATTTATCTACCGAGAGTGATGGCACATTTGTTTCTTGCCAGCTCACTCATTCGCGGACATTAGGTTTTTCCCTATGTACTGGTCTTTATATATTGCACTTGTTGTATTCTTGTTTTTTAGGTCATTCTTGTACATTCCTTTCATGTAATAGAAGGAGAAGAAGAAGAAGATCATTCTTCCTTGTCTCAATTTGTGTGTGCGCTTCTCCTTGAGAGTGAGAGTGTGTGTGTGAGCTCTCTTCCTTATCTGCTTCCTTGTGACAATTTGTATTTTCCCTGTCTAATTCCTCTTTGACCCACCATCCTTCTACATTGTCTGTGTGCAACTTGACCACCTCAAAAGTTGCCTGAAACTCAAGCAGTTGTGTTAGCAATAGGTACGGTATCATCCCTTTATCCACTAAGGCACACAGTTGCTCGGCTACATGGGTACTTCCCCAACCTTCTCCTTCGATAGTATCCATATGTTGTGATGCAGACGATCTTGCCATGCCAAGTGTTGCCTGTAATTCTTGATATTTCAAAAACCACTTACCAGATTGTGTTGGCATACTCCCCCTCCATGGTCAGAAATGCTTCTCTTTGTCTCCTTAATGCACCATTACTTACTTCACCTCACCAAATGTTGTTGATGATACCCCATCCATCATGGTCACCAAATGTTTGTTGGTATTTACTTCGCAGCAAATAGTATTAAGGGAATGGGGATTACCAAAAATACTTTCTAGTGTGTTCTATTCCTTGAATCACATTTCAAAACACTACTTGAACAAAAAGGAGTTCCAAATAGGTAAAACAAAGAATATAGTGCGAAACAGAATATATGAGAGAAAAAATTGGTATGTATTGTAGTGATTGCAAGAATACAACAGATACAAAGGTTACTTCCGACTTTTGCATTCTCTAGTTATCTCTGCTTTCTTTCTAACAATCTTGCCCTTATTATAGAATGTGAGGTTGTATCACTTTAGCATCTCTTAATTGGTTACAACCTTGAATGATGGTTAACTTTCTTGGGAAGCTCTAGGGATATCTACAATTACAATTTACCAAATTACCAAAATTTGGATATTGCATAAATTTGGGTAGTCGTACGATGGTCACCTAATAGTATGGAATCCATTTTTGATTGCATACCACTCATCCAATGTGGATTGTCACATGCATCTTCAAAAGTAAGTGATTCTTCATAACATGTTGTTGCAATAAGAGAATAATCTACAAAATTACTTGATTCATGGTGAGAGCTTGATCTTGTTCTACCAAGTAAAGGTGCACTCAATTTCCTGTCCTGCAAAGTTTGTTTTAACCACTTTGGCATACATTGTGCACCCTTTGAATAGACATGTGTTCATTATGTAATACATCATCAACATGTATATCATATGTGGGCTGAAGTTCATGCTCATTTTCAGCCATATTTTGTTGCAAATGTTCAGCCATATGTGGTTGGAAATTTCCAACAGTTATGAAAATTTTTGGCTGAAAAATTTTAGCCATGTTTGGTTGCAAATTCTCTACATTTTCAGCTCTATTTTTCCCAAAATTTTCAGCCTTTTCAACCTCACTAGGTTGGTCTCTATGGCCATAGTCAAGCACACCACTTTGGAAGAAAGGCATGAGTGTATCAAACACATCTTGTGATCTAACTATTGGCTATTTTTTGCATTCAAGTAGAGACAAAATTGAATTTTTGACAAATACCACATCTCGACTCACAAGTGTCTATCAATGGATGGTACAAAAAAATGATATCCATTACTTTCAACATTGTAACCAACAAATATACATTTCTTTGCCTTGTCAGCAAGTTTGTGACATTGTTGTGATGGCACAAGAGCATATGCCAAACAACCAAAAATATGCATATGACTAACCATAGGTTTATGTCCATTCCAAGCCTCATAAGAAGTGATGACTCTCAATGCTTTTGTAGAGCAGTGATTCAACACATAGTTTTCACACATGACTGCTTCCATCCAGAACTTGTTAAGAAGGCATTTTCCTTTAACCATACATTGTGCCATTTCAAGGAGTGTTCTATTTTTACGCTTGAAAAAACATTTTGTTGGGGGGTATATGGCACTGTACATTAGTGTAAAATTCCTCTTTCACAAAGAAAAGCATTAAAATCATGTGACATGTATTCACCACTATGATATGTGCATAGAGTCAAAAACTTGTTTGAAGAATTTTTTTCAGCCATAGCTAAAAATGCTTTGAAGCAAGAAAATACCTCATTCTTTGCTTTCATAGGATACGGCCATGTATGGTGAGTAGCATCATCAATGAAGGTAACAAAATATACATGCTTCCTAAAAGACGGATTCTTGATGGGACCACATACATCACTATGAACAAGCTGCAATTTTCTTATAGTGTGTCTATGACTATCTTTTGGAAAAGAAGCATGATGCATTTTTCCAAGAATGCAACCTTTGCATGCATGCTTCTCAATGGACTCAAGTGTTGGCAAACCAATAACCATGTCCTTCTTTTGCATGTAAAGCAAACTGTTGAAGTTCAAGTGACCAAAATGAGCATGCCAAAGCTCCATTTTAGCCATGGAAGAAGTATGAGCAACCAAGGCATTTGAGGCAACCCTCTTGTATGTATCCAAGTGACACAAACCATTACATAATGTACCTGATACCATGACAATATCACCATTGCTGAAATCATGAAGCATACACTTATCATCAACAAAGTGTACATGAAGTCCAACTTTGACAATCAACGAAACTCAAAATTAAGTTCTTCTTGATATCGGGTACATACAATGCATTTTTCAAGAGAATCACACCTCCATTTGTAGCTGTAAGATCACTTTCTCCTACTCCAACAATAGGATAAGAGGCATTGTTTGCACACACCACATGCCCTGCTTTGGGTCCATCTTTCAAAGATGCAAAAAATCTTTTGCATGAGGTTATGTGCTTTGAAGCACCACTATCAAAAAACCAATCCGAATCAGCCTCACTCACAAACATACATTTAATGATGCATCATAATGGCATGTAACAACACATGACCAAAAATCTTGAGACATGTTGGCTCATCATTCTTTGCATTTGAAAATTTTTTAGCAATAGATATGCCGGATCTCTTCTTCTTTTCATTGCACTTAGCAAGCTTTCTACATTGATCAATAATATGACCAGCCTTTCAACAATACTTGTATCTCTTCTTCTTTTGCAAATCAGCATCATTAGAGGAATGAGTGGAAGAGGAAGGTTGAGGCTTTGGCTTTAATGAACCCAAAGTTGAACCATACTTGTTTTCCCCTTTTTGTGAGAAAACAACCACTCCTATTCACTCTGGATTGCTCTTCTTGCAACAGAAGATATGCAAAAATCATCAAATGCATACATACTAGGATTCCCTTTTGCAACCAAGCAAAGTGTATTGGCAAAGCTTTGAAAAGATTCTGGTAATCCTTTCAACAATATAGAGATGAGTGATGCATCCAGAATAATCTCGTTTATGCTTGCCAACTGCTCTTTCCAATCCTTGATGCATATCATATACACATCCACATAATAATTCTCAGCCATACATAGATCCTCAAGTCATTTCCTCAAGCATGCAACACGTGCTTCATTACACAACAATGTAGAAATGAGTGATGCATTTAGAATAACCTCATTTATGTTTTCCAACTGCTCTTTCAAGTCCTTGATGCATATCACAAACACATCCACAAACTAATTCTCAACCATACATAGATCCTCAAGTTGTTTCCTCAAGTATGTAATGTGTGTCCCATGCCTGTCTTGATGTAGAACATGACCAAATGTGTGGAACTATATGATGCTTCACAGAAAGCACAATCAATGCATGAGCTTGAGCATCTTTTCCATCCCATCTAAGTTGCTCCTTTGTAGGTAGAGAAGGAGTAACCACTGTACTTGAAGAAGTTCCATTTGTGACAGTAGACTGTGAAGTAGAAGAACCTACGGCTGTTCGATCTACATCTGCTATTATGTTCCATAGTTGTTTTGCAACAAGAACATTTTTCATCATGTAAGACCACATTGGATAGCTGGTCTCATCAAGCTTATCTTAATCGTGAAACATGCTAAACAAGTCATTGTTGCTTGCCATTTCACTAAAGAACAAGAATGTGACAAGATTTACTTCAATGAAAGCTGAAATGAATGTTGAAATTTCAAACACAACTGATGGAAATTTTTCTTGGCTACTAAAAATTACTATTGTATGCTCCAAAGTTGATTTTCACCATTAAAAGTGTGCGTGCATTACGATGCAAAAATAAAAACTTGAGAAGGAGCTAAACTTGCTCTAATACCACTATTGGGTGTGTGTAGAAGTGCGAGACACACACAAGAAGCACACACAAGGAGCACAAACACATCAAGACACATGGAGAAAACAAATGTCTGGAATAGCTCTCTCTATTGACAATGAATAAAACTGAAGTAAGAGCTAAATAATATCCCTAAGTACAAAGTACCACAATATATAAGTGAATCATGTATGTGGTAACATGAGGAAAAAAACCTCTAGACAACACTAAAGTAAAAAGTGCCCATGTATAGGGAAAAGGTTCATATCAAAGCTACTCATGGAACACATAAGTGTAACACCTTTACCCTTTCCCTTCTAACTAGCAACAAAGGCTTCATCTATAACACACATAATGAACATGTTTTTCCTAGATTAATCTTCTTATAGGGAAAAAAAATATCTCTTCAAATTTTAAGGCACTTGGATTGTCTTTATCATTAATCGAAAAATGGAAGAAAAACTTTGAGAAGAATCAAGTAACCCATTGAGGGAGATCTATACATTGAACTATATGACAAAATGTCATCTCCAAAAATCAAGTGCTTCTTCAAACCTTTGCTCACTGTAAGAAAATTTTCCATAGAATCACCTTCATTCATATATCCACTCTCCAACTTTTTTGGTATGTAAGTAACATAAACCTTATTTCTTCTCTGATACAAAGTTTAAAGATTATTCAAACATTCTTAGATGTTTTATATGAATGAATATGGGCTATAATGATACCCTTTGAAGATAAAGTAATCAATTCATGTGCCTATGCATCTTTTCCATCCCATCAAAGTTTCTTTTTAGTGTCTTGGGTTGCTAGTGGTGTACCTGACTTAGTCCAAGTCACATCTGCAAGAGGATTGAGAATAGGAATTGCATTAGAACTCAATTTGCAATATCTCAAGATGTTTCTAACTACACATTGTGGGGATACATGACATGTCATGTATTGGTAGTGGAAGGCTTGTGGAATATTGTGCTGGGTGTTGAAATATGTCCTCCTACACCTGCAAATATTGTGACAATAGATGATGCAAGTGGTGTTGAAGATGATGATATTCGTGTTTGTGGTCCTACTAGGGTTCCTATTGTAGTTAATTTTTGCAAATGAAATTTCACCATAGTTTCCTTGTGCAGACTATTCTTAATGGTATTCCAAATTCTTATTAGATTTTTTTCATTTAATCTTTGTTTGATGATGAAGGAAAATCCAAGTGTCTTAAATTCTGAGGAGTTAATCTATGTTTTGTTGTATGAAGTTCAATCTAGAAAAAAAAAGGTCAATTATGCATGTTGTGGAGCTAGCTTTCTTAGCTAATAAGAAGGGAAAAATTAAATCACGCTCGTCTAATAGGAATAAAAAATCTGCTAATGTTGCACAATCAAAGAAGAAAGATAAAGATGATAGTAAAAGAGAAAATCAAAAACAATTTTGGAAATATTATAAGGCAAATGATCATGTCACTAAGAGTTGTTCTAAACTGGCTACAAAAGAGGCAAAGAAGAAAGTGGATGGAATGTTTGTTGCAAAGGCTTCTACTCCTAAATTTTAGTGATGACCCATCTTCTCATGAACAATGTATGCTTGTAGTGGATTCAAATGTTCGTATATTAGGAAGACTCCACCCACCCTTGCGCATGAGTACTTCGAAATTTCCTACCTTATTTTTACAATTTTATGATACTTTGGTCAATTCAATGATAGTGGCTTATTCTCATAGTCTCCATTTACAAAGGAAACTTGTTTGATTTTTTTAGAGATTTTTATTTTCAATTATACAAGGGCTGAATTGTTTGTCATAGATTTCTCATGATACTATGTTGTTGGCATATAGATAGTTATTATCTGATCCTTTGCTATTTGTTTTTTATCATGCATTCATTTGTATGGGTAAACTTTGTCCAAATTTCTTTCGAATCTAACATTGAGTCAATTTTTTGGTATTGGTGCTAATTCAGCTCTCCTACTTCTACCATAGTTCCATCATTTGGTCATTCCACATCATGGTATCCAAGGTTTTTGGTACATCCAGTGGATCAAGGGCTAGTGCAAGTGCTTCCAAGAAGAGTTGCAACTTACAAGGCATATATCATTTTGAGATTTGAAAGTTTGGTGGCACCAATTTCTGTTTGTGAAAGAATCAAATTCTTGATGTTATAATTCAAAGAAGAAAATAACTAGAGCAAATAACAAAGAAGCCTATTGATATGGATGATGATGATTGGGAAGAGCTAGATGCAATGTGCATATTCACAATCAAATTACACCTTGCACATAGTGTGTTTTTCACTTTTCTAAATTCTGAGACAATAGATGAGGTTTGGAAGAAGCTTTTTGACACTTATGACAAAGATAATGCTTCCAACAAAGTCTATCTAATGAGGAAGATCTATGATTGCACATGAAAGGCATCATAGCATTGTTGCTTATTTGAATGCATCTGATGCACTCTTTTCTCAATTGAAAGCTCAAGAAATAAACATGATGATGAGAGTCGTGTTCAAGTTTTGGACTCTGCAATTTATTGGAGAAGTTTAGGAAAATATTTAAACTTTTACTTTATACTAGTTTTCTTGCTCAAATACTATACTTGCATGTTCTTCTTGTATTGGTTGGATGTATTCTTGAGGAGAAGAAAAATAGGCCTTGCTTGAACTATGGCGATTTGTATTATTATTTTGGCAAGGGATTGTTTATCAAAGGGGACAAATATGGGTGGGGTGCACATGTACATTGACCATTTTCATGATTGACTTTGATGATTCCAATTGTTAGATGCACCATAATGGATTAGAGACACTTTTATGTATCACTAATAATGAAGAGGTATACTATACACATTGGAAAGGAACAAGTTTACATTTCCAAATATATCCAACCATCTTAAGGTAATTGAGAATACTAATCTAAATGTCTAAACTTTTCATGAAACTTAGAGGGTTCCACTTTTAGTCTTTTTATAAGATTTCAAATGGAGCCAATGTATAAACTCAAGTACGATAAGAATAAAAATACACACGTGTTAAGGTAACTTGAGTAGAACTTATGTCTCAAGAGCCAATGTATCTACACGTAAAAAATGGTATAGGAGAAGGATATAGAACTTTTTCAAGAAGATTGAGCACAAATCAACTTATGAACAAGTTGCATGATGGGTTGTAGATATTGTCCTATAACTCAAATAAAAGAAAATGATCATTTTGAAGGATATGGGATATCACAAGAAGTGGAAAAGTTTAGTCTATGATATCATTTGACTAAAATGGTGAAATATGCACTACTTAAATCATTTATGAGACAATATTTATGAAACCAATTTACATGCATCCATGAGATGGGTTTGATAGAGATCAACAATAGGTGCCTACAAGTTTCAAGTGAAAATTAAGGCCATGGTAAAGGTAACAAGCTCTATGACCTAAAGCATAGATCCCAAATGGAAATTTGGAGTAATCAGGGACATAAATGTTGATATATTTGAATAGTGATGTGCGTGAACACACTTAGGACCATCGGGGCACTTTTTTCCCTCTTTCGGAGTTTTTTTCCCCCAACTTGTATGTTTCTCTTTGAGAAATTTTCTTTGATGATGAGGGAGAAAATAATTCATCATCCATAGAATATGATTCTTTCTAGAAAGAGAAGAGATGGAGTCAAGATCTCTTAGTTGAGATTTCAAAAGTAGAGCTTTGAATCCAACTTCAAATTTATTTATTAAAATTTCATTGCACTTTCTTTCATATGGGAGTTTGATCCTCCATTATCTAAGAAAGAGATTTTTGGAGGACCTTTGTATTTGTTCTCATTTATGGAAAAATAGAGCAAATGAATTCATTCACAATATCCTTCAAGGGAAAGAGAGTGGAAAAACTTCCACTTTTGTAGAGATCTTAGATTATTACTTTCGTGGAAGTAAGTTGAGTTTAATCACAGAGATGAGTTTTAGGGATTTATATATAGAGGAACTAAGTATAGCTTGCTCCTAGATAAATATTCTAGCTTATGAGTTCATATTTTAGATTGCCTAAATAGGAGGGCAACTATCCTATTATAGGAAACAAGGAGATCAAGGATCTAGTTTCTTGCATTAGAGAGACTTGAAATTGGGTTATGACTTTTCATTTTAGACTTGGAAGAGATAGGGATAAATATGATCTGTAGAAGCATCAACCCCTTACTTGGTGTTTGGTCATGAAGATGATGATCTAGCATCATTTAGGAAGGTTCGTAATTATGGATTATTTAAATCTCATTAACGAATGTGCATTCACATGGAAAACTAAAGGGAAGAGAAAAGACTAGAGTTTTTACTACAATGCTAAAAGAGAATATTCCAATAAAGCTTAGTACAATTTATGCGTGGATAAAAATCCAAGAGCTTCTTGGATAATGGGATGTATAGATTTCATTCTATTACTAAATATTTCTTATATGTAAGCTAAGATGATGGACTTCTATATGACACAATGATAGTCTAGGTTAAAACTTTATTGTGAGTACATCCAAGATTAGGAATACCTAGAGTGGCATGAGGGTAATTCTATAATATTGGTTCAAGAGGGGTTTGAAACCAGTTTTCTATTTTCTTAAAGGTTAATATTGTTTATTATCTCTAATAAGGTTCACACTTGTATTGCACATTATTACTCCAACAAGGATATATAGCATGGATTGATGTCACTTTGGCGATGCTGATTTTATGGAATTAATAGTTTGGAAGTTAGGTGGTGTATATGATGGGATACATAGACACTTATTGAGATAGTTTTTCACTTTTTCTTTGCCTTCCAATGGGTTTTCTTAAGGTAAAGGGTACAAAAAAACAATAGATATAGACGACTATTCACATAATACATAGGGGGTAGTCAAAGAGATCATTCAATAGACTTTCCCTTTAGCCTTCCAATGTTTTTTGAGGACAAAGTGGAACTAAGGGGAAGGAATGTCATAAAGTAAGGTTGTGAACATTAATTTATGAATGTGAGGCTAGGAAGCATTGGGTGTGAGAGCCACTTTTTATGTAGAAAGAGTAGGTGGGAAAGTAATGGAGGACATTAATCCTCGCCAACTAAGGAAAACCTATAAATGGTCGTTATGGCAAGGAGGTTTTCAATGACTATTCTTATGTGTCTCAAGATTTGACTAGTTTATCTCTTGTAAATCATCCATACAAGCATTCATCTTCTTCACCATATAAAAGAAACCCTCTAAACAAAGGACATATACATCAAATGATATATATAAAATGAAAAATTAAGAGGAAATAGGTGAACCCTTTGAGGCTAGATTCACTTATGTAATTGAAAATACAAAATGGGTGTTCCCCATAGTTATTGTAAACTAAGAATGGTAAAGTAAGAGTCAGAAATAACCTAAAAACAATTTTGCAACCACGAGGGATGGTTATCAATTTTTTATCACTAATAATCTTTTGGAAAGAGTAACAAACAAGGAAGTGGAAATTTTCCTAGCAGCTTCTCTAGCTATAATCAAGTTGGGATTATGCCAAAAGACCGTCATAAGAGTTTAATACAAAGTGGAGGATCTATGCTCTTAAAATGAGGTCATTTGGGTTGAATAATACTCTTGCAACTTTCAAAGAATGATGTGTCATGTCTTGAAAGATCTTTTATGGAAATTCTTAGAAGTATATGTGAATGAATTATGTGCATATTCATCATGAAAAATTCAAAACACATCCCTACATTGGAGAAAATATTGGCTAGGTCTCTTTAAATCCTAAGAAATGTATCTTCATGGTTAGGCAAGGAAATATTATTGGACACATACTATCCAAAAATGGCATATCTACTCATGAAGACAAAGTCAAATCTATAGTAAATTTACCCAAACTAGAGAATGTCAAAGAAGTTAAATAATTAATGGGACATCACATATTTATCAAGTTTCTATTGCACAAGATGGGATATAGTCAAATTTTTGTATTAGGGTATTTAGTAATCAGACATGGTGTTGTAGAGGAAGACAAAGCAACAAAGAAAGAAGCAAAGGAAAGAAAGCTCCAAAAGTTTTTCAAAATTGGGCATAATTTTTCTTCTTTAATTTCCATGGTAGTACATCAAGAGCTTTGTAAATGCTCTAGAGGAGTCCTCTAGATGCATAATCCAAGACGATTGTTACATTAGCTTTGTACATTAGTAGGAATTTTTGAATTCGCTTCTTTCCTCTTGTGTATCCTCTTCTCCATGAGCTTGCATGTGTGTGTGATGCTTGAAATGTGTGTCTAGAGGTCGTGTTGACCCTTTTCCCTGCTGTTTTCACCATTGTGGTGTGTGTGTGAAGCTTGGGGAGCTGTGGAGCAAGAGTTGGTGTTTCCTATCACTCAGTATTTTGCTCATAACCCAAAGTGTGTTTGTTAGATTAGACTAAAATAACCACCATTGGATGTGTCTCGTCGAGAGCTTTGAAATTGAACCCTTGACTATATTTGGATCTTGGAGCTGAGAGAAAAGGCCTACTTGTGCTTACCACTATAGCAAGTATCATGAAATACATTTTCAATGAGGTAGGTGACATGAGAGATAGATAGACCTAATTTACATGCATTGTTTGCACATTCACTTCATTTGCCATTATGAAAGCACGTGTCCTCATACACTTGATACATCTATGTCCACGGATTGATAAATTAAAGTGTGTACTAATCCATCACTGTACGTACTTGTTGATGATTGAGGTATAGTCTCCTTCATCACAAGTTCCTAAGACTTCCTAAGCTTAGGTACACACATGTTTTTGGTCATTGTTTCTTTAGGCCTCGATCACCACTAGAAGCCAAAAACCCAAAAATTTCCATTTTCAAGTCACTTGTGTTGTGTGCAAGTATCGTGAGCTAGACAACGTCCTATATTGTGGATGTGTATCAAGGAAAATCAGGTGCATAAAGAGATTTGGGTGCTGAAAATTGAGCAAGCTAGTCAATGAGGTGAGCTCTTCACATTGTCAAACTCAAAAATTTATTAGATCACTCACAGAATGTGAGACGACATAGTTCGAGTATCACAAGGGTGTATCATGGGTTTTGAGAGAGATTTTGCTTCCACAGGCACAACGGAGACTAGGAGGGCACAAAGAGCACACAACCACAAAAATTTTTGAATTTGGACTTCATAAAGTCCAAGTATCATGACCAGATGAGTTTAGGTATTGCGATACCAAAATTTCTATGTGTCCTGATACTTGGCAGGCATTGTGTATCGTTGATACCTCATACTCACCATGTATCACGATGCCTAGGTATCGTGTATCATCAAGTTGAGTATAGTCTCCAACCGTGTATCGTGTATCATATGAAACCTCGTATTGTATAGCATGAGTCCAAGTATAATGTATCATGTATTGTGGCACACTCAAGTATCATGTATTGTGATAACATCTAGTATCATATTGTGGAAGTTAGTATCGTGTATCGTCCAACCCGTGTATCATGCCTAAGGCAAGTAGGCCAGTATCATGTATCATCTGAGCCAAGATATCATGTATTGCTTAGTTCCTATATCGTGTATCATCCGGCACAAGTATCATGTACCATGGCATAAGGAAAAAGTGACCAAAGAGCTTTGAAGGAGAAAATTAAAATTCCCAATACTCAACCATTGAACCATGCTATTCAATATAATTGGTAGATTATCTAAGAGGACCCAAGAACTAAGTGGTGAATGAACCTGAGATCCAAACGAGTGCTAGGGATTCAAACAAGGCTGATATCGTCAGTGGGAAGTATTAGCCAAAAGAGTACCCATTCTGTCTACAATGAGACTTCTAGTGACTTATAATAAGAACCCATAATGGATTGAGAAGATATGCGTAGGTCAGTGCCATTGACCGGGCTCATGTCAATGATAGAAGGAGAGTACATGACATCCCTGCAATACATTTTCACTAATGTACATGGATTGCCTATATACCTTTATGGACTTAATAGGTCCTTAGCTAGAATGAAAAACTCTACAAATGTCGAGATAGTCCCAAGACCGATTGTGAAAGATGAAGGATGATTTTACATGGAAAAGTTAGGACACATATATGTGGTGGCCGAAAACCCAAAAAGAATGAATGAGAGAGGAGAAGTTGAAGAACCAAAAAAACCCTACAAGACTCAATAATGGAGACACTATGACCACACCTAGGGGAAAATCAATAATCACCAATGTATGGAGAGGATATCCGATTCCTCAAGATGATGACCTAATTAATGTATATTTGGTAAGTGGGTTAGACAAATTGCTACAAGACACTTCATCGATACAAGGAGAAGGCATCAACCATGCGGTTATCTATGAATTGCAAGACCCTAAAAACTCACCTAGAGTTACCTACTTAGACCGAAACAA
The DNA here is from genome assembly GCA_020310875.1 of Ceratopteris richardii. NCBI lineage: Eukaryota > Viridiplantae > Streptophyta > Polypodiopsida > Polypodiales > Pteridaceae > Ceratopteris > Ceratopteris richardii. The sequence continues at coordinate 110,624,254 of CM035410.1, forward strand.
AAGGAGATATTGGCTTGTTGATGACCATGTTAAAAGGCACATTTTGTTGCACCAAGGTTCAATTGAAGGCTTGAGAGAAGGCTGAGTGGAAAGAGCCCTTAAGGCCACTCAAATTGTATAAATATGGCAATGCTTAATGGAGACTCACTCTCAGTTTTTGCGTCATCTGAAATGGCTTGTGATGTATTTTTACTTTAGGTTTTGTTGTCTTTTTTTTTCCTTTTACGTTGCTGGAATGCGTGCATCCCCTTGTCTGCTTGTTGCGATATAGCTATGGCGACCTGTTTGTCTCTTCTCTCTCACCTGTTGCAGGGAAGCGCAGTCCTTCTCTGCTAACACTGGCGCCGGCCATGGGGCTCCCTGCTCGAGACCAGGCAACCACATTATAGAACCACTTTAGGATAGAGCAGAGCTCTTAAAACCCAACCTCTGTTGGAGTTAGACATTTGTGGAAGCACATGAACAACACAAGGAAGAAGAAGAAGCTTGGAGCACAACACACAATACCGAATGTATTACCACTAGAATGTACAAAGATAAGTAGCCCATTAGGGCAATAGGCATATATACAAGCCGGGGGAAAAGACCTCCTAAAGAGGGAAAAAAGTGCCCCGTTGGTCCTAGTGTGTTCACACACATCACTACCTAAATATATCAACAAATCCCCTCTGGGAGTGATGCAGTGAACAAGGAACTAGCACTCATGTATAAGGAAATGCCAAGCTATGTGGGAATCACTCCACAAAAGGAAGTAAGCCCAAAGCTTTGCGGAAAGCTTCAAACTTCTCCCTAGGCAGAGCCTTCGTGAAAAGGTCTGCGATGCTCTCCTACGTGGGCACATATGCCAAGCTGATCTCCCCAGCGGAGAACCTCTTCCTGACATAATGATAATGCACCTCAATGTGCTTAGTGCGAGCATGGAACACAAGGTTCCGTGCAACTGCCAATGCGCTCTGATTGTCAGTGAAGATGGTGGTGGTAGAAGACTGACCAACACCCAAATCAGCCATAAGGCGTCTAAGCCACACACAGTCAATAGTCCCTGTGAAAGTTTCCCTATACTCAGCCTCACAACTGGAAGCGGCCACAATAGGCTGCTTCTTGCTCAAACAAGATATACATGAGCTACATAGCATGAAACAAAAGACATTAGTGGCCACACGAGTGTCATAGAAACAAGCCCAATCAGAGCCAGAAAAAGCATGCAAATCTGGCGGTAGTGATCCCCCCTTGGGATAAAACAACCCAAGTATGTGAGTACCACTCAAGTAGCGAAACATGGGCTTAACTGCCTGCCAATGCTTGACTCCTAGGTAATGCATAAACCTGCTCATCTATGAGACAACAAACTGAATATCTGGCCAAGTAATGCATAAGTAAATCAAGCATCCAACAACCTGCTGATATAGAACAACAACAAATGCATCTCCAGCATTATGAAGACTCAGTCGCAAACTTGTCTCCATAGGAGTGGCAATAGGTTTACAGTCTTCAAGGCCAAAACGCTACAGTAATGTGTCAATATATTTTGTTTGACACAAAGCCATTCCACTATCAACATGCATGAACTGAATGCCCAAATAATGATGCAAATGCCCCAAATCAGACATTTCAAATGAGGCATGCAAATCAGCCTTGAAATCAGCAATATGCTTCTCATGAGGACTAATGAGCAGCATGTCACCAACATACACCACAATGATCAGAAGTACATCATTTGCACGCGGTGCTTTCAGGTGGACTATTCTCAAAACCATGTGCAATCAGATAGGCATGTATCTTTTCATACCAAGCATGTGGTGCTTGCTTTAAACCATATAATGCCTTCTTTAACTTGCACACCTGGTTTTCATGCCCTTTCTACACAAAGCTAGGGGGTTGAAAAACATACACTTCTTCATGAAATTCACCATTCAAAAATGCTCTTTTAATGTCCAACTAATGTACATTCCAACCATGATGAGTTGCAAGTGCATAGATGCTACAAACAGTAATCATTCGGCAAGTAGGAGCAAAGGTTTCATCAAAATCAATGTCTCTTTCCTACACATAACCCTTTGCAACAAGCCTAGCCTTATACCTGTCAACTGTACCATCAAGTTTACGCTTCATCTTGTATACCCACTTAGTGCCAATGGCCTTCTTGCCAGGTGGCAAGTCACATAAAGACCAAGTACCATTCTTCATTATAGCATCATATTCAGATTGCATAGCAGCCATCCAATTTTCTGAATTTTGTGCTTCATCAAACAAAATAGGTTCAGTCTCATTACAGAGACTAGATGCAGTCATAGCATAGCAATTTGATGCAAAAGAGGCACTATGAGAGCGTGATCAAGTACGATATGATAGAGATGCATTTAATTTGCTATCACACAAAGTCTGCACTAGCCATTTTGGCATAGTTTTTGCCTCCTCAATATCAGCTCTCTCATCAACAAGTACATCATGTAAATCTGCATCAGAAATGGAATGATTTGCATCATCACATGAAACTTGCAAAGGCTGAGAAGTTGCCTCATTAGGACCAGCACTAGACTGTCCACCTGTAAAAAGAGGAAGCAAAGTATCATACATGTCTTTGGAGCTAACAAATGTCTCCTTAGTACACGAAAGCAATGGTTGAATAACATCTTCCACAAAAACAACATCACGGCTAACCAGAATGCATTTAGTCTGTGGATGATACAGACGATAGCCTTTACTTTTAGAACTGTACCCAACAAAAATACATTTTACTACTTTATCATCTAATTTTTTTGCGATGTTGTTCAGGCACTAATGCATATGCCAAACAACCAAAAACACGCAAATGAGCAACAGATGGCTTGCGATCATGCCAATCCTCATATGGCATGATAGACTACAATGCTGTAGTGGGACACCTGTTAAGCACATATGCTGCACACATGACAACCTCAAGCCAGAAATTATGTGGTAAAGCTTGACTCTTGACCATACACCTCACCCTCTCCATGAGTGACCTGTTCTTTCATTCAGCAACTCCATTCTGTTGAGATGTATACGAAACTGTACACTGGAGTTTTATCCCACATTCAGCCATAAATGCATTAAAATCAGAAGACATATATCCCCCCCTCGACCAGAACGGAGGGTGCCCATTTTACATGCTGATAGATTTTCAGCCAAAATCACAAACCGTTTGAAGCATATGAACACTTTGGACTTTACCTTCAAAGGATATACCCATGCATGCCTGGAAAAATCATCAATGAAAGTCACAAAGTAAAGATAATTTTCAAAAGAAGGTGTCTGCATTGGACCACAGACATGACTATGTACAAGCTGCAATTTCTGAGTAGCTCGAACTGAACCATCTTTTGGAAAGGAGGAACGTTGCATTTTCACCAATACAGCCTTCACAAACATGTTTTACAGGTGCCTCAAGTTTGGGCAAAGAGGACACCATTTCAGATTTCTGTAGGCGTAGCAAACTAGCAAATTTCAGATGACCAAAGCATGCATGCCAAAGCTTTGCATCTGACATAGCCTGAAAATCATGTACTGCACATGCCGAATCATTTACAGATCTTTCATAGTCTATGAGCTTATACATCCCACGATATAAAATGCTAGAAGCAATAATCACATCGCCATTTGACAGATCATGAACTGTACATCTGTCATCAACAAATTTCACAACCAAGCCAATCTTGGCTGATGCAGAAACTGATAACAGATTTTTCTTGATCCCTGGCACAACAAAGTGAAAGAACTACCATCAACAGTAGTTAAAATGATCTTACCAACTCCCATAACAGGATAAGGGGAGTTGTTGGCACATGTAACAGTATTCCTTGTAGGGGCAAGCTTGAGTGAAGAGAAGAAACTGCGCTTTGAGCTAATATGTTTGGTCGCTCCACTATCAAAGTACCAAACATCTGAGTCTACTATAGACATGCATTGCTCATGAGAAGATGGGTCAAAACTGCAAACAGTAGTAAACGCCCATTCTTCTTCCTGCACAAGATTAACAGACTCTGTTTTTGGTGTAGAGGCCTCTGCAACAACCACTCCAGCCTCTTTCTTCTTTGCCTCTTTAACAGTCAGTTTTGGACAGTTCTTTATGATATGATCATTTCCTTTACAGTACTTGCAAAACATTTTTTTCTTTTCTAATTCTTTTCATCTTTGTCTTCCCTCTTCGATTGTGCAGAGTTAGCAGATTTCTGCTTACTAATTGAAGAGCTCCATTTTCCTTTGCTCTTCTGACTAGCTAGGAAAGCTTGATATGCAACACCATTAATGGACCTGTTCTGCTTGGACTGATCTTTCTGCAATAGAACAGAGACTAACTCATCAAATGACAAGGCATTTGGATTGCCTTTCATCATCAACCGAAGAGTAGAAGCAAAACTCTGATATGAATCAGGAAGACCATTCAAAACGATCTGCACAAGTGAGCTATCTAGTATAACCTCATCAGCAGAAATCAATTATTCTTTCAAGTCTTTGATCTTTGTTAGAAAATTGTCCATAGAATCATCTTCATTCATGTGCTCACTCTCCAAATGTTTTCGGAGGTAAGCAACACAAGCCTCATTCCTAGCTTTATATAATATGGTAAGTGTATCCCAAGCATCCTTAGTTGTTCTGCAAGAGCGAATGTGAGGAATAATGGCACGTTTGATAGACAAAGCTATCAATGCATGTGCCTGGGCATCTCTACCATCCCAACAAATTTGCTCTACAGTAGGTGCAGCAGAAACCGCAACACGAGCAAGAATATGTAGAATATCATCTTCTTCGACACCTTCTGTATCAGCTTCAGTACCTGCAATTGTAACAGTTGCAAGTGTGATAGGACATTTTTCAACACCTTGCATAATGTTCCACAGTCCTTTTGCAGCCAATACATGTTGCATCATATAAGCCCATAACAGGTAGTTGGTACCATCCAACTTATCCTCAACAACCAACATACGGAATACATCACTACTTTGAGCCATGGCCAGTGACTAAAATACCTTGATGCAGAAAATTGACTATATCTCAAAAAGTTGAACAGAACTATCGAGACAAATTCTGCTAGACCTGTAGCAGACTTTGAGATGCTTATACTGGCGAACTGAAACTAGTATATACCTTTGACACAAAAAGACAAAATAGCCTACACAAGCACTATGATAGTGCGTTCGGAGGCTGAAATGAGCCTCAGATCGCAATTTCAGCACCACAGAGTGAAGCCGTTTTGATCTCATAAACATGTTGAGTATGCTCACCGAAATTTGTGCAATTTTGAGACTACAACCAGAGAGGTGTTGACGACACCCTAGATGAAGTGGCGACCTGCTCTGATACCAATTGTTGGAGTTAGACGTCTATGGAAGAACGTGAACAACACAAGGAAGAAGAAGAAGCTTAACCCATCAACAGAGCGTGCAAAGTTAGGCCACAAGTGCATTTTTCCATGCCAAGGACCAACCCAAACTATCAGACAAACATAGGAAATGGAAGTGTCAATAGACCACCTTTCCCGATGAGACCACCACAAGGAGCCGGACTAGGTGTACCACCAATACGTCGTGCTATCCCCATAGTCCTTCAACCACCAGAACTGGGTAGAAGACTAAGGCCAATTCAAGTAGTCAAGTGCATGAGGAATCATTATGGTGGTTCTGGAGAACCATATGACCATATTACTGAATTAGAGCAATTGCTACGGGCCAAGCAGGTGGATGGATTTTTTGTCCAATATAAATCTTTTGGCCTTACCCCATGGAACAACTTTGACCTGGTTCCAATCATTGGACCCTAATTTTTTTGTAAATATTGAATAATTCTTTCAAGAATTCATTGGTGAGCTCACCAAGAGGGGCATCAAACACAACTCCTCTTCATTGATTCATAGCTTCAAATAGAATCCTAATGAGATTGTAAAAATAGCAGCCAAACAATTTAATCAATATGTAGACAAGTGTCCTACAATGGAGAGACCCTCTCACTAGAAATGATATCTTTATATTTAGATGGCTTAACCAACAAGACATTGAGAACCTTGATTTATGTGAAATGATTACACAAATTGAGTGACTCTCTACAAGAGTGTATAGACTTGGAAGAGGACCCAGCGGATGACCTAAAATCCCATAGAACTTGACAAAATTAGAAGATACTAGTAGTAATGCAACCTCTAACACCAACAATGTAGAAGAACTCATGGAACTAGTAGCTAAGAAGCTAGGTGTTCAAGGAAAGAAAAGCTTCCAGAATCATCCCTTGAGGGTACCCATGCTAAGAAGGTGCATGCATTGTGGTGGGGATCATCCATCTCATAATTGTTTAAGAGGAGGGTTGGTACCCCCACAACCCTATCAATACAATAAAAAACAAGCCGAGGGACCCAATTTGTATTGTCATATTGAATAGAAATACACCAATCATAGTACAAAAAATTTCCCCTTCAACAAACAACCTAGACCCTCTGCTCCACCTCAGTATCGACCTTATGGATACCCCCCAGAGATCAAGGCAAAGAGGTTCCTAGATACAATCCATACCAAGGGCCACCTATGGCAACAAGATCATACAAGTATGAAAAATACAATCAACCTCAGCCAGTGTTAGGGAAACAACCCCCACACCCTCAAAATGTAGCGCCAGTAAAGTATGCTCAATTGGAAGAAAACTTGGAGAGAGCCATTGTGCTAGCCATGACATTGACAAACACAAAAAACATAGGCTAGGGATTTGATCAAACTCAAGGAGGTTACTATTCCTATGACATGTCTTGTGGAGTATGACTAGGCCTATGAGCAATCTTATTATGGATACAAGGGGTATGAGAGCTCATATGGATTGGAATATGCTAATCTCATGTACACCACCCCTAGGGCCCCAATTTTGAACAAACCCCCAATAAGACCCCCAGTGCCTAGAGGACCATGCTATAGATGTCGTGGAGATCATTTCATTAGGGAGTGTACCTTGCCCTACAACCCGCCACCACCATATGTTTGGGAAGGATATTGTAATGATTATGGCAAAGAACACTTGTTTAGAGATTGTCTGAAGAGCCCTAATAAGGTATCAACCACCACTCAGATAAATGTGATCAAACCAAGGAAATTTTATACGAAAACCATAATTAAACCTAGGGATTGGTAAAGAAGAGTACCAACTCATGGACTCATTAATAGATATAGGAGAAGCTCTGTGCAATATATGAACTTCCTTAGCTGAGAGACTAAAGGCACAACTCATTCCAACAAAGGCACATATGATAGGGATTGGAGGAAACATCATTGAATGCCTATGAGAAATATCCATGTCTTTACATTTAGGTAATAATACCATGCAACAAAGACTCTTAGTCTGTAAAGACTCAGACCTTCTGGAAGAATTGTTCCTAAGACAAGATTGGATTTTTGAATTCAAAGTCACTATCCATCTAGCTCAAGGACATGTATCAACAAAAGTAGGCCATAGAGAGGTCTTTAGCCTCTTGGATGAGAAGCCCCTAAAATACACATGTGAGGAAAACCCTAGGATCACAAGTCTAGGTGACCATACTAAAGAACTCCCATCAAATCCCTTATCGACTGGTTCTACTATTCTACATGCACCTACACATTGTTCTAAATTGCCTAATCTGCCTATCTCTACTTCTCAAGAAATTGATCATGAGCAACTTAGTGAGACAATTCATCCTGAAGAAAATTATGAGGAAGTAACCACTTATCCATCCTCGAGGACAATACAAAAATGGCATTGTCAAGGTGCAAGGCAAGTATGGATTTGCAAGGACCAACTACAACAATACAAATATAAGGAGAACTTGGAGGTACACAGAAATCCTAAGAAACAAGGAACTGACAGAGATCAAAGCTTACAGTAGAATGGATTATTAATATTACAAGTATGGATACTCAAACGATTAATGAATGCTCAAAGATCACAAAAGCAAAGGTGAATTCCAAGAGTGAAGGATGAAATAAAGACTTTAGACAAAGCAACTCACATGATTATCAAAGACTTCAAAGCCTCCCCTAAAGGCAAGGGACTAAGAGGACCAGCAAAGGAAAATAAGCTCCAACAAAAAGACAAGTACATATGGAGGATTAAAGCAAGGAATCAGAATACAACATTAGTGTGGAGACTGAAGGAATGACAAAGAATGTGCCAAATCAACAAGAAGGATTAGTGTTGCACTCATGTTGAGCTGAATGCACCAAGAGTATGCAATATAGGGCCACACTATAAGCCCTCACATTCGGCACACAACGTTTTCAACTCATTTAGTGGTGCACATTTCCTTTCAAGGAATAGAACTTAGCTTGTACAATAGTAGTCTAAGAAATTTCCCTAAAAAATACTAACAATTGCATTGGCTATGAATAATTCTGATGTTTTCTTTCAGAAATACAAAAACAAGAAAATGAAAAAAATATCATCAGGCATGATGCTCTTCTCAAACTTGTGAGAAGTAGCGGGATCACAACAAACCATGATTGACTGTAGAGATTGGAAGAAAATGCAATTTTTCAAACTTCGAATTAATCATTGATTCTATTTCAAGTACAGATGGCTTCTGAAGATTTTGAAGCAACCCATAAAGAGGAGATTTTGGAGTTCCTTTGGAGAGTGCAATCAAAGCAAGAGGACATTAGTTCCGTGATGAGTAACCAACGGGTGACCATCTGTTTTTAATCACAATCAAAATCATGGACAAGGATCACCAATTCCTTGTAATGTCTCAAGATTTCAAAGTGCTGCATGAGCTACCGAGAACACTCGATACATGGACCAAAGCCGGCATTGAGGGATATCTACGGTTACCAATTTATAAGATAGATTTTGAAGGTTGTACCCAAGTCATGAAGAATGGGAGTCATGAAGCAAAGAACTGAACATTTCTAGACATCAAACAAATAGATACAAAAGAATTTGTGTGGCTGGTGCATCAACATTTCTATTTTCCTCACATGCACAGATACACAACACCAAAAAAGATTATAGTACAACTACTCTCACATGCGGTGAAACACATTGGAAATCCAATCAATTTCACACCTTAAGTATAAAAACGACTTTTTGAAGCAAAGAAGCAATGGGACAATAAGAAGTTCCGAAATGGAAGTGTCGCATTGACCATATTGATATATCATGCACTCAACATCTAGGAGCACCTCAGAGAAATGCCTTCTACAGTAGAAATGGTTGAATACGTGAAGTTAGCAACTGTCCCAAAGAGGAAAGAAGGTGTGGTGATCATAGAAGAAGCTTTCTCGAAGATATTGATGAGGGGTGCAAAAAGAATGAGGGACAAAACTACAATGGATGTAACTCCATTATAAAAAAGAACACATCTAATTTTGAGAACAACTTTGGTGCAACCAACACCCATTATGGACGTTGGATTACAAGAAGTCATACAAGCAATGCATGCATATACAAAAAGGCAGGTGAACCTTACAGTCCAAGGTCACCATTATTGATATACGAGCAAAATAATGAGAATTCAATCCGAAAAAAAACTATCTCAACTGGACAGATACAAGGACTTGGGTTTAATGAAATCAAGCTCATCTTCAGAATCCCAAGATGAAAAAGAACAATCAACCATGAACGTGGACATTCAAACAGAAACAAATGATGATAGAAAGTGGGATGAACTAGATCAAGTGGTTGACCACAAAAAGTGGTTATTGAAGAAAAAGATGGTGACAAAAACATAGTGAATGAAGAACAACAAGAAGGCAATCGTATAGGAGATGATGTATATACACTCCGTATGAATGAGACCATGACTGCAATTCAAAGAGATCATTACAGAAGGTACAAAAATTATGGTGCATCCCAAAAAAGAAGTACAAGAAGTGGAGCTTAAAGACAAGGAAACCTTTGAACCAATAAGAGTAGTAGCAGAGTCATCCCCAATGGACGGGACATATGAAGGAAGTAGTTTCAAGAAGGACAAAGAGAAAGAGGATGAGCTTGAGGTGAAACGTCAAATACAACAACCCTTTAATGAGACTCTGCATGTCAATAAAGGCAAATATGTGCTAATGGGAGAAGAGCCAATTATACCACAACATTGCGAAATGTGGACGTGACCCAACTGAAGCCAGTAGTAAAAAATATGATTCAAATAGCCATGGACACAAAACAACAATTGATGGAAGCCAACAAGGAATACGAACAAGCACATGTAGAAAAAGTTCAATTCAAAGCTCTAAGTGAACAAGTGTTTGATCAACTAATGAAAGCACAGCTGGAGATAACCAAAAAAGCCGAAGAATCCATGGAAGCCACTAGAGAGATCAATAAATTAAAGGAAGAAAATGCAAAATTGAAGCACCAACTAGATGAAATCAAATAGAGCATAGAGCATTGTTGAAGGAGAAAGCTCCAACCTTAGGAGCCAAGGGAAATGAAGCCTAAACTTTGGGAAAATCACAACAATTTCCAAGAAATGAGATTCCATACTCCCACTTCCTGCACTTGTTTTTTAGCAAGAGCAAAAGCAATGCAAAAGTCATGATAATGCTTCCATGCATGCTATTCTTGTGGAGAATTTAGTTAATTTCTTATTATTAGCTAATAAGGGGACCAAGGCCCTAGTTTATGTTTCCCTCTGTGGGCCTCTATTTTAAAGTCAAGTCATCATATCCCATTACCTACTCCTACAATGGTAGAGCTAGTTGGCTCTTGGTTCAAGTTGGTCCCTCTACTATTAATAATTGCCATGAGAACCATCACTTTAGGGGTAAGAGTCAGATTGGAGACTTTCTTGATTGTATGTGAAGAATGCCTTCCTCGCTTGAGAGCTGTGGGACATTTTGGTGGAATAACCTATCAGCTTTGTGGGTAGCGAGTACAGAAAGCATGCAACGAGGCATGATGAAAGATTATGGAAGTAGCAGTTGGTGGATTATGTAATGAAGCCTCTCTGCTGGTAAAGAGGAAGGATGTTGAGAACAGAGTGTATAATGAAAGTATAAGGGATATGAAAGAAAGGCCAAAGAAGGAATTTGAGAACATCAGGCCTTGGTGAGCTGAAATACTTGTTACTTATGGAAAGAAGGAGGCATACGGTTAGTGTAGAGAATGGGTGTGTTGAACGACGGAAGGAAAGTGAGTGGAAAGGGCAATGAAGGTAGATATCGCACTTCTGTACATGTAGATGGTGACGGAAATCATGTGTGCTTTCACAATTGTGTGCTACAAACACGACAAGACAAAGAGAGGGACGTTGAATGAAGGTAATGAGTGATCCAAAGTGTAAGAAGATGAACGCAAATGCAAAAGTGAAGGTATGAAATTAGTGAAGCATTTAAGATGAGTGGAGGTGATCCGAAAGTGGAGCTCATCAAGGTAGATGCCAATGAATTGCAACTTGGTTGAGATGATGTTGCTGAACATTTTGATGGGTAGGACGATGATGTTAGGCTTAAGTTGATCGTGGGTCCAAGGTAAAGCATATGGTATTTTGGAAGAGTTGGTCACGGGTAAGGAGATTGGCACTTATGTGATGCATTAGGAGAAGGTGGGCAAGGATGATTGACAGACCAATGGATTGGGAATTTGAATTTGAACCTGAATGAAAAGGGATTATTGTGCAAAATTATGTTAAGTATATATTTTTTTTCAATAGAACAGGAGATATCCTGGTTTCGTGGTGTAGTTGGTTATCACGTCAGTCTAACACACTGAAGGTCTCCGGTTCAAGTCCGGGCGAAGCCAGAAGATGGCTGTTACCCTCTCTTTTTAGGGCACATGCCAAAGTAAGCCCTTTGCAATGAGATACCATCAATCTCATGCGCTTCTTAACCCTTTGGAATGAGATACCATCAGTCAATCGATTAGCGTTGTCAATTTCTCAAACCCCTGCTCTTCTTCTCGAGTTTGGTGCTTGGAAAAATATGCTTCTTCATGCCACGAAGCCTTACTCATACGTGGAATACCATCAATCTCATGCGCTTCTTAACCCTTTCGCATTCTTTAGCTACAATCAATCAAGGGATATCTCTAACCTAAGCTGGAACCACAATAAGTCCTTCCAAAAGGATAGACGGGACTTTCCCTCCATGAAGGCCTTGTCTCCACCTTGGAACTCTCTCTTTGTACTGCTCAAGAAATGAGAACAACAACAAGCCAGCCCTAACAAATGAGGCTACTTTACACTTTTATAGATTTTTGAAGGGCTATGTCCACACTGACGTGCCCCTCCCAATCAAATAGTAGGTCCTAAGGCTAATCTAGAGGCCAAAATGGCGTCCAACAAAATTATGGGAAATGTTACGAAGCTTATTCTGATGCTCATGAGGCTTGAATACTATTCTTTATACAAAAATAAAAATGATTCAATGCCAGAAGTTGGCTAGTTTACATGTGTTATTGGGGAGAATCATAATGTGGAGTAGGTTGTAAGCTTCAAAAAAATAGTGGATCCCCTCCTTCTTCACTTCCTTGCCCTTGTTTCCCTTTCAATCGATCTTGACCCTTTGCCTTCGATTTTGGCCACTTTGTTTTCACACTTCAATGCTTCTTCGAAGCTTCCTCCAACACTCCCCCCTCACCGCTCTCCTTCATCCTCGACAGATGTTGTCATGAGTGCTATTGACCATGGGCATTGATGCACATATGGAAAGTGCTAAGAACAAACAATGTAGCCATCATCTTTGACACCTTCAAAAGCTTTGTAACAAGTACATGCACCTACTTGGACACTTTTTTAGTACAATGTAGATCTATATTTAGGTTCTAGCAAAGATTCGATGCACTAATTTTATTGTCATCACAAAAACGATGATTTCTACACCTCTCATCGACATGGCTAGTGAAGGCATATATTTTTCTTAATCCCCGCACAAATATGGCATCCAACAATGTGAATGCATTGCATTTCCATTATCATTAGTATGGAAAGCTCTTCCAACTCTCATGACATGATATGATGATTTTTTTTTGCATATGTGAGAGTAGTTCAATTGATGGAAGGCTCGGTTCTCTTTTCTATTGTTCTTGAGTGATTTTAAGCTTGTGATTGTGGAAGCGATACAATACGTCTACAATCTTTGAGGTTGAAACACTGTGATAATGTATCAATGTTTTTTTTTTGACACCGAGTTGTTCCCCCATCAACTTGCATAAATTGAAGGCCCAAATAATGGTGCAAATGCCACAAATCTGACATCTCAAAAGAGGAATGCAAATCAGCCTTAAATTCAGTAAAAAACTTCTCATTAGTACTAATGAACAACATACCATCGAGATATACAACAATGATCATAATTACATCATCTACACACTTAACATATAAGGTGTTGTTAGTTGGATTGTTCTCAAAGTGCACAAATACTATGAACAATGGTCATTCTCCATGTGGACACAAAGGTCTCATCAAAATCAATGCCTCTCTCTTGAGCATGACCTCTAGCAACAAGCCTAGCCTTATACATGTCAACTATTCCACTAAGCTTGCATTTCAACTCGTGTATCAATTTAGTGCCAATATCCTTTTTGTATGGAGGCAAATCACATAAACACCAAGTACCAATCTTCATAGTAAACATCATCTTCTAATTGCATAGGAGACATCTGTAGCTCAATGATGAGTAGCACCTCCTTTAATGTCAATCCGGGAAGACGTGAGGATGGTATGAAGACCTCGAGCAAGTGGAGGCACAAGTGCGTGAGTGAGAAGCACACTAACATGCACACACATACACACACACGCGCACACACGGCAAGACAAAGAGTGAGAAGCAATGGAGTTCTTAGATTACTTTCAAAAAGCTCTTACAAGCTCATTTCAATTACAATCCAACCTCAAAAATGAGCTCTCTAGCTCCTTTTATAGTTTTTGACTAGCTTTGGCCCTGTTCAGACCTAGTGTCCGGCCTAGTTAAAAATTAGGTCCTAGGGCTTATTAGAGGGCTCAAACGAGATCTAAAAAATATGAAAATTGGCAGGTAGATACTTCTAAAGCTCCTCAAGCTCAAGGACTCCTTGGCTTGCACAAAATGGAGCTACAAAAATACGAAATGATATTTACAATGGTTTTTAGTGATGAAAATCACTATTTGTGTAGGGATTTTCTCTGTTGATTTGTCATACACCTCTTTGAGCTCCCTACTTGCTCTTTCTTCTTGTGTGCTCAACTTCTTGATGTCTGAAAAATTTAGATGGCCTACTTGCCAGATCTTCTTTGACTGCCATGTCTGCTTGTGCTGTCCCTTCGCTCTGACTCTCTTCGTCTTGTGGCTCCTTCGGTTCCCTGACTGCTGCCAACACCCCCCCCACTCTCGCGTCTGTCGCCCCTGACAGACCCTTGTCTAGAGGGTTTTTGAACATAATATTGGACGACATCGGAGGCTAGGTGGTGTTCTTCGAGTCGTAAGCCGCGTGCTAGATCTGTGAGCAAATCATCCCAATTCACAGGTCCGGGAACATTTGGATGAGGCACCCTCAATTGTTCTGAGTGAATAGTTCTCTCCACAACAAATAATTGGAGGAGATGTGATGGTCTAGGTATAAAGATTTCGGAGTGATACTCCCAGAATCCTGTGATGAACATCTCCTCAAATGTCTGTTTAAAGCAGGCTGGGAGGTACTTGATTCTGGTGTGCCAAGCATATATTACTTCAATTGAGGGGGTGGTACTCATATCGTACACCAGATCCTGGTTTCCTGTCACGAAGCCTGCTCCTGAGAAGTGGGGGTCCTTAATATTCTTAAACGTCCTGAAAGTGATCAGCATTAATTCAAATATTTTCATACACATCTGGGCCATCACATCGGGATTATTGCGTAGCCGAATGCTCCAGTGACGGATTGTAGAAATCATGTAGTTCACCGTGGGGGGTCCTCGTGGAGGTGCTAGATAAACGTAATTTAACCATTTTGCGCAGGCTTTGATGTCTCTGACGGCAATAGTGAATTCAGGCCAGGTGCGTCTTCGAAGAACTGGAACGTAACAAGGATTATATTTAATAAACAACGGCATATTATTCCAGGTTCGGACCATTTCAGGATATGTTTCCAAAAGCCTGATCCTCCAGGTGGGTTGATGGATGGACCCACGCTTAGCACTTTCCGGTATATCGTCTGGACCAAATTGTGTAGCAAATGTGGGAGGCTTGCCACATTGTCGTTGAATCTCGGCGTTGTAATCGGCCAAAAGTATGCAGTATGGCACATATTGGTCATTATTGGTGCCGATCCATCTATGATGAGACATGCTTCTGAAATATTCTGACTGTATGACAGTTTCTTCTAGGTTTGCTAGTGATTGGATCTGAATGGCCACCCGTTCTTCGTGGGTGTTCGTTGTCTTTTCCAGTGTTTGAAGCCACTCGGGTGCTTCTACTTCCAAGGTGTCTAGTCCCTCTGAGGTTCGTTGCCCTCCTGGCATTGGCATAGGAACGTATGGTTCCTCGTACGAATCATCTACCTCAATGGGAACCAAGTCTTCTGGCTCAGGTTCAATAACTGGAGAGGGTTGTCTTTCATACTCTAGTAACTTTTTCTGGAGCTCAACCACTTGCTCTGTCAATGCCTTCACTTCCTCTGAAGTCGAGGCCGACTCTATTACTTTGGTTGGAGCCTCCTGTTCCTTGAGCTGGCCACGCAGCTCATCACGTTCCCTTTCCAACTCATCATGAGCATCTAATAGATCTGCATAGCTTTCTAAGATGGTCTTCATTGTCTCTGAAGGTACGGCTTTAAACTGCTCTGGATCAATTTCGTGGGGAGAGCCTTCCATTGCCGCTTCCAGATTCTCTTCATTTTGTTTCTGCAGTCTCTTGTTCTCTTCAAGTGCTGTGGCCATATGTTTCCTGAGTAGCGCTAAGTTACGTCTGACTCGTAGGTTATCGGCCTGGTATACTTCGAGCAAGGCTTCTAGTTGTTTGATGCCTGATTCTTTCGATGGTTGGGGTGCCTCCAGTAGTGTTTGGTGAGCCTGCTCAAGCGTTGTATAACGTTGATTCACATCTGCATTTTCCTCTTCAAGAATTGTAAGTTGCCTTTATAAGTTCTGGTGATTTGTTGTCAGTTGTTGATACCGGTCGTCAAGAGCTCTGTACTCATTCTGAAGCTGATATACACATTGATACCGGTCGTCAAGAGCTCTGTACTATTTACATTAAATGATGCAGGGAGAGGTGAAGATGCAGGGGGAATGGGGGCGGGAAAGGGAGTTGTGAATGATGTGGATGCAAGTGGAGATGTGGGTGGAGGGGGTATGGGGGACGGAGGTTGCATGGGGGAAGGGAGTGGTGCTGTGGCAGGAGATGTTTCCATAGTGTCAAATGTTTGGGTGACCGTGTAGATGGGAACCGTGGGTGGGGTGGATGTGATGTTAGTGAAGAGAGTGGTGAATGTGGGCATAGTGACTCCCCCGAATTGGATTCCTGGAGAGAGTGGAATTCCCATGACGATTGTGGTGATATTGGACGTGGTGGCAATAGTGTCACGTGGTGGAGTGAGTTGTGTAGTGAGGGGTGGGGAGGGCGGTGACAGTGGTGCTTCCTGATGTTTGTCTGCTTGCGTTGTATCTCCTGGTGCTGATACATTGATATGAATTTGTTTCCCGGACCTCATGGGACGGGCGGGAACTCTTTTCTCAAATCGGTGAATGTAGGCCATTGCCTCATGAATGGCCTCATCCAATCCTACTGCATCGGCGTGTAGGTTGATGGACTCGATGAACATATCATCCACGCCTTCCTCTGCCAGCAATTGGTTCATGAGTTTCTTGCCTGCTTCAAGTGACATTTTATGCTGTTCTTGAACTAGTTGCATGGTTCGATATAGTCTTTTTATTTGTGCCGAATACGCGGGGGCACTTGCTAACTCTGAAAGTTCATCATACTCTTGTTCTTCGTAGGCTTCTTCCCCTTGTTCGGTCTCTTGTTCATCGACGTCGACTTCTACAACTTGCGATTGGGTGGGGGCTGACGTTGTTGTATGGGTTTGTGGTTCCTGAGCTCGCTCTGTTTCCGTTTCGAGATTAGAGTCGTAGATTAGTCTAGCCACTTCTTCATCAGTGAGATCATTGAGAGTAAAGCCCTGTGGAAATTCCAAGTCCGATGGGACGGGTGGAAACACCAGATTGGGTCCCTCTGTACTTGGTCTTGGTAGCCGAATGGTGAATGGTCTAATGCGTCGTGTCTGGGGAGGGGTAATCTCTGGTGTAGTGGTGGCTCCCCTTGGTTGAGCGCAGGGTAATTGGACTCCCCCTCTCATCTTCTTTGATGGGGGACCTGCCGCTGATAGCTGTCTCTGGAATTCCTGGGCCCGGGACCATACAAGTGCCCGCTGAATAGGCACGTCATAGGCTAGACATCGGTAGATTATTTTGGTCAGAGCACAACACCCGTGGAGCACATTTTTCTGCTTCTTGTTCCACCGTTGATGGGCTAGGTGAATCTGATCTATGATCCAATGTGGTATGTTGATAGGGAGGTTTTCTGTCTCTGCCAAATACAAGCTAAACCATATCTTCTTTGGTGGCATGGTGAATCTTTCCTGGGCTGGAAAAGCAAAATGCTGCATGACGGTCCGTAGGTGAAGAGCGATGGTCGGTGTCATTGTTACCATATCCTTCAGCTTATTGAGATCTTTATGTTTCATTCTGCCTGGAACCATTGTTTCCTTTTCAGTAGGAATGTGCATACCATACATGCCCAATGCTTCTCGTACCAGATTGAGGGTCAGTTTGAATCTTTTAAGTTCGTGGCCCGGCAATAGTGAGGGTAACACAAAAGTGCTGTCGCCTCCCTTGGCCCTGCTAGGAGTGATGGTACTGATAAGATAAGAACAACGTAAGAAATCTGGCTTCGGTAAGTGGGCCCTAAAATAACTGTTCAGGCCAGCTTTGGTCCATACTGAACGCATTACTTCGGCATTCTGATAGCTCTCAAATTCGCGCGTGAAAAAATGGTAGCGTCCCCATTTACCATTAAACTCCAATTCAGCTTCCCAAAAATAGGTTC
This sequence comes from Ceratopteris richardii, assembly GCA_020310875.1. Classification (NCBI taxonomy): domain Eukaryota; kingdom Viridiplantae; phylum Streptophyta; class Polypodiopsida; order Polypodiales; family Pteridaceae; genus Ceratopteris; species Ceratopteris richardii. The sequence continues at coordinate 110,642,217 of CM035410.1, forward strand.
CATCACCCAATGGTCCTGCAACATCACTGAACCAATGAGCGTGTTTGCCCACTTGAGAGGTGTGTCCCTGGGGAGGATCCTGAACTGGGAGTCCATGCACAGCTTGAAGTTCTTGCGGTCTTTCGGTGAGATGTGGTTCGAGGAGGAGTGTTTCTATATCCACAATCTGTGCGCTGGATCCGGCGTGAGAACTGGCGCCTCCGGCTTCTGCCATGGCCCTGCTTGCTTGTTGGTTCTGTGAGAATATAGAACCATGTGTTAACATTGGAATGGACAGAATAAACCCGTTGTTGTCCCCGTTACAACATTAACATGAGGTAGATGATGAGTCAGTGGTTAGTAAGTGCACGATGACAGTGTGTGTAGTTAATGCCTGGATAGTCCTAGGAGCTAGATGGAAAGATGCACTGTCTGACTAATGCAATTAGTAAGTGGAGATGAATTCACAGATTGGGGTCGGGGGGTTTATTACAAGTCTTAGGTTGCCAAACACCATGGATGGCTTTTGGTCTTGGTTTTGTGGAGATTCGGGAGGGTTGCATGAGTGATTCTGCTGGGAGTTGTTGTGTCATTGGGACCCATTTACGAGTGAGTCTGTGCGTGCTTCTAGGTGGCAGTGTGTTCAAGTGTATCAGACAAGAGTGGGTGGCAGCTGCTTGAGCGCGTGAACCCTGTCGTGTATGATGTGAATTATGTGGGGTTAGTTGAGCCCGCAAGCAAGCCTTAGGCATCCAAATTTGTCTTGATTGTGGGTTGGCCTTCATCGACTTCTTGGGTACCCAAATGGATTTCACTTTCTCAACAGAGGTTTTAGGAGTCCTCGTATTAGCATCAAGTCGTCGATTACTAATAGGAAGTTGAGACCGTTGTTGCGACTTAGTTACGGCCGACAGCTCGTCTTTCCGCACCCACATTTGTTTCATCGGCTGAGTTGTTCTGCTTCACGCGTTCTTTTGGTCTCTCGCCTGGAGAATCTTGAGTGATTGATCTGCCCTTAGTTGCTGCCTCCTTCTGGCCTTTGGAAAAGAAGGGAGTTCCATTGTGGTTCTGGCTCCTTCTTTGAGATCTTCGTTCTTCTGTATCACATAGCCTTGGACAAGAACAACATGGTCAACTTCATGTGTACCCCTGGAGGGACCAGGAGTCTGTGCCTTTCCTAGTTCCTTGAGTGCTCCATTATTTAACTCCATTGTAATTCTAGTCTGATTCACCCATACCTGAAGAAGTCCACTTCTTAGGTTTAAGTTGACTGCTTGGTCATAGATCCAGTCTTGACCCAAGACAAGGGGTTCAGTGAGGTCCTCATCTTGACATACTAGTACTTTAACTGTCACATTAGGAAAAAGGGTGAACCCTGCATGGGCCTTGTAAGGATCCCTAATTTTCAGGGATTAAGCCTCATTCTGCTGTTGTCTAAGGGGACAAAGTGCATTTAATAGGGCACTTTTTAGTAGGCTGGAGTAGGCTTTTTTTAAGGCTTACTAGGCTCCTCTCTCTCTTCTTTTAGAGAGAGAGAAAGGGAATCTACTTTCCACATCATCAAACTCAAGCATGTATGGGAATAAAAAAATGATTTTTTTTTAAAAGTCTCAATTTCAGTGTTTATTTACTTGAAAGGGCTCATTTTTTAATATATATGTCATAAGTGACCTTTTTTGAGTTTAGTTTCTAATTTTCCTTTTGAAAAAGCAATATTTTTAAAATCCCTCCAAAAGTAGAGTGCCACATCATCAAATCCGTAACTATTCTTCACCCAAAAAATGACTTTTTCAAAATTTCAACATTTTTGGCTATTCTCAGTGGAAAAACACACTGTGACCCATCCTCATCCAAGAAAACAAACTTTTCTTGAGAAAATCATGCTCTAGCATCTCTTCCAAACAAATTTCTGGTCTCTTTCTCAGTATTGTTTAATTGTTGGAAAAGATGGTGTTGACACCTATTACAAACCTCACATTAGGACGTCCTCATGCCCCAGCATCAACAAGTATCCATGTTCGTGTGCCCAGAGAGTTTGCTCCAAATACACAATGCAACAATGATGTGAACTCTCAAAATGAGCGTCGTGAAGCTGGAGAAAAGAATATTGATCTTTGGACTCATGGTTCATTATACCCTCCTGATCCAATGTCTTCTTACCATCCAACATTCCATAACCTCTCAACTTTACTTCAGTTCATCAGTGCCGGTAAAGCTGGGCTCTTAGGTTATTGTCAACGATTATCTACACATTCAACTGCCATTACTAAGTATTGGATTCAACAATATCAACTAAATCATACAAGGTTGGTCACTTTTGAAAGCACAATCATATCTTTACAAGAAAAGCTTGCAGAGCTTGAAAAGCATATGGAAGAAAAGGAGAGAACAATTGAGGAATTTAGAAACACTGTCCAACACTTGAGAGAGACTCCACTTGGGATGCGACGTAGGAGACGATCATTAACATCCTTTGACTCTCTTTCAATTGGTGGTGGAGCACGCAAACGACGAGTTTTTGCAATAAGGTTTGGCTTGTATTTGTTTCTCTTTTTGGAAGACTTTTATATGTATATATATATATATATATATATTTCTTGTTATGTAGGTCATTCGTTGAAGATGTTAATGCATCATCAACAACAGAGGATCAATTCAAGTTATTAAATTCTTGTTTGACCAACAAGCAGGTGGTTAGTATGGAGTCACGGATAGGAAACCTTATCAAGAAGAAAGTGATTAAAGATTTCACAAAAAAGTTACAAGATATTATCACTCCTAGAGACGTGCAGATGGTATGTGATGAAGCAGGAATTAGTACTAAAGGATACAGTGCATTGTACAACCTTTTGAAGCATTCATTAGAAAGAGAAGGTATTTTACAGAATATGTTTCCATCTCCTTACAAGGTATCGCTAAAGAAGTCAATGTCCAATGAAGATATAACTAGTATTCTTGGAAACTACTTATATATAGAGGATATTATGCCTATGTCTATTTATCATGTATCTACATCCAAAAAAGAGTTGAAAAGCGCAGTTGGAAATGGATTTCCTTACACAAAGTACAACAACATATTCGTGGATTTGGAGAGGCTTCAACAGGCAATGGTTCAATTTTACAAATCTACTATACCAGGTATGTGCACTATTGTTACCTTGATATACATTGTATTTTGATGTTAATACCAAATTACAGTTTATATTGAAGTTAGATGAATGCCAGATTATAAAGGGACGACGAATGGAGAGATTGAGTTTGACACTCATGAATGAAGCTATGAGAAATGCCATATCTGATGAAAGTTGTAACTCTAGCTCTAAGTCTACATATAGTGTTCAATCCGAGAAAGAAATATGGTGGTTAGGTGCTATTGAAGTACCTAAAGAATCCAATGATGTTCTTTCATGGATTTTTAGTAGGACCCCATGGATCACTAAAGTAATACTTTCTCAAATTCATGGTGCAAAGCTCCACATAGAAAACTTTGGTGATTTTGAGATAGATTGGCACTTGGGTGGGGATTTAAAAACTATCAAATGCATGTTAGGTTGCAAGCAAGGTGCATCTGCTCGTTATCCATGTCCATTTTGTACTCGAGGCTACAAAGTAACAAAGGGACAACAAAAAGTACTATCTAGCTTAGATGAATACATAGATGCACCTACTTCCACGGAATGGGATAGACCTTTGTTAAGGTGTCCTATGTTAGAAATACCTAACCGTGACACATTAGATAAAGATTGGAATCCCATTATTCCATTTCCATTAGTTAATGTTCACTTTTGCACATTGCATGCTTTCATGAGAATATTTGATAGATTATTGAAGCTCCACATAGAATATGCATTTTCCATGAAGCCAATTGATAAATCTGTACAAGCAATCAAAAAATTGGAAGAGTTGCTTAATTCGATTGGTTGTCATGGTGGTAATGTAACTCTAGTTGTCAAAAAACCTGGTGAATCGCAAAATAGTTTGCAACAAGTGTCAATGACAGGGAAGAAGGCAAGAAAATTTTTCAGAACAGGTGTAAGCCCTAAGAAAAATGAATGCAGGGAGCTATGGAAAGACTTGTGCATGATCACCACTGATAATGATTCTCAAATTGACCTTAGTAATAGGCGAAAGAAGGTTTGGTCATGCTTAGATAAGTTGGTAGGTTTAATGAGTCTTAATAGCTCCAACAAAAATGACCGTCAGTTGTTTCAAGATACATTAATGGAGTTTGCAAAGTGTTTCATCCTATCTTGGGGAGAGAGCAATATTACACATTACATTGTAAGTTTTCTTATTTTTTCAATTTTCTTGTTGATAAGATTGTGTTATATGTACTTATATCATTTCAGCATATTTTATTTGCACATGGAGCATTTTTTATGCATCGATATGGTTCATTGGAGATTTTTAGTACACAAGGAATGGAGAAGTCACATTACAAGGCTAGAGGTGTTTACTTCAAGAACACACGACATGGTGGTGGTGCAATGCAATCAAACTATATGGAAGAGATGTTTAATTGGTTTTATCGTACTGCATTTTCAAGGACATATGCAATGGAACGAGCCAAGGAGTCGAAAGTCGCAAAACTTGCAAGATTTAATCAACACAACTTAGCTAGTGAAAAATGGAAGTCATCATTGGGACCTTTACGTCATGCTCAATGGCGGGCTACAAGAACACGAGAGGGTTCATCATGGAAGTGAAGTCATTTAATACATTCATGGCATTTTCTGAATAATTCATAAGGTTTGCTACACACTAATCTCTTGTTTGCAATTTTTTCAGGTAATTTTTAATTTTTAAACTATTTTTTGTCCATTCAGATGTGAACAGAACCTTTTTAAGTGAAACATTATAAAAGGAGACTCATTGTCTCATTTCAACATTCTAGCACTATAGAGGATGGCACGAACAAAGCAAACTGCAAGGAAGGATCCCATTAACTTTCCTACCTATGTGCAAGGCACTCAGAAGCCACCATGGATGAATCACCACAAAAGGCGACGTAGTGTCTCGCACTCTGCATCCCATCGCGAAACAGGTGGTGGCCATACCTCTGGGAGTGAACAGTTGCATGAACAAGTGGAACATGGGCAATCCAGGGAAAAGGCCGTAAATCAACCCCAATCACCACCATCATCATATGATGAGCCTCCATCACCAAAGAGACCAACAAAGACAAGGGTGAAGGAGCGTGCTCATAGACAGGTAGTTTCTGATGATGATTTTGATGAATCGCATGAGGATGTGTCTCAACAAGGTTCACAATCAAGTGATGAGAGTCAAAGATTGCCACCATGGGGTAACGAAGAAATACCTACAAATCATAGGGTTACTGTAGCGGGAAAGACACTACCATCAAATCAGGGGGCCATACCCAATGATCAAGAGAGAGAGCAAAGCCAGCAACAACATCCTGAACAAGGAGAAAGCTCAAGATGCGTGCAACGGAAGAAGAAATTCTTTCAACCTCGTCGTAGACCACCCCAACCAAGACCACAAGAAAATGTCCAACGAAGACCACCACCACCACAAGCTAGAGCACCACAATGAAGAAGAAGATATACAAAGGCATTTGCAGAGATAAGGCACTATCAAAAGACAGCTGAGCTTCTCATACCTAGAAGACCCTTTGCAAGGGTGGTCAAAGAAGAGTTACAAAGGTATTGTGCAGGGTTAAGGATCCAAGCTCTAGCTTTAGAAGCTTTACAAGAGGCAGCTGAAGCATTTTTGATATCAATGCTAGAGGATTCCAACCTGTGCGCCATCCATGCTAAGCGAGTCACTATACAACCGAAGGACATACAGTTAGCTAGGAGAATTAGGGGTGATCGTAGCTAAGTTTTGTAATTGATCTCTATGGACAAGAGATTTTTTGTAAATATTGCCATTTTCAATGAAACATTAGCACTTTTCCTCTATTCCATTTATAATCTCATTATTTAGAATGAAACATGAGCAGTCATTTTACATTTCCATGTGTTTTCTTGTGATAATCTCTCATATATGAATGATTGTTTTCTTATCTTGTCATTTTGATCTAGTGATAATATCCCTGTACTAAAATTTCTTTTTTATTTAAGGTCATGTAGGTCTTGTAGGGCATTGGGAGGCCAAATAAGGCCCTGCCACAGAAACGCGGGAGAAGGCCCTGCAAAACGTTTGCAGGGCCTTCTCCCGCGTTTCTGTGGCAGGGCCTTATTTGGCCTCCTAATGCCCTACAAAACCTTTGAAATATGAAAGAGGGATCATGACTAGTAAAGCTAGTTCAGGGGTAGTTAATATGAACAAATTTTGACCTCCCTATACCTTTGAAACATATGAGCAGAGCATTTTGAAACTTAGAACATTTGCATTCTTGAAAATATCCATCTAGTGAAGGTTCAGTCTCATGTAAGGTAACCTTGGGCATGTCAGGACCTTTAGTTTCATTATTTTGGACTCTTGATCATTGGGTAAGCCTCCATTAAGGTCTTCTAGGGCATTGGGAGGCCAAATAAGGCACTGCCACAGAAACGCGGGAGAAGGCCCTGCAAACGTTTTGCAAGGCCTTCTCCCGCGTTTCTGTGGCAGTGCCTTATTTGGCCTCCCAATGCCCTAGAAGAACTTAATGGAGGCTTACCCAATGATCAAGAGTCCAAAAGAATGAAACTAAAGGTCCTCCCAATGCCCTACATGACATCAATACATCACATGCAGGTCCAAAAGAATTTTAGATAATATACTGAAAAAGAAATACTTGAGACATTTGTAAATAAAGCAAAGTGAAAATTTGATATTAATTCAATTGTTTACATCAATTGGCTTTGAGTTTCTCAATGACTCTCTTTCGACGCTCCAAAGCCATGGGTAGGGTGTAAGTCAAAATTGAGTTTTCAATTTGATCAACATTTCTAACACCTAGACCTAGAGATATACCTATTTGGCCTAAGACCTTTCCACGGAAGTTGGAACCTAAGGTTGTAGTTACAAGGGATTTCTTAACTAAAAAGATACAATTACTCCCCTGTGTAATGGTTGATAAACAAAGCAATTTACTTAAGGCCTTTAGACACCATGTCATGAAGTGGCCCTGAGGACTAAACTCTTTATGGATAATTACAAAATGGTCTTTGGGAAGTTTCCCAATGTAGTTTGCAAGGGATGAGCCACCTCCACGAGCCACTCGATCACCTCCGCTCCTTGCTGCAAACTTGTCGACTTCAATCACCTCCTGCACAAAGTTTTATGATTAGTAGCTACATGTGTTTGTAAGAATGAATGACATGAATTGAAGATACTTACATCCTGAACTCTATCTTCTTCTTCTCCTCTCTCTTGAAGTTGTAAATTAATGCTGGAGTGGGACATCCCACTCTGCTCGATTACTGGTGAGGAGGGAATTTTTGATTCCAATATCCGTTCTTGTGCATTATTAAATTGTTCTTCTGTGATATGTTCATGTTCACTTGTGAGTATGTCATTGCAAACCAATTTTATTGTGTCGGCCACTGAGTCACCAAATGGCAAACACTTTTTCTCCAACAACTCAGAGGTACTATCCAAAGGACACTCTGACAAAGTACAAAACAAACTTAGGCATTCATCAAGCCGTAGCCCAAATGCCTTCTCTACATCATGTAAAAACAAATATTCTTGTCCCTCGACAAGAACCACTGAAAAAGTTTCAATCTCCACCTTTGGAATAGTTGCTTCTGGCTCCAAAGAGGTTGATGGCTTAGGCACTTCTTTCAACTTATCATCCACACCAAGAGGATAAGTTTTCTCAATAGCTTCTCTCTCTAATAGGAGATTCAAGGGTTCTTGAGGTGGTTCCTTTTTATCCTCGACAAAACCACCTGTAAGAAGATGAGGGATCTCATGAGGAATTGGTTCTGGTTCCTCATTCACAAAGAAAATTGTGGCAGCAATGAATGAAAGATATTTTGGACCCATCTTGCGTTTCCTATTCAATTTCCTTATAAGTGGCACAGTTTCATCAAGAAGGTGCCCTGCTTCCTCTGCAATTGCCTGGAACCGTTTCAATCGTTTTGCAAAAGCCTCATCACCTTTGTGAATGTAGGTGAGAAGGTCACATGGAACCCAAGTTCCATCATATGGTGGTATTTCAATGGAGAAACGCAATATATGAACTTGCATATATTGAAGTAGCTCCTCCAAAGCATCGGCATTCATTTGCACGGTTCCATGGAGGTCAAGAACCTTGGAGAGAAGATCATATAGGTCATGTTGACCTTTATAATCTGAATCCTCCAAAAATTCTAGAAACTTGTGGCGTGCACTCTTAGTAGGTACAGAGGTGGAAGCCATAGCTTGCAAATGCAGACTGTTCTAACACTCAATGTGGTTGCAAAAGTGAGAAATGAGGAGAGAGGACTCCTATTTATAACTTTTCTAGAATTTTTAAGTGATGGGTCCCACTTTTTCATAGAAGTGACTTTTCCTTAAATTAAAACATAAGAGTCTTGAAAAGGAAAACTTTGACATTTGAGATCACATCAAAGGAAATAAACAATAAGAATGCTCTTTCAAGAAAAACCTTGAGAATTTACAGATACAAGTAGAATGTGGCCAAAATATCCTTGAAGCAAATGTGAAAAATTTTTCATTGCAAAAATAGGTTTGTTTATAGGTTTCACAGTATCTTTACAAAAAAGAGTTATGACAATGAAATGTCAGTTCCATCCATGCTCCAATATGCAAGAACCTTGATTTTGTCTTCCAATCTCTTTCCAATCTGTGGACAATTCATAAAAGAGTAAAACAATTTTCAAATCATGAACAATAGTGATAGAATAAGATATATATATATATATATATATATATATATATATATATATATATATATATATATATATATATATATATATATATATATATATATATATATATGTATATATGGAATACAACTCTTACCTTGTTCCCTCGTATTCGAAATTTGAAATCATGAAGATCGTCATATCCCATGATAAGTAAGTGCTCTCTCAAGTTGGCCAAGTTCCAATGTTGATTAACTAAAACCACCTCCATATCATTGTTTGGTAACTTCACATTAATTTCAAATGAAGCTAAAGATCCCTCCGAGCTTTGCAAAGGTATCCACTCTCCTAGTTTACACAACGAACGATCATAATAAAATCTGATGTACAATGAGGTGCGATGTTTTAAATAGCGAAACCCTATACCTGTGTCACCAATTCTACAACGATATCTATCCCCTTTTGATAATCCTTCTACATAACCCCAGTTTTCCCCTAACAATCCTTCTACTGCTTCGTATGTAATATCTTTACATAGGAACATTGTAGGAGTTTCTACAAAAGGAATGCCTTGAAATATGAAAACAAAGCAATGGATTGGTAGAGTCCAATGAAGACCTATTGATCTAGATACTCGTGTGAATTTCAAAGAGTTATGTATGTCCATCACCATCTTACGCTTGAAAGATGATATGGACCAAAAATCAGGTTTTGGCCACTCTAAACTAAGAAGAGAGTCAACTTTGATAATCTCCAACCTTCCATATTCACCATCTGTGGAAGGAACAATGTACTCGTGAGTGTAAAAGAAGATCCTTTCACGAATAAGTTTAGCAGGAGGTACATCTGGAAACACTAATGCCCCAATGTCTGCATGTAATGCTTTGAAAGTTCCTGTGAGACTATGAAGTGGTTGCTCTTCCACTAAACTAGAAGGAAATATGACTGTAGCAATGAAAAACATATGAGATGAGTAATTAAGACATTTAACACCATGAAGCATTGAGAAAATAGAAATACTCACAATGGATTGGATATCTAATTCTATTGGAGTTTTCTAACTTCATGGTTGAAACTGTGAAGACATGTTGTACAATAGCAACCATCCCACCATGTGTTTGCTGCTTGAAGCCTAAGAGCTTACCTTTCCAATGAAGATCCAAATTTCCACGATCTCGAACACGATGAGGACCAAGTCCAGATGGCTGCATGTACACCCATGCACCTTTGCAAAACTCTTGTGGTAGCCAACTTCCTTCCATTGTTTTGATGTTGTGGCACGTCATTGTGTGAACTTCGTCCTTTGGTCTCCTACGAGCTCTGGAGCTTTCCATGGGAGTAAGAGTTGTTGTCATTGCTGCAGAAGTTGGGAGAATGGTAGGAGGAGAAACAATGCTTATGTTGTATGGTATGGAGGGAATAGAGGTGAAAAATATGACTTTTTGGGTTTTGGGTATGAAAATGGGAGTTTGAAGAGGGAAAATAGAGTTTTTTGAGTCATTTTGAAAAAAGTCACTTTTTTAGTCCACAAACATGCACGGATTTTGAATTAGAAGTCAAAAATAGCACTTTTGACCCTGAAAAGTGATATGGAGGTCATTTAATGGTATTATGATGAGTTTTACAACTTTTAAAAAATTTTGAATTTTTGGGCCCAGCCTGATTACGAGATTTCTTCTCTCTCTAGAAGACAACCCTGAACATAGAGGAATCTTGTCCCCTCTTCCCCCTTCAGCCTAGTATTTTATAGGGTATAGACTGTGGCCACCACCCTCTTCTGATTGGTCCATCACTAATCACTCCTTGAGCTAAAAGGCCCATCCAGGGTTCACCTTTTTTCCTAATGATTGCCTCATCATGAATATAGAGGGGAAGTTCCACCTCGCCCATGCAAGGGGTTTCCACGCCTCCCAATCCTATGAGATATGCTTCCACAGGATTGACAGTTAATTGCAACTCTTGACAGTAAGACAATTTAAGAGCACTAGTGGCTGCACCTGAGTCAATCAAGGCTCTTACAGTCCTTGCACTCTTTCCTTGTCCTATATCTAAGGTTATGAAAGGACGTCGATCAGTTATCCTATGAGAGCTAACACCTGAAACTTCACACATAGCCACGTTATATCCTTGATCTGCATATGCATCTTGCCTAGGGTGCTCTCTACCTTGTCTTCTTAATTTCATTCTTCGTATGCGCTCTAGGGCTTCTGCTTGAGCTTCTTCTCGAATTCGTTTTTCTTCCTCTTTGCGTTTCTTAGCAGTATTGAGTCGACTTAGCATTTCCTCTGTAAGAGGTTCCTGATACAACTTAACTCTGCATCCGCTAATATAACTTGGGAGAACATCGCCTTCTAATGTAGCTAGTTGCACTGCTCCACTTGTTGAGATTCTGTTAATGATCATGGGTCCGTAGCCTCTCTTCTCCAGTTTCCTCGCATGTTGCTTCAATGTGTAGACTAGAACTAAGTCGCCTGCCTTTAAACCTTTATCCTTAATGTGGGCATCAAAGTATGCCTTCTGTCTGCAGCTGCTCTCAGTCTTGTTTCTCCTAATCGTTCAAGGTCAAAAAGTCTAGAGGAGAGTTCATGACCCGTCCATTCATGCTCTTGTGCTACTTTCAATGTAGGTATTAAGAAGTCCAAAGGTAGCACGGCGTTTTGGCCAAATACCATCTGAAAGGGGGTGGCTTGGAGTACTGTTTTATAGGCGACTCAGTATGCCCAAACAGCATGGTGTAGCTGTTTGTCCCAATCAGAGCGTTTATTGTTCACTAATTTCTTCAATACATTGCATAAGATCTTGTTGGTGCTCTCAGCCTGGCCATTTGCTTGAGGGTGATAGGGGGCCGACTTCTTATGTACTACCAAGAATTCTTGGAGCAGATTTTCAATAACTTCATTCAAGAAGTGAGTGCCTGTATCACTAACTAGCTCTATAGGTAGCCCGTATCTAGTGAACACATTCTCAAATAAAAACTTAGCTGTTGTTTGAGCATCGTTCTTCGTTGTGGCTTTTACCTCTACCCACTTTGTTAGATAGTCTGTTGCAACAATGATATATTCTGCATGGGAACCCTTAGCTGGGGGATTAATAGGACCTACAAAGTCTATTCCCCACTTAGAGAATGCACGTCCACCCATCATGGGTTTCAGTGGCATCTCATCTTTACGTATAGGATACTGAGTTCTCTGACAGACATCACATCGTTTCACATAGGTATGTGCATCCATGTGAAGGGTCGGCCACCAGAAGCCCGCAAATAGTATTGCCTTGATCACCCGATCTGGTCCAAAGTGTCCTCCTGCTACACCTTGGTGAGCAGTTTCCAAGATCTTGAGATATTCACTTTCATGGACACACAGTCTCAGGTAACCATCCTTACCACGCTTGTATAGATTATCACCAATAAGTGAGTAATCCTAGGCTTCTTGTTCTAAACTCCTTTTCCTAGCCAGAGTCATGTCTGGAGGGAATGTTTTCGTCCTCAGAAAGGATACTAGTCTCCAATCTGGCACTATAGAAGCTTGATAAAGAGTGGCATGTTCCACAGGTGGTTTAGTGCAACAGATTGGGCATTCCTTGCACAACTTTTGGACATCAGCTTCCATAGTTGGCCAATGTACTCCGAGTCTCCTTAGTGTCTGTAAGGTTTGTTGCTTTGAGTAGTGTTGCTCTAATGCACCTACATGTGCTAAATGCAACCATTTATTGTACTCGTCCTCTTCCACACAACAAGCCAAGATTCCTTGATCCGTGTGCTTGTACATGCTTCCTGCCATGATGTGGTACTTTTGGGCTTTCACAACCTCTCTATTCTGTGTATTTACTACTGGATGGTTAGGCCCGTATGTCAATACTGGTACCAATGGCTTAGCCCACTGCGGTACAACTTCCAAATTAAACAAGTAAGCATCAGGAAGATCATCTGATACTCCTTGTGGGGCTTCTCCAGATGTGAGCCTAGAGAGATGATCTGCTCTCAAATGAGTCTTACCTTTCCTTACCACGACTTCAAAATCATATTCCATTAGCAAGAGAAACCATCTTACTAATCTTCCTGTATTGCATGGCTTGTTTACGAGGTACAGCAATGCCTGATGATCGGTAAAAAATTTAAACTTGTTTGCAAGCAAATAGTGTCTAAATTTCTTAACTGCATATACCATGCCTAAGCCTTCTCTCTCAGTGGTGGTGTAATTTCGTTCAGCTGCATTCAATTGTCTACTGGCATAGGCAATTGGAAGATCCATATTACCTTCACCAGTAGGTTGAGCAAGCACACACCCAATAGCATAATTGGATGCATCCACGTGAACATGGAATGGCTTATTCCAATCCGGTGTGGTTAAGATTGGTGCTGAACATAATCTTCGTTTAAGCTCATTGAAGGAATTCTCACATTCCTCAGTCCACTCAAAGTTTGTCAGAAGTCCGTACATGGGCTTTGCAACGACAGCATACATGTGAATGAACCGGCGGTAGTAACCACAATGTCCCATGAAAGCTTGTACTTCCTTGACATTCCTTGGTCTTGGAAGCTCGGCTATGGCTCTCACTTTCTCTTCATCAGTGGATATGCCATTCTTTGACACTATGTGTCCTAGAATCTTGCCTTGCCTGACCATAAAAACGCACTTTTCTGGGTTCAGGCAGACTTGATATTCTCTACATTTGTCAAAGATTCAATTCAGGAATATGGGTTTGTCTAATGTTGGAATGAGCACAAAGATCATCAACATAGACTTCTAAATTCTTCCTCAGGAACTCTTTAAATACATGGCACATTAGTCTCTGGAAGGTAGCTGGTGCATTGGTAAGCCCAAATGGCATTACACGAAAGGCAAATATACCCCAGTCTGTGGCAAAAGCTGTCTTATGCTGATCTTCTGGAGCTATGGCTACTTGATTGTAGCCCGAAAATCCATCGAGGAAGCTGTACACTTCCTTGCCTGCTACTCTTTCCAAGAGATGTTCTGTGATGGGAAGCGGATAGTTATCTCGAATTGTGGCTGCATTGACCTTCTTCAAGTTAATGCATACACGCAGCTTGCCATTCTTCTTGGGCACCACTACGATGGGGGATACCCACTCAGTGTGCTCAATTTCATAGATAAATCCAGCTTCAACCAGTCTATCTATCTCCTCTTTAATCTTGGCAGCATAATTATCGTTATATGTATAGGGCTTTTGCTTAGAGGGTTTAGCATCTGAGGTCATGGGGATAGTGTGTGAGCATATGTCAGGGTCAACACCTTTCAAATCCTTGTAACTCCAAGCGAATACATCTATGTATTCTCTTAGCAAGGCTATTAACGCATGCTCTTCTTCCTCTGTTAGGTCATGGCCTATGTACGTGCATCTCTCCTCTCCTTCTTCTAGGGCCACTACTATTTTCTTGGTGGTTTCTTTGTTATCATAGGCCTCTCCTGATTGTGCCTCTCGTTTCGGCATTCTGATCATGACTCTCCTGTCGTCTATCTCATACTTCTTAAAATTTTCCGGGACCTCAAACAAAGATTCTTCCTCTTTTGGGGAGACTTCTTTCTTCTTTCGTTTCTTTCCTTCTTCCTTTGGGGTCACATGTGTGGCTAATCTTACATCATTTGTAAGCTCTCCATGCCTCTGGGGTTGAAATTCTACTTCATGGAAGTATTCTTCATCTGATGCAAAAGGTGGGTCCATAATGATCGACTCTAGATCGGAGTCACTTGCATCCTCAAATGCATCAGGGTTAGGTTCGCATTCTTCTAACACTGCCTCTCCCATGATTGGCTCTATGGAGAAAATTGAAATGTCATAGCCATCCTCGTCACAGTGAGGTGTCCATTGTTCTTCATTGATGGCTACATCCATTGTTGCTAGGATTTCTGCCCAGCCGTGGGGTTCGAATTCTTCGTCTGGAAAAACTACCGGTGCATAGGCTGGGTATTGAATCGATCTATGGGTTTCTTTTGCACCTACCTCTCTGGCTTTCTCTCTCTTCTCTTCTTCTACTGCTACCTTACACATCCATAAGTGAGTGTCTTCATGCATCCATGAGGATCCTGACCCTATGGAATGCACCGATTCTGTATCATCTTTGGCTCTATGGATGGGATTCCATTGGATGGGAGGTACATCTCTATGAGAGTAATCTTTGAGATTTACTTTGGTTGTAACACCTAAGTGTTGCAAATACAAGGAGTTGGTTCCCCAATCCTGTACCACTTGCAACTGTCGCATAAAAGGTTGTCCCAAGATCATTTCATAGGCATGGTTCTTGCTAAAATCACATATGGCAAAGGTATGCTCGAACTCGACACCACAGGTGGTGAGAGTTATTCCTTCTAGCAATCCTAAGGGTCGCTCAATATGACCATCGGCCATCTGCAATTTCATTCTCGTTGGCCTGAGTGCTGGCTTGCCCCAACGCTTCCATAGGGAAGTGGTGGCAATTGCAACTCCTGCGCCTGAGTCCAAAATTGCCTTGGTGGTGTACTCCTGGTAGGTAATGGGAAGATAGGTGTTCCCTTCTTCACCTTCACACATATCTCCTATCTTATCCAAGGGTATCTCTGGCACTGTCCTATGTGATCCTACCTGGGAACGAGGTTTTGCTATCTCGGGCACTTGATTGGCTACATGTTTCCACACTTCTGGTCTAACCTTAAGCAGCTCTTCCAAAGTGAGATTGCACTGCACTTTGGTGTTCTTCACTACCTCTGTGTTCCTAGGTATGACTGAATCTTTGTTTCTTACCATGACTGTAGGTGCTCTCATACAGGTGGACTTTGCTTCCCATGGGCCTGTGAAATGGGGTAGTTCTTGTAAAGAATTAGACTCGAAGTCTAATCTTTCTTGAGATTGGGTGCTCTCCTGCTCTCCATAAATGGATGGGATGTCTTGTGGGAATTGGTCATGTGCCTCATCCACAAGTTCAATGGGAGGAGGGACTTCACTTTCTTTAGCCCATTTGTCTTCTTGAATCTCGTGTAGAAATTCTGGTGTGAACCGATTCATAGAAGATGATGTGTCTGGCTCCGTAGAGTTAGGCACATAGGCTTCAGGCACATAGGCTTCCTGAGCAGGAATGCTTACTCTTTCACTTGCCTTGTCCTTGTGTTGAGAGGCTGGTTCCTTTTGTGATTGTGCCATTAGATTCTCTATTCTTTCTAGGGAGGGGGGGTTGTCTGGTTCAGTGGAATTGGGCACATAAGCTTTTGATGGGGGATGGGTCATGTTTTTGCTTGCTTTATCCCTTTCTTGATTTTTTTCTTCCTTGGCGGATCTTGCAATTATGCCCTCTAACTTCTCTAGAAGTCCATCCAAGTGTAATTGCGTCTTGGCTGAGCCCGAGTAATTGAAAAGGCGACTGGCTTCAAACATAGTCTGAGCCAATGCGACCATTTTCGCGCAAAGCTTGGTTCTTTCTATCTCTAGGTCAGCTCTAGGGTAGCACTTGTCATGATCCGTTACATTTGGCCCTTCTTGGATTCTGGCCTGATATGCTTTAAGCATCATGTCTATGTCTTCAGGAATGGGATCAGCTAATACTGATCCTACTCTAGGGGGTGGTGGAATCGTATGAGGTGGGTTGGAAGGTGGCGGGTTGGATGGCGATGGGAATGGTGGTGGTGGGGTAGTGTGAGAGGGAGTTTGAGATGTGAGTTCAGTTATCCTAGCTTTGGTTTCCCTTATGCTTTCCTCAAGTTCACTCATCTTTTTAGCCCATTGTCTTTTCATTCTTTCCCGACTATCTTTCCACGCTCTAGTCCTTTTCTTTGTCACGCTCTCGGTTTCACTAGCCTCTGGGTTCTTATCCTGGTTTACCCCTTGGTTCTGCTGCAATGCCTGAGCTCTAGTCACTACCTGTACTGGTGCGGTGGATGTCACACTTCCTGTGGAGTCTACCACCAACCCAATAACATTAATAGGAGTGATTTTTGGCATATTATTAGGATTCTTAGGGCAATCTCGTAAAAGATGCTCCTTTCCACATTCTTGGCAAAAGCCATGAATTGTTACTGACTGGGGTTGTGTGAGTGGAGGTAAGGGACAATCACGAATGAGGTGATCTCCCTGACATCTGTAGCATGGTCCTCTAGGGAATGGGGGTCTTACCTGCCTAGGTTGAGGCCTAGGGTTGGGGTTTGCATACATGACGTTTGTGTAATCTGACTCCCAACTAGGTTCATTTGGCTCTTCACTATAGTAAGTCTCACCATGCTCAGGAGACTGCATGTAGTAGGCCTGGGGGCTATCAACATGTGTAGAATCAAAGCTATGGTCACTCGGGTCACTTTCAGAAAGCAATGATGTTACAGGGACTATAGCTCTATTCAGGTTCTCTTCTGCAGCAGTATACTTTACCGGAATCACGTTAGCTGGAGTTGGGGGTTCTAGCACAGGCTGAGGCCTTTGTTGGTTTTGGTAGGGTTGCTGATAAGGTTGTTGTGGCCTGCCATATGGCTATGGAGGGTACGGGTTCTGGTATCTTCCCTGCTGAGGGTATGGCTGAGGGTAGGGTTGCCTAACTGCCTGCTTGTTGTATGGGCAATCTTGCGCGGTGTGATTGGTGTACCTCCGTTCTATGGTGCAGTACTGGCTACTAGGATTTACTTGGGGTTGAGCCATAATGGGACATACATTTGCCATATGGTCACCCCCACAAGTATAGCATCTTTTCACCGGGGCAAATCTCGGAATTTGTTTGCTAGAGACACCTAGTTTCTGAGCAACTTTCTCTGCAAGTTCCTCAATCGATGTGGATTGTGTGGATGAGAGGCTAGAGGCACTATCTGAATCTTTGTATATCTTGGAAAGCTCTAACTCCTCCCCTAGGTTATCCTCAATGTCAATACACATGCGTACACACTCTTCTATGGTCCTAGGGTCCTTCAAGTACACATATGATCTTAATTTGGTACTTAGCAATCCATCCAAGAATAAAGCCACTTGCTTAGCTGGTGTGGGTAGCTCAGGGGCAGGGCATCTTTCAAGATATTGCCTAAATCTCCTTCCTGCAAGTCTCACGGTCTCTTGAGGGGTTTGCTTGAAGCTGTGAATCAGTGAGGAGGTATTATGTCTTATGCCACTCTTAGAAAATTCAATGATGAAAGCCTCTAGGAGTTGGTCTATGCTCCTAAACTGTCTCTCGTTTAGTGGCTGAAACCATGTCAGGGCAGTGTTCCTAAGGGTTAGACCAAAGGCATTGTACTGCGTGAATAGATCCTCCACTTGTTCAGCTCTCAAGACTTGCCTAAACTCAGCCACATGATCGTATGGATCTCCCGTGCCATCGAAGTAGTTCTTCATGGACTTAACTAGTTGAGTTGGTCTCAAAGTCCTTATGTGCTCTCTAGGTCATGGTAGAGGGAACTCATCCGCATTTCTTTGATTCCTGTGAGCTCTAAGTACGTCAGGCTCTACTCTATTTGTTTCCGTCCTCGTTCTTTCTCTACCCCCTGAGTTGGCAAAGCTTACTTCTGGTCTATCTCTACTTCTGTCTCTTTGCATTCCATGAGCTTGGGATGTTCCAGCTCCAGGGTGACCATAGGATACATTCGATCTTGGTTGGGGGAAAACGAATTCACCCTTCCAAGTGTAAGCATGCCTATCATTTTCTGTCACCACAAAGATCCTCTCCGAAGCATGATCTAAGTAGGTCACTCTACCTGGGCTATCAGGATCCTTAAACTCATAGATCATGATTGTTCCTATATCAATTGGCCGATCAGGTTTGTACCTCCAAAAGGCTTCGTCAGTCTCTCGATTGAGGAGCAAATCTATGCTCTTATCATCGTGGGGAATCCACTCCGGTATGATAATCCTAGTGAGAACCGATTTGCCTCGAGGGGTTCTAGGTTCTGTACCCATGTTTCCTTGCTCTAGGTCCCCTAAGTCTGCTTCTGAGATCACATTTCCAAATTCGTCCGTCCTATCTGGGTGACTGGTGACTACGTATATGGTTCCTTCTTTGTCCAAGTATGCTCCATTTTCGAACTTGACAGCTGGGCGCTCTAGTCCAATGGATTGATCAGGATTCTTAATCTGTACCACACATCTTCCTAGGCCGTCCTCATAGATGTTGGCACCTAATCGGTTGGTCCTAAGGTATTCCAACTGCGTTTTGTAAGGGCCTTCTACCCTGTGCAAGTATGGCACTCCTGAACTTCCCGTAGGTCTGTCCATGCCTTGAGACATCTCTGATTCACTGGTATCAGAGCTAGGGTAATGCGAGTGGTGACTCAACTGCTGGGCCCAAGACCTCGCAGTATGATTGACACTAGCCTCTGAAGACCTAAGGCTTTGTCTATCTCTTACTAGATGTCATCCTGATCTAAGGTTCATATGCCTAACTGATTAACCTAATTTTTCCCAGGTACAACCACGTTTCTGAGTCCTTTGTATCAATTACTTAATCCCCTTTTTATGTTGATTATCGTGTTTATACTCTTGTCTGATATCACGTCGTTAGGAATACTTGAGTTTAATTTCGCACTTTAGTTTGGTCGTTTCACGTTAGGTTCTTTTCCTTTAAGGTTGTCGTTCACACACACAGGTCATCTCTTGTCTTGAACTTGATTTCTTAGATAGTCTTTGATTTATCTCGTGCCTATCGTTGCCTGGAATTACTTCTAACACTACCCGCACTTAGCCTAAACTAAGAATTGACAGAGGGTGTTGCGGGTTTTCCAACCTTGAGTTCCTTTCCTTGTGTTGTTGCCCTGGTGTGCCCAGGACGCGCGTTCCCAAGCCTGCACTTACTCTTGCTTGCGTACCCTTCGATGCTCTCAAAGGACCTGTAAAAGGCCCACTGTTAGCTCAAGACTTAAATTCAAAAGACAGAACCAATCACTTTCATTCATGTAACACTTCACCAATTTGCACTATGACTTTTTGGACACAACTCTAGAGATCCCTGAATTTTGTTCCCCCTGGGTATTGTTCCCCGCGAGCTTTCCAACAAAACAAAAATCACGGCAAACGGATTTCGTATGAGAAAGTTATGCCCATTCAGGGTTTTGGGGCTAAAACAGGATTAAACTAGGTTAACAGGCAAACAGGAATTCTCGGGTTACTTGGGTCATGCCCTCGTAATGCAATATTACACCCTAGTGTTTGTCCCACACTTGGCCAAAATTTAGACCAATATTTTTGCCTTAAAAATTTGACCTAATTTGCCCTTCTAACGTGTTCGCAAAGTCTGTCGGTCGCGATTGACAGGTCAGTCGCGATCGACGTGTCGATCGCGATTGACAGGTCCGTCGTGGCTGTCAGTCGCGATTGACTGGTCAATCGCGATTGACACGTGGCCAAAAATTCAGTCAATCGTGGTCAAAGGGTCGTTGACTCTGTCGGTCGCGATTGATGTGTCGATCGCGATTGACAGGTCGGTCGTGAGGGTCTGTCCGTCGTGGTCAAACAATCGTTGACTTTGTCGGTCGCGATTGATGGGTCGATCGCGATTGACAGGTCGGTCGCGATGGTCTGTCCGTCGTGGTCAAACAATCGTTGACTGTGTCGGTCGCGATTGACAGAGCCGTCGTGGGCTGTCAGTCGCGATTGATGGGTCGATCGCGATTGATGACTTGATCGCGATTGACACGTGTCACGCGTAGATTCTGTCCGTCGTGGTCAATCGGTCGTTGACTCTGTCGGTCGCGATTGACAGAGCCGTCGTGGGCTGTCGGTCGCGATTGACGTGTCGATCGCGATTGACAGGTCTGTCCGTCATGGTTTGTCGATCGCGATTGACAGAGCGATCGCGATTGACAGAAATCTGATGAATTTCAAAAAACTAAACACATTTTTGGGAAGCTCTAGGCCTGTAGATCATGGTTTAGCACTTTGTTTGGCAATTTGAGCATTTTTTCTGTCGGTCGCGATTGACAGAGGTCGGCGACACACAGACAGTTACTGCGAATTCCGTACCTGCGCAGAGTGCTGGGGACGATGATGTGGCTTGTACCTGCAAGACAGCTCAAGAAACATGCAAAAACAGCACACACAATTTTGCTCTCTCGCTCTCTCTCACAAGTGAAATGAGGGAAATGAGGTGGAGAAGGTGATATGATCAAAAAACTGAATTTTTCGCGATGATGGAAATGGAGGTGGAAGATGGTGATGATGATGATGGTGATGATGGTGGTAAGGTAAGAAAGAGAAAAATAGGAAAAGTAACGAAATTACCTACAACGCCAACGTCTCCAATCTACGTCTTACCATCACACGCTCGTCCTCAAAGCTCGATCCCCGGCAACGGCGCCAAAATTTGGTGTAGCTCAGTGATGAGTAGCACCTCCTTTAATGCCAATCCGGGAAGACGTGAGGATGGTATGAAGACCTCGAGCAAGTGGAGGCACAAGTGCGTGAGTGAGAAGCACACTAACATGCACACACATACACACACACGCGCACACACGGCAAGACAAAGAGTGAGAAGCAATGGAGTTCTTAGATTACTTTCAAAAAGCTCTTACAAGTTCATTTCAATTACAATCCAACCTCAAAAATGAGCTCTCTAGCTCCTTTTATAGTTTTTGACTAGCTTTGGCCCTGTTCAGACCTAGTGTCCGGCCTAGTTAAAAATTAGGTCCCAGGGCTTATTAGAGGGCTCAAACGAGATCTAAAAAATATGAAAATTGGCAGGTAGATACTTCTAAAGCTCCTCAAGCTCAAGGACTCCTTGGCTTGCACAAAATGGAGCTACAAAAATACGAAATGATATTTACAATGGTTTTTAGTGATGAAAATCACTATTTGTGTAGGGATTTTCTCTGTTGATTTGTCATACACCTCTTTGAGCTCCCTACTTGCTCTTTCTTCTTGTGTGCTCAACTTCTTGATGTCTGAAAAATTTAGATGGCCTACTTGCCAGATCTTCTTTGACTGCCATGTCTGCTTGTGCTGTCCCTTCGCTCTGAATCTCTTCGTCTTGTGGCTCCTTCGGTTCCCTGACTGCTGCCAACAACATCCAATTCTTTTAATTATGTGCTTCATCAAACGATAAAGGCTCATTCTCATCACAAAGGCTAGAGGTAGCCATTGCATAATAATATGATGCAAAGGAAGCACTATGAGAGCTTGAAACAATACAACATCACAAAGGTGCATCTAATTTGCTATCTCGCGAAGTTTGCACCAACCATTTAGGCATAGTTTTTTGCATCTTTTATTTCAACCCTCTCATCAACAAGTGTGTCATGTAAGTCTCTATCAAAAAAACAATGATCTGCATAATCTTTTGAAATCTATAAAGGCTAAGAGACTACCTCATTCGGATTGGCACTTGATTGTCCACCTATAAAAAGAGATAGCAAAGTGTCACACACATCCTTTGAGCTAACATATGTCTCAATGTTGAATCGCACATGGTGAATCATTCACATCTTTCACACAGTCTATGAGATGATACAATCCAGGACATAAAATGACAAAAGCAATAATAACATCACCATTCAAGAGATCATGAATTGTACATCTTTCATCAACAAATTTGACAAACAAAACAATCTTGACTAATGGTAAAATTGACAACATATTTTTCTTGATCCTTGGCACATATAAAGCATCTGACAATGTGAAAGAATTACCATCAATAGTAGTCAAAATGATCTTTCAAACTCCCATTACAAGGTAGGAGGAGTTGTTAGAACATGTGATAGTATTCCCTATAGGGACAATCCCAAGTGAAGTGCCTAGCATCTAAGTCTATTGCACACATACATTGCTCATGAGAAGATAGGTCATAGCTATAAATAGTGGTAAATGCCCATTTTTCATTCTAGACAAGATTAGTGGACTTTATTTTAGGTGCACACGTCTCTGCAACAAATAGTAGTAAATATCCATTCTTCATTCTGAAAGAGATTAGTGGACTTTACTTTAGGTGCACACGCCTCTGCAACAGCCATTCCAATCTCTTTCTTATTTGCAATTTTTGTAGCTAGTTTAGGAAAACTCTTTATGGCATGATCATTTGCCTTACAGTACTTGCACAACTATTTCTACTTTTTGGTTTCTTGTCATCTTTGTCTTCCTTCTTTGATTGTGCAACATTAGTATAATTTTTCTTACTAGTAGATAAGCTCCTTTTACCCTTGGCCTTATGACTAGCTAAGAAAGCTTGATCTGCAACATATATAATTGACCTATTATGCTTGGAGTGATCTTTCTACAACAAAACAAACACTAACTCCTCAAATGTTAAGGCATTTGGATTTCATTTCATCATCAACAAAGAGTAGAAGCAAAACTATGATATGAGTGTGGAAAACCACTAAATATTCATCACCAAAAATCAATCGCTCCTTCAAATCTTTGATCTTTTGTAAAAAACATGTGCATAGAATCTCCTTCATTCATATCCTCAATCTGCAATTGTTTTCAGAGATAAGCAATATGAGCCTCATTTCTTGCTTGGTATAATGTTGTAAAAGTATCTACAACATCTTTTGTTGTCTTGAAGAAGCAAATATGCAGAGTAATGGAATGTTTGACAAACAAAGCTACCAATGCATGTGCATCTCTACCATCACAATGAAGTTGCTTTGCAGCAAGTGCAATAGGAGCCGCATCACTTCCAAGAAGTTGAAGATCATCATATTCCACACCATTTGCATTACCTTCAATAACTATATTTGCAGGTGTAGTAGGATGTTTTTCAACACCTTGCACAATATTCCACATCCCTTTTGCTACCAATACATGGTGCATCATATATGCCCACAATGGGTAATTAGTATCATCCAACTTATCCTCAACAACATACATCATTGGTTTTAGCCATGTGTCTATACCTAAGCTTAGGAAGTCTTAGGGACTTGTTATGAAGGAGACTATACATCAATTATCAACAAGTATATACAATGGTGGATTAATATGCACTTTAATTTATCAATCCTTGTACATAAACATATCAAGTGTATGAAGACACATGCTTTCGTAATGGCAGATGAAATGTGCAAACAATGCATGTAAATTAGGTCTATCTACCTCTCACGTCATTTACCTCACTGAAAATGTATGTCCCAATACTTACTACACTGGTAAGCACAAATTAGGCCTTTTATCTCAGCTCCGAGAGTTGAATATAGTCAACCATGGGTTCTTTTAATTTCTCTTGGAAAACACATCCAAAGGTGGTATTTTTAGTATAATCTGACAAACACACTTCAAGTTATGAGCAAAATATTGAGTGATGGAAAACACCAACTGCTTCACACACACACACACTACAATGACAAAAACAATAGGGGAATGGGTATACAACACCTCTAGACACACATTTCAAGCATCACGCACACATGCGAGCTCATGGAGAAGAAAATACATAGGGGGGAAGAAGCAAATTCAAAAATTTCAGCTTGATTTCTGACAATGGCAAAAATTCTTTACAAAGATTCACAAAGTGACTTATATACATGTGCCCTAAAAATGGTCCTTTCACACAAGAAACTGGCACTTTTATTGTAAATCAATAAATTCCTAGTAATATACAAAGCTAATGTTACAACTTTCTTGGATTATGCATCTAGAGGACTCCTCTAGAGCATTTACAAAGCTCTTGATGTACTACCATGGAAATTAAAGAAGAAAAATTATGCGCAATTTCAAAAAACTTTTGGGGTTTGCTTCCCTTTGCTTCTTTCTTTGTTGTTGTGCCTTCCTCTGCAACACTCTCCCCCTCTTAGTGTCTATTGTCCCCTAACAACCTTCTTTGCATTAGGAGGCATGCTATCCTTCTATCTAGTTCATTGATTTATTCTTTAGCTTGTACATTTCTTTTCACTCCATGAACCTAGTGATTTAGTTATGGCATTTATTAGTCGCTCTCTACTATGCTTCAGCCTCCAATTGTTGAAAGGTTGTTGTGTCTTCCTCTGCAACACTCTCCCCCTCTTAGTGTCTATTGTCCCCTAACAACCTTCTTTGCATTAGGAGGCATGCTATCCTTCTATCTAGTTCATTGATTTATTCTTTAGCTTGTACATTTCTTTTCACTCCATGAACCTAGTGATTTAGTTATGGCATTTATTAGTCGCTCTCTACTATGCTTCAACCTCCAATTGTTGAAAGGACCTGGTTTTGACTCCTTTGTTTGCACTCTTTGGGACCTCCTTGCTTCACCTGCAGCCTGATGCATGCCCATGCGGGCCTTTAGATAGAGGGTGAGTTTCTTTATTGAATTACTTTGTGTTTTTATTTTCTTCTTTGTCATTTCTTGCTGGGTTCTCCCTCCACACATCCCTCCTCCTAAACTCTATCATTCCCAACATGCTTTTGTGTAGGCTGGAACACTATTCATTCTATATGATCGAGCAGGTTGGCTTCACGGATCATTAGCTCTTTCCATTGAGCTGACTTTATTCCGTCATTTGGTGCTTGTTGATGATCAACAAATAAACTTAGTTCATATGCAACTAATCCAATGGTTAGATTTGTTGACATCTTCAAGAAGATTTCTGAATCCATCTCAAAAAACCCTCTAAAGAAATCTTCTTCGAATGTCTGATATAAATACTTGGAAAAAACATTATTTGAGAGTATATAGCCATTATTGTGAGGTGGCTTGGCATATTCGAGAGTATATAGCCATTATTGTGAGGTGCCTTGGCATAATCAAGAGTTCAAAAAATAACGTTTGGGTGCCTTAATTGATACCGATAAAATTAAAAAATGTGTAACTTTTAATATGGTCAGAAGCATGCTAAGCACTTTATTTTCCACCTTTACTGCTATGTGTGGGACAGAGGAATATCGAGATAGCCAAAATTCTATTGTCCAAACCATGTATTCTTCAGTTGGTAGATAATGGTGTGGTGGACTCGGTAGCAAGGAAAAATTGAGCCATTGATTATTTAACTTTCCATTATGCTATTCTTCCCAAAATTGCATTCATGGCCTTTGGTGTGGTACATGGCAAAAAGAAGGATCTACCTATGATATGATAAGTATGGCGCCTCTTGCCAGTGCACCCACAAAGTAGGAGTCTTTTGCAAAAATTTTCATCTCCAGACAGGATTTGCCTTTTCAAATTCTTCTTGAGTCTAAGAAAATGAAGTTGCCTTGAACTTTAGGAGTTTCTCGGATCCGACTGGGTTGTTCTCTTGATGCATTCGTGCATTCCTTCTTTTAAAATCCCATATGTACATAGAATGGTTGCATGATTTATCTAAGTCTTTACTTTTGATCTTTGTGTCTTTCATCACTTTCACCACTACAACTTCAAAATGTTCTGTGAGTTGGGACACCTGTAGTCCCTAGTCTCTTTGTCTTATTTCTATAGTGTATGACATTGGAGATTTGTGAATATGTAGCTCCTCATCCTCTTGTATATGCAAATGAATGATGGGGGGAGAAAGACGGCATATCTCAATCTCCTCCGTGGCCATGTGAGAGCTTGGAACTATCGGTGTCCCCATGTTTGCTTGTTTTGCCAACTCAACCTATAGGCCTACAATTATTGTGTCTTTTTCTTTTACATGTTCTTTTGCCTCTTTGAGTTCTTCCTTGCTTTTTATTTTGCGAGTACACACTATAGCCATCTGATTGGCATCTTGTTTGCATTGTTCTGTGTACTTGGACATGGCTTCTTTCCATTTATTTTGTAGTGCATTTATGTCATGCATGTACTTTGATTCCCATTGACCATGTAATGCTTGCTCTTATGTGAGTTGATCAACATACTTTCAATCTGTAGCTCAACAATGTTGCCACTTGTAGATAGTGATGCTTCCATAGGTTGATTCAGTAAAATTGATTTCATTAGGTCTTTATTTCGGATGCAAAGCATGTTATCTTCATCCATGTACACTTTGATTTGTGTCTCTAGAAGCTTGCTGCTATTGATAAGGTGTGCTTTCTCTACTTCACCTGTTTCACACATTGTGTTTTCTTTCAATGATTTGAACTCTCTCTCTATCATCTTCTTTTTGAATCTTAAGGTCTGTATGCTAAGGTTCATGAGTTGGAAGATCATGTAAACCTATCTTGCTTTTAGACATCTTTTGTCTTCCTCTGCGACCTTGCACATCCACAAATGAGTATCTTCATGCATCCACGATGGATTCGATGAGCTTTTAGAATGCACAGAGATTGTATCTTCTGGCACCTTGTGGATAGGGTTCCATTCAAATCATCAACATATATACAAATGAAAACAATTTTGCTACCTTCCTTCTTCACAAAGAGTGGTGGGTCTGCATGAGTGTATCCATATTTTACCAAGTAGTCCACAAGTCTTTGGTTCCAAGCTCTTGGGGCTTGCTTGAGTCCATAAAGAGCCTTCTTTAGCCTACATACATGATGGGGAAACCTCTCATCTTCAAAGCCTTGGGGCTGCTCCATGTAGACTACCTCTTCAAGATCTCCATTTAGGAAAGCATTCTTCACATCCAACTGATACATCTTTCAACCTTTTGAGGCTGAAATTGCAATCAAACTTCTTACGGTGGACATCTTAGCTACTGACTGAATGTTTCCTCAAAGCCAATGCCATACGTTTGAGCAAAACCTTTGGCAACCAGCCTTGCTTTATACCTAGAGATGCTCCCATCTGCATGCCTCTTCACCTTGTACACCCATTTGTTGCCAATGACTTTCATGTCCTTTGTTCTTGGCGCCAATGACCAAATATCATTTTCTTCAAGTGCCTTGACTTCCTCCTCCATGGATTCAATCCATTCCCTATGCTTATTTGCTTCTTCAAAAAATTTAGGTTGTTCACGAGCTATAACTTGACTCATGTATGCATAGTGTCTTGCAGTGAATGAATCATAAGTCAACCTTTGAACATGGTATTTAACCCTATTGGATGACCCTACCTCACCATTAGGTGGTAGGAATCTCGTCCTCCTTGTTTTAGATGCTTTAAATCCTGGAGTTTCTAATTTTTCCATATCTTCGTCACTCCCATCGATGGTCTTTGTCATTTGCCTTTTCCTTTCCTTTGCTACTTCCTTCACTTGAACGAGCTTCATTCATTGTCGTTCCATGCCAAGTTGATGTAGTAATCTCCTCTGATGGTGTGCTTGAAGTGGTTGGGCCACTTATCTCCATGCTTTGTTGTTGCTCTTTGAACTTCTTCTCGGCTTCATATGCATCGTCAACCTATAACACATCTTTGCTACCATACCAAGGTAGCAACTCATAAAATATTACATCCCTAGATACCTTAAGCTCTTTGATGCAAGGGTTATAGCATCTAAAACCCTTTTTCTCTAAAGAATACTCAAGAAATATACACATATCTACCTTCGGTTCTAACTTGTGTCTCAATTTTTGAGGTATGTGAACATAACACACACAACCAATTACTTTGAGATGTGAAAGGTTTGTTTTCTTACCACACCAAGCTTCATAAGGTGTAACTCCATGTACTCCTGAGGTTGGACACCTATTCATAATGTATATGGCTGTATTTGTTGCATCAGCCCAATAATAGTTATGAACATTCATTTCATTTAACAATGCTCTATCCACTTCTGCTATGTATCTATTCTTCCTCTCTGCCACCCCATTTTGTTGAGGTGTATACCTGCAAGTGAATCGTCTTTTGATGCCATGACCATGTAAAAAATCTGAAAATTCATTTGAAAAATACTCTCCCCCTCCATCTGATCTCAGAATCTTTATATACTTCCCTATTTCCTTCTCCACTAGGTTTTTGGACCTCTTGAAGTGGTAAAACACTCTGACTTTGACTTCATCCAGTACATCCAAACAAACCTTGAATGATCATCTATAAATGTGACAAAATATCTATTACCTCAAATGGATGGCTCCCTTGTAGGTCCCCATACATTTGTGTGTATGAGATTCAATACTTCATTGCTCACATGTGCTCCCTTCTTGAATGACGATATGCTTTGTTTTCCTAATTGACAAGCATGGCACAAATGTTGCATATCTTGAGATGTAAGATTAGGTAGACCAATCACCAAGCCCTTCCTTTGTATGTCATTCATCCTTTGTAAGTTTATGTGTCCAATTCTTTTATGACATAAGTCGATTTCTGCAATCTGTTTATTTCCAAGTGATGAGTAGACAGTCTGAGGGGTTGATGGCTTTACCTCCATGGTGAAGAGTCTTCCTTGCTTCTTTCCTTTTGCTATGAGCTTGTAGTCCTGCATGGGGTCTTCAACAAAACATCCTTGATCATTGAGCCTCACCTCATAACCTCTTTCAACCATTTGACTTACTCAAACCAAGTTCTTTGTGATTTGGCACATGCAACACATCCTTCAACACCTTTGAGCTTTGAGATCCATTCAATGCAACATCTCCCACATGTGTAATCTTGTGCTCAGTGTCATCCCCTATCTCTACATGTCCTTGAGTGATGGGTGAGTATAAACTAGAGAAAACATCTTTATTGCAACTCATATGGTTGCTACAACCCTATCACTGTACCATGTCAAATCTGAATTCACTCTTTCACTTGACCCATACATCATAACCAAGTTCTCATTTTCTGAATTTGCTAAAGTACTAGCATAATTACCTTGGTTCCTTTTGTATTCTTGATTGCCTCCTCCTCTGGACCAACAATCTCTTGCGTAATAGCCCAGTTTTCCACAATTGTAGCATTCTCCATTGGATGCTTCTCTTCCATGTGATCTTCCTCCTCTTCCTCTACTCCTTCCTCTTCCTCTTGATCCCTCCACCTTGGGAGTTTTGTCCACCTCTTTTGCCTTTGCCTCTACCTACATAGAAAACTTGGGCTTGGCTACCCTTTGATTGTGAACCTCCTTGGTTCATCTCCTCGGTCACCATCAATGTGACTAATTGATCAAATTCTAGTAGGGAATCCCTCACATAAACTGATGTGGTGAATGCTTTCCACCTTTCATCCTCTCTCAAGTCATTGAGAGTGTGTGCAACAAGATCATCATCTTCGATTAGGCTCCCAATTGAGCCTAGGGCATCTGCAAGCTCCTTAACCTTCAAAATGTACTCATTTATGTTAGTACTTGATGCTTTCCTAAGATTATTTAGCTCATTCTTGAGCTGAATCTTCCTTGCCTTGGTTGATGAAGAGTACAATCTCTCCAAGGTCTCCCAAACCTTCTTGGATGTGTCCAAGTCTTGTATATGCCCTATCATGCTATTGCTTATATGTTGGGATAGAATGAATATGACTCTCCTATCCATTTCTATCCATTCATTAAGTGCCTTGACTTGCCCTTGAAGTGGTGGATCATGTACATGAGGCATTGGCTCTGTGTCGCTCACTAATCCCCACAATCCTTTGCCCATGAGGTAGTTGCTAACTCTAAATTTCCATGGTTGGTAATTGCCTTTCTCTAACTTTTCTATTTGTGCATTATAATTATCCATACTGAGCTCCAAGATGCTCATCTAGCTTCTCCTCAAGTGTTTGTATGCTTTAGAAAGTGTGTATATTACCTCTTGATAGCTTTGCCCTTGCTAACCTTCTACTAGTTGAGATCTTGATCGATGTAGCCCCCTTTCAATGTCTTCTTGCTTTGATAAGTCCTCCTTGTGCTTCCATGAGTTGTCTTGATACCTTCAAGTCTTCAATATGCTGCCAATGATGTCTCCAACCCTCCAAAATGGCTCTGATACCACTGATGGGGCATGTGAGTTTGGTGGAGCTTCTAACTTTAATCCACGACTTTGGGTCCTCCTTTTTATTGGTCCACTTGCAAAACTTGTGGTTAAGCCTTTTTGCATGATTGAGACTTGATTTTCAACAGGTCATGCATATCTTGGTTGAGCAAGAAGCAGCCTACTTTGGCCACTTCTCGTTGTGAGGCTGAGTATAGAGCAGCTTTCATAGCAACTATTGAGTGTCTCTAGCGCATAAACATTTTGGACTATTTGGGTGTTGGTCAGTCTTTTGCCACCACCATCTTCATTGGCATTCAGAGCACATTGGCAATTGTGAGGAACCCTGTGTTCCATGCTCGCACAAAGCACATTGAGGTGCATTATCAATATGGCCATGAGAGGTTCCCTACTAGGGAGATCATTGGAATATGTGCCCACATTGTAGATGTTTTCACAAAGGCTCTACCTCAAGAGAACCTTGAAGCTTTGCGCAAAGATTTGGGCTTACTTCCTTTTGTGGATTGATCTCTTTCAACATATCGTGGTACTTTCTTATACATGAGTTCCAGCTCCTCGTTCACCGCACTAGTCCCAATGTGGATTTCTTGATATATTTTGATAGTGATGTGTGTGAGCACACTTAGGACTATCAAGGCACTTTTTTTCCTCTTTAGGAGATTTTTTTCCCTTGACTTGTATATAACCTATAACCCTACTGGTTGACTTATCTTTGTACATTCACTTGGTAATGCATTTTGTATTGTGTGTTGTGCTCCAAGTGTCTTCTTCTTTCTTGTGTTGTTTGTGTACTTTTGAAGACATAAAACTCCAACATCAATCGAATTAGGGTCTTGGTTCTGATGCCTCCATTGAGTTTCCACCTGAGTAGGATTCTTACCTCGATTATTAAAAGATGGTCCTCTTTGAGTTGTTCATGTTTGATGTAGTAGGTCTCTGTGGCTTATGTCCCATCACAATTAATCTAGTTCTGTTCACCGTTTGCATATTGAACTTCTAGATCTTCTCAAAATTATCTGCCATTTCTAGGAAGTGAACACATCTAGATCCATCCTCATGAAGCCCTTCAACAAAATTTCTCTTTAGAGCATCCCCATTAACCTCCAATGCATATTTGTGAAGGCATAGAAACTTGTCTTTATACTCATCAATAAACAAACTATGCTTGCCACTCTCATGGTGTTGAAAATTATAAAACTCCATGTTCTTATTCATACAATAGTATGGAGAGCTGTAACATTTTTTTTCTTACTCTCTAAATTCCTTACATAGGACCAGGCTAGAATGCATTTGAGTCTACATATAGGACTTACACCATAGCTTTGTGATTCCACATAGATGTAGGATCCAAGATTTGCCTTAGAGTCACTGAATTGTCAAAGATCAAGGAAATCTTATAGCTCTTCGATCCATGCCTCCAGATTATTTTTCGCTCTTCTTCTCACTATCAAAATTGCTCATTTTTTCTTTCTTGAAGACTTGATTGAGGGCAAACTAACCAACCTTCATATCTTTATGATCAAATTTATGTCTTGCTCTAGGAATGCTAGATATTTTTGCACCTTTATCCACTTCATCATTCAACTCCACATCAAATTTCTTATGCCTTCTCATTGCTTTCCGCCTAGTTCTTTGTGTAGTTCTCAAAGAAGCTTCTGAATAAGCTCCTCATGCTCATGAATCTTTTGTGTCAAACCTTCCATAGTTGTTGATGATCGATTGCTTTCTAATATCACTTGTAGCACTTCTACAATCATAAGCTTCTAATCACTCAAGAATAGGAGAAGAGAGAAACAAAAGCTTGCACAAGATAAGAGAAAATTTGACGTGATAGAGTAGACAAGGTGTGATGGAGACAAGGATAAGATCTCATATTATACATTTGAATCATATACAATAGCTCTTGCAAAATAGGTTTGTGATGAAGCTTCAATCTCTCGAACAATCCCAAGCTATCTCAACCTCATTCACACTCACACTCTCAATCTCAATCTCACTCACAATCACACTATCAATCACAATCACAAGATAATTCTCTTATTTTTGGCCTCTTCTTGTACGATCTAGTGCTCTTTTCCAAATAGAGTCGATCTTCACTGCTTTTGGAAGTGCATGATCCACCAAGTTTAGGAAAAATCATATCTCCCACTGTTACATGTCAAACTCTTGAATAAGCATGCATTTTAGTGGTCATCTACTTTCTTTAGTGACACCCATCAAAAATAGAAGAAAAAGCATGAAAAATCATATTCATTGACATCCACAATATGCATGGAAACACATATGCATCAAAATTACAGAATCAAATAATAATAATAGAAAAGCTGACTTTTCTTTTTAAGTGTGTTGGAAACATCCACACTTTTATAGGCCTTGTAACTAAAAAATAGAATGAAATTCCAAAATGCTTGTGAGAGGCAAAATTTTTCAGCTCTTCAATCTGCAAAATAATTTTAGAGATGACCTAGATCAAATTTGCCTCCAAATATCAATTTTGAGCCCTAGAAGATTATAAATTTTAGAGAGAGAATAAAATCAAGGCATCATCATATAATGAACTAATTCTAGAGCTTGAAACGAGGTACTTAAAACTTGCTTCACAAAATTCTCAGAGAGACACTTTTATTCTCCTATGCATGCTCTATCTTTCTCTCATACAACATCATTGCTAGTTCTTTTATATTCATGTTCAATTTTCAACTAGAAAACATGATGTTGATAAGTTTAAAGAGAGAATATAAAAATTTTCATTCCTAGATTTTTTTTCTTTATGCATAAAATGGCCTAAATTCAATCTAAAAAATATCCACACAATGTATAATAGAAAGTTCAAAATGAATTATTTCACATTTGAAAGGCTTATTAAAATTCTTCCATCCTTTTGAGAACTCTGTCCTCAAACTTGAAAAGATGGATAATGTCCAATTTCACCCACGTAAAACCTTCAACTGGATGTGTGTTCCATTTGACCAAAATCTCTACTATAGATTGATTTCTAAGTAGTGTTTCCCTAGTATCTAATGTTATTTCATCTCAAAGCTCAAAAGATCCATCCTCTTTTAGCTTATAATGGTCTTACAAAACAATAGTTGCATTAGCTAATATTTTTTAAGTAAGCAATCCCAAAAAATGAGCAAGAGATCCAAGCTTTTTTGAAAAACTTTGAAAGGAGTTGCATATCATGAAGAAAGTCTAGGATCCTTTTCTAACAACAGGTTAGATCGCCAAGGATTTAGTTTAAGAAATACCATGTCATTTATTTGAATCTCAAGTGGTCTTCTCTTCAAATCTTTGAATTTCTTTTGTCTCTTATTAGGCTAGCGATGTGATTACTTGTAAATAACATACTTTTTGCTAAAAACGTTTGACTGAAGCATTGTTCTCATTCAAAAAGTGTCTAATACAAAGAAATGTTGCATGATTGAGAGCTCGACATGACGAGTCCGCAGGGATTCGATCGATGTAGGAGGATCAACGTGCTAACAATTTTGCAGTAATTCTAGTTCAATGTGGTTGTCATGTTGTATTGTTGTAGTTTGATTAATCTTTGTTGTTAATACCATGTCATCTATTTGAAACTCAAGTGGTCTTTCAAATATTAGAATTTCTTTTGTTTCTTGTAAGGTCGATGATGTGATTACTTGTAAATGACATATTTTCCACTAAAACCGTTTTGGTGAACCATTGTACTCATTCAAAAAGTCTCTAATACAAAGAAATGTCATATGGTTGAGAGCTCAACATGACGAGTATGCAGGGATTCGGTCGATGCAGGAGGATCAGTGTGCTGATAGTTTTACAGTAATTTTGGTTCGGTGTGGTTGTCGTGTCGTATTGTTGCAGCTTGATTAAACTTTGTTGTTGAGTCTGATTATTGTTAATGGATAATGTACTATGTTAATCTGGTGAAGTTTGGTATTTTTTTAGTGCAATTTGATCATTAAAACCAAGTTTGGTATTGTGTGGTAAAAGATCCTAGTGATGTTATTCGTTTATGTGATAATCATCAACCAAACTTGTGAAGTTTGTCTAGAGAATTCTATGTATGAGTGCAGTAGTAGAAAAAGATCATAGTTTGCAGAGTGATCTTCTATGAACTACCACCCAAGAACCCTTTAGTTTAGCCATTCTATATATGAACTACCACCCAAGAACCCTTTAGTTTAGCCATTCTATATATCAGAAGGGCTAACACTCTTCTCATCTTCTTTTATGTGCTTCTTAATTTTTCCAAGTTTCTCATCCATCTTCTCCAAAATTTCTTTAGACAATTCTATTTTGTTTGAAAAATTAGAAAACGAAGGTGGATTCAAACAATTATAACCATATATATCCTCAAATGGAGTCATTTTTATACATGCATGAAACATGCTATTATATGAAAACTCAACCAAAGACAAGTATTCATTCCAATTATCTTGCTTTTCATCCACATACATATGCAATGTATATTCAAGTTCTCGATTAACCCTCTCGATTTCCCCAACATTTTTTGGATGGAAAGATTTACTCATATGAAATTAAGTACCAATTGATTTCAAATGTTTCTTTCTACAAGTTCGATGTGAACCTAGATTCTCTATTCGAAATTATGTTTTTAGGCATTCCATGCACTCAAAAAATTTCTTTTACAAAGATTTTTGCAACATTCAAAGTAGTATTAGTCTTTTTCATAATAAAGAAATGTGCCATCTAAGTAAGTTGATCAACTACAAAAAATATAGTGTCATGTTTACTTCTGGTGGAAGGCAATTTATTCTTGAAGTCCATAGAGATAGACTCCACTTCTAATTTGGAACGTCCAAAGGTTGTAACATTTGAGACATTCTTTTAAATTTAGATTTCACATGTTAGCACTTTAAACATTCACTAACACATTTTTCAACATCCCACTTGATACATAGCCGAAAGTAAGAATATTTCATTTTAACATAAGTTCTTGGTTAACATTGGTGCAAAAAAAGGTGCCTCATGGCAATCATGTATTTGAACTTCCAATGGGGATTCAGAAGATATGCATAATCGGTTGTTATAATAAAAAGGTGCATCATGGCAATCATGTAATATTTGAACTTTCAATGGGGATTCAGAAGTTATGCATAATCGGTTGTTAAAATATAAAGATCCATTCTTCAAATGAAATTTGTCTTAATACATCAATCCCCTTTTTGCATGTAGAAAACTCAAGATAGGTGCTTAAATTGAATTATGTTTCATCTTTTCTTGAATTTGATTGAGAAAATCACAATATATTGCAAAAATGAGATTACATAAAGTTTTTTAACTCAATGCATCAACGACCTTATTTTACTTACCAAGCAAATAATCAATGTCAAAATGATACTCACTTAATAATTCAATCCAACACTTTTCCCTATTATTATGCAATGGTTTTGTGAAAATGTATTTTAGATTTTGATGATCTGTTTTCAATTCGAACTTAAATCCTAATAGTAGATGTCTCCAATGCGTAAGTGCATGTACAATAGTAATCATTTCTAGATCATGGGTAGGATAGTTAAATTCATGTTTTCTTAAATTTTTGGGTTCTTATGCAACCACCCTACCATCCTATGAAAGAACACAACCTATTTGACTACGACACGCATCATGTGCAACCACAAAAAAGTTTTCCCATTTCTTGTATTTTCAAAACATAATTTTCAATTAATTTTTGTTTCAATGATTCAAATGATTTTGACAAACATCACTCCACACTAATCTTGCATTAATTTTAGTCAAATCTATGAGTGGGCTACCTATCTTAGAGAAATCCTTAATATGTGCTCTCTCATATTATGCCAATCCTAAAAACTTCTACCATCCCTTACAATTTAGGATCTGGCCTATTAACTCTTATTTTCACTTTATCCTGGTGTTGAAGCTGAAGGTCAAGGACAAAGCACAAGAGCACATCAAAGAGGTGGACACACAAGAAGAAGGAGCAAGTAGGGAGCTCCAAGAAGTGTATGTCAAATTTTCAGAAGAAATCCCCATAAAAATAGTGATTTTCATCACTAAAAACCATTGTAAATACCATTTTCTATTTTTGTAACTCCATTTTGTTCAAGCCAAGGAGTCCTTGAGCTTGAGGAGTATTAGAAGTATTATCCTACCAATTTTCATAATTTTTAGACTTCATTTGAGCCCTCAAATAAGCCTTGGAACCTAATTTTTGACTAGGTCAGACACTAGGTCTGGACAGGGCCAAAACTAGTCAAAAAACTATAAAAAGAGCTAGAGAGCTCATTCTTGAGGTTAGCTTGTTAGAGAATAGAGCTTTTGTAAGAGAACTCTTTTGCAATCGAAGCTTTCCATTGTTCCTCTCTTTGATCTTACTTTGTGCGCATGTGTGTGTATGTGTGTACATGTTTTTGTGCTTTCACTCACGCACTTGTGCCTTCACTTGCTCGTGGTCTTCATATCGGTCCTCACGTCTCCGCAGATTGACAAGTAAAGGAGGTGGTGCTTACGCTTGAGCTACACCAAATTTTGGCGCCGTTGGTGGGGAGAGAGCTTCGAGGACGAGCGTTGTGATGGTAAGATCGTAGATTTGCGACGTTGGAAGGTAAAAAAACTGTCATTTTTGTTCATTTTCTGATTTTTCTTCTTCATCTTCATCATCATCATCATCATCTCCACCTTCTTCCATCTTCTTCTTCATAGAAATTTCTTGTTTTTTAGTGCATTTTCACCATTTTCATACTACCTTTCATGCATTATTGTGCGAAGAGGAGCTAGGAAGTGCAAGAGAGAGCAAGCGCTGTGTTTTTCCATGATTTTCTGCACATACGGAGCTTGCCATTGCTTGGCGCTCAGAAATTTGAATTTCCCGCCAAAAAACACGATTTTGTGAAGAAAATCGCGATTCTATGAAAAATTCAATTTTTTTTGAAAAATCACGATTTTCTATTTCCCGCCTAAAAGTTTGTTGAAAGAAAACATGATTCTGTGGTTGTGCTCAAAATCACGATTCTCACAAATCACGATTTTTAGCCAAAAAACACGATTCTAAGAAAACACGATTCTGTGGTTGTGCTCAAAATCACGATTCTCTGAATTTTTGAAAACCACGATTCCCTAAGATAAAATCACGATTTTCAAAAATACGATTCTCTGTTGGCAATCACGATTTTCAGAAACACAATTTTCATCCAAGGTACAAAATCGCGATTCTCAACAACACGATTCTCGGCTCAAAATCGCGATTCTCAAAAATCACAATTTTCAGCAAAACCACGATTTTGTGAAAACACGATTCTCTGTTGGCAATCGCGATTTTCAAAAACACGATCCTTTGCTCAAAATCGCGATTCTCAAAAACACGATTCTCTACTCAAAATCGCGATTCTCAAAAATCACGATTTTCAGCAAAAACGCGATTTTGTGAAAACACAATTCTCTGAAAACACGATTCTCTATTGGCAATCACGATTTTCAAAAACACGATCCTCTGCTCAAAATCGTGATTCTCAAAAACACGATTCTCTGCTCAAAATCACGATTCTCACAAATCACGATTTTCAGCAAAAACACGATTCTGTGAAAACACGATTCTGTGAAAAGACAATTCTGTGAAAACACGATTCTCTGTTGGCAATCGCGATTTTCAAAAACACGATCCTCTGCTCAAAATCGCGATTCTCAAAAACACGATTCTCTGCTCAAAATCGTGATTCTCAAAAATCACGATTTTCAGCAAAAACACGATTTTGTGAAAACACGATTCTCAAGGTACAAAATCGCAATTCTCTGATTTCACACAATCACGATTCTCTGATTTCACACAATCGCGATTCTCTTGGTTTCACAGGATCGCGATTCTCTGATTTCATAGCATCGCGATTCTCTGATTTCATAGCATCACGATTCTCTTGAAGTTCATAGCATCGCGATTCTCTTGATATTCATAAAATCGCGATTCTCTGATTGTTCATAAAATCGCGATTCTCTGATTTCATACAAAATCGTGATTTCTCCATAAGTGCCTGTTTGCCTGTTTTGACCCCCAAGAGCCTGATTTGACATAACTTTTTCATCCAAAGTCCATTTTGTGAGCTCTAATTTGAATTGACCCTCAAGCGGGACTAGGGAACCAAGAGGACTCCAAAGGATTTCGAACCATACCAAGGGGAAATTTTGGACTCTTAAACAAAGCTTATGAACCTGAGATCTGGTAGACACCTAGGCAAGGATAGACAAAGCATTAGATCTTCTCAGTCTAGTGTCAACCATACAGCTAAGTCTTGGGCACAACAACTAAGTGGTTGTCCTTACATACTAAACTCTGACACAAGTGACTCAGAAATGTCTTTTAGAATGGGGAAACCTATAGGTGGCTCAGGAACTTCCCATCTACAAACACCAGAAGGTCCCTATAAGACACAATTGGAATATATTCGGACCAACCGATTAGGTGCTCGCATCTATGAGGATGGCCTGAGGCGATCAGTGGTCCAACTCAAAAATCCAGATCAACCCTTTGGACTTGAACACCCGGTGGTCAAGTTCGAAGAGGGTTCATACATTGATAAGGAAGGAACCATGTATGTGGTCACCAACTTACCAGATAGGACTGATGAGTTTGGAAATGTCATTCCTGAGAATGAGATAGGAGACCTAGAACAAGGAAATGTAGGACAAGGACCCCATACTCCTAGAGGTAAGTCAGTTTTGACTAGAGTGATCACTTCAGACTGGATTCCTCAAGACAACAAAAGCATAGAACTATTCTTGAATAGAGAAACAGAGAAAGCCTTTTGGAGATTCAAGCCAGATCAACCTAGCCAATTGGGCATAGTCATCATCTACGAGTTCAAGGATCCAGAGATACCAGGCAAAGTTGTCTACCTAGACAACACATCAGAGAAGATGTTCTTGGTAATAGAACATGATAGACACGCACATACTTGGAAGAGTGAATTGATTTTCCCTCCACCAAGATCCAATGTTTCCCATGGCCTCTAAGGAGTAGGTTCATCTCAAGCTCATGAAGCCCAGAGAGAAAGAACTAGAGAGAGACCTGAGGTAAGTTTTGCACACACCGTAGGCAGAAATAGATCAGGATTTGAAAATGAAAGACCGGAAAGAGAGAGACATCAAGCACATAGGCAACAAAGAGATGAACATGATTTTCCATTGCCTAGACCCCGAGAGCACACAAGAACCCTTAGACCCACTCAAGTGATCAAGGCAATGAAGAATTATTTTGACGGGACAGGAGATCCTTATGATCATGTGGCCGAGTTCAAACAAGTGTTAAGAGCTGAACAGGTTGAGGATTTGTTCACCGAGTATGAGGCATTTGGTTTGACTCTTAAGGGCACTGCCTTGGCTTGGTTTCAACCACTCAGTAGTCGAAACTATCGCGATATAGGTCAGCTGCTAGACGAATTCATTGTAGAATTTTCCAAGAGTGGTATCATGCATAACACATCATCTTTGATCCACAGCTTCAAGCAGACACCCCAAGAAACAGTGTGACTAGCAGGTAGAAGGTTCAGACAGTACTTAGAAAGATGCCCTGCTCCAGAGTTACCTACACCAGCCAAACAAGTGGCTTTGTTCTTAGATGGCTTACTGAGCACAAAGTTAAGATCATATGTGTACTTGAAAGAGCCTAGATCCATAGAAGAGTGTGTGCGGACATGCATTGACATAGAAGACAACTTGGGTGAGGATTTAGGACTATCCAAACTCTATCAAGATTCTGATAGCTCTACTAGTCATACTTCAAGAATCTCCATGGAAATAGATGAGATAGATGAGCAAGTTGCCAAGAAGCTAGGAGTCCAAAATAGACAAACACAGAGAGTCACCTCATTGAACCGATGTTATACCTGCTGAGGGGACCACATGGCTAACATATGCCCAATGCAAAACCAAAACATTAGAGAAAGGAATGCTCCATATTGTACTATTGAGAGAAAATACACGAACCACACGGTTCAAGATTGTCCCTACAATAGGCAAGCTGTTAGACAAACTTATCAGCAACCTTATCAACAAGGTAGGTATCAGAACCAATACCAACAGCCATATTATCAACCACAAAAGCAATATCAGGCACAATATAGACCACAACCAGTCTTGGGAAACCAACCACCAGCTCCTGCTAACGTGATTCCAGTCAAGTATGCTGTGGGAGAGGAAAATCCTAATAGGGCATTGGTGCCACCAACCCCATTGGTCTCAGAAAATGACTCTCACGCTCAAGGTTTAGACTACTCCCATGAAGGTAGTCCACATGCTTATTACATAGAGTCACCTGAACATAGTGAGATTTACCCGTATCAATATGAGGCACCACATATGGAGCAAAATTGGGAGCTAGAATACTCCAATGTCATGTACACAAATCCTAACCCTAGGCCCCAATTGAGACAAATGAGACCACAAGCCCCTAGAGGATCTTGTTTCAGATGTCAAGGTGACCATTTCATTCATGATTGTCCCCACCCACCATCTCTGAGTCAAGGTTAGGCTATCACAATACAAGCTTTTTTTCCTGAATGTGGCAAAGACCATCTTCCCAGAGATTGTCCAAGAAACCCCTCTAGTGCACCCAAGATTACAGCCATTAATGTGGTAGGCTTAGTGGCAGATTCAAGTTCAAGTAGCAATAATGTGGCTCCTATACAAGCTGTCACTAGAGCACAAGCCTTAAAAGAGGATAAACCAGCATAGCAATTGGAGTCGAGTGAATCGGGAGAACTTAGTAGGAGGAAAACAAGAACATGGAAAGATACCAGAGAGAAGGCTAATCGCAAGTGGAACAAAAAGTTATCGGAACTAGAAGAAAGCTTGAAAGACGCAAAAACAAAAATAGAAGACATCGCATCTCAAAACCCCTCGCATTTTGACACTCCATCCACTCCACCTCATCCCATCCCACCACCCATTGTAAATAGACCGCAACCAGGGTCTGTTCTTGCAGATCCAATGCCAAAAGGCTTGGACATGATGTTCAAGGCCTACCAAGCTCGACTTCAAGAAGGGCCAACAACTGCAAACCTAGACAAGAGTTACCCTAGAGCGGATTTAGAGATTGAACGGATGAAAATGTGCATGAGAATGGTAGAACAAGCTCAAGCTATACTTGAGACTAGTCAAAATTTCAATCAGACAAACTCTATCAAATCGGATTTGCATTTTCAGGGCTTACTAGAAAGATTAGAGCAATTGGTAAACAAACCACAAGTTTCTTTACCTCCACAGGCTCAACCAATTATTGAAAGAGGAAGCTCACCACCAATGGGAGCTTATGTTCCTAATTCCACAAATGTTGGAATACCTCCTTCAATTCAACAATACTCTCAAGAGTTCTTGCGGGAAATACAAGAAGAAAAATGGGCCAAGGAGAAGGGTAATTCCCCTCCTAATCCTGAGATTGATGATCTTCATGATCAATTTCCCCAAGACATTCCATCTATTTACAGAGATGAAGGAGAACAACAAGAAGACGAAAGATTAGATTTTGAATCTAATACCCTGAAGAACTGCCTCAATTTCTAGGCCCATGGGAATCTGAATCTCTCCAGATTAGAGCTCCCACAATACTAGTAAGAAATGAAGACTCAGTGGTTCCAAGGAACACTGATGTCGTGAAGAACACTAAGGTTCAGTGTCATCTCACTGTAGAAGAGCTCCTCAAAGCAAAACCCGAGCTATGGAATCATGTGAAGGATCAGGTCCCAGAACTTGATTCCAACATGCCAAAAGTAGGCTCTAAGCAAAAGGTACCAGAGATACCTCTAGACAAAATAGGGGACATGTGTGAGGGTGAAGAAGGTAATACTTATCTTCCAATCACCTACCAAGGTTACACAACCAAAGCAATCATAGATTCAGGTGCGGGTGTTGCTATTGCGACCACCTCCTTGTGGAAGCAATGGGGCAAACCCACATTAAGACCAACTAGAATGAAGCTTCAAATGGCCGACGGTCATTTTGAAAGACCTCTAGGATTGCTCGAAGGGATAACTCTAACCACTTGTGGTGTGGAGTTTGAACATACATTTGCTATATGTGACTTTGAGAAAAATAATGTCTATGAGATTATCCTAGGAAGACCCTTGCTAGGACAATTACAAATAGTACAGGATTGGGGAACCAACTCCTTGTACTTACAACACTTAGGGGTTACCACCAAGGTCAATTTGAGGGATTACTCCTGCAGAGATGTACCACCCCTATAGTGGAATCCTATCCACAAAGCGAAAGAAGATTCCATCTCTGTGCATTCTGAAATTTCACCTGATCCATCATGGCTGCATGAAGATACTCATTTGTGGATGTGCAAGGTCGGAGAGGAAGAGGAAAAACGTTTAAAGGCAAGAGAAGAAGGAACTTCGCCAGGAGATAGACCAATTAAGGACCCAGCCTATACACCGACGATCTTTCCAGATGAGGAATTTGAGCCTCATGGATGGCCAGAAATCTTAGCTACCATGGACATTGCTGTCAATGAGGAACAGTGGACACCTCATTGTGATGAGGAGGGTTACCATATCTCAGTGTTCATGTGTCAGCCCTTGCTAGAAGAATGTGACCCTAGTGATGTCATAGAAGAGGAAGAGAATGACGATGACATAGAGTCCATTGTGATGGATAGTTGCTTTAACTCAGAGCAGCACTATCTAGGAGTGAGAGCACTCAAAAGAAAAAGAAAAGAAAAGCAGTGAAACAAGAAGAGGAGGAATCATTGTTTGAAGTACCAAAAAACTTCAAGAAATATGAAGTTGACGACCGCAAAATTTTGGTACGAATGCCTAAGAGAGAGGCCATCTGTCACTCTAGCACAATGGTGAGTACCAACGTGAGGAGATACACCTCATAAATGTCAATCCGTGGAGACGTGAGGACCGGTATGAAGACCGTGAGCAAGTGATGGCACAAGTGCGTGAGTGAAAGCACACAAGCATGCACACACATACACACACACGCGCACAAAGTAAGAGCAAGGAGTGGAACAATGGAAGATATTCGATTATACAAGAGCT
The DNA here is from genome assembly GCA_020310875.1 of Ceratopteris richardii. Classification (NCBI taxonomy): domain Eukaryota; kingdom Viridiplantae; phylum Streptophyta; class Polypodiopsida; order Polypodiales; family Pteridaceae; genus Ceratopteris; species Ceratopteris richardii. Next base: position 110,685,532 of record CM035410.1, read on the forward strand.
CTCTTACAAAGCTGAAATCTACAACAAGCTAACCTCAAAAATGAGCTCTCCAGCCCTTTTTATAGTTTTTGAGTGGTTTTGGCCTTGTCCAGACCTAGTGTCCGGCTTAGTTAAAAAATAGGTTCCAGGGCTTATTTGGGGGCTCAAACGGAGTCTAAAAATTATGAAAATTGGTAGGATGGTAGTTCTAATACTCCTCAAGCTCGAGGAATCCTCGGCTTGAACAAAATGGAGTTACAAAAATGGAAAATGGTATTTACAATGGTTTTTAGTGATAAAAATCACTATTTTTGTAGGGATTTCTTCTGAAAATTTGACAGGTGCTTCTTGGAGCTCCCTACTTGCTCCTTCTTCTTGTGTGTCCACTTCCTTGATGTGCTTCCATGCTTTGTCCTTGACCTTGAGCTTCAACACTCCCCCCCCTCTTGAGTCTGTCGTCCCTGATAGACCCTTGTTGTATTGGTCGTTCCATGTAGTACGTTGAGAGGTAGAGTCCTTTGCGTCCAACAGGGGTGATCCATTTTCCCAATGTAGCCTGGTCGTTTGTCCAGTTCCTTACTTTGCCACTGCTAGATCTTGCAGTTTGTAGTTCCTTTGTATTTACCTCTTCCTTGTATTCTATCTTGATGGTGCATTTGTGAGCTGTCCAAAACGACTAGTTGCTCAAAGGAGGTGATCAATGTTGATTATGAGCAACTCTCTATCATAGATGGCTTCCTTGCTCTTGTAGTGGTCACCCTGATGTCCTCTGATTCTTCCAACGATGGCTTTCATAGTTTTCATGCCAAGTACTTGTAACCCATAATGTATGATGGTTAAGTGCATTAGTGCATGGGTTGAACAAATTATGTGCCTTGTGCATGGCCTTGTAATGTGGCCCTACGTATGCGTACTTGGAAAATGCATGGCAAGAAGTATGGTGCAAGAGATTGGGTCTTGAGCTAAGTGCTCAAGGGTATGCTGACGAAGAGGTTTCCTAATCGATCATGGTTATAGTGTTGTTGAAGCATACACGGCTTACCATGGTGAAGGGTCCGTTGATCTTCATCTCTTCGTGTTGTAGTTCCAGCATGGTGTTTGACCCTCGTCTTGTCCTTTTTGTTGATGGATGTCCTTGCTGAAAGTTCGCTGATGAGCATTTTCAAGCACAGTCCTCTTCTTTGCCCTTTTTTTTTTTTTTTTTTTTTGGAACACGATGGCATCAAACAAGAAGAAAGAGGTTAGTATCAATAACATATTTTGCATGTGAAAATTGTGTCTCATGTGCTGGGATTTCTCAATTGTGTCTATGCACGGCCATGTAAGGTGGCCCTATATTGATGCATACTTTGGAAATGCATGACCTGAATGGTGCAAACGACTGGGTTATGCCAAAGGCACATGGTTGCTGCTGGTCGAGGCTTTTGATGTTACTTGTATACTTGATGAATTCTTTGATTGGAGGTGTCTATTGGATCTCGAAATGATGTAATCCTCCGGATTGGAACCCATTTTGGAATAGAGTTTGGTGCTGTAGAGATCACCTCAGGCCACTTCATCTTTGGATGCTTTCCAAACTTTGGTATCCCGTGTGGTTGGCCTTTTGGTTCTGTGGATGTTGTTGGTGCTTTTGGCTTCCAAACCCATATCCTTGATGATTGCCTGCTTTCTTTTGCAGAAGGGTTGAGTTTATCTTTGTTTGTTCTTTGTGTTTTGTTCTTACCCTTTGCTTTCCTTGGCTTCTTTGTTGAGACCTTTTGCCTGGTGGGGAGCAGAGGCCTTTGTACGTGTAAGAGCTTCTTGGGTACCCACATTTGTAATCGCCCTTGTTGAGCTGTAGCTAATTTTTTAGGCACCCAAATTTGTACCTGATTGTGGTCGGCCTTCATTGATAGCTTCGGTACCCAAATTTGTTGGATTCTTCATGCTTGAGCCTGTTCGTAGGTGCTTGGTCCTTCTGTCGTCATGGTCAATCTGGTTGGGCGGGAGTCTTTGAGGTAACATCGATGGTTGTACTCCTTTCGTTACCCAGATCTGTGTCATGCCCAACACTTCTTTCCTCTTGAAGGCTCTTTGTCTATTTGATAGACTGGCTGTCTTGCACTGTTTTGCTTGCTTCTGAGGTTGAACTACTGTGGATGCTTTACTCTTTGAAAAAAAAGAAGGTTCTTCTTGCCTTTGCGACTGTCCTTCCATGATTGTGTCCGTCTGGATCATAGATCTTTTGACATTTACAACATCTTCTTCGAGAAGATTAGCCTTAGAGGAAAGAAGAGAGCGTGTGGTGTCTTGGTCAGTGGCCATGCAATTCTCCAATTCTAATGTAATGCATTGTTCATGTGCCCAAACATGAAGAAGTTGACTTCTTAGGTTCAAGTTGACAGCATGGTCGTAAATCCAATCTTGACCCAAGACAAGTGGCTCTGTGAGGTCCTCATCATGACACACTAGCATTTTGACTTTTATTGGAACATCTTGAAGGTAGATGGGAAGTTCCACCTCTCCCAAACAAGAGGTTTCCACACCTCCCAATCCTATGAGATAGGCTTCTATGGGCTTGATGTCCAATTCCAGGTCTTGGCAGTATGAAAGTCGAACTACACTAGTTGCTGCACCTGAATCAACTAATGCTCTCACAGTCTTTACACTCTTTCCTCGTCCTACCTCTATAGTCACAAAGGGCCGTCGATCAATTATTTGAGAAGTAGTTATGCCCGATTTTTGGCACATGTCCATGTGATATTTTGGAGCTTTTGTGTTGACATCTAGGCCTAGCCGCCGTAGCTTATTTCTTCTGATGCGCTCTCTCGCCTCTGCTTGTGCTTCTTCTCTAACCCTTAACTCCTCTTCTTTTCACTTCTTAGCAATGTTGAGTCTCATGAGCATTTCCTCTGTAAGAGGTTCTTGATATAACTTGACTCGGCATCCACTAATATAGTTTGGTAGGATATCACCTTCTAAAGTGGCCAATTGAACTGCACCGCTAGTGGAGAGTCTATTAATGATCATGGGTCCATATCCTCGTTTCTCCAATTTGCGGGCATGTTGCTTTAGCGTATAAACCAGCACTAGATCTCCTTCCTTCAATCCTTTATCCTTTACATGGGCATCAAAGTATGCCTTTTGCCTTTTCTTTGTAGCATAAATGCCTGCTGCTGCCCGTAGCCTCGTCTCACCTAAGCGTTCTAGATCAAAGATCCTGGAAGACAACTTATGTCCATTCCACTCATGCTCTTGTGCTACTTTCAAGGCTGGGATTAGGAAGTCCAATGGTAGCACGGCATTCTGTCCAAAGACCATCTGAAATGGGGTGGCATTGAGTACCGTTTTGTAGGCAACTCTGTATGCCCACACAGCATGATGAAGTTGTTTGTCCCAATCAGAGCGTTTATTATTCACCAGTTTTGTTAATACGTTACATAGGATCTTATTCATGCTCTCGGCCTCTCCGTTGGCTTGTGGGTGATAAGGGGCAGACTTCTTGTGTATCACCATGAATTCTTGAAGGAGATGTTCAATGACCTCATTCAAGAAGTGCGTACCTCTATCACTAACCAACTCTATTGGTAACCCATATCTAGTGAACACATTTTCGAATAAGAACTTAGCCGTCGTTTGAGCATCATTCTTTGTCGTGGCTTTTACTTCCACCCATTTTGTAAGGTAATCTGTGGCTACAATAATGTATTCTGCATGGGAGTTTCTAGCTGGGGGGTTAATAGGACCAACAAAGTCTATGCCCCACTTCGAAAATGCACGTCCTCCCATCATTGGCCTTAAAGGCATTTCATCTTTTCTTATCGGATATTGGGCACGTTGGCATGTGTCACATTTCTTCACATAAGTATGTGCATCCATATGAAGAGTGGGCCACCAAAGTCCTGAGAATAGAATGGTCTTAATTACTCTGTCAGGCCCAAAATGTCCACATGCAACACTACTATGTGCAGTTTCTAAGACTTTCAAATAGTCTAATTCATGAACGCACAGTCTTAGGTAACCATCCTTGCCTCTTCGATATAGGTTGTCTCCTATTAAGGCATAGTCTTGAGCCTCTTGCTCCATGCTTCTTCTTCTTGATAGACTAGCCTCATTCGTTAGTGTTCCTGATCTCATAAATTCTACCAGTGGAGCGCTCCAATCTGGAATTAATGACACGTGATAAAGAGTGGCATGCTCCACTGGGGGTCTCTTCTGGCACACTGGACAATTCTGGATCCACTCTTGTATTTCTTTGTCCATGCTAGGCCAATACACTCCTAAATGTTTTAGATTCTGCAATGTTCGTTGTTTAGAGTAGTGATTTCCTAGCAATCCCTCATGGGCTTGTTGCAACCAACTAGTATGTTCATCGTCCTCGACACAACAAGCTAATACGCCCTCGGTATCTTGCTTGTACATACTTCCGGCCAATATTTGATACTTTTGTGATTTTACAATTTCTTCTTTGCTTGTTTTCACATTTTTATTTGCAGGCCCAAAGGTTAGGACTGGTACCAACTTATTTGCCCATTTAGGAACAACTTCTAAATTGAACAGATAAGCATCGGGCAATTCATCAGACACTCCTTGCGGTGGCTCTCCTGAAGTGATGCGAGAAAGATGGTCTGCCCTAAGATGGGTTCTACCTTTCCTGACAACAACTTCAAAGTCGTATTCCATTAGTAAGAGGAACCATCTTACTAAGCGGCCTGTATTGCAAGGTTTATTGAACAAATATAGTAAAGCTTGATGATCAGTGAAAAACTTGAACTTATTGGCCAATAGATAGTGTCTAAACTTCTTCACAGCATATACCATGCCTAAGCCTTCTCTCTCCGTTGTGGTATAATTTCGTTCAGCTGCATTTAATTGCCTACTAGCATATGCTATCGGCAAATCTAAGTTTCCTTCACCTGTGGGTTGTGCTAGCACACATCCTATTGCATGATTGGAGGCATCTACATGGACATGAAAGGGTTTGCTCCAATCCGGAGTAGTCAGTATTGGTGCTGTGCACAAACGTCTTTTCAGCTCGTTGAAGGAATTCTCGCATTCCTCGTTCCACTCAAAATTTGTTAACAACCCATAAAGAGGTTTAGCTATGATGGCATACATGTGGATAAACCTACGGTAATATCCACAATGGCCCATAAAGGCTTGTACCTCCTTTACATTCCTTGGTCTTGGCAACTCTGCTATCGCTCTTACCTTGTCTTCATCTGTTGAAATTCCATTCTTAGAAACAATGTGACCTAAGATCTTACCTTGTCGTACCATGAACACACACTTCTCTGGGTTCAGACACACTCGATATTCTCTACACTTGTTGAAGATCTGTCTGAGCTCAGGGATGTGGTAACTTCTTTCTTGGGAATGAGCGCATAAATCATCCACATATACTTCTAAGCTCTTTCGCAAGAACTCTTTGAAAACATGACACATGAGCCTTTGGAATGTTGCAGGTGCATTGGTGAGCCCAAATGGCATCACACGAAATGCAAAGATTCCCCATTCTGTGGCAAAGGCCGTTTTGTGTTGATCTTCGGGGGCAATGGCTACTTGGTTGTAACCTGAAAATCCATCAAGGAAGCTATAAACTTCCTTGCCTGCAACACGCTCCAATAGATGTTCGGTGATTGGAAGTGGATAACTATCTCTGATCGTAGCGGCATTAACTTTTTTAAGGTTAATGCACACTCGCAATTTCCCATTCTTCTTGGGCACGACTACAATGGGGGACACCCATTCAGTGTGCTCAATCTCATAGATGAATCCAACTTCAATCAGCCTGTCAATTTCCTCCTTTATTTTGGCTGCATAATTGTCATTATATGTGTAGGGCTTTTGTTTGGTGGGCTTGGCATCAGCGGTCATCGGAATCGTATGAGAGCAAATCTTTGGATCTACTCCTTTCAAGTCTCTATAGTGCCATGCGAACACGTCCCTATATTCCCTTAATAGAGCTACAAGCTCTGCTTCTTCTTTTGCACTTAGGTCGTCTCCTATGTACGTACATCGCTCTTCGTTCCCTTCAATGGTCACTACAATTTTCTTGGTCTTTTCTTTATTGTCATATGCTTCTCCTATAATGGCCTCTCTCTTAGGCATTCGTACCAAAATTTTTCGATCTTCCACTTCATATTTCTTGAAATTTTTTGGTACTTCAAACAATGATTCTTCCTCTTCTTGTTTCACTGCTTTTCTTTTCTTTTTCTTTTGACCTCCTTCACCTCCTTCCTTTGAATTTATCGTTTTAATACTCGTGAGGGGTTCTTCTTCTTTTTGGGTTAACACTCCTATGTCCTCTAAATAGTGTTCCTCTGAGTCAAAGTAAGTATCCATCACAATGGATTCTAGATCATCGTCATTCTCTTCTTCTTCTATGAACTCACTAGGATCACACTCTTCCAACAGGGGCTGACACATGAACACGGAAATATCATAACCCTCCTCATCACAATGAGGTGTCCATTGTTCTTCATTGACTGCAATGTTCATGGTAGCTAAGATTTCTGCCCAACCATGAGGCTCAAATTCCTCATCTGGAAATATCATCGGTGTATAGGCTGGGTCTTTTATTGGTCTATCTCCTGGGGAAGTTCCTTCTTCTCTTGCTTTTAGACGCTTTTCCTCTTCCTCCGCGACCTTGCACATCCACAAGTGAGTATCTTCATGCAGCCAGGATGGATCAGGTGAACTTCCAGAATGCACAGAGATTGAATCTTCTTTTGCTTTGTGGATAGGATTCCACTGTAGGGGTGGTACATCTCTGAAGGTGTAATCCTTCAGATTGACCTTGGTGGTGACCCCTAAGTGTTGTAAGTACAAGGAGTTGGTTCCCCAATCCTGTACTATTTGCAATTGTCGTAGGAAGGGTCTTCCTAGGATCATCTCGTAGACATTATTTTTTTCAAAGTCACATATAGCAAATGTATGTTCAAACTCTACACCACAAGTGGTTAGAGTTATCCCCTCAAGCAATCCTAGAGGTCTTTCAAAGTGACCATCTGCCATTTGAAGTTTCATTCTCGTTGGTCTTAATGTGGGTTTGCCCCATCGCTTCCACAAGGAGGTGGTCGCAATAGCAACACCAGCACCCGAATCTACAATTGCTTTGGTTGTGTAACCTTGATAGGTGATCGGAAGATAAGTGTTACCTTCTTCACCTTCGCTCATGTCTCCTATCTTGTCGAGAGGTATCTCTGGAACTTTTTGCTTAGAGCCTACTTTTGGCATATTGGATTCAAGTTCTGGAACCTGATCCTTCACATGATTCCAGAGCTCCGGTTTTGCTTTGAGCAGCTCTTCCACAGTGAGATGACATTGAACCTTAGTATTCTTCACAACATCAGTGTTTCTTGGAATCACTGAGTCTTCATTTCTTACCAATATTGTGGGAGCTCTGATCTGGATAGATTCAGATTCCCATGGGCCTATGAAATGAGGCAACTCTTGTAAAGAATTAGATTCAAAATCTAATCTCTCATCCTCTTGTTGCTCTGTTTGATCTCCATAGATAGACGGGATGTCTTGGGGAAATTGATCATGAAGATCATCAATCTCAGGAATAGGAGGGGAATTACCCTTCTCCTTGGCCCATTTCTCTTCTTGTATTTCCCGCAAGAACTCTTGGGAGTACTGTTGAATTGAAGGAGGTATTCCAGCATCCGTGGAATTAGGAACATAAGCTCCCATTGGTGGTGAGCTTCCTCTCTCAATAACTGGTTGAGCCTGTGGAGGTAAAGAAACTTGTGGTGTGTTTACCAACTGCTCTAATATTTCTAGTAAGCCCTGGAAATGCAAATCCGGTTTGACAGAGTTTGTCTGATTGAACTTTTGACTAGTCTCAAGTATAGCTTGAGCTTGTTCTACCATTTTCATGCACATTTTCATCCGTTCAATCTCTAAATCTGCTCTCGAGTAACTCTTGTCCAAGTTTGCAGTTGTTGGCCCTTCTTGAAGACGAGCCTGGTAGGCCTTGAACATCATGTCCAAGCCTTCTGGGGTTGGATCTGCAAGAACAGACCCTGGTTGTGGGTTATTTACAATGGGTGGTGGGGTGGAATGAGGTGGAGTGGATGGAGCTTCGGTATGTGAGGGGCTTTGAGATGCAATGTCTTCTATTTTTGTTTTGGTATCCCTTAGGCTTTCTTCTAGCTCGGATAGCTTTTTGTTCCACTTGCGATTAGCCTTCTCTCTGGTATCCTTCCATGTTCTTGGTTTCCTCTTACTAGGCTCTCCTGGCTCACTTGACTCCGATTGCTCGGATGGTTTTGCTTGTTGTGCAGCCTGTGCCCTAGTAACTGCCTGTATAGGAGCCACATTACTGCTACTTGAACTTGAATCTGCCACTAAGCCTACCACATTGATGGGTGTAACCTTGGGTGCACTAGAGGGGTTTCTCGGACACTCTCTAGGAAGATGTTCCTTGCCACACTCAGGACAAAAGCCTTGTATTGTGATGTTTTGCCCTTGTCCCAGAGCTAGTTGGTGGGGACATTCACGAATGAAATGGTCGCCCTGACATCTAAAGCATGGTCCTCTAGGGGCTTGTGGTCTTACTTGTCTCAATTGGGGCCTAGGATTTGGATTCGTATACATGACATTGGAGTATTCTGGCTCCCAATTTTGTTCCATAGGTGGTGTCTCATATTGACACTGAGAAGTCTCACTTTGCTCAGGTGACTCTATATAATAAGCATGTGGACTACCTTCATGGAAGTAGTCTGAACCATGAGCGTGAGAATCATTTTCTGAGACCAATGGGATTAGTGGCACCAATGCTCTATTAGAGTTCTCCTCCGCCATCGTATATTTAACTGGGATCACATTGGCAGGAGCTGGCGGTTGGTTTCCTAGGACAGGTTGTGGCCTATATGGTGCCTGATATTGCTGCTGGTATTGAGGTTGATATTGTTGTGGCCTATAATATGGCTGTTGGTACTGATTCTGATACCTACCCTGTTGGTAAGGTTGCTGATAATTTTGTCTAACAGCCTGCCTATTGTAAGGACAATCTTGAGCCGTATGATTTGTGTATTTTCTCTCAATGGTGCAATACAGAGCATTAGGGTTTCCTTGGGGTTGAGTCGTCAACGGGCAAACATTAGTCATGTGATCTCCTCCACATGTATAACATCGCTTCACTGAAGTGACCCTTGGCATTTGTCTATTTTGAACTCCTAGCTTTTTGGCCACTTGCTCAGCTATCTCATCTATCTCAGTGGGGGTTCTAGAGGTATGACTTGTAGAACTATCAGAGTCCTTATAGAGTTTGGATAGTCCTAACTCCTCACCCAAGTTGTCTTCTATGTCAATGCATATCGGGATACACTCTTCTATGGATCTAGGCTCTTTCAAGTATACATATGACCTTAATTTTGTGCTCAATAGGCCATCTAAAAATAGTGCCACCTGTTTGGCTGATGTGGGTAATTCTGGTACGGGACATCTTTCCAAGTACTGTCTAAACCTTCTTCCTGCAAGTCACACTGTTTCTTGGGGTGTCTGCTTGAAGCTTTGGATCAAGGATGATGTGTTATGCCTGATACCGCTTTTGGAAAATTCCACAATGAATTCTTCTAGCAGCTGACCTATCTCTCTATAGTTGCGACTGTTTAGAGGTTGAAACCAAGCTAAGGCAGTACCCTTAAGAGTCAAACCAAATGCCTCGAACTGGGTGAATAAGTCTTCAACCTGTTCAGCTCTTAGCACTTGTTTGAACTCCGCCACATGATCATAAGGATCTCCAAATCCATCAAAGTAGTTCTTCATTGTCTTAACCACTTGAGAGGGTCTAAGGGTTCTTGAGTGCTCTCGTGGTCTAGGCAATGGGAAATCATGATCATCTCTCTGATGCCTATAAACTCTATGTCTCTCCCTTTCAAGTCTTTTCGTTCCATATCCTGATCTGTCTCTGCCTACAGTGTCTGCAAAGCTTACCTCCGGTCTCTCTCTAGTTCTTTCTCTCTGGGTTTCATGAGCCTTGAATGATCCGGCTCCTTGGAGGCCCTGGGAAACATTAGATCTTGGTGGAGGGAAAATTGATTCACCTTGCCAAGTGTAAGCATGTCTGTCATGATCTGATACCAAGAATAATTTTTGAGATGTGTGATCTAGATAGACAACTTTCCCTGGTGTCTCTGGATCCTTGAATTCATAGAGGGTGACTACTGGGCTGGGTTGATCTGGCCTAAATCTCCAAAAGGCTTCCTCCGTTTCTCTATTCACGAATAGTTCTATGCTTTTATTATCTTGAGGAATCCATTCTGGAGTGAGCACTCTGGTCAAGACTGACTTACCTCTAGGGGTCTTGGGTTCTCCTCCTAGGTCTCCTTGCTCTAGGTCTCCTATCTCATTCTCAGGAATGATGTTTCCAAACTCATTTGTCCTATCTGGTAAGTTGGTAACCACATACATGGTTCCTTCCTTATCAATGTAAGCACCCTCTTCAAACTTGACCACTGGGTGTTCAAGTCCAAAGGGTTGGTCAGGATTCTTGAGTTGAACCACTGATCGTCTTAGACCATCCTCATAGATGCGAGCACCTAATTGGTTGGTCCTGATATACTCCAATTGGGTCTTATAGGGACCTTCTGGTGTCTGTAAACAGGCAGTGCTTGAGCTACGTGTGGGTCTTTCCATGCTAAAAGACATTTCCGAGTCACTGGTTTCTGAACTTCGTGTGTAAGGATAACCACTAAGCTGTTGAGCCCAAGACTTGGCTGTATGGTTGACACTAGCCTCAGATGATCTAATGCTTTGTCTATCCTTGCCTAAGTGTCTGCCAGATCTCAGGTTCATAAGCCTTGGCTTCTAGTCCCAAAGTTCCCTTATATTGCTCAAAATCCTTTGGAACTCCTTGGTTTTCTAGTTTCCTTGAGGGTCAACTTCAAAATACCCTATCTAATAATCCTGGTTGTACTCCCCACGAGCTTTCCAACAAAACCAAAATCACAGCAAATGGATTTCGTATGAGAAAGTTATGCCAGTTCAGGGTCCTGGGGGTTAAAACAGGGAAACAGGGCCTCTCAGGAAATGCTTCAAATCAGGCGATACACGACATTTGTAGGACACGATACTTGATACTTGAGGAACTCGATACACGATACTTGGTATGTATCGCGATACTTGAAGTAGGCGATACTCGATCTTCAACAAGTATCGTGAGCAAACTCCACGATACACGATCTTTGATAGGTATCGCGATCGCTGTATAACGATACACGATACTTGACTATCACGATACTCGGGCAAAACGATACTTAGCTCAAGACGATACTCGATATTTGGAAGAAAACGATACACGATCTCTGACTTAGGCGATACCCGATCTCTGATAAATATCGCGATCTCTGATAAACGATACCGATCTTCGACTGAAACGATACCGATCTCTCATGCAAACGATACACGACCTATGAACCAAACGATACACGATCGTTGGTGAATATCGCGATCTTTGATTGAAACGATCTTTGGCACCAACGATACTCGATACTTGGCTCAAAAACGATCGACGATACCTGAACAAAACGATACGCGATCTTGGGTAAGTATCGCGATCTCTGAGAAGCGATACATGATACTTAAGCCAAACGATACACGATCTTTGATCCAGACGATACACGATCTACGATCTTTGGCCAAAACGATACACGATCTATGAACCAAATGATACACAATGGCTGGTGAGTATCCCGATCTTTGATTAAAACGATCTCTGGACCAAATGATACCGATCTCTGATCGAAACGATACCGAAAGGAGGGAAATATCGCGATACTCGACCATAGGAGTAAAACGATACTTGCTAAGTATCGCAATACTCGACCGCGGGAGCAAAACGATACTTGACCCTTAGACAAATTTTGGGAAAGATTTTTTCTAAGTTTTGGTTGTACACATGCTCTACTATTTCCTCTCTCCTCTCCTCACTCTCTGTATCACCCCAAATCACTCCTTTTCACCTCTATCAGTACCAAACGATACCTGACGCAGATCGTTTCCCTTTCCAAACTTAATGTACTGAGAAATTATAGATTAAATGGGTGTTTGCTCACCTTGAGAGCCTCTCTAACTCTTTGTCACTTCCCCTTGCTCTGTGTAACCCCAGGTTGCCCGATTGCTCACTCACGATTTCTGGCGCAGCTCTCACGATACTTGGCGCAGGTTTCGTCTTGTCCGGGGCTGTTCATGCAGATTTTTAGCTATTTTGGTGCTACTTCTTCAGCGCCTCTGTTTTGCACCCTCTCTAAGCTTCTTGCTCACAACCACAAGTAAAAACAAGGTGAATGTACTCTAAAAAATGGAAAAAACTGAGAAGATGAAGGCGGGTGGAGATGGTGATGATGATGAAGATGAAGAAGAAGGAAAATTTAAAAACTGAACTGAAAATGATGATTTTTTTGCCTTCCAACGTCGCTACTCTACGTCTTACTGTCACACGCTCGTCCTCCAAGCTCTCTCCCCGGCACGGCGCCAAATTTGGTGTCACTCTAGCACAATGGTGAGTACCAACGTGAGGAGATACACCTCATAAATGTCAATCCGTGGAGACGTGAGGACCGGTATGAAGACCGTGAGCAAGTGATGGCACAAGTGCGTGAGTGAAAGCACACAAGCATGCACACACATACACACACACGCGCACAAAGTAAGAGCAAGGAGTGGAACAATGGAAGATATTCGATTATACAAGAGCTCTCTTACAAAGCTGAAATCTACAACAAGCTAACCTCAAAAATGAGCTCTCCAGCCCTTTTTATAGTTTTTGAGTGGTTTTGGCCTTGTCCACACCTAGTGTCCGGCCTAGTTAAAAAATAGGTTCCAGGGCTTATTTGGGGGCTCAAACGGAGTCTAAAAATTATGAAAATTGGTAGATGGTAGTTCTAATACTCCTCAAGCTCGAGGACTCCTCGGCTTGAACAAAATGGAGTTACAAAAATGGAAAATGGTATTTACAATGGTTTTTAGTGATAAAAATCACTATTTTTGTAGGGATTTCTTCTGAAAATTTGACAGGTGCTTCTTGGAGCTCCCTACTTGCTCCTTCTTCTTGTGTGTCCACTTCCTTGATGCGCTTCCATGCTTTGTCCTTGACCTTGAGCTTCAACACCATCATAGGAGAATCATATGATAATAAAGAAAAGACCAAGAAAATTGTAGTGACCATTGAAGAGAACGAAGAGAGATGCACATATATAGGAGATGACCTAAGTGCAAGAGAAGAAATGGAGCTCGTAGCTCTATTAAGGGAATATAGGGATGTGTTTGCATGGCACTATAGAGACTTGAAAGGGGTAGATCCAAGAATTTTCTCTCATACTATCCCCATGACTGCTAATGCCAAGCCCACCAAACAGAAGCCCTACACATATAATGATACATATGCAGCCAAAATAAAAGAAGAAATTGATAGGCTGATTGAAGCTGGATTCATCTATGAGATTGGGCATACTGAATGGGTGTCCCCCATTGTAGTGGTGCCCAAGAAGAGTGGGAAGTTGCGAGTGTGTATTAACCTTAAAAAAGTTAATGCCGCTACGATCAGAGATAGTTATCCACTTCCAATCACAGAACACCTATTGGAGCATGTTGCAGGCAAGGAAGTTTATAGCTTCCTTGATGGATTTTTAGGTTACAATCAAGTAGCCATTGCCCCAGAAGGTCAGCACAAAACAGCTTTTGCCACAGAGTGGGGAATCTTTGCATTTCGTGTGATGCCATTTGGGCTCACCAATGCACCTGCAACATTCCAAAGGCTCATGTGTCATGTCTTCAAAGAGTTCTTGCGAAAGAGCTTAGAAGTATATGTGGACGATTTATGTGCCCATTCCCAAGAAAGAAGATACCACATCCCTGAGCTCAGACAAATATTCAACAAGTGTAGAGAATATTGAGTGTGTCTAAACCCTGAAAAGTGTGTGTTCATGGTGCGTCAAGGAAAAATCTTAGGTCATATTGTTTCTAAGAATGGAATCTCAACAGATGAAGATAAGGTACGAGCCATAGTGGAGCTGCCAAGGCCAAGGAATGTTAAAGAGGTACAAGCCTTTATGGGCCATTGTGGATATTACCGAAGGTTTATCCACATGTATGCGATCATAGCTAGACCCCTTTATGCCCTGTTGTCTAATTTTGAGTGGAACGATGAATGCGAGAATTCTTTCAATGAACTGAAGAAATGTTTGTGCAGAGCACCAATACTTACCACTCTTGATTGGAATAAACCATTCCATGTCCACGTGGATGTATCCAATCACGCCATAGGATGTGTGCTAGCACAATGCATATGAGAAGGAAACTTAGATTTGCCCATAACATATGCTAGTAGACAACTCACCACAGCTGAACGAAACTATACCACAACTGAGCGAGAGGGCTTAGGCATGGTATATGCTGTGAAGAAGTTTAGACACTATTTATTGGCCAACAAGTTCAAGTTTTTCACTGATCATCACGCTTTGTTATATTTGGTCAATAAACCTTGCAATACTGGACGCTTAGTAAGATGGTTCCTCTTACTAATGGAGTATGACTTTGAAGTTGTTGTCAGGAAAGGTAAAACCCACCTTCGGGCAGACCACCTTTCTCGCATCACTTCAGGAGAGTCACCACAAGGAGTGTCTGATGAATTATCCGATGCTTATCTGTTCAATTTAGAAGTTGTTCCTAAATGGGCAAATAAGTTGGTACCAGTCCTAACTTTCAGACCTGCAAATAAGAATGTGAAAACATTACAAGAAGAAATTGTAAAATCACAAAAATATCACATATTGGCAGGAAGCATGTACAAACAAGATACTGAGGGTGTATTAGCTTGTTGTGTCAAGGATGATGAACATAGTAGTTGGTTGCAACAAGCTCATGAAGGATTGCTAGGAAATCACTATTCTAAACAACGAACATTGTAGAATCTGAAGCGTTTAGGAGTGTATTGGCCTAGCATGGACAAAGAAATACATGAGTGGATTAAGAATTGTCCAATGTGCAGAGACAGACCCCTAGTGGAGCATGCAACCCTTTATGAAGTGTCATTAATTCCAGATTGGAGTATTCCATTGGTAGAGTTTATGAGGTCGGGAAGATTACCCAAAGAGGCTAGCCTAGCAAGAAGACGAAGCATGGAGCAAGAGGCTCAAGGCTATGCCTTAGTAGGAGACAACCTATACGAAGAGGCAAAGACGGTTACTTAAGACTGTGCGTTCATGAATCAGACTATTTAAAGGTCTTAGAGACTGCACACAGTGGTGTTGCAGGTGGGCATTTTGGTCCTGACCGAGTGATCAAGACCATTCTTTCCTCAGGACTTTGGTGGCCAACTCTTCATATGGATGCACATACCTATGTGAAGAAATGTGACACATGCCAACGTGCACAATATCCAGTTAGAAAAGATGAGATGCCTTTGAGGCCAATGATGGGAGGGCATGCATTTTCGAAGTGGGGCTTAGACTTGATAGGTCCTATTAACCTCCCAGCTAGAAACTCCCATGCAGAGTATATTATTGTCGCCACTGATTACCTTACAAAGTGGGTAGAAGTGAAAGCCACGACAAAGAATGATGCTCAGACTACGGCTAAGTTCTTATTCGAGAATGTGTCTAGGAGAGATGGGCTACCAATACAGTTAGTAAGCGATAGAGGCACACACTTCTTGAATGAGGTTATTGAAAATCTTCTCCAAGAGTTCTTGGTGATACATCAGAAGTCCGCCCCCTATCATCCACAAGCTAACGGACAAGCTGAGAGCACCAATAAGATCCTCTGTAACATATTGACAAAGCTGGTAAATAACAAACGCTCTGATTGGGACAAACAACTTCATCATCCTGTTTGGGCTTATCGAGTTGCCTACAAAACTGTACTCAACGCCACCCCATTTCAGATGGTCTTCGGACAGAATGTTGTTCTACCATTGGACTTCCTCATCCCAGCATTAAAAGTAGCACAAGAGCATGAGTGGAATGGACATGAGTTGTCTTCTAGGATTTTTGATCTAGAACGCTTAAGTGAGATGAGGCTACGAGCGGCAGCAGGCATCTATGTTGCAAAGAAAAGGCAAAAGGCATACTTTGATGCACACATCAAGGATAAAGGATTGAAAGAGGGAGACCTAGTGCTGGTTTATACGCTAAAGCAACATGCCTGTAAGTTGGAAAAAAGAGGATATGGGCCCATGATCATTAATAGAATTTCCACTAGTGGTGCAGTTCAGTTGGCCACTCTAGAAGGAGATATCTTGCCAAACTATATTAGTGGATGTAGAGTCAAGTTATACCAAGACCCTCTTACAGAGGATATGCTTACAAGAATCAACACTGCTAAGAAGCGAAAAGAAGAGGAGTTAAGGGTGAGGGAAGAAGCACAGGCAGAGGCCAGAGAGCGTATTAGGCAAAATAAGTTAAGGCGACTAGGCCTAGATGTCAACTCAAAGCCCCAAAATATCACATGGATATGTGCCAAAAATCAGGCATAACTACTTCTCAAGTCATTGACCGACGTCCCTTTGTGGCCATAGAGATAGGACAAGGAAAGGGTGCAAGGACTGTGAAAGCATTGATTGACTCAGGTGCAGCAAGTAGTGCAGTTAGACTATCCTACTGTCAAAACTTGCAGTTGAACATCAATCCCATAGAAGCTTATCTCATAGGATTGGGAGGTGTGGAAACCCCTTGTTTGGGCGAGGTGGAACTTCCCATCTACCTTCAAGATGTTCCAATGAAAGTCAAAGTGCTAGTGTGTCAAGATGAGAACCTTATAGAACCACTTGTCTTAGGACAAGATTGGATTTATGACAATGCAGTCAACTTGAACCTAAGAAGTCAACTTCTTCAAGTTTGGGTACATGAACAATGCATTACATTAGAATTAGAGGACTGCATGCTCACAGATCATGGCACCACACACTCTCTAAGTTCCTCTAAGACTAATCTTCACGAGCAAGATGTTGTATGTGTCAAACGCTCTATGATCCAGAAGGACTCAATCATGGAAGGACAGTTGCAAAGGCAAGCACACCCTCCTTCTTTTTTGAAGAGTAAAGCATCCATAGTAGTTCAACCTCAGAAGCAAGCACAACAATTCCAGACAACTGCTATAGCAAATAGAAAGACACCCTTCAACAAGAAACCAGTTCCGAGCATGAAGCAGATCTGGGTAACCTAATATTTAACTAGGCCAGACACTAGGTCGGGACAGGGCCAAAGCTAGTCAAAAACTATGAAAAGAGCTAGAGAGCTTATTTTTTAGGTTAGTGTTGAAGCTAAAGGTCAAGGACAAAGCACAGGAGCACATCAAAGAGGTGGACACACAAGAAGAGGGAGTAAGTAGGGAGCTCCAAGAAGTGTATGTCAAATTTTCAGAAGAAATCCCTATAAAAATTAGTGATTTTCATCACTAAAAACCATTGTAAATACCATTTTCTATTTTTGTAACTCCATTTTGTTCAAGTCGAGGAGTCATCAAGCTTGAGGAGTATTAGAAGTATCATCCTACCAATTTTCATAATTTTTAGACTTCATTTGAGCCCTCAAATAAGCTCTGGAACCTAATTTTTAACTAGGCCAGACACTAGGTCTGGACAAAGCCAAAACTAGTAAAAAAAACTATAAAAAGAGCTAGAGAGCTCATTTTTGGGGTTAGCTTGTTAGAGAATAGAGCTTTGTAAGAGAACTCTTTGGCAATCGAAGCTTTCCATTGTTCCTCTCTTTGATCTTACCTTGTGCGCGTGTGTGTGTGTATGTGTGTGCATGCTTGTGTGCTTTCACTCACGCACTTGTGCCTTCACTTGCTCATGGTCTTCATACCGGTCCTCACGTCTCCGCAGATTGACAAGTAAAGGAGGTGGTGCTTACGCTTGAGCTACACCGAATTTTGGCGCCGTTGCCGGGGAGAGAGCTTCGAGGACGAGCGTTGTGATGGTAAGATCGTGGATTTGCGACGTTGGAAGGTAAAAAAACTATCTTTTCTGTTATTTTTCTGATTTTTCTTCTTCATCTTCATCATCATCACCATCTCCATCTTCTTCCATCTTCTTCTTCATAGAAATTTCTTGTTTTTTAGTGCATTTTCACCATTTTCATACCATTTTTCATGCATTATTGTGTGAGATGGAGTTAGAAGGTGCAAGGGTGAGCAAGCGCTGTGTTTTTTCCATGATTTTCTACATATACGGAGCTCGCCATTGCTTGGCGCTCAGAAATTCAAATTTCCCACCAAAAAACAAGATTCTGTGATGAAAATCGCGATTCTGTGAAAAATTCAATTTTTTTTAAATCACGATTTTCTATTTCCCACCTAAAAGCCCTCTGAAGGAAACACGATTTTGATGTCATTCTCAGAATCACGATTCTCTAGTTGTGCTCAGAATTGCGATTCTCTAAGTTTTCTGAAAACACAATTCTGTGGTCATTCTCAGAATCGCGATTCTGTGGTTGTGCTCAAAATCGCGATTCTCACAAATCACAATTTTCAGCCAAAAACACGGTTGTGATCAAACGCAATTCTCTAAAAACACGATTCTCTATTGGCAATCACGATTCTCTAAAACACGATTCTCTGTTGGCAATCGTGATTCTCTAAAAACACGATTCTCTATTGCCGATCGCGATTCTCTTGAGATTCACAGGATCACGATTCTCTAATTTCACAGCATCACGATTCTCTGATTTCATAGCATCGAGATTCTCTTGGTTTCACAGGGACGCAATTCTCTAATTTCACAGCATCACGATTCTCTGATTTCATAGCATCACGATTCTCTTGGTTTCACAGGATCGCAATTCTCTAATTTCACAGCATCGCGATTCTCTGATTTCATAGCATCGCGATTCTCTAATTTCACAAAAACGTGATTCTCTTACAAAATCGTGATTTTTCCATAAGGCCATGTTTGCCTATTTTGACCCCCAGGAGCCTGATTTGACATAACGTTTTCATCCAAAGTCCATTTTTTGAGCTCTATAGCTCGTTGGAAAGCTCGTTTCAGATAGACTAATTTGAAGTTGACCCTCAAGGGGGACTAGGGAACCAAGGGGACTCCAAAGGATTTTGAACCATACCAAGGGGAAATTTTGGACTCTTAGCCAAAGCTTATGAACTTGAGATCCGGTAGACACCTAGGCAAGAATAGACAAAGCATTAGATCTTCTCAGTCCAGTGTCAACCATACAGCTAAGTCTTGGGCACAACAACTAAGTGGTTGTCCTTACGTACTAAACTCTGACACAAGTGACTCAGAAATGTCTTTTAGCATGGGGAAACCTACAAGTAACTCAGGCACTACCTATTTACAAACACGAGAAGGTCCATATAAGACACAGTTGGAATATATTCGGACCAACCAATTAGGTGCTCGCATCTATGAGGACGGCCTAAGGCGATCAGTGGTCCAATCTCAAAAATCCAGATCAACCCTTTGGACTTGAAAACCTAGTAGTCAAGTTTGAAGAAGGTTCATACATTGATAAGGAAGGAACCATGTATGTGGTCATCAACCTACCAGATAGGACCGATGAGTTTGGAAATATCATTCATGAGAATGAGAAAGGAGACCTAGAACAAGGATATTTAGGACAAGGACCCAAAACTCCTAGAGGTAAGTCAGTTTTGACCAGAGTGATCACTCCAGACTGGATCCCTCAAGACAACAAAAGCATAGAACTATTCTTGAATAGAGAAACAGAGGAAGCCTTTTGGAGATTCAAGCCAGATCAACCTAGCCAATTGGGCATAGTCATCATCTACGAGTTCAAGGATCCAGAGACACCAGGCAAAGTTGTCTACCTGGATAACACATCAGAGAAAAATTTCTTGGTAACAGAACAGGATAGACATGCATATACTTGGAAGAGTGAATTGATTTTCCCTCCACCAAGATCCAATGTTTCCCATGGCCTCCAAGGAGTAGGATCATCCCAAGCTCATGAAGCCTAGAGAGAAAGAACTAGAGAGAGACCTGAGGTAAGTTTTGCACACACTCTGGGCACAAATAGAGCATGATTTGCAAATGAAAGACCTGAAAGAGAGAGACATCAAGCACATAGGCAACAAAGAGATGCACATGATTTTCCATTGCCTAGACCCCGAGAGCACACAAGAACCCTTAGACCCACTCAAGTGATCAAGGCAATGAGGAATTATTTTGACGGGTCAGGAGATCCTTATGATCATGTGGCTGAGTTCAAACAAGTGTTAAGAGCTGAACAAGTTGAGGATTTGTTCACCTAGTACGAGGCATTTGGTTTGACTCTTAAGGGCACTGCCTTGGCTTGGTTTCAACCACTGAGCAGTCGAAACTATCGCGATATAGGTTAGCTGCTAGACGAATTCGTTGTAGAATTTTCCAAGAGTGGTATCAGGCATAACACATCATCTTTGATCCACAGTTTCAAGCAGACATCCCAAGAAACAGTGCGACTAGCAGGTAGAAGGTTCAGACAATACCTAGAAAGATGCCCTACTCCAGAGCTACCCACGCTAGCCAAACAAGTGGCTTTGTTCTTAGATGGCTTACTGAGCACAAAGTTAAGATCATATGTGTACTTGAAAGAGCCTAGATCCATAGAAGAGTGTGTGCGGACCTGCATTGACATAGAAGATAACTTGGCTGAGGAGTTAGGATTGTCCAAACTCTATAAGGATTCTAATAGTTCTACTACTCATACTTCAAAAATCTCCACAGAAATAGATGAGATAGCTGAGCAAGTTGCCAAGAAGCTGGGATTCCAAAACACAAACAGTCACCTCGTTGAACCGATGTTATACCTGCGGAGGGGACCACATGGTTAACGTATGCCCAATGAAAAACCAAAACATTAGAGAAAGGAATGCTCCATATTGCACTATTGAGAGAAAATACACGAACCACACGGCTCAAGATTGTCCCTACAATAGGCAGGCTGTTAGACAAACTTATCAGCAACCTTACCAACAAGGTAGGTATCAGAACCAATACCAACAGCCATATTATCGACCACAACAACAATATCAGGCACAATATAGGCCACAACCATTCTTGGGAAACCAACCACCAGCCCCTGCCAATGTGATTCCAATCAAGTATGCTGTGGGAGAGGAAAATCCAAATAGAGCATTGGTGCTAGTGACCCCACTGATCTCAGAGAATGACTCTCATGCTCATAGTTCGGACTACTCCCGTGAAGGTAGTCCACATGCTTATTACACAGAGTCACCTGATCATAGTGAGATTTACTCGTATCCATATGAGGCACCACCTATGGAACAAAATTGGGAGCCAAAATATTCCAATGTCATGTACACAAATCCTAACCCTAGGCCCCAATTGCGACAAATGAGACCACAAGCCCCTAGAGGATCTTGTTTCAGATGTCAAGGTGACCATTTCATTCGTGACTGTCCCCACCCACCATCTCTGAGTCAAGGTTAGGTTATCACAATACAAGCTTTTTGTCCTGAATGTGGCAAAGACCATCTTCCCAGAGATTGTCCAAGAAACCCCTCTAGTGCACCCAAGATTACACCCATTAATGTGGTAGGCTTAGTGGCGGATTACAAGTTCAAGTAGCAGTAATGTGGCTCCTATACAAGCTGTCACTAGAGCACAAGCCTTAAAACAGGATAAACCAGTAGAGCAATTGGGTCAAGTGAATTGGGAGAACCTAGTAAGAGAAAAACAAGAACATGGAAGGATACTAGAGAGAAGGCCAATTGCAAGTGGAATAAAAAGTTATCGGAACTAGAAGAAAGCTTGAAAGACGCAAAAACAAAAATAGAAGACATTGCATCTCAAAACCCTTCGCATGTCGAAACTCCATCTACTCCACCTCATCCCACCCCACCACCCATTTTAAATAGATCGCAACCAGGGTCTGTTCTTGTAGATCCAACCCCAGAAGGCTTGGACATGATGTTCAAGGCCTACCAGGCTCGACTTCAAGAAGGTCCTATAGCAGCAAATCTAGACAAGAGTTAACCTAGAGCGGACTTAGAGATTGAAAGGATGAAAATGTGCATGAAAATGGTAGCACAAGCCCAAGCTATACTCGAGACTAGTCAAAAGTTCAATCAAACAAACTCTGTCAAACCGTATTTGCATTTCCAAGGCTTACTAGAAAGATTGGAGCAGTTGGTAAACAAACCACAAGTTTCTTTACCCCCACAGGCTCAACCACTTATTGAGAGAAGAATCTCATCACCAAAGGGAGCATATGTTCCTAATTCCACGGATGTTGGAACACCTCCTTCAATTCAGGAGCACTCTCAAGAGTCCTTGCGGGAAATACAAGAGGAGAAATGGGCCAAGGAGAAGGGTAATTTCCCTCCTATTCATGAGATTGATGACCTTCATGATCAATTTCCCCAAGACATTCCATCTATTTACGGAGATGAAGCAGAACAACAAGAAGACAAAAGGTTAGATTTTGAATCTAATACCTTAGAAGAACTGCCTCAATTTCCAGGCCCATGGGAATCTGAGTCTCTTCAGATCAGAGCTCCCACAATATTGGTAAGAAATGAAGACTCAGTGGTTCCAAGGAACACGGATGTCGTGAAGAACACTAAGGTTCAATGTCATCTCACCATAGAAGAGCTGCTCAAAGCAAAACCTGAGCTCTGGTATCATGTGAAGGATCAAGTTCCAGAACTTGATTCCAAAACGCCAAAAGCAGGCTCTAAGCAGAAAGTACCAGAGATACCTCTAGACAAAATACGGGACATGTGTGAGGGTGAAGAAGTAATACTTATCTTCCAATCACCTACCAAGGTTACACAACCAAAGCAATCATAGATTCTGGTGCTGGTGTTGCTATTACGACCACCTCCTTGTCGAAGCGATGGGGCAAAACCACATTGAGACCAACTAGAATGAAGCTTCAAATGGCTGACGATCATTTTGAAAGACCTCTAGGATTGCTCGAAGGGATAACTCTAACCACTTGTGGTGTAGAGTTTGAGCATACATTTTCTATATGTGACTTTGAGAAAAATAATGTCTATGAGATGATCCTAGGAAGACCCTTCCTACGACAATTGCAAATAGTACAAAATTGGGGAACCAACTCCTTGTACTTGCAGCACTTAGGGGTCACCATCAAGGTCAATTTTGAAGGATTACACCTTCAGAGATGTACCACCCCTACAGTGGAATCCTATCCATAAAGCGAAAGAAGAGTCCATCTCTGTGCATTCTGAAAGTTCACCTGATCCATCATGGCTACATGAAGATACTCATTTGTGGATGTGCAAGGTCGTAGAGGCAGAGGAAAAATGTTTAAAGGCAAGAGAAGAAGAAACTTCGCTAGGAGATAGACCAGTTAGAGACCCAGCCTACACACTGATGATCTTTCCAGATGAGGAATTTGAGCCTCATGGCTGGCCAGAAATCTTAGCCACCATGGACATTGCTGTCAATGAAGAACAATGGACACCTCATTATGATGAGGAGGGTTATGACATTTCAGTGTTCATGTGTCAACCCTTGCTAGAAGAATGTGACCCTAGTGATGTCATAGAAGAAGAAGAAAATGGCGATGATCTAGAGTCCATTGTAACGGATAGTTGCTTTAACTCAGAGAAGCATATCTAGAAGATATAGGAGTGTTTACCCAGAAAGAAGAAGAACCTCTCACAAGTATTAAAACGGTAAATTCAAAGGATGGAAGTGAGAGCAGTCAAAAGAAAAAGAAAAGAAAAGCAGTGAAACAAGAAGAGGAGGAATCATTGTTTGAAGTACCAGAAAACTTCAAGAAATATGAAGTTGACGACCGCAAAATTTTGGTACGAATGCCTAAGAGAGAGGCCATCATAGGAGAATCATATGATAATAAAGAAAAGACCAAGAAAATTGTAGTGACCATTGAAGAGAACGAAGAGAGATGCACATATATAGGAGATGACTTAAGTGCAAGAGAAGAAATGGAGCTCGTAGCTCTATTAAGGGAATATAGGGATTTGTTTGCGTGGCACTTTAGAGACTTGAAAGGGGTAGATCCAAGAATTTGCTCTCATACTATCCCCATGGCTGCTGATGCCAAGCCCACCAAACAGAAGCCCTACACATATAATGATACATATGCAGCCAAAATAAAAGAAGAAATTGATAGGCTGATTGAAGTTGGATTCATCTATGAGATTGAGCATACTGAATGGGTGTCCCCCATTGTAGTGGTGCCCAAGAAGAACGGGAAGTTGTGAGTGTGTATTAACCTGAAAAAAGTTAATGCCGCTACGATCAGAGATAGTTATCCACTTCCAATCACGGAACACCTATTGGAGCGTGTTGCAGGCAAGGAAGTTTATAGCTTCCTTGACATCCTATGGACATCTGCTTCCATAGTTGGCTAGTGTACTCAGAGTCTCCTTAGCATCTATAAAGTTCTTTTCTTCGAGTAGTGTTGCTCGAATGCACCTACATGTGCTAATTGCAACCACTTCATGTACTCCTCCTCTTCCACACAACAAGCTAATATTCCTTGATCTGTATGCTTGTACATACTTCTTGCCATGATATGGTACTTCTGAGCTTTTACTACCTCCTTATCTTGAGTGTTTATTACTGGGTGTTTAGGCTCATAAGTCAATACTAGCACTCATAAGTCAATACTAGCACTAATGTCTTGGCCCACTGCAATAGAACTTCCAAATTAAACAAGTAAGCATCAAGAAGATCATCTAATACTCCTTGTGGGGCCTCTCCAGATGTGAGCCTCGAGGGATGATCTTCTCTCAAGTGATTCTTGCCTTTCCTCACCACTACCTCAAAGTCATATTCCATTAGTAAGAGGAATCATCTTACTAATCTACCTGTATTGCATGGCTTGTTTACCAAGTACAGTAGAGCTTGATGATCAGTAAAAAATTTAAACTTGTTTTCAAGCAAATAATGTCTAAACTTCTTGACTTCATATACCATGCCTAATCCCTCTCGTTCAATGGTGGTGTAATTCCTCTCTGCAGCATTTAATTGCCTACTTGCATAAGCAATTGGCATATCTAATTACCTTCACGAGTAGGTTGAGCTAGCACACATCCAATAGCATAGTTGGACGCATCACATGTACATGGAATGCTTACTCCAATCTGGTGTTGTCAAGATTGGTGTTGAACATAATCATCTTTTAAGCTCATTGAAGGATGTCTCACACTTGTCTATCCACTCAAAATTTGTTAAAAGGCCGTATAGAGGCTTTGCAATGATGGCATAAATGTGTATAAAGTGGTGATAGTAACCACAATGCCCCATGAAAGCTTGTACTTCCTTGACATTTTTGGGCCTAGGTAACTCTACGATTGCCCTAACTTTGTCTTCATCAACTGACATCCCATTCTTGGACACAATGTGTCCTAGAATCTTGCCTTGCCTGACTATGAAAACACACTTTTCTGGGTTCAAGAAGACCGAGTATTCTCTACATTTGTCAAAAATTTGCTTTAACTCTAGGATGTGTGTTTGCCTAATGTTTGAATGAGCGCATAGATCATTCAATAGACTTCCAAATTCTTTTGCAAAAACTCTTTAAATACATGACACATCAATCATTGAAAAGTAGTCGGTGCATTAGTAAGCCCAAACGGCATTACTCGAAATGCAAAGATGCCCCACTCTGTGGCAAAAGCCATCTTGTGTTGGTCCTCATAGGCAATGGCTACCTCATTGTGGCCAGAGAATCCATCAAGGAAGCTATAAACTTCCTTGCCTACCACTCTTTCTAATAGATGCTCAGTGATAGGCAACAGATAACTATCTCTAATTGTGGCTACATTAACTTTCTTCAAGTCAATGCAAACTCGTAACTTGCCATTCTTTTTGGGCACCACTATGATGGGGGATACCCATTCAGTGTGCTCGATTTCACAGATAAATCCCACTTCTACCAACTGATCGATCTCCTCCTTGATCTTCATAGCATAGTTATCGTTATATGTGTATGGCTTCTGCTTAGAGGGTTTGGCATTTGGGGTCATGGGGATCGTATGTGAGCATATGTCTGAGTCCTGTTTTTGTAACTCCAATAAAAAACACCTCTGTATTCTCTTAGCAAGGCTACCCATTCTTGTTCCTCTTCCTCAGTCACGTCATGTCCTATGTATGTGCATTTTTCTTCTCCTTCTTCCATGGTTACAATGATTTTCTTTGTTGTATCTTTGTTATCATAGGCTTCCCCTTCTTGCACCTCATGTTTAGGCATTCTTGTCATGTCTCTCCTATCTTCTACCTCATACTTCTTCAAGTTTTCAGGGACCTCAAACACAGATTCTTCCTCCTCTGGTGTGACTTCTCTCTTCTTCCTCTTCTTGCCTTCATTCTTAGTGGCTAAATGTGTGGCTAATCTCACATCAGTCATAAGTTCTTCACGTCTCTGAGGGTGAGCCTCTACTTCATAGAAATATTCTTCTTCTTATGTAAAAGGAGGGTCCATAATGATTGATTCTAGATCAGAGTCACTTGCTTCCACAAGTACATCAGTGCTCGGTTCACAGTCTTCAATAACTGAATGACACAGAAGTGGTTCTGTAGTGAAGACTGAAATGTCCTAGCCATCCTCATCACAGTGTGGTGTCCATTGCTCTTCATTGATGTCTACATCCATTGTCACTAGAACTTCTGCCCAACCATGAGGTTCAAATTCTTCGTCTTAAAATACTATAGGTGCATAGGCTGGGTCTTGAATTGATCTATGAGTTTCCTTCGCACCTACCTCTTTGGCTTTTTCCATTTTCTCTTCTTCTACTGCTACTTTGCACATCCATAAGTGGGTGTCTTCATGCATCCGTGCAATGCATTGACTCTGTATCATATGTGGCTCTATGGATGGGATTCCACTGTATGGGGGGTATGTCTCTATGAGAGTAATCCTTGAGATTGAATTTTGTTGTAACACCTAAGTGTTGTAAATACAAGGAATTGGTTCCCCAATCCTGTACTACTTGCAATTGTCTCATAAATGGTCTTCCCAAAATCATATCATAGGCCTGATTTTTGCTAAAGTCACATATGGCAAAAGTGTGTTCAAAATCTACCATAGGTAGTGAGAGTTATCCCTTCTAGCAATCCTAAAGGTCTCTTTATGTGACCATCAGCCATTTGTAGTTTCATTCTTGTAGGCCTAAGTGTTGGTTTGCCCCAATGCTTCCATAGGGAGGTGATAGCAATTGCAACTCCCACACGTGAGTCCAAAATAGCCTTGGTTGTGTAACCTTGATGAGTGATTGGAAGATAGGTGTTTCCTTCTTCTCCTTCGCTCATGTCTCCTATCTTGTCCAACGGTATTTATGGCACGACAAGAGATGCTCTTTCCCACAGTCTTGACAAAAACCTTGAATTATCACTGATTGGGGCTGCATTGGTACATGCATAGGACAATCACAAATGAAGTGATCAACTTGGCATCTATAGCACGGTCCTCTAGGTGCTTGGGGTCTCATCTATCTTGGTTGGGGCCTAGAGTTATGATTTGTGTACATGACATTAGCATATTCAAGCTCTCCACTAGATTCACTAGGGTCTTTGTAATAGTACATTTCATTATGCTCAGGTGATTGCATATAGTAAGCATGTGGGCTATTGACATGAGTTGAGTCAAAACTATGATCATTCGGGTCACTTTCTGAAAGCAATGGTGAGACTGGCACTAAGGCTCTATTCAGATTTTCTTTTGTAGCTGCATACTTTACTGGAATCACATTAGCTGGAGTTGGAGGTTGCTGAGCTAACACAGGCTCAGGTCTTTGTTGGGTCTGGTAGGGTTGCTAATAGGGTTGTTGTGGCCTACCAAATTGCTGTGAGTATTGATTATGATATCTCCCTTGTTGCGGGTATGGTTGTGGATAATTCTATCTAATAGTTTGCTTGTTATAAGGACAGTCTTGTGCGGTGTGGTTGGTGTATCTTTGTTCTATGGTGCAATATTGGCTGTTCGGGTTTGCTTGGGTTTGAGCCATAATTGGGCACACATTGGCCATGTGGTCTCCTCCATAGGTGTAGCATCTTTTCACTTGAGAAAATCTAGGTATTTGTTTTCTAGAGACTCCTAGTTTCTGAGCTACCTTCTCTGCAAGCTCCTCAATAGATGTGGATTGTTTGGAGGTAAGGCTAGTAGAGCTATCTGAATCTTTATAGATTTTTGAAAGCTCCACTTCCTCCCCTAGATTATCCTCAATATCTATGCACATGCATACACACTCTTCTATGGTTCTAGGGTCCTTCAAGTACACATATCATCTCAATTTGGTACTTAACAATCCATCTAAGAATAAAGCCACTTGTTTGGCTGGAGTGGGTAACTCTGGCCCTCGGCATCTCTCTAGGTATTGCCTAAATCTTCTTCCTACAAGTCTGACTGTCTCTTGAGGTGTTTGTTTGAAGCTATGGATCAGTGAGGAGGTGTTGTGTCTAATGCCACTCTTTAGAAAATTTTGTAATGAAGGCTTCTAGTAATGGGTCTATATTCTTGAATTGTCTCTCATGTAGTGGTTGAAACCAAGTCAAGGCGGTATTCTTGAGTGTTAGACCAAAAGTGTTGTATTGTGTGAACATGTCATCAACTTGCTCAGCCTTCAAGACTTGCCTAAATTCTACCACATGATCATAAGGGTCTCTTGTACCATCAAAGTAATTCTTCATAGACTTGACCAATTATGTAGGCCTTAAGGTCCTCGTGTGTCACCAAGGCCTTGGAAAAAGGAATTCCTCTATATTGCTTTGATTCCTTGGGTCTCTATGTCTCTCATTCTCTATTCTATTTGTCTCTGTTCTTGTTTTTTCTCTTCCTATTGGGTTAGGAAAGCTTAGTTCTGGACTATCTCTACTCCTGCCCCTTTGAGCTCCATGAGCTTGGGATGTCCCAGCTCCTTGGTGACCATAAGAGACATTAGATCTTAGTTGGGGAAAAAAAAATTCACCCTTCCAAGTGTAGGCATGCCTACCATGCTCTGTGGCCACAGAGATCCATTCTGAAGTATTGTCTAAGTAGGTTACTTTTCCTGGGGTATCTGGATCTTTGAATTCATAGATTGTAAGCATCCCACTTCATTAGGTTGATCAGGTTTATACCTCTAGAAGGCCTCATCTGTATCTCGATTTAAGACCAAATCTATGTTCTTATTGTCCTACGGAATCTATTCTGGAGTGATTATTCTAGTCAGGATTGATTTTCCTCTAGTGGTTTTTGGCTCTTTTCCTAAGTTCCCTTCCTCTATGTCACCTATTTCAACTTCTGAGATTATATTGCCAAATTCATCCATCCTATCTAGATGAGTGGTGACTACATACATTGTCCCTTCTTTATCTATGTATGCACCATTCTCAAATTTGACTATTGGATGTTCTAGTCCAATGGGTTGATCTGGGTTTTTAATCTGGACAACAGATCTTCTTAAACCATCCTCATAGATGCAAGCACCTAATTGGTTGGTCCTAATGTATTCAAGTTGAGTTTTGTAAGGGCCTTCGGGTTTCTCTAAGTAAGTCACACTTGAACTTCCTGTGGGTCTCTCCATACCATAAGACATCTCTAATTTGCTAGTCTCATAGCTAGGATAGTACGGATAATTGCTCAACTATTGGGCCCAAGACCTAGCAGTTGATTGACACTAGCCTCTCAAGACCTAAGGCTTTGTCTATCTCTCCCTAGATGTCATCCTGATCTAAGGTTCATATGCCTAATTGAACAACCCCAATTTTACCCCAAGTACAACCTTGTTGCAGATCAATTTGTATTCGTCACTTGGTTCTTTTTTAGTTGGTTATCATGTTTATGCTCTTGTCTGATAACACATCGTCAGGAATACTTGAGTGAATTTCCGCACTTTAAGTTGATCATACCATGTTAAATTTTTCTTTAAAGTTATCGATCACAAAGAGATTATCTTTTTTGCTTGAACTTGAGTGTTTAAGTAGTCTTCAACTTGATCGATGCCTATCATCACCCTGACTTACTTCTAGCACGACTCGCACTTAGCCTAAGCTAGGAATTGGCTGAGGGGGTTAAGATAATTCCCAACCTCAAGCCCTTACTTTTCGACTGCTACATGAGCCCAAGGCACACTCGCCCAAGCCCGATAATCACCTCACCAAGTTTGCTTGAAGCCCCTTGCTTGCGCACCAAAGACCTGTGAAGGTTTACGAATTAGTATTGAGCTAGATTAAAGACGAACAGATAGACAAAACAACCTTTAAACATCCACTAAAAGGTATAGAACCTTTTTTTTCACTTGTCCTAAAAGTTATGATCAGTCAAGCACTTAGGGGTCAAAATAGGGAATTCAGGCACTCAGGGATAGCCCACAGTGTTTTCTAAGGTTTCCTTATGCTCAATTACCCCTTAATTTTACCAAATTTGCCAAAAACATACTTAAAATTCAAATCCTAAAAAGTGCCAAAAATTCTATCAATCATGAGGGTTGTCAATCATGATCGATGGTGTCAGTCACGATTGACAATTTTTCTGC
This sequence comes from Ceratopteris richardii, assembly GCA_020310875.1. NCBI lineage: Eukaryota > Viridiplantae > Streptophyta > Polypodiopsida > Polypodiales > Pteridaceae > Ceratopteris > Ceratopteris richardii. Next base: position 110,715,928 of record CM035410.1, read on the forward strand.
AAATTTTGATGTGATTTTAGTCAATCAATGGTGTGTCTATCACGACGGACACGTGGCTTGCAAATTATTGTGTCAATCATGGAATTTCAGTCGATTGCAATCGACAGTGTCGATTGCAACTGACAAAGTTTGGCGTGGCAATTGGTCATGGCTGACGATCGCGATCGATAGTGTTAGTCGCGATTGACATGGTCTTTCAATCATCGGTGTCGATCGTGATCAACGATGTCGGTCATGATTGACAGAGGTGTCGGTCGTGATCGACAATGTCAATCACGACTGATAAAAAATTAAGGAATTTTTTTATTGTAATTAGTGATCTAGAATGTGCTAATCATGTACTTTATGGTCGTGCACTTTGTTTTACCAAAAGCCAATTTTTTCTTTCAATCACGATCGACAGAGGTCAACACCTGGGAACCTACACAGATAGTTTTCTCACCTGCTAGAACTACTACAGCTGTAATGGAAGCTCGTACCTGCAAGAACGCTCAAAAAAACACAGAAAACAAGTGTGCATACAAGCTCTCTCTCGCTCTCGCTCTTGCTCTCAAGGGAAAATGAGGAAATGAATGGAGATGGAGGTATATTGTCGCAGTGGTGAAGATGATGATGAATGGATATGGTGTGTAGAAGTGAAGAGGAAGGTAAAAAAAAGTAAAAGAAAATGCTTACCTACTCTTCCAACATCTCTACTCTACATCTTACCATCACACGCTCGTCCTCAAAGCTTGATCCCAACAATGACACCAAAATTTGGTGTAGCTCAGTGGTGACTAGCATCTACTTTAATGTCAATCCAGGAAGACATGAGGATGGTATGAAGACCTCGAGCAAGTGATGTGCTCAAGTGGTGATGGAGAAGCACACAAGCATGCACACACATACACACACATGTGCACACAGGTAAGAACAAAGAGCGGAACAACGGAAGCTTTGATTAAGATCAAAAGACAATTACAAGAGCTCTTCTTAGTTCAAACTACAATTTTCTCCCCCCAAAAATGAGCTCTCTAGCTCCTTTTATAGTTTTTGACTAGCTACTGGCCCTGTCCATACCTAGTGTTTGGCCTAGTTAAAAACTAGGTTCCAGGGCTTATTTGGAGGCTCAAATGAACTCTAAAATTATGAAAATTGGTACAACGCTAGATCTAATACTCCTCAAGCTCGAGGACTCCTTGGCTTGCACAAGATGGAGTTGCAAAAAGGTGAAATGGTATTTACAATGGTATTCACTATGTGTGTAGGGTATGATTCCAAATTTTGCATACACTTCCTTGGAGCTCCCGACATGCTTCTCTGTTTGAGATTTAACTTCCTTATTGATCCTATTCCTCAATCCTTCTTTGGCTTATTTGTCTACTAGGAGCTACCTAGCCTTCACTCTACCTTGTGCTTCCTTGTCGTGTCGTGCCCTGACTGCCAACAATGTGTCAATGTATTTTTTTTGACACAAAGCTATTCCACCATCAACTTGCATAAATTGAATGCCCAAATAATGATGCAAATTCCCTCTAACATCTCAAATGAGACATGCAAATCAGACTTAAAATCAGCAATATGCTTCTCATGAGAACCAATTAGTAGCATGTCATCAACATAGACAACAATGATCAAAAGAATGATTAACTAGTGAAGGGTTGATGTTCTGAATGGGTTCTCCAGTGAAGAGTTGATGTTCTGGATGGGTTTTGCTCCGTTTAAATAGATCGTCTACTCCGCCGTCCCTCAATATGGCTGGTGACCCCAGTGATTAACTAGTGAAGGGTTGATGTTCTGTGCAATTAGGTAGGCATGTATTTTTTCATACCAAGCATGTGGTTCTTGCTTCAAACCATATAATGCCTTTTTCAACTTGCACACTTGGTTTTCATGCCCTTTTTGCACAACCACGGGGCTAAAAGACATACACTTCTTCATGAAAGTCACCACTCATAAATGCAGTTTTGAATCCAACTAATGTACATTCCAATCATGATGAGCTGCAAGTGCACATATGCTACAAACAGTAGTCATTCGGCATGTAGGAGCAAAGGTCTCATAAAAATCATTGCCTCTTTCTTGAGCATAACCCTTTGCAACAAGCCTTATACCTGTCAAATATTTCATCAAGCTTACACTTTAGCTTGTATAATCACTTAATGCCAATGGCCTTCTTTCCAGGAGGTAAGTCACATAAAGACCAAGTACCATTTTTCATGATAGCATTATATTCTGATTGCATAGCAGCCATCCAATTTTTTGAATAAGTTGTGCTTGATCAAACAAAAATGGCTCATTCTCATCACAAAGACTCGAGGCAGCCATAGCATAGTAATCTGATGCATAATAAGCACTATGAGAGCCTGAACAAGTATGATATGATAGAGGTGCATCTACTTTGCTATCACGCAAAGTTTGCACTAGCCATTTTGGCATAGTTTTTGCCTCCTCAATATCATCTTTCTCATCAACAAGTGCATCATGTAAATCTACATGAGAAATGGAATGATCTACATCATCATATGAAACCTATAAAGGCTAAGAAGTTGCCTCATTCGGACTAGCACTAGATTGTCCACCTGTAAAAAGAGGTAGCAAAGTGTCATACATGTATTTGGAGCTAATTGATGTCTCCTTAGTACATGAAAGTAATGGTTGAATAGCATCTTCCACAAAAACAACATCACGGCTAACCAAAATGCATTTGGTATGTGGATGATATAGACGATAGCCTTTGCTTTCACAAGTATACCCAGCAAAAATACATTTCACTACTTTATCATCCAATTTCCTATGTTGTTGTTCAAGCACTAATGCCTATGCTAGACAACCAAAAACATGTAGGTGAACAACAAATGGCTTACAACCAAGCCAAGCCTCATATGGAGTGATAGACTCCAATGCTTTAGTGGGACACCTGTTAAGTACATATGTTGCACACATAACAGCCTCAAGCTAGAAACTAAGTGGTAAAGCCCAACTCTTGACCATACACCTTGCCATCTCCATGAGTAACTTGTTCTTCCTTTTAGTAACTCCATTCTATTGAGGTGTACGTGACATTGTAATCTGATGTTTTATCCCACATTCAGCTAGAAATGCATTAAAATCAGAAGACATATATTCCCCCCCTCGATCACAATGGAGGGTGCCCATTTTACATGCTAATAGATTTTCAACCAAAACCAAAAACTATTTGAAGCACATAAACACTTCGGACTTTGCTTTCAATGGATATACATATGCATGCTTGGAAGAAAGTCACGAAGTAAAGATAGTTCCCAAAAGAAGGTGTCTCCATAGGACCACAAACATCAAGCTACAATTTTTGAGTAGCTCAAACTAAACCATCTTTTGGGAAGGAGGAACACTACATTTTGCCCAAAATACAGCTTCACATACATGTTTACCAAGTGCCTCAAGTTTGCGCAAAGAGGACACCGCTTCACATTTCTGTAGGTGTAGCAAACTAGCAAAATTCAGATGACCAAAGCATGCATGCCAAAGCTTTGCATCTGACATAGCCTGAGAATCTTGAATTGCACATGTTGAGTCATTCACAGTTTTTGCATAATCTATGAGCTTATACAATTCACAACATAAAATTCTAGAAACAATAATGACATTGCCATTTGATAGATCATGAATTGTACATGAATTGTACATCTATCATCAACAAATTTCATGATCAAGCTAATCTTGGCTAATGTTGAAAGTGATAACAGATAATTCTTGATCCTTGGCACAAATAAAGCACCTAAAATTGTCAAAGAAATACCATCATCAATAGTCAAAATGATCTTACCACATCCCATAACAAGATAAGAGGAGTTTTTGGGACATGTGATAGCATTTTCTGTAGGGGAAAGCTCCATTGAAGTGAAGAAATTGTGCTCCGAGGTAATATGTTTGGTTTCCCCACTATCAAAGTACCAAACATCCGAGTATACTGCAGACATACACTGTTCATGTGAAGATGGTTCATAACTACAAACAATGGTAAATGCCCATTCTTCATTCTACACAAGATTAGTAGACTATGTTTTGGGTGTAGAGGCCTATGCAACAACCATTCTAGCCTCTTTCTTCTTTGCCTCTTTTACAACCAGTTTTGGACAAATGTTTAAGACATGATCATTTCCTTTACAGTATTTGCAGAATAAGTTTTGCTTTTCTGTTTTCTTCTAATCTCTATCATCCTTCTTTGATTGTGTAGAATTAGGAGAAATCTGCTTACTAGTAGAAGAACTCCATTTACCTTTGTACTTCTGACTATCCAGGAAAGCTTGATCTACAACATGCATAATGGACCTATTCTACTTAGACTGATCTTCTTGCAACATGACATATATTAACTCTTCAAATGTTCAGGCATCTGGATTGCCTTTCATAATCAATCAAAGAGTAGAAGCAAAACTCTAATATGAATTTGGAAGACCATTCAGAAGAGTCTGCACAAGTGAACTATTAGGCAAGATTTCATTAGCAAAAATCAACTGCTCCTTCAAATCTTTTATCTTTGTAAAAAAACTATCCATGGAATCTCCTTCATTCATGTGCTCACTCTCCAACTGTTTTTGGAGGTAAGCAACATGAGCCTCATTCCATGCTTGGTATAAAGTTGTAAGTGTATTACATGCATCCTTTGTTGTTTTGCAAGAGCGAATGTGAGCAATAATGGTATGTTTGACAGCGAATTGAAGCTTGTATATATCTTTGGCATAAAAAGACAACATTTCTTGCATAGGCATCATGATACTGCATTCGAAGATCGAAACGGGCTCAGATCGTGATTCCAATACCACACAGCAAAGCTATTTTAAACTCCTAATCACCTTGAGTATGCTCACCAAATTTCATACGATTCTGAGACTGTGATCGGAGGGGTGTCAATGACACCCTAGATGAAACGGCGACCTGCTCTAATACCATTTGTTGGAGTTTGAGGTCTATGGAAGCACGTGAACAACACAAGGAAGAAGAAGAATATTGGAGCACAACACATAATACTTAATGTATTACCAAGAGAATGTACAAAGATAAGTAGCCCATTAGGGTAATAGGCGTATATACAAGCCAGGGGAAAAAACCTCCTAAAGAGGGAAAAAAGTGCCCCGACAGTCCTAGTGTGTTCACACACATCACTAACTAAATATATCAACAATGATTTTGTCTTGGCTCCCAAAGAGAATGAAGTATTGTAGTTGTTATGTCTATTGATCCAAGTGCTAGAACACCTTTGCAAACTTTGTCTTATGATGATATTGATAAAGTTGAGTATTGGATAATATCTAGACAACATTCAATCAGTATAGCAAAAAATTTGCAAAGTGTTAATTAACTATGGTGACATTACAATTCCAACAACAATTTAGATATAGGAAAGCAAAAATTATAGTAAATTGTCCTCCAAAATTTTCAAGGGAGATATCTAAATAGGCTAATTTGATAGTGGCAAAGTCATTATAGAAGCAACCATTCATGGATCAACTTTTACAAGCTAGATCTCAATGGAAAACTAATGGATGTCCATCCAAGCCTCCTCCAAGTGTTAATTAGAGTAAAAGAGATTTTTTATAATGTCAGGTATGTTTATGTTCTTGGTATTTTTACTTTCTCTTTGAATTCATATTCATTTACACATTTACATGCTTAATATGTATCATTATCTTTTAAAACTTGTATCTATTTAAACTTTCTACATTGTTTTTTCACAAAATTTTGTAGAGACTATAGAGTAGACTTTACAAAAAGGATTTATAAAGAATGATTTGCACATTCTTTTATGTTATAATGATGAATGGAAGAATTGGATATCAATCATGCATTTGTATAGTCAAGGAGCACTACTTAATACAAAAGGTGAAGTACCAAATAGCAAAGGATATTCATCAAAAGATGTTACATCGATGACTGCAAAGATGGTATCAGTGAAACCTGATCGATTAAAACAAGCACAAAGGACAATTATATTAGGTCCAACATTATTTAGATGCATTGCAGTTTTAGACAAAAATGAAATTGTGGAAATTCAAAAGATAATTTTAGAAAAGAAAATTTTGTTAAAAAAAAGCAAAATCATTGAAGCACATGGTTGACATGGAAGAAATGGCA